>CM069136.1:62769643-63369643 GCA_035221665.1 Okamejei kenojei | reverse complement strand
GGTTTTGGAGAGACTACCTCCCTGTAACTGCTCTCTATGACCTCCTCACTCTCCCTGACCAGACGGAGGTCATCGAGCTGCTGCTCCAGGTTCCTAACACACTCCTTTAGGAGCCCCATCTCGACACACCTGGCGCAGATGTGGACATCTGAAGAGCTACCTGACTCCATGACCTCCCACATCTGACATCCAGAACAGTAAGCTGCGCTGGCACTCATACTTCCCTCACCCTGGATACAACACAAAATACAATATACAATACAATAATACAATACAAAATACAAAGTACAGTTCACTACAAACTGCTGGAATCTGACTGCCAATCAGCTGCGTACTCGTCCACCAATCAGCGGCTTCCTCAAGCCCAGTTAATTGAATGGAACGTTACAGATTTAGAACGTTACGGATTTTGGATCCTCCCTCACCAATGGCTCCTGGGCCCCTGTAAAAACAAAGCCCCGCGCTGGGTTTTTACACTCACCGCTCGGATGTCACTCCTCCCTCACCAACGGGCTCCTGGGCCTCTGCCCTTATTATAGACTTAAGAATCTTATAAACATATAAGATTATTAAGTGTTTGGACACGCTAGAGGCAGGAAACATGTTCCCAATGTTGGGGGAGTCCAGAACCAAAGTTGTGAGTGTGTGGAATTCTCTGCATCAGAGATTGGTGGAGGCTGTTCTCTGGATGCTTTCAAGAGAGAGTTAGATAGAGTTCTTAGGGATAGCAGAGTTGAGGGATATGGAGAGAAGGCAGGAACGGGATACTGATTGTGGGTGATCAGCCATGCTCACATTGAATGGTCGTGCTGGCATGAAGGGCCAAATGGTCTACTCCTGCACATATTGTCTATTGTCTAATACAACCCGTTAGCAGGCTGCAATATTCTGTGGCCAGTTATTCGAATGTTTTACATGATCATAGAAACATAGAAACATAGAAATTAGGTGCAGGAGTAGGCCATTCAGCCCTTCGAGCCTGCACCGCCATTCAATATGATCATGGCTGATCATCCAACTCAGTATTCCGTACCTGCCTTCTCTCCATACCCCCTGATCCCCTTAGCCACAAGGGCCACATCCAACTCACTCTTAAATATAGCCAATGAACTGGCCTCAACTACCCTCTGTGGCAGAGAGTTCCAGAGACTCACCACTCTCTGTGTGAAAAAAGTCTTTCTCATCTCGGTCCTAAAGGATTTCCCCCTTATCCTTAAGCTGTGACCCCTTGTCCTGGACTTCCCCAACATCGGGAACAATCTTCCTGCATCTACCTGTCCAACCCCTTAAGAATTTTGTAAGTTTCTATAAGATCCCCTCTCAATCTCCTAAATTCCAGAGAGTATAAACCGAGTCTATCCAGTCTTTCTTCATAAGACAGTCCTGACATCCCAGGAATCAGTCTGGTGAACCTTCTCTGCACTCCCTCTATGGCAATAATGTCCTTCCTCAGATTTGGAGACCAAAACTGTACGCAATACTCCAGGTGTGGTCTCACCAAGACCCTGTACAACTGAAGTAGAACCTCCCTGCTCCTGTACTCAAATCCTTTTGCTATGAAAGCTAACATACCATTCACCTGCATGCCTACTTTCAATGACTGGTGTACCATGACACCCAGGTCTCGCTGCATCTCCCCTTTTCCTAATCGGCCACCATTTAAATAATAGTCTGCTTTCCTGTTTTTGCCACCAAAGTGGATAACCTCACATTTATCCACATTATACTGCATCTGCCAAACATTTGCCCACTCACCCAGCCTATCCAAGTCACCTTGCAGTCTCCTAGCATCCTCCTCACAGCGAACACTGCCCCCCAGCTTAGTGTCATCCGCAAACTTGGAGATATTGCCTTCAATTCCCTCATCCAGATCATTAATATACTGTAAATAGCGGGGTCCCAGCACTGAGCCCTGCGGTACCCCACTAGTTACTGCCTGCCATTGTGAAAAGGACCCGTTTACTCCTACCCTTTGCTTCCTGTTTGCCAGCCAGTTCTCTATCCACATCAATACTGACCCCTAATACCGTATGCTTTAAGTTTGTATACTAATCTCTTATGTGGGACCTTGTCGAAAGCCTTCTGGAAGTCCAGATATACCACATCCACTGGTTCTCCCTTATCCACGCTACTAGTTACATCCTCGAAAAATTCCACAAAATTCGTCAGACATGATTTACCTTTTGTAAATCCATGCTGACTTTGTCCAATGATTTTCACCACTTTCCAAATGTGCTGCTATCCCATCTTTAATAACTGACTCTAGCAGTTTCCCCACTACCGATGTTAGACTAACTGGTCTGTAATTCCCCGTTTTCTCTCTCCCTCCCTTCTTAAAAAGAGGGGTTACATTTGCTACCCGCCAATCCTCAGGAACTACTCCAGAATCTAAAGAGTTTTTGAAAGATTATCACTAATGCATCCACTATTTCCTGAGCTACTTCCTTAAGTACTCTGGGATGCAGCCTATCTGGCCCTGGGGATTTATCGGCCTTTAATCTATTCAATTTACCCAACACCACTTCCCGACTGACTTGGATTTCACTCAATTCCTCCTTTGACCCACAGTCCCCTGCTATTTCAGGCAGATTATTTATGTCTTCCTTAGTGAAGACGGAACCAAAGTAGTTATTCAATTGGTCCGCCATATCCTTGTTCCCCATGATCAACTCACCTGTTTCTGACTGCAAGGGACCTACATTTGTTTTAACTAACCTCTTTCTCTTCACATATCTACAACTACATGCTGACTATTTAGTTGTCTGAAGAGTCAAATTCACTGTTTTTGTTTTCTCTGAGAAATGTTTGCGCCATCCTTGTGCAGAAACCTGTCAGCCCAATTTGGAACTTATCACCTTTGTGTTTTTTAATCATGCCCTTTAACTTTCGTGCACCACTCCGAGTACTGTGATTTGGATTACGTTTTTTAAAGTTTTAGTTTTAGACATACAATGTGGAAATAGGCCCTTTGGCCAATCAAATCTGTGCAGACCAAAAATCACCCATACATTAGTTCTATGTTATCCTAGTTTTGCATCCGACACATGAGGGACAATTTACAGAAGGCATTTAACCTCTAACAGGTCACCTCACAGTTCTCTTTTGGTTTAGAGATACAGTGTGCAAACAGGCCCTTCTTTCCAACGAGTCCACATCTACCAACAATCACTTGTACACTACACACTAGGGACTATTTATAGAAGCCAATTAACTTAAAAACCTGCACATCTTTGGAATGTGGGAGGAAACTGGAGCAGCCAGCGAAAACCCACGTGGTCACAGGGAAAACATATAAACTCCATACAGACCGCACCCATGGTCAGGATTAGATCTGGGTCTCTTGCGCTGTAAGGCAGCATCTCTACCTGCTGTGCCACTGTGCCACCCGCGATAAAATGGCAACTATGTACAACTCCAAATGCAATGGAAAAAACACAATTTTATAAAATTGTGCATGGAAATGCATTGCACTAAGTTGTATGAAACACATTTCCATGCATCAGCGCTTTTGGAAGTGCTAATTTCAAATTGATGCTACTTCATTATCTTGATGTGCATTCATTAATATGCATGTGTGGCCAAGTCTTCTGTGCAAAATGTGAATTGGGTGGAAATGAGACTGAATTGTATGCCAATGATGTAAGTAGTTCAATAAAGGGATAGATTCAGCACTAAGTTTCAAAGAAACCGTTGCCAAATTGCATTTCTTGCAGCTGTGGAGCTAAGAGTGGGGAACCAGCTGGACAACAACACAGTTCAGTGATTCAGATCTTGCTTATATTGCAGCAGAAGGATTGAAAAATAAAGAAGAAATGTATTTTGAGTTGCAACTAACTGTGTAGAATCAGTGAAAACTCATGCTAGTGTCGCTGGTGTAGTTGGAAGACAAAGAATGCTTTGTTAACAAAGCAGTGCCTTATATTCCACCTAATAAATGGATACAAAATGATAACGAAAGGTATTTTTCTGTCAAGAAATAATTAACTATTAGTCTTCCATAGCTGACTGTGATTTGCAATAAAGGAAAATGAAAGCTGGAGTGCAGAACCAGACTGTGTAGGAAGGAACTGCAGATGCTGGTTTTAACCGAAGATAAACACACAATGCTGGAGTAACTCAGCAGGTCTGGCAGCATCCCTGGAGAAAAGGAATAGGTGACATTTCATAAAAACATAGAAACATAGAAAATAGGTGCAGGAGTGGGCCATTCGACCCTTCGACCCAGCACCGCCATTCAATATGATCACGGATGATCATCCAAAATGAGTACCCCGTTCGGCTTTTTACCCATATCCCTTGATTCCTTTAGCCCTAAGAGCAAAATCTAACTCTCTCTTGAAAACACCCAGTGAATTGGCCTCCACTGCCTTCTGCAGCAGAGAATTCCGCAGATTCACAACTCTCTGTTCACAAAACCTGGACCCACTGCAGTTCGACTACCGCCACAACAGATCAACGGTGGATGCGATCTCGCTGGCTCTCCACTCCGCTCTGGATCACTTGTACAACAAAAACTCATATGTCAGGCTGTTATTCATTGATTACAGCTCGGTATTTAATACAATCATCCCCTCCAAGCTGGTTACCAATCTCGCAGAACTGGGTCTCTGCGCATCCCTCTGCAATTGGATCCTCGACTTGCTCATCCACAGACCACAGACTGTTCGAATTGGTGGAAAGGTGTCAGGCTCGATAACAATCAGCACGGGAGCACCTCATGGCTGTGTGCTCAGCCCCCTGCTATATTCACTCCATACTCGTGCCTGCGCAGCTGATCATGTGCGAACACCATCATCAAGTTCGCTGATGACGCCACTGTTGTGGGACGTATCACTGATGGGGACGAGTCAGAGTATATTCTTTTGTGCTGAATCAAAGCAAGAATTTAATTGTCCTATCTGGGACACATGACAATAAATCTTGCATCTCTCTGGGTGAAAAGGTTTTTCCTCATCTCAGTCCTAAATGGCCTATCCCTTATTCTGAAATGTGACGCCTGGTTCTGGACTCCCCCAACATCGAGACCATGTTTTCTGCATGTATCCTGTCCAATCCTCTAAGAATTTTACATGTTTGCTATAAGATTCCCTCTCACCCTTCTAAATTCCTACGAATACAAGCCCAGTCGACCCGTTCTTTCATCATACGTCAGTCCCGCCATCCCGGGAATTAACCTGGTGAACCATCACTGCACTCCCTCAATAGCAATAATGTCCTTCCTCAAATTAGGAGATCAAAATAGCACACAATACACTAGGTGCTGTCTCACCAGGGCCCTGTACAACTGAAGTAGGACCTCCTTGCTGTTAAACTCAAATCCTCTCGCAATTAAGGCAAATGAAAGCCATTGGCTTTCTTCACAGCCTGCTGTACCTGCATGCTTACTTTCAGTGACTGATGTACAAGCACACCCAGGTCTCGTAGCACCTCCCCTTCTCCTAATCTGACACCATTCAGATAATATTCTGCCTTCCTGTTATTGCCACCAAAGTGGATAAACTCACATTTATCCACATTATACTGCATCTGCCATGCATCTGCCCAATCACCCAACCTATCCAAGTCACCTTGCAGCCTCATAGCATCCTCCTCGCAGCTCACACTGCCATCTAGCTTTGTGTCAACCGCAAAACTAGAGATTTTACATTTAATTCCCTCGTCTAAATCATTAATCTATATTACTAAAAGTCTGATTTTGATCACTTCCTGTTGTTCTGTATATTTGTTTGAGAAAAAAACGCTGCCACTTACGGCTGTGATTTTGGCCATCTTACACAGTGCAGGGCTGTGCAGGACAAGGGGATTTTTCCCATCGATGAAAAATAAAAGAGTTATTAGTGTTTAAAAAATGTTGAGATTCTCTCTCCTGAAGGCCACGCCCCTTCCGGAGGGACTATAAAACCCAGAGGTTTTGAGTGCCTCAGTCAGTCTCTGCAAGATGGAGGAAGCGATTGGGTCATGTCTATTAGTCTGAGCTGTGAATAACACTGAATACATGTCTACTAAACTGTGAATGTGGCTTTACTAACCTTGAGCGCTCTTAATGTGGTTTGAAAATGAAAATGTGGTTTGAAAATGAAAATGTGGTTTGAAAATGAAAATCTGGTTGGTTTGAAATGAAGCTCAGCAAATGGTTGTTGGTGGTGGTTGCTTTGGAATGAAACTCAGCAAATGGTTGTTGGTGATGGTTGCTTTGAAATGAAACTCAGGAAATGGTTGTTGGTGGTGGTTGCTGTGAAATGAAGCTCAGCAAATGGTTGTTGGTGGTGGTTGCTTTGAAATGAAGCTCAGCAAATGAAGTCTAAACTTGACATCGTCCTGTTTGCACTGTATATTGATGTTAGATAAAACGCTACCACTTACGGCTGTGATTTTTAGCCATCTTACTCAGTCACCCCCCCACTCATCAGATGCAGAGGATTCTTCCCATCAATGAAAAATAAAAGTGTTATTAGTGTTTTAAAAATGTTGAGAATCTCTCTCCTGTCAATCACACCATGAAGGCGACGCTCCTTCCGATGGGAGGGGGGCAGGGATTATAAAACCCGGAATTGTGGGCGTGGCTCAGTCGCTGCAAGATGGGGGAGGGAGCGGTCACAACTCTGTCTGAGCTGTGAATCAACTGAACACACTGAATGTCTACTGAACTGTGAGTGTGGTGTTTATGTGGTGTTTTGTGTGGTTTTATGGTGGTTTTATGGTGGTTTCACCCTGCTTGAAATGGTATGAAACTTCATTTGAATGTGGTGGCCTTGCACCCTGCATGAAATTGTATGAAACTGCATTTGAATTTGGTGGCCTTGCACACTTCTTGAAATGGTATGAAACGGCACTTGAATTTGGTGGTCTTGCACCCTGCTTGAAGTGGTACCAAACTGCACTTGAAATTTGGTGGCCTTGCACCCTGCTTGAAATGGTTTGAAGCTGATCTTGAATTTGGTTGTCATGCACCCTGCTTGAAGTGGTGTGAAACTGCACTTGAATTTGGCGGCCTAGCACCCTGATTGAAGTGGCATGAAACTGCACTTGAATTTGATGGCCTTGCACCCTGCTTGAAATGGCATGAAACTGCATTTGAATTTGGTGGCCATGCACTCTGCTTGAAGTGGCATGAAACTTCACTTACATTTGGTGGCCTTGCACCCTGTTTGAAATTGCATGAAACTACACTTGAATTTGGTGGCCTTGCACCCTACTTGAATTGGCATGAAGCTGTATTTAAGTTTGGTGGCCTTGCACCCTGCTTGAAGTGGTGTGAAACCGCACTTGAGTTTGGTGGCCCTGCACCATGCTTGAAGTGATAGGAAACTGCACTTGAGTTTGGTGGACCTGGACCCTGCTTAAAGTGGTATGAAACTGACTTGAATTTGGTGGCCTTGCACTCTGCATTAAGTGGTATGCAACTGCACTTGAATTTGGTGGCCTTGCACCCTGTTTGAAGTGGTATGAAACTGCACTTGAATTTGGTGGCCTTGCACCCTGTTTTAAGTGGTATGAAACTGCACTTGAATTTGGTGGCCTTGCACCCTGTTTGAAGTGGTATGAAACTGCACTTCAATTCATTGGCCTTGCACCCTGCTTGAAGTGGTCGGAAACTGCACTTGTGTTTGGTGGGCTTGCACCCTGCTTGAAGTGGTGGAATATTGTGTTGGGGGACGTGTGAACAGGGGACCCAACGGGTTCCACTTAGTCTGGTATATATTATAAATAACGGGCATCCCAGCACCGTGCCTTGCGGCACCCCACGAGTCACTGCCTGCCATTCTGACAAGGACCTGTTAATTCCTACTCTTTGCTTTCTGTCCGCCAACCTGTTCTCTATCTGGCTTTGAAGATTCCAACCTGAAATGTCATCTATTCCCTCTCCAGAGGTACTGCAGAACAAGACTAGTGGATCCAGCTGCCTTTTTTTCCATTAGTTAACCTCATCTACTCCAGAATCCTGAATAACCTATATAGAATTATTTTGTCTAATTTATAAATACACTCAACAACTTAACACTACAGCTCTGTATTTCTCTAATACATAACTAACAATTTTTTAACGTAGTTACTGATACATAAATCCCTATTTGAGCAAAATATATCACTTTTCGACATGAAATGGACAATATATTGGAGACAGATACAAAATGCTGGAGTAACTTAGTGGGACAGGCAGCATCTCTGGAGAGAAAGTACGTGGGACGTTTCGGGTCGAGACACTTCTTCAGACCCAACCCGAAACATCACCCATTCCTTCTCTCCAGAGATGCTGCCTGTCCCGCTGATTTACTCCAGCATTTTGTGTCCACCTTCAATTTCTACTAGCATCTGCAGTTCCTTCCTACACATAATAAATTGGAGGCCATTTGTTCCATCATAGACATGCATTTCACTGCAGGAGACTCATTCCCCTGCTACTTTCTGCAACAATATTACAGTATAAATTTTCATTTTCAAATATTGTTCTCACATATTTAAAAATATGAATCTCACTTCCACGGTGTTCTGGTGTTAATGGGCCTCGAAGTAAACAGAAAATTTGATGTACTTTTTCTTTTGTTCCTGTGGTAATGGAGCATAGTCATTAGCTGTTATGGCCATAAAACCCATCTGGTTCATTAACGTCCTGCAAGGGAGTAAATCTGTCATCCTTACCCAGTGTGGCATGAATGTGACAACAGTCCCATTAATGTGGTGATTCTAAAATGGTCGAGCAAGCCACTCACTTGAAGGGTAACATGGGAATACAAAGAAATGTTGGCCTTTTTGCCAGCCTCCAGATCCCAAAATGTGAATAATGATGAGCTCCTAATGGGATGCACTCAGATTACTAATTTACGGACTAAATTTTCACAACTTATCTCACGAGTCAAGAGTCTTGTCAACATTTAGTAATTTAAAAAAAAATCTAAATTCAATCATCATAAAGTCTTTTTTGAAAAGTATTCTGCCCTCCTGCTCTTCAACGATACTCCATTCTTAGATTTTTATTCTTATTATTTGCAATCATAGAAGTTTGGGGTCATGAATGTGACAACAGACCCACGAATGTGGTTGATTCTAAAATGGTCGCGGTCATGTTACAGTTGTACAAGACTTTGGTGAGGCCACGTATAAAGTATTGTGTTCAGTTTTGGTCACCCTTTTGTAAAAGCTGGAAAGGGTGCAGAAAATGAGGATGTTGCCAGGACTTGAGGGCTGGAGTTATAAGGAGAGGTACAGCAGGGTAGGACCTTATTCATTGGAGTGCTTGAGGATGAGGGGTATTCTCATAGAGGGAATCAAGAACCAGAGGTCATAAGTTTAAGGTGAGGGGGGCAAGATTTAATAGGAACCTGAGGGGGCAATCTCTTTAAAGAAAGGGTGATACGCATATGGAACAAGCTGCCAGAGGAGGTTGTTGAGGCAGGTACTATCACAACATTTAAAAAAAACATGTATACAAGTCTTAGCTATATTGGTTGCTAAGCATTGTAACTCCTCTCCCCATTACCAACATATATGTCAGGCTGCTGATCATGAACTACAGCTATCTTCACTATCATCAACACATTCAACACTATGATCCATCCCTGCCACACCCATCACCAAGCTCCAAGACCGAAACCAATTAACCTACAAACCTGCACGTCTACGGAGTGCAGGAGGAACCCGGAGCACCCGGAAAAAACCCACGTAGTCACAGGGAGAATGTACAAACTTCATTCAGACGGCGCCAGTGGTCAGGATCGAATCCGGGCGTCTGGCGCTGTAGGGCAACAACTCTCCTGCTGTGTCACTGTACCGCCCATAATCTGAGAAAAGATTTAAAGTGCATTAATAAAAAGTCTTTTGATCCCCTTCTTGCCAAATCACTTGTCACCGGTTAATTTTCCATTCAAAAATATTTAAAAGCAATTAGGAATTTGCAAAGATGAATGAATTGCAAAGATAAATGGCATTTACTATAATATCCTTTGAGCTAATGTAGTACAGTATATGCCTGAAAAGAATTGAAATCTCCAATTTTAGGTAACTAACCTACAAACAAGCACTTCCCCCCTCCTTTCTCCCCCCTACTGCCCCACATGGATTCTCCCTCATTTCTCCCTTCCTCTCCACTTGTCCCCTTCCATCAAAAAAGAGTCAAAAGAGTTTATTGTCATGTGTCCCTGACAGGACAATGAAATTCTTTCTTTGCATAACACAACATAGTAGGCATTGACTACAGTTATATACTTAAATACACACATTAATTAATAAATTAATAAAGTGCAAATAACAGATGGAGGGGTATTAATGTTCAGAGTTTTTTCCGTGCCAGGTTTAATAGCCTGATGGCTGTGGGGAAGTAGCTGTTCCTGAACCGGTTTATTGCAGTTCTCAGGCTCCTGTACCTTCTACCCGAAGGTATCAGGGAGATGAGTGTGTGGTGTCCTTGATGATGCTGCCAGCCTTTTTGAGGCAGCGACTGTGATAGATCCCCTCAATGGAAGGAAGGTCAGAGCCGATGATGGACTGGGCAGTGTTTACTACTTTTTGTAGTCTTTTCCTCTCCAGGGCACTCAAGTTGCCGAACCAAGCCACGATGCAACCAGTCAGCAAGCTCTCTACTGTGCACCTGTAGAAGTTAGAGAGAGTCCTCCTTGACAGACCGACTCTCCGTAATCTTCTCAGGAAGTAGAGGCACTGATGAGCTTTCTTAATAATTGCATCTGTGTTCTCGGACCAGGAAAGATCTTCAGAGATGTGCACGCCCAGGAATTTGAAGCTCTTGACCCTTTCAACCATCGACCCATTGATATAAACAGGACTGTGGGTCCCCATCCTACTCCTTCCAAAGTCCACAATCAGTTCCTTGGTTTTGCCTGTGTTGAGGGCCAGGTTATTGTGCTGGCACCATATGGACAGTCGCTCGATCTCTCTTCTGTACTCCGACTCATCCCCATCAGTGATACGTCCCACTACAGTGGTGTTGTCAGCGAACTTGATGATGGAGTTCGCACTGTGACCGGCTACGCAGTCATGAGTATAGAGTGAGTACAGAAGGAGGCTGAGCACGCAGCCTTGAGGTGCTCCCGTGCTGATTGTTATCGAGTCTGACACATTTCCACCAATATGAACAGACTGTGGTCTGTGAATGAGGAAGTCAAGGATCCAATTGCAGTGGGTAGCGCAGTCCCAGTTCTGCGAGTTTGGTAACCAGCTTGGAGGGGATGATTGTGTTAAATGCCGAGCTGTAGTCAATGAATAACAGCCTGACATATGAGTTTTTGTTGTCCAAGTGGTCCAGAGCGGAGTGGAGGGCCAGCAAGATCGCGTCCACCGTTGATCTGTTGTGGCGGTAAGCGAACTGCAGTGGGTCCAGGTTTTTGTCAAGGTAGGAGTTGATTTGCGCCATGATCAACCTCTCGAAGCACTTCATCACCACAGGCGTTAGTGCCACAGGTCGATAGTCATTGAGGCATGATACCTTGCTCTTCTTGGGCACCGGTATCATTGATGCCCTTTTGAGGCAGGTGGGAACCTCAGACCTCAGAAGTGACAGGTTGAAAATGTCCGTAAAAACTCCAGCCAATTGGTCCGCACAGGTTTTTAAAACACGACCAGGTATGCCATCAGGTCCAGACGCTTTTCGAGGGTTCACCCCTCTGAAGGATTTCCTGACATCGGCCTCTGTGACTGAGACTGAAATACCATCACAGCGAATGGGGGCTCGGGAAGGCACATCGGTGTTCTCCCTATCAAAGCGTTCGTAAAACGCATTGAACTCATCAGGGAGTGATGTATCGCCGACATCTGAGCTGCTCCTGATTTTGCCTTGTAGGAGGTGATTGCATTCAGTCCCTGCACAGCTGCCGAATATCTGTCTCATCCTCCAGTTTGGAGCAGAACTCCCTTTTGGACTTTTTGATGGCCTTACCAAGGTCGTATCTGGACTTCGTGTAGACCACTGTATCATCAGACATAAATGCCCGGTGTCTGGTCTTCAGAAGAGTGCGGATCTCAGAGTTCATCCAAGGTTTCTGATTGGGAAACACTCGGAAGGTTTTTGTAGGGATGCAGTCCTCCACACATTTCTTAATGAAGTCTGTAACGACTGTGGCATATTCATTCAAGTCCGTTGCCGAGTCCTTAAACATTGCCCAGACTACAGACTCCAAACAGTCCTGTAGTTGTTCCTCTGCCCCCCCCCCCCCCCCCCGACCAGCTCTGTACTGTCCTCACCACTGGGGGTGTGCTCTTTAATTGCTGCCTGTAGGCAGGGAGAAGCAGCACCGCAGTATGGTCGGATTTACCGAAGTGAGGGCGAGGGATAGAGCGGTAGGCATTCTTGATGGTGGTGTAGCAGTGGTCAAGGGTATTTTGTCCTCTGATGCAGCAGGAGACATGTTGGTGGAAGTTGAGGAGTGATTTCTTTAGGTTTGCCTTATTGAAGTCCCCAGCAATGGTGGTAAATGCCTCGGGGTAAGACGTCTGGTGTTTGTTGACCATGGCGTGCAGCTCCTCCAGTGCTAGACGGACGTCTGCCTAGGGTGGGATGTAGATCACGCTCAGGATGATGGAGGTGAATTCCTTCGGAAGGTAGAAGGGACGGCACTTCACCGCCAGATGTTCGAAGTGTGGAGAGCAGGAGTTGGACAGGACTGCCACGTCTGAGCACCATGCGGAGTTGACCATGAGGCAGACACCCCCTCCTCTCCTTTTCCCCGATGCCAGTGTACGGTCCATGTGGTGGATGGAGAACCCTTCGGGCTGGACCGCTGAGTCTGGGGAGCTGGGGGTCAGCCATGTCTCTGTGAAACAGAACACAGAGCATTCCCTCAGCTCCCTTTGATAAAGCAGTCTGGCCCTTAAGTCCTCCACTTTATTTTCAAGGGACTGTACATTGACCAGTAGGATAGTAGGGAGAGGGGGCCGAAGTCCCCTGCGCTTCAGTCTGACCTGAAGTCCTGCCCGCCGGCCACGTTTCCGGACACAATGGAGGCTTCCCCTTTGTTTCCAGGTACTGTGTTTACTGTACCTGCTGTTTCTGTGTACCAGCGCTGGAACGGGAATTCTCTCACAGACGGCAGCTCCAGCTCCGTAACGAATCGGGGGTTCCCTCAAAGTCAGCAGCTCCAGCTTCATTTTTTCTGGGATATCCAGCCCGTCGGCTCTGGAGGTCATCCGGGGTTTCCAGGTGCCGTACCTTGGTTCCTCAGTCGGGTCAGGAATTTCACAGCCGGCGTGGGAAAGTTTAAAGTCCGGGGCTCCCGCAGCTGCGGGAGATCGCGAAATTTCCAGCGCTTTCAGCTGGCCAAGCAGCCTGTCTGAAACGGCACCGATTACTGCCGTTTCCCTGATGCAGGTGAGTTGATAGAAGTTGTAGGTAATTCTTTTCTGTTCTGGTGCTCCGCAAAAGTCGCCGCAGGCAGGCGCCATCTTACAACCCTTCCACTATATACACTATAGGCGCCATCTATAGCCCTTCCACTGGCTTCACAATTCACAATTATTCTATCCATCTCCTTGGCTCACATTTTTTGTCTTTTCATCTCTGGTCTTTGACCAACCATCTGCTGTAAACCCCCCCCCCCCCCCCCACCTGTATCCACCTCTCTCTTGCCAGGTTTTGTCCCGCACCACCCCCCCCCCCCCCCCCTTTTTCAGCTTTCTCCCCACATCAACATGATCATTCTGAAGAAGGGCGCCAAACTGAAACGTCACCTATCCATGTTCTCCAGAAATGCTGCCTGACCCACTGAGTTACTCCAGCACTCTGTGTGTTTGCCTGAAAAGGAGTATTGGCCTTTATGTAAATAGAGTCCATTAAACGCAAAGTACTGGAATGAAAAGCCACAAAGTGCTGGAGTAACTCAGCAGGCCAGGCAGCATCTCTGGAGAAGTTTCAGATCAGGACCTTTCTTCAGATTGATTGTAGGGAAAAGAAAGCTGGAAGAGAGGAGGGGCAGGACAAAGTCTAGCATGTCATAGGTTCATACAGGTGAAGGTAGGGTTGCCAACTGTCCCGTATTCCGTATTAGCTGGGACATCTCGTATATTGGGCTAAATTGGTTTGTCCCATACGGGACCACCCTTGACCCGTATTTGACTGCTACTACTCGGGTCGAGGGGCCTGTCGGATTGGAGCGCCACGCCTGGCCCCGCCTCATCCATCCTGACGTAGTGCAGCCCATGGAGTGCAGCAGCAGCGCCTCTCCAGTGGTCCCGTCGGTCGGCAGCCTGGCCAGCTGTCGACCTTCGGTCCTTCGCTAACTGCCGACATCATCACCCATCCTTCTCACGGCCGATCATCGCTTCATGAGTTGGATAGGGTGCTGGACTTTGCGTGCAGCAGAACACAAAGCCCAGCCGGCGGGCCAGCTGAGGAGTTTTAAGGAGATGCAAAGTCTAGTGCCCGGTCCAAAACTCCTCAGCTGGCCTGCTGGCTGGGCTTTGTGTGCATTCCAGCACCCGGGCCAACTCATCATTCACACAGCCACGGCCGAGTCGGTCAACGAATTGCCGTCGGGAATTTGTCCCTTATTTTGACCTTTTGTTCCTTATTTGGGAGTGAGATAGTTGGCAACCCCAAGGTGGGGGGGGGGGGGGGGGGGAAGTGGGGGTAGATTGAAAGACAAAGTATTGGAATGTTTAACATGACAACTTCTATCTCTACAATTCTTTACTAATATTGTGGAGATGTTGGAGGATATTCTTTATAAAAAGAAGTGTTTAGTTGAGAAACAACTTTAAAGACCACCAACTGATTGATTCTTAATATACCTAACACCAGTTAAACACATGTCCAGATGTGAGCAGTGTCACCAGGGACCACATAACTCCCTTCAAGAGGAGAATAATTTATGCCAATCTGCCCTACAATCAATTTCCAACTTACCTCTTTGTGTGTCAAATAGCTTTCAGACTTTAGACTCTAGAGATACAGTGCAGAAACAGGTCCTTCGGCCCATCGAGTTCACGCTGACCAGTGATCAGCCTACACACTAGCACTATTACTGGGGACAATTTACTACTTTACTGAAGCCAATTAACCTACAAACCTGCACGTCTTTGGAATGCGGGCGGAAACAGAAGCACCTGGAGAAAACCCACGCGGTCACAGAGAGAATGTACAAAGTGTGTACTGACTGTACCTGTAATCGGGATCAAACCTGGGTTTCTGACGCTGTAACGCAGCATCTCTACTGATGCCCTACGGTGCCGCACTATTGTGTTACCAATCTTTATTTTCTCCAAATGGTGTAAAACAAACAATTAGTGAAACTTAGATAATATCTACAAATCCAGAGAAATCAATGTATTAAAACGATATAGATGACTGCAGCTTTCAAACCTGCCAGGAATTAATGAAAATGGAAAGCAATGGATAAGCTGAAACTGTTTATAAAATGCAGGCACAGTTGTCTCCCTATTCCTTCCATGGAACAGAACTTCCATTTTAGTGGAATCTGAACGTTCACTGATGTTTCCACTGTCATTTATATTCTCTAAAACACCTTGGTTCAGATGCCTTGCCTGAAATGTCCTATCTACTATAAATTAATCTGTGCTTTGAGCAATAATAAAACACATTTAGAGTGACACAATGGCACAGCGGTAGAGTTGCTGTCTTACAGCGCCAGGGATCTGGGCTCGGTCCTGACTACGGGTGCTGTCTCTACGGAGCCTGCATGTTCTTCCTGGGACCACATGGGTTTTCTCCAGGTGCTCCGGTTTCCTCCCACATTCCAAAGACATGCAGGTTTGTAGATTAATTGGCTTCTGTAAATTGTCCCTAGTGTGTATGATAGAAGTGGTGTTTGAATGCTTAAGAAGCAACTGCAGATGCTGGAAAATCGAAGGTAGACAAAAATGCTGGAGAAACTCAGCGGGTGAGGCAGCAACTATGGAGCATTGGAAATAGGCAACATTTCGGGTCGAGACCCTTCTTCAGACTATGAATAATCGCTGGTCAGCATGGACCCAGTGGGCTGAAGGGCCTGTTTCCATGCTGTTTGTCTAAACTAAACTGAACCTAACGTCAGAAATGTGTGTGAGATTGTACAGTGTAAATTAATGTCTGCATTCTTTATCACATTTTGAGATTCTTGATTATTGGAGGAAACAGGAAGATATTGGCACACTTTATGATTAAAAAACGGCTTTTGTTTTGTTGTTGATAACAACACAGTGGTGGAAAATGCTGATTACATTTCAGGCAAGGCATCTGAACCGAGGTGTTTTAGAGAATATAAATGACAGTGGAAACGTCAGTGAACGTTCAGATCTACTGAACTGAGAAGGTTGCTAATAATGTGAGTCCAACATGATGTGTTTGCTAAGGATGTACTACTCCCAGGTGAGGAATGACGGGCTTGCAGGCGTATCGTGGAACAGGCAAGATGCCAGAAATCCTTTGTTTCTATATGCAGACCTAGACTTTAGACTGTGGACTTTAGAGATACAGCGCGGAATCAGGCCCACTGAGACCGTGCTGACCAGCAATCTCCCCGTACACGAACACTATCCTACACACCATGGACAATTTTCTTACTGACGCCAATTATCCTATAAACCCGCACATATTTGGAGTGTGGGAGGAAGCCGGAGGACCTGGAGAAAACCCACGTGGTCACAGGGAGAACACAGGGAGAACACAGTAAGATAGCGCCCGTAGTCAGGATCGAACCTGGGTCTCCGGCGCTGGAAGGCAGCAACTCTACCGGTGTGCCACTCTGCTACCCGAATACCACAGATACCACAAAAAAGAGAAATATAGAGTTTACATGTTATATAAAGAAATATCAGTTAGACATAACTGGAGAAATAAGGAACTGGTGCTGGTTTTCACAAAAAGACAAAAAGTGCTGGAGTAACTCAGCGGGTCTGGCAGCATCTCTGGAGAACATGGATGAGTGTTGTTTTGGGTTGGGAGCCTTGTTCGGACAGATTGTAATGGGGATGAGGGGGGGTGGGAGGGGGGGAAGTGGAGGGACAGGAGAAATTTAGTAACAAAGACTGCAGATTCTGTTTAATACCAAAGGTGCACACTTTGGCCAACAGAATCCATGCCAACCATCAGTTACCCGTTCACTTTAGTTTTGTATTATCCCACTTTTGCATCCACTCCCCACACACTAGGGGCAATTTAAAGAGGGCCAATTAACTTACAAATCTGCATGTATTTGCAATGTGGGTGGGAACCGGAGTACCCAGAGGAAACACATGTGGTAACGGGGAGAACGTGCAAACTCCACATGGAGAACACTTGAGGTCAGGATCGAACCTGGGTCTCTGGCGCTGTAAGGCAGCAGCTCTCTCATGTGAGCCACTGCGCCAAACTTTGCTTGCCTTTCGTGCTGGTTAGCTAACCTGATGCTTAATCTATGATAATAAAAGAAATGCAGGTTCTGGGGATTTAATAAATAAAAAAAAGAGAAACAAAGTCAATGTTTCAGGGTGACTGAAGGTATCTGACTTTAAATTTTAGCATTGCTTTTGTCTTCAAATTTTCTGCTTGACCTTCTGAGGGCTTCTAGCATGTTTTGTGTTTATCTGGTCCTCAGTCTAAGTGCTTATTGCATTGCAAAGACAAGACAGCACGCTGGGTATCAAGATTGAAACTAAGTACTGAAGTGGTTCTTGATCTCACTGAGAGATCTCTTGATCTCTTTTGGCAGGAGAGACTGGGGCTCAGATCATCTGCAGTTGTGGAGATTCTCTTGGGCAACACAGTGGTGCAGAGGTAGAGTCGCTGCCTTTCAACGCCAGAGGCCCGGGTTCGATCCTGACGACGGGTGCTGTCTGTATGGAGGTGTACATTTGTACTCCCTCTGACTGCGTGGAATTTCTTTGGGTGTTTCAGTTTCCTCTCACACTCCAATGACGTGACTTGTCGTCTAATTGGCTTCTGCAAATTGCCCCCTGGTGTATATGATAGAACTAGTGTACAGGTGATCGCTGGTCGGCGTAGACTTGGTGGGCTGAATGGCCTCTTTCCACCCTGTATCTCTAAACTAAACTGAACTACTCCGGGTAAGAGACTGTGCATATTCACGCTATTAAATTCCCTCATGATTTTATACACTGTACAAAATGTAGTTTTCCTTTTTATAGCAATTGTAATGTGAAGCCACCTTTGCACCCTGACATGATAAGCAGTACCTACACGTAAGTGGGATCTAAGGTTTACGCTGCTATTTTGCACATGCTGAACCTGAATTTTATTCAAAATGTCTGGTGTGCTCACGGTAACTTGACAAAGATCACAAATCCCTTTGTGAACGATTAACCTGCATGGGAGCGCGGCAACATGTGAGCACGCAGCTTGAAGTGATTATTTTAAAGTTAATATGAGAAGAGCCAAATTATTCTGCAAGGAGGTATTCAGAAACATTTAAGATGCTTTTCCTGTTTTGATGATCCAACTGATTGCTCAGACATGATTGGATTTCTTAAAACTGGAGCTAATTACAAGAATCTTAAAACAAACACTTGATAGATAATGCTCTCCTGTAAATTCTCTACGTTGAAATTAAAATCTGTTCTTTTACTTTAAATAAACCAGAATTATGTAAATTGTATTCTTTGGCATGCATTTAAATGTATGCATTTGCATGCAGACTCATTCACATTCATTTGACTGCCTTGAAAAATATGTCGTCAGGATTCAGTTCTTTTCTGGTCCTGGAATGAATGTTGTCTAATTCAAGTCATGTAATCGAGAATGCTGGTAGAATTGATTGATCTGCAGCTAAATTATCCCTTGCTGGTTAGTGTCACATATACTCAAAGGAAATAAAAAAAAGACAATGATGCAAACTCTCACGAGAGATTTGGCAAAGTATGTGCAGTAACATTGCAATCATCTTTCCACTTCACTAAGCACAGGAACACAATGTAGCATTTAGTTTAGAGATTCTGCATGGAATCTGGCCTTTGGCCCACCGAGATACCGACAATCAATTGCCAGTTCGCACTAGATCTACTTCATACACTAGTTCTATCCTACATACTAGGGACAATTTACAGAGGCCAATAAACCTACAAACCTGCACGTCTTTGGGATGTGGGAGGAAACGAGCACCCGGAGGAATCCACCTGGACACAGGAAGAACTCGGCACAGACAGTGGCTGTAGTCAGGATGGAACCCGGGTCTCTTAGCTTGTGAGGCAGCAGCTATACCACTGTACCACTGTGCCGCCCTACTGTGGAATCTGATGCCATTATTGTCCGTATTTATTATCTTTCATTATACCTCGCCACATCTCATAATACAAATAAGATGAAATTTTAAAAAAAGCTGTAGTCAACTAGAGTAACGGGGACACCTTACTTTCATATTAATATGTGCGACTGTAGATCCTCATCGAGTCCTGGAATCGTACAGCACAGAAGCAACTTCAGCCCAACTCATCCATGCCAACCTAGATGAACCATCTAATAATAATAATAATAATAATAATCATAATAATAATAATAATCATAATAATAATCATAATAATAATGATGAATACTTTACTGATCCCCTCAGGGAAATTCAGATGTCCAGAAGCAACCAACAAACCCACACATTCGGAATGAAAGCAGACAACAAACCCCATAAAATACAATATAGACAATACCTGAAAGCAATAAATACTTAAAAAGACCCAATAATTAACTATTAAAAATGCAAAAGCATCCCCATATAGCCTAGCGGTTAGTGTTATAAAATCTAATGGCTGCAGGGGTGAAGGATCTCCTGAATCGCTCCGTTCTACAGCACAGGGAGAGGAGCCGGTTGTTATGTGTGCTCTTTTGACCCTCCAGAATTTCATGGAGGGGATGCCCGGAGGTGTCGAGGATTACCTGCACCTTTCTCCTCATACTCCTCTCAAGCACAGCCACCACAGAGTCCACTCCCCCCCCCCCCCCCCCCCCCCCCTCCCCCCCCCCCCAGCACTGAGCTAGCTTGTTTTACCAGCTTGTCCAACTTCTTGTTGTTTTTAGCACTGATGTGTTTCTGACAACACCGTATAAAATGACACTTGCAACCACAGTATTGTGAAACATATAGAGCATATTATTGCGCACATTGAAAGATCTGAGCCTTCTGAGGAAAATGAGTCTGCTCTGTCCTTTTTTGTAGAGGGCATCGGTGTTGACAGACCTGTCCAGTTTGTTATCAAGGTGCACTCCAAGGTATTTATATGTCTGCACCACCTCAATGTCCACCCCTGCAGTGTTAACTGGCTGAAGGGGGAGCTTGGACCTGCCAAAGTTAACAACCATCTCTTTGGTCTTTGTTGTATTAAGGATGAGACTGATCTCTTTACTCCAGACACAGAAAGCACTGGTCAAGTCCCTGTATTCCTTCTCATCCCTAAGCTCGTCCCATTTGCCTGCATTTGGCTCAGCTCCCTCTAAATCTTTCCTATCCTTGTACCTGTCCTAATGTCATTTAAATGCTGTTATAGTTAGTACCTGCCTCAAGTATCGCCCCTGGCAGCTCTTTCCATATACCTACCACCCTCTGAGTGAAAAAATTGTCCCTTGGCTCCTACTAAATCTTAGTCCTTTTACCTTAAACCTTCACTTCAATGCCCTTATACAGCAGTGAGCTAATTGAGGGCGGAACGATGGTGCAGCGGTAGAGTTGCAGCCTTACAGCTCCAGAGACCCGGGTTCGATCCTGACTATTGGTCTGTACAGAGTTTGTATGTTCACCTTGTGACTACATGGATTTTCTCTGGATGCGCTGGTTTCTTCCCACATTCCAAAGATGTGCAGGTCTATAGGTTAATTGGCTACTGTGAACTGTCCCTAATGTGTAGGATAGAACGAGTGTACAGGTGGTCGTTGGTCAACCTGGACTCGATGGGTGGAAGGGCCTTTTTCCACACTGGATCTCTTTTAAAAATTTAAAAAAATATATTTTTTATTTATTAGAAGCAAATGTACAGAAATAGAACCAACGGCATATACAATTATACAGTTATTGTACAGCTTCAATTTTACCTTTTGAGTTAGAGGAAAAGAAAAGAGAAAAAGCAAGAAAGAGAAACAGTGAGATGTGCAAAAATAGAACCTCTGGACGACCAAAGTAGTGTAGCCAAAGAGTGAATAAGAGAAAGTAAGAAGAGGAATAGAGAAAAATGAATAAATAAATAAATAAATAAATAAATGGACAAAAAGAAAAAGAGAGAAAAAAGTGGTGATATACCTGCCTCTCATCCCTCCCCACCCACCTCACCCAACCCGTAATCAGATTTAAATCCAAAGTTGTGTTGTGCCATACTATCCTTGTAATAAATCAATGAATGGTGTCCATGGCTTAGAAAAATGATCTGTTTTTTCTGCCAAGACAAGTCTAATATTTTCAAGATGTAGTGTCTCGGACATGTTTATAATCCACATCTTAAGAGTAGGGACTGATGTATGTTTCCAAAATTTAAGTATTTGTTTTTTCGCCATTATCAGGCCATAATTAAGGAAGCGTCTTTGAAATGGTGATAGCTCAGAACAGGCTTCTGAAGTACCTAGAGTGATCAATTCCATATCGGGATCCAATTTTATTTTTAATGTTTTTGAAAAAATCTTCAAAAATTCCTCTCCAGAAATTATGTAACTTTATACAAGAGGCAAAGAATGGGTTAACATTGCTTCCTGAAGAAGACATTTATCGCAAATAGGGGATACATTTGGAAAGATCTTATTCAGTTTGGACTTTGAATAATAGAGTCTGGGTAGTATTTTAAATTACCTATATTAAAAGGCAAGTAATCCTCTCTCCATTATTAACCATTCTACCTGTTGGCATGTGTTGTCCATCCAATAGATTACTTTTTTAAGCCCAATAATAGTGAAAGAATTGGGGAGAGCCAGTCCACCAATTTCTTTGGGTTTGCATAGATGTAATTTATGGATTCTATGTGTTTTATAATCCCAAGTTTGTGATCAGGGAGTCAAGTTTAAAAAAATGTTTTCTAGGAAGATAAATTGATTGAAATAAGTACAAGATTTGTGGAAGGAAGATCATCTTTATGGCATTTATTCTGCCTATGAGAGACATTGGGAGTGTTTTCCAAAATTGAGTAAGGGCATTTAGTTTGGTAATTAAGGGAGGAAAGTTTGCTTGAAATAGAGAAGTGTATTTTCTAGTTACGTGAAATCCAAGATATTTAAATTTTTCTGTAGCAATTCTACAAGGGAATTTTAGGAGGTGTCGGCCCTTGAGGTTTTATTGACATAATTTCACTTTTGTTCCAATTTATTCTATATTCTGAAAAGGAACCAAATTCCTCTATAAGCTTTAGTATACTTGAAATGCTAACTTGAGAATTGGTAATACATCATCTGCATATAATGATATTTTATTATTGGAATATTTAGTGATATAACCGTGAATATTCGGATGTACTCTTATATTTTCCAATAAATCGCGAGGGCAAATAACAGGGGTGATAATGCACAACCTTGTCTATTGCCTCGGAATAGTTGAAATTTAGGTGAGAGCACATGATTAGTCAGGATCCTGGCAGTCGGCTTGTCATATAACAATGTTATCCATGAAATAAAATTTTCTCCCAACTGAAATTTTTGCAATACTGTAAAAAGATATTTCCATACTACTTGGTCAAATGCTTTTTCTGCATCTAATGAAATAGTTGATAAGTCTTCTTTTATCGTTCTATGTGAATACATTATATTAAACAGGCGTCTCAAATTGTTAAACGAGTGTCTCTTGGGTATAAACCCAGTTTGATCAGAATGTATTAATTTATTAACGTATTTACTTAGTCTTTTTGCCAGAGTTTAAGCTTATATTTTCTGGTCTGTATTTAACAGGGCAATTGCCCTGTATGAACCCGGGTCCTCCAGATCTTTATCTTTTTTGGGTATCAGTGTGATAGTTGATTCGGCTAAGGTTTGTGGTAGCGTCTGTTCTTTAAATGCGTGTATATAAAGATTATGTAAACGCGGGGAGAATTTTTTATAAAATTAATTATTAAACCCATCTGGGCCTGGTGTTTTGCCATTTTTCAATGAATTGATAGTCTCTTTGATTTTTTATATTGTAATTTGTGTTCCTAATTCATCGTGTTCCACCACGTTAAGTGTCGGAAGATTACAGTTATCAAGGAAGTTTGCAATTTGTCTCGGAGGGAATGGATAGGCAGCGTTGCAGGTCAGGACTCTTCTTCAGAATCAGTTTGAAAAAGGGCCCATAACTTTCCATTTAATGTTCCAAGTTGGTTGTGGATAATAGTCTCCATATATATTTCCAAGATCACTGCACAACATCGTTATATTTCAGGAATGATGCTAATTGGGCCAAACACTTAAAAATTCAAAGATTTTCTACTTATTGTTTCCATATTTTTCAATAAAATGCTGTCTACAGCTAGTTAGATTTGTCCTTGCACCTGTAGTTTTTTTAATTTATTTTCATTGCAATGTGCTAAGCCTGTGAACTAAAAATGTTTCATTGAAGGAAGCGCTGCATCTGTGAGAGCAGAGAAAGTACTGTGTTTCCTGCTAGACAATCAGATGGAAGGATGATAAAGCAAGCAGACCAAGGTCTTTACTTTAGACTTTACTTCAGACTTTAGAGATACAGTGCAGAAACAGGCCCTTCGGCCCATCGAGTCCACGCCGACCAGCGATCACCCCGTACACTTGCACTATCCTCCACACGAGGGACAATGTACAATTTTACCGAGGCCAATTAACTTACAAACCTGCACGTCTTTGGGAAGAAACCAGAGCACCCAGAGAAAACCCATGCGGTCACAAGGAGAACGTATAAACTCTGAAAAGACAGCTCCCATAGTCAGGATCGATCCTGGACCTCTTGCGCTGTAAGGCAGCAACGCTACTGCTCCACGGTGTGGCAAGGGTATGTACAGTGGCTTACAAAAGTATTCATACCCCTTGAACTTTTCCACATTTTGTCACGTTACAAGCACAAACGTAAATGTATTTTATTGGGATTTTATGTGATAGACCAACACAAAGTGGTGCATAATTGTGAAGTGGAAGGAAAATGATACATGGTTTCCAAATTTTATTACAAATAACAAACTGAAAAGTGTGGCGTGCAAAAGTATTCAGCCCCCCTGAGTCAATACTTTGTAGAACCACCTTTCGCTGCAATTACAGCTGCAAGTCTTTTGGGGTATGTCTCTACCAGCTTTGCACATCTAGAGATTGAAATTTTTGCCCATTTTTCTTTGCAAAATAGCTCAAGCTCAGTCAGATTGGATGGAGAGCGTCTGTGAACAGCAATTTTCAATTCTTGCCAGAGATTCTCAATTGGATTTAGGTCTGGACTTTGACTGGGCCATTCTAACACATGAATATGCTTTGATCTAAACCATTCCATTGTATCTCTGGCTGTATATTTAGCGTCCTGCTGGAAGGTGAACCTCTGCCCCAGTCTCAAGTCTTTTGCAGACTCTAACAGGTTTTCTTCCAAGATTGCCCTGTATTTGGCTCCATCCATCTTCCCATCAACTCTGACCAGCTTCCCTGTCCCTGCTGAAGAAAAGCATCCCCACAGCATGATGCTGCCACCACCATGTTTCACAGTGGGGAAGGTGTGTTCGGGGTGATGTGCAGTGTTAATTTTCTGCCACACATAGCGTTTTGCATTTAGGCCAAAAACTTCAATTTTGGTCTCATCAGACCTGAGCACCTTCCTCCACATGTTTGCTGTGTCCCCCACATGGCTTATGGCAAACTGCAAACGGGACTTCTTATGGCTTTGTTTCAACAATGGCTTTTTTCTTGCCACTCTTCCATAAAGGTCCGATTTGTGGAGTGCACGACTAATAGTTGTCCTGTGGACAGTTTCTCCCACCTGAGCTGTGGATCTCTGCAGCTCCTCCAGAGTTACCATGGGCCTCTTGGCTAATTCTCTGATCAATGCTCTCCTTGCCCGGCCTGTCAGTTTAGATGGACGGCCATGTCTTGGTAGGTTTGCAGTTGTGCCATACTCTTTCCATTTTCAGATGATGGATTGAACAGTGCTCCGTGAGATGTTCAAAGCTTGGGATATTTTTTTATAACCTAACCCTGCTTTAAACTTCTCCACAACTTTATACCTGACATCCAGGTGTATTTCTTGGGCTTCATGATGCCCAAGAAACATTGTTTGTTCACTAATGTTCTCTAACAAACCTCTGAGGCCTTCACAAAACAGCTGTATTTATACTGAGATTAGATTACACACAAATGGACTCTATTTACTAATTACGTGACTTCTGAAGGCAATTGGTTGCACTGGATTTTATTTAGGGGTATCAGAGTAAAGGGGGCTGAATACTTTTGCACGCCATGCTTTTCAGTTTTTTATTTGTAAAAGAATTTGAAAACCATGTATCATTTTCCTTCCACTTCACAATTATGCGCCACTTTGTGTTGGTCTATCACATAAAATCCCAATAAAATACAATTGTATTTTATTGGGATTTTGTCACGTTACAAGCACATTGTAAAATACAATGTGCTTGTAACGTGACAAAATGTGGAAAAGTTCAAGGGGTATGAATACTTTTGCAAGCCACTGTAAATTATAATGTGCAAATTCAGTGCTAAAGGAGGATGAAAGAGGAATAAGGTAAGGAAAAGGGCGAATTAAAAAATATTTTTAAATTTGGGTTTTATAAATTTTTTAATTCTTTTTGTATCACTTTTCAATGTTGGAGGAGCCTACTTATGACATCAAGTCTATGCCTGTTCTCAGAGCAACCCTGTCAGTCCCATTTCCCAATTTCTTTGCCTGTAAGTTATTAAGTTAAGAGTGTTAACTTGTCATACAGTATGTACTGACAAAGGGAGGCACAGTGGTAGAGTTGTTGCCTCACAACGCCATTAACCCAGGTTCGATTCTGACTATGGGGGCTGTCTGTATGGAGATGGACATTCACCTTGTGTCCGTGTGTGTTTTCCCCAGGTGCACCAGTTTCTTCCCACATCCCAAAGGCGTGCAGGTTTGTAAGTTAATTGGCTTTGGTAAAAAAATTGTAAATTGTCTCTAATGTGAAGGATGGTGCTGGTGTATGGGGATCGCTGGTCGGCGTGGACTTGGTGGGCCGAAGGGCCTGTTTCCGTGCCGTATCTCTAAAGTCTAAAGACAATGGAAAAATGAAATTCTTACGCCGCAGCATAACAGTCTTATAAACACATTACATGGGAACCAATATGGGTGTCTCCTGCCACCACTGAGACATCTGATATCCTGCAGGAGGATCTCCAAACATGTTTCCAGACCAGAGCTTCTCGCTCCATGGAGACTGAAAGATCCACCACATTGGCCAAGAAAGCACAGCTGGTCTCTGAGGTGGCACCGAAGCCTAATAACTCTCTACGTGCTGGTCCCATAAGTGGATCAGCGATCATTCAATACAATCGCTCCGCTCTTTTAAATCTTTATTCCAAGAGCAGCATGTTTTCCATTAACTTGATATCTAACACAAAACGTTATACCCTTTATCCTGTATCTGTACACTGTGAACGGTTTGATTGTAATCAGGTGTAGTCTTTTCACTGACTAGATAGCCGGCAACAAAAAAGCTTTTCACTGTATGTGACAATAGTAGGTACACATGACTATAATAAATAAACTAAACTAAACTAAACTAACCCAGACTAAACTAAACCAAACACCAATGCCTCAAAAGATGCGGGAAATTTGGCATGTCTCCAATGACCCCTGCTCATTTTTATCCATTGACTGTAGAAAGCCAGCTATCAGGACGTATCACCATTTGGTTTGGCCAATGCTCAATACTGAAAGAAATTTGGGAGAGTTGTGGCTGTAGCCCAGTCCCTTACACGGATCAGATATCCCATGCCATGGCATTCTTATGGCCAGGATACGGATCCATTTAATGGACAATGTCTAAGAGGCAGGGTATTCGGAGAGTAACCCCTACATTCCCTCTCTCTCCGCCCCTCCATCACCCTAGTCATCCTGCCAGTTCCACTGTTTGCATCCATATATCCCTTCGTTATCACCTCTTCCACAGCCAACGATGGATCATTGAGGACTCCACCTTTCCTTCATCATCGGTGCCGACTCTGATTTGTTCTGAACCTTTTCAAACCTCTGGTTCCCCCCCACTGACTCTCAGCCTGAAGAAGGGTCTCGACCCGAAATGCCGTCTATTCCTTTTCTCCAGAGATGCTGCCTGACCTGCTGATTTACTCCGTCATTTTGTGTCTATCTTCAGTTCCTTCCTACATATTAGGTGAGGTGTTTGAATATGGGCTGGAGAAGGTAGTGGAGTGTGGTGAGCTGTTTGAATGCAAGGATAAAGTCAACAAAAGCAAGGGCATGTTTGGCATATCTTTGGTATAAACCAGCATCTGCAGTTCTTTGATTCTACATTTTACTTCGGAGTCACGTGAGTGACTTCGTGAAGATCCCGCCAGAACGCATGCGCGGCATATCGTCGCACGCATTTGCATCGGCAGGCTGGGGGGGGGAGTGCGCTCTCTCCTCGGGCTCCTTCATAAAAGGCCGGTAGGTAAGTATGGTTTTATCCTACAGGATGGACAAGGGCAAGAGAAAGGCGCTGTCGAAAAGTCGAGCTTCGACCAGCCAACGGCCCTTGTCTCCGGAGCTGCAAGCAACACCAGCAGCTTCGAGGCGTGTGGGGGCAGGAATGCGGGAAGTCGGGGTGCTCCCGCTGATTCAGGGGCCCAACTCACCGGAATGGTTTACCGCTCCGGAGCTGGATGCATCGGATCCAGACTTCGAGCCCCCTTCCCCCAAGAAAAGGGGGGGGAAACAGGTACGTGGCAAGGGGTCTCGCTTTGTACAAGCAACCCCTCCCCAAGCTCCAGATGACCCGAGGGGGCTGGGCCGGGGGACAGCCGCACGACAGGGGAGCCCTGCAAAGTGCAAATATGTACCACAGCCAGGGATATCTGCCATCGTGCAGCCCGGGCATAAACACTGCTGCGTCGTGTACTGCTGGAGCAGATACCGCCGACAACACACCCCATCAGGCTGCGGTCAAGGGCGGAGGTGGCAGCAGGAAGCGGGTCGGTCAGCTCAGCTCTGGGAGCGGCCGACCATGCGCCTCCACGCCAAAAGATGGGCAAGTGTGGAGGTAAGCCTGCACGGGACTCCGTGGAGCCAGGTTCCGGGGGCCGGCACCGATTCAAACTCACCTGCCTTCTTATCAGCCAGGTGGGCCGCCACAGTCTGGGAGAAGAAGAACTAGCGGAGAGTCCGTGCGGGAGTCGTATGATCCTACTTGGGCCTGTAGGTCACGACGACCTGCCATTGGACCCTAGACAGCACCTCTAAGGGGGTGAGGTCCGATGGTGGAAGCCCCAGTGTATTCGCAGGGCCTGGGGAAGTCGGCTTGTCCGCTGCAGATAGCAGGGACGGTCGCATTGAGCGGTTGGAGCTCTTAGTGGAGCAACTCCTCCAGCGGGACCGGGAACGAGACGAACGGGACTCGCGGGCATCTACCAGCCGTGCGAGGACTCCACTCAGCATCTCGTCGTCTCCAGCAGGAAGCATGAGGGATTTCCCAGCTGCTGTGTTTGAAGACGACCCGGGGCAGCCAGTAACCGCTGAGCCAGAGCATGAGGAGGATATGCTGGATGTGGTGAGTAAGTTTGCCGCTACCACCCAGACAGGTGAACCTCTGCACCACAAATTGGCGGGCACCATTGATTACCTGACTACACATCAACTCCAGAGTCAGGTTCTCAATGATACATTGGAGAAAATAAAACCGCCCGAAAACTGCGTCAACCTCAGTGTGCCCTTGGTTAACGCCCAGATCTGGGGACACTTGAGTACGGCCACCAAGACGCAGGATGTCCGCCTCCAACGAATATTAAAAGTTCTCTCCGCGGGCACTTAACGGCGTTTGCAAGAACCCTGGATGGGGATAATGTGTCGAGCGATCAGCAAGACGCACTGGCACTATTATGCAATGCCCAATATGAAATAAACTGCCTGCGTAAGAGCTCCATTAAGCCCCACACTCAACCCCAAATTCACGGGGGTTGTTCGGAGACCTAGCCAACAGGTGAAGGAACTGGATGAGGAGGCCAAAAACAGTCGGCCTCATGAAGCCTCAACTGACCAGACCTCACCCATATTACCGGCAACAGCCTACTTCCTCATGGAGAACCCGGCCGCCGGAAAGGGTACAGAGATCCAACCCACCTCCATACCAACAAGTGCCACGACCTTTTTTTAGGGCAAGGCCAACAAAGGCCTGCATGGAAAATGCGGCCGCCGGCTCGTCAACGTCCACAACGCCCACTCAAAACACCGTATGTACGGAACCGCCGTTAACCTTGGAGGTAAGGGGGTCTGGTTCTTCTCCACGCCGTAGCATCTCCTCCTGCACGAATAGGTGGGCGGTTGCGGGCGTTTCTTGGACATTTAAACTGTCACCACGGATGAGTTTATTTTACAAAAGTGTTCAAGGATATGTTATAGAATTAATTGAAGGTATAAATCCCCCTACGCAGCATTCGCCTCGTAGAAAATTTACTCTTATCCCAAAAAGAGATGGAGGCAGGACAAGCTGAAATTACACGGTTAGAAGGAAAAAGGAGTAATTGGCAAAAAACTAAGCATGAACCAATTGAGTTTGTGTCTAATATATTCACTAGGATTAAGAAAGATGGGGGATGTCGGATTATAATAGACTTAACTGATTGAACAATTTTGTACAATACACCCATTTCAAAATGGATACGTTTGAAACAGCTAAGCAGATGCTTTACCCAGGGTACTTTATGGCATACATCGATTTGAAAGATGCATATTTATACCGGACCCATTGCTGAGGCTTATAGGAACTTTTTGAAGTTTGTCTGGAAGGGTCAGTTATGGGGAGTATAAAGCATTGCCCAATGGAATTACCACAGCTCCTAGGCTGTTTACCAAACTGGTAAAACCTATATTGGCTCCTCTTCTCCGACAACAAAATTATATAGTAATGGCAATATTTGGATGATATCCTTATAGTGGGTTCAGACCCTCCAATTGGCAATTCAAGGAGTGGCTGCAACCAAGGATCTGTTTGAGAGAAGCTGGGATTCGTAATTCATCCAGACAAATAAAAATTGCACCCGGTACGGGTTATGGGATTATTTGGGGTTCACCTTAGACACTAATTTAATGAAGATTACCATCCCAACCTAATAAAGCTACTACTATTATAGAAGAGTGCCACAATCTTGCTTGCGCCAGGGTACCGACTATTCGGCAAACGGCAAAAGTTATAGCGTAATTAGTAGCTGCATTCCCAGCTGCGCGATTCGGACGCTAAACTACCGAAATTTACAAAGATCAAAAATCTCAGCGTTAAAAAAACAAATGCTGGTCACTTTGATCGGCCAATTCGGTTACCATCAGAAGCCAGAAAATAAGCTACAATGGTGGGTTGACAATATTAGAGAATGTCATAGACCTTCATAGTGGGCAACACTGATGTTGTGTTACAAACTGACGCAAGCGCACAAGGTTGGGGAGCAACTGATACGATGTCCAGTTGTGGTGGCAGATGAATTCTCATGAGGCTACATTTCTGGAGGCACATGGGATAAATTATATAGAAATGCTGGGCGTATATCATGGACTGCGGGCTTACTGTACTAATTCACAGGATTTACATGTCCGCCTTCAAATAGATAATACTACAGTGGTGGCTTACATCAATCATATGGGAGGTATCAGGTCGCTATCTTGTGATGAATTGGCTAATACAATTTGGCACTGGTGCATTGAAAGAAACATTTGGATTACTGCGACTATTTGCCTGGAAGCTTAATACAGTGGCGGACACCAGGTCACGAGTCTTTAATGAAACATCGAGTGGATGTTAAATCCCCAAATTTTTGGAGATATTATAGCTCATTTTGGGAACATATTGACCTATTTGCGTTCAGGTTGAACCATCAGATACCAACGTATGTGTCATGGGAACCAGACCCTGGGGCAATAGCGATGGATGCGTTCTCGATCCATTGGGGGAAATGGTTTTGCTACGCATTTCCCCATTCTGCCTCATCAGTTCGGTACTGCAGAAAATTAAAACTGGATTCTGCAACTGGTATATTTATCATTCCCGACTGGCCTACACAACCATGGTACCCGATGGTTGAAAATTTTTTAAAACAACCATAAATGGCGATTGGGAACACACCCAAATTGATTACTCACCTATTACGGGGATCAGTCATCCTTGCCATGGTCATTTAAACTTGTTGGCTTGAGGTTCTGAAAGACCGCTCATCCGGGTAGGCATCTCGTCAAGAGCCATGAACCTTATTGCAGCATTCCTCATGCCGGGAATCCACCCGAAAAACAATACCACACTATCAAATCTAGAAAAGTGGGATAGGATTCTGTGCCCGGAACAACAAGTCCTCCAACTCGGCAACAATACCCGGATGTTGTTGGAGTTTCTAGCAGGCCTCCATTTTGATGCTGGCCTCAGCTACAGTGCCATCAACAGCGCCAGGAGTGCGCTGTCTTCATACCTGGATATAGGTATCGGCTCCCACCACCTGGTGTCTAAAATTAAATGAGGGGAGTATTCAATACCAACCCTCCACGACCCAGATATACAGTAACGTGGGATGTGGGGATCGTGCTGACCCTACTGAGGAGCTGGGCTCCAATAGAAGAGCTACCATTGAAACAGCTCACCTTAAGGTGGTTTGATGCTCATGGCACTGACGACAGCCCAACGAGTCCAGACGTTACAAAAACTGCGACTGGACAGCATGGTGGCCACCCCTGGTCAAATAAAATTCTTTGTTAAATAATTATTAAAACAGCACAGGCCAGGGGCGCATGGGCTGCAGCTGGAATTTCGGGCGTACTCCCCTGTGGATGCCACACTCTGCATAGTCACCCATCTCCACCACTACATCCGAGTTACTGGAGTTATCAGGAATTGAGAGGAACAGGGACTCCTCATCCACATTCTACTCATCCATAAACCTCCGCATCGTCAGTAGTGACTACACAGACTATCCGCCAGGTGGCTCAGGATGGTTGTTGATGCAGCAGGCTGTCGCTACTGACATTTTTAAGCCTCATTCCACCAGAGCTGCATCCACATCAGCAGCGAGAGCCATGGAGGTGCCCATGGACCAATTCTCGCCACTGCGGGATGGGCCAGTGAGAAAACGTTTTCTGCAGTTCTATAACAAACCTCTGGCCGCCCCTGCGACATTCGCAGAAGCTATTCCTGGGAATTGCTCAGTAAATATTTGTCCCCGGAATTAGGGGTTTGTTGTTTATTTGATTAATAAATTGTGTTGATTTTTCAGCCAGTGTCAACTGAACTCCATTAACAGTCTTCCTCCATCAGAATGGCGGCAGAAGTGTGATAAGCATGGACGTTGTCCAGAGCGTGAAATCACAGAGCTTTGAAATCTTCACAAAGTCACTCACGTGACTCCGAAAAAGTAAAATAGTAAGATTAAACGAGAAACTTACCAAGTTTGAAGGTTGATCTGTATTTTACGAGGAGTCGTGGTGAGGGATTTCGTGCCCACCGCTCCCACCCTCTATCATAAGGTCAAACAGGTAGTTCTACGGTTTTCATCTTACTATTTTTAGTCATGGTTGGTTCTGTGATTCCACACCGCTGCTTTGAAGGATGCCGCGCATGCGTGCTGGCGGGGTCTTCACGAAATCCCTCACCGCGACTCCTCGTAAAATACAGATCAACCTTCAAACTTGGTAAGTTCTCGTTTAATCTTACTATTTTGTCGGCTCCACCGCTAAATCTCCTCAAAGTATGCCTACTTTGAAAAAGTTCTCCTCCTCTCTCCGATGGGCTTTCTGCAGTCTGAAGAATGATCCTGACCAGAAATGTCACCCATCTTTTTTCTCCTGAGAAAGACATAAAAAGCCAGAGTAACTCAACAGGACAGGCAGCATCTCTGGAGCGAAGGAATGGGTGACGTTTCGGGTCGAGACCCTTCTTCAGACCCGACCCAAATTGTCACCCATTCCTTCTCACCAGAGATGCTGCCTGTCCTGCTGAGTTACTCCAGCTCTTTGTGTCCATCTTCGGCTTAAACCAGCAACTACTTACACACTTCTTACATTCCTTTTTATACGCTTTTTCTCCAGAGATGCTGCCTGACCCACTGTATTATTCCAGCCCATTTGTATTACAATTTCAATGCAATTTTATTTCAAGTCTCGTGACGAGACTACATGAAGAACCGCCAGTCCACATGCGCATCAATACGTCGTCGCATGGCGCGAGATACGGAATCATTCGGAAATGCTCTGTCAGAGTGAAGGTAAGGTTTTTTTTTGCAGAAATGGCGCTTCTTGTTTCGACGCCGGTTTGATTTCCAAAAAATGGATAAACCAAGCAAGAAAAGATGCGAGGTTGAAAATTCAGAGGGAATGGCGGCAAAGAGTGAGGTCGGTGGTCATTGCTATCGAGCTCAAAGACGCTAACAATGTTCTTGAAGTATCTGGCAGGCGCGAACTACACAGCGACCACTGCTAAAGCTCCGAAAGAGAACAGCTTGTCAAGCCAGACTCAGAGACGTGAACAGGTGTGGCCTGCACTGTAACCTCCACGAAAGCTCCGAAAAGGAACAGCTTGTCGACCCGGCTTCGGAGATTCTGGCAGGTGTGGCCTGCACAACAACCTCCGCAATAGCTCCGAAAAGGAGCAGCTTGTCGACCCGGGCATGGAGACGTTGGCAGGGTGGCCTGCACAGCAACCTCCGCGAAAACTCCGAAAAAGGAGCAGATTGGTGACCCTGGGCTCGGGGAAGACCAAGTCGGAACTGGCTGTCCAAAATAACAATACTGGCCAGGGAGGAACTCCTCAACCTCTAAGGGTGATGTCATCAGTCAGCTCACAAGAGTGGGGATAACGGAGTGAGAGGCTGGTGATGGGGAGGTGCACTGCACTGATACAGGCAGTTCAATTCAGATATCTGAGGATATCTCCCGCTCAGGGACTGGGAGTTTGAGGATTCCCTCAACAAAGGATAATACATTTCAGCTCACGACTATAAAAGAGCTGGTGGCACTCGGGATCAAAATTTGCCATCCCCTCGGGGATAGGTGAACCAGTAGAGGCAGAACTGTCAAGTAGCATTAGACTTCACACCAGCTGAATTAGGAGAACATGCAGGACAATGGTGAAAAGTATGAACTGCCAGACTCGTGATGTAGTGGGTACATCAACATCTGGGACTTTCTGATTGGCTAAACGAAGCCTAAAGATCTAAAACTCCAGCGAGTTCAGAAAGCTCTCACAAGAGAGAGATTTTGGTGTTTGCGAGGTCAGTGGATGGAACACAACGTTCTGAAGTCAGCAAGATGCCTTAGCCCTGCTCTGTAAGGATATCATCCCTACCAAGTTAGTGGCTGAAACGTCTATACTGAGGTTGGTTGGAGCACCAGGCCTACACAACTAAGACAGAGCCAGAGGCCTTATTTAGGTGCAGGTTCACAGCGCTCACCATGGAGACAGCGTGTGCCACACACTCAGTCTCAACCCCAGCAGACCACAATGTCAGAACCAGAGGGATGGGACAGAACAAACGCCTGTCAATCAACCACCTAATCCTGTTGAGGTTGGTGAGTATTATTCCTACAGCTGCATGAAATGTTCAAGTTGGAGGTATATTGAGGCTGTTCTAAAGTAAGTGGGGAAAGATAACCACTGGCCCTTTAATTTCACCAGTCATAAATGGCTATAAATCTGACATTCTGTCTGACCGGTTTCCTCCATGGCAAGAAAATCCCAAATTCCCGTGCAAACGGTCTAAAGAGGAATATATAGCTATCCGGGTAGAGGTAGTGAAATTACACAAAGCGATATGATTGAAGGGATTGTCCATGAACAAGATGAATATATGTTCAATATCTTCACAAGGCCTAAGGAAGATGAAATATACCGAATCATTCTTGATTTGGCGAGTCTGAACATGGGCTTGTAATATGACCATTTTAGAATGGATTTTTCATCCAGCAAAACTGCTGATTATTGAGGATTGCTTTATGGCCTCAATCGATCTCAAAGATGAATTATTTCCAGTACCAATACATGAGAGTCACAGGAAATAGTTGACACGCTCATCGTATGAAATACGATATATGACACAGATGTAGCTTTTTTAGCAACCTAGACATTCCTAGAAGATCTAGGATTTGTTATTTATCCAGGAAAGCCCAGGCTTGAGCCGACAAAAACTATCACACATCAAAGCTTTCTCATAAACTCTTCAGGTAGGTCTGTGACCCTACCTACAGATAAGAATTTTGTAGATGCACGCACAGGCTTACTTAAGAAAGAGAAGTCTATGATACGATAGGTTGCGAGGGTGATAGGCAAGCTGGTAGCTGCCTTCACAGCTATGGGGCCATGCGTTATAGAAGTCTGGATCGGGAGAAGGTTCTTGCCCTAAAATTGAATATGGGACATGTTGATAGATGTATGAGGCTGACGACAGAGTCAATATCCAAATTCCAGTGGGGGATTGAGCACACACAAGGGTACAAGGTTCATTGTACCTAGTAAGCCTGCAATAACACTACAAAGTGAGGGCTGGGGTGTAACTGACACCTATACTAGTTGTGGTGATAGGTGGAATGAGGATGAGTTGAGACATGGCCATAAAATATGGCATCAACTATTTGGAAATGCTAGCAGCATTCCAGGCATTGAGAAGGTATTGTGGGAATGACCATGATATGCAAATCAGGCTATATTGAGTCAATACAACAGCAGCAGCGTATGTTATGGGATGTCAGGACTTTCATATGAAGAAAGACTGGATAGACTCGGCTTGTACTCACTAGAATTTAGAAGATTGAGGGGGGATCTTATAGAAACTTACAAAATTCTTAAGGGGTTGGACAGGCTAGATGCAGGAAGAGTGTTCTCGATGTTGGGGAAGTCCAGGACAAGGGGTCACAGTTTAAGGATAAGGGGGAAATCTTTTAGGACTGAGATGAGAAAAACATTTGTCACACAGAGAGTGGTGAATCTCTGGAATTCTCTGCCACAGAAGGTAGTTGAGGCCAGTTCATTGGCTATATTTAAGAGGGAGTTAGATGTGGCCCTTGTGGCTAAAGGGATGAGGGGGGTATGGAGAGAAGGCAGGTAAGGGATACTGAGTTGGATGATTAGCCATGATCATATTGAATGGCGGTGCAGGCTCGAAGGGCTGAATGGCCTACTCCTGCACCTATTTTCTATGTTTCTATGTTAACCATATGGGTAGCTGTAAGTCTCAAAAATGTGATGCACTAGCAAAGTCCATTTGGGCGCGATATATAAGAGGAAAATATGGGTGTCAGCTGAACATCTGCCACGTAGGTACAAAATTGAAGCAGACACCAGGTCAAGAAATTCCTCATTCTGCCTTATCGGAAGATGCCCCCAAAAGATAATTCAAGACAAGGCAACAGGTATTATAATAGTGTCAAATTGGCCTACTCAACCATGGTTTCCATTGTAAAAAGGTCTGCTGAAAGAAGCTCCTATATTTGCTCGCAGACACGAGCAGTTGTTAGTTCAACCTATCACTCGTGCACCGCATCCACTGCATGATCATATTGATTTATTAATTTGCAGGATTTAAAGAGACCGTTTGAGCTTATAGGACTATCCAGTAGGACAGTTGACGTGATCACTGCAGCTTGGCGAGATGGCACAAGAAAGCTGTATGCTACCTACATAAAACAGAGGAAAAGTTTTGTGAGGAGACGCATGTGAACTACTTTAAAGCAGAAGTAGCAAAGGTTTGGGGGTTTCTTTCAGTTTGGTTTTATGAGAAGCGACTAAGTTATAGCGCAATTACCACTGCTCGCAGTGCCTTATCATCGTATTTAGTGCTTAGATTTAGACAACAAACGATTGGCTCTCACCCACTGGTGACAATGTTTATGGCTTTACTATGTTTTTAATATAAACCCTCTAAAGCCTAGATACAAAAAATGTGGAATGTGTAATCAGTATTATATTTTTTACGCTAAGTCACACCAGCTGCATCGCTAACGTTGGAGCAGCTACTTGTAAATTATTCATGCTTATGGTACTCATTTCAGCATGAAGACCTCATCCCCTCCAAGCTGGTTTCCAAACTCACAGAACTGGATCTCTGCACATCCCTCTGCAATTGGATCCTCGACTTCCTCATTCACAGACCACAGTCAGTTTGTATTGGTGGCAATATGTTAAAAATCAGCACAGGAGCACCTCAAGGCTGCGTGCTCAGCCCCCTGCTGTACTCACTCTATACTCATGGCTGCATAGCCGGTCATCGTGCGAACTCCATAATCGTTCGCTGACGATACCACTGTTGTGGGACGTATCACTGATGGGGACGAGTCAGAGTACAGAAGTGAGATGGACCGACTGTCCAAATGGTGCCAGCACAATAACCTGGCCCTGAACACCAGCAAAACCAAGGAACTGATTGTGGACGTTGGAAGGGGGAGGATAGGGTCCCACAGTCCCGTTTATATTAACGAGTCGATGGTGGAAAGGGTCACGAGCTTCAAATTCCTGGGCGTGCATATCTCTGAAGATCGTTCCTGGTCTGAGAACACAGATGCAATCATAAAGAAAGCACATCAGTGCCTCTACTTCCTGAGAAGATTACAGAGAGTCGGTATTTCAAGGAGGACTCTCCCTAACTTCTACAGGTGCACAGTAGAGAGCATGCTGACTGGTTGCATCGTGGCTTGCTTTGGAAACTTGAGCGCCCTTGAGCAGGAAAGACAACAAAAAGTAGTAAACACTGCCCAGTCCATCATCGACTCTGACCTCCCGTCCATCGAGGGGATCTATCACAGTTGCTGCCTCAAAAAGGCTGGCAGCATCATCAAGGACCCACACCGTTTTGTTCATACACTCATCTCCCCACTACCTTCAGGTAGAAGGTACAGGAGCCTGAAGACTGCAACAACCAGGTTCAGGAATAGCTACTTCCCCACAGCCATCAGGCTATTAAACTCGGCTCGGACAAAACTCTGAACATTAATAGCCCATAATCTGTTTATTTGCACTTTATCAATTTATTTATTAATGTGTGTATATATTTATACAATGGTATATGGACACACGGATCTGTTCTGTATTCGTGCCTACTATGTTTTGGTGTGCTAAAGCAAAACAAGAATTTCATTGCCCTATCAGGGACAAATGACAATAAACTCTCTTGAACTTGAACTCTTGAACTTGAATCTTTACGCAATCTCCATCTGAATAACTCGGTCATATCTGACAAGAGAGTAGCATTTTATGTGAATGAACTCATAAAGCAGAGCAGGCACGGTTGGGTACAAGTTGGAGCTGGCAGCATATCCACCAGATCAGAGATTGTGGGTGTTAATTATGTAAAAAAGTACATTGAGGTTACTAAGAACCAACGAGATAAAGAAAAAGTTTTCTTCATAGTTATAAAAAGTCTCACAAGAGAGTGTTGGTGCAGACTATTTCAAGATGGATAGAGTGTATGCTGTTGAAAGCGGGAGTGAATACAGCTATTTTCAAGTCACACTTTATCAGGGCTGTTGGCATGTTGGCAGCCAGTAGAATGGATGTTCCTGTTGTTCACATTCTAGCAACAGCAGGATGATCAGATGAATGCACTTTCGGAAGTTTTATTATTAACCGCTTAACAGGTCTGGACGATTGCAGATAGAATTCTGGACAGTGTTACATGAGTTGTTTTGTCTGTAACTCCAAGGCAAATGGGACTGTGGTCTTGTTAAGGGTGATATAGATGTATGTAAAGTTAGCATCATGTGCTAATGACCTATGTCATTTATGGTTTATCTGTGTAATGTGTTCACATACAGATTGGTTTACTGCATGAAACCACAGAACTTCAAAGGCTTCACATAATCTCATCACGAGATTTCAAAATAATATAGAAAGATTAAACGAGAATTTACCGTTTGAAGTTTGATCTTTATTTTATGAGAAGTTGGAGTGAGAGACTACGTGCCCTCCACTCCCAACCTTAAGTATTATAAATTTCATTTGGTAAGTCAAGGGTTATTAATCTTTCTATTGCTTGAATCTGGGTCAAGTGGACTGTGGTTTCATGCAGTGGGTCTGAAGATTGATGCACATGCGTGCTGGTGGGTTCTTCACATAGTCTCTCACTCCAACTTCTCATAAAATAAAATTCAAACTTCAAATGGTAAGTTCTCGTTTAATCTTTCTATTTTATTTAACACATTTTGATAAATATCATTGGATTATTGATCAAAAAGCCTACTAGAGTATCAACAGGCATTTTTCATCTTGTAAGAAAGATCATCAATAAAGAAATTCAGTAAGAAATCATCAATAAATCCTGGAGAAATTGTGCAATTCACATTTTATTTTGAGTGTGGAAAAAAAGGGTGTAATGGATGCTTTGCCCAAATTTTGCTTCACAACAAATTTTAATAATTGATGTAAAACACTAATTAACACACTATGCAGTATTATTTAACACAATGTGAAACTACTTAACAAATATTGCATTACACTAGTTAATAAACACTATTACTTTTTAATAACTACTATTTAATACTGAATGTTAATATTTCGTACACAACATTCAAGGCAAATTTTATCAAGTACCGCAACACTATTTATCAAACGTATATTTATGTTACTCTGTTTCATTATAGACTGTAAAACCAGTTAATATCAACAGCAGCAGGTCAGGCAGCATCTGGTTATAGGGAGGAAGCTGCTCCTGAATCTGGACATCGCAGGCTACTACACCTTCTTCCTGAAGGCAGGTGTGAAATGAGTGTGGCCGGGGTGGTGTGGGTATTTGATGATGCTGGCTGCCTTTTTGAGGCAGTGACTCTTATAGATCCCTTCAATTGTGGGGAGGTCAGTACCCATGATGGACTGGACAGTGTTCACCACTTTTTGAAATCTTGTTCATTTTCTGGCCGTATGAGTTGCCAAACCTGGCCGTGATGCAACCAGTCAATATGCTCTCTACTGTACACATGTAGAAGTTATCTTGTGGGATGGCCATTGCCTGGAACTTTTGCTGCTTGACTGTTTCTTGCCACAGTTCAGCCTGTTGCTGGATGTTGATTAGGACTTGCTGCAATCAGATTATCCACTGCTTCATTTGTTGAACTTTGTGCATTGAAGAGTGAATGTCTGCGTTCCTGACTGAAGACACATTGCAAATCAATACATTTGCAGACATGTTTAATTATCAGCATAGGCTTAAAGATTTGTCTTCACCCTTGCAAACACCACTACCAGCTGCTGTTTCTCCTTGGGATCAGGGATTCATCCACCATTTTTTCCTCCCCAAAAAATATAAAGTTGTCCACTTTTCTTGTTCTCATATCTAAATTCTTTATGATTGTGCTGCTCTCTTTATCAGGTTTACAATTCAGAATTTAAACACAGAGCGCTGGAGGTCGGAGGGCGGAATTCATAGGTCAGGCAGTATCTGGGGAAGGAATGTACAGGCAACATTTATGATCAGGACCATTATTCAGACAATAATTAGTTTAGTTTAGTTTTGTTTAATTTAGAGATACAGCATGGAAACAGGCCCTTTGGCCCACCGAGTCCGCGCCGACTAACGATCCCCGCACATTACCACTATCCTGCACACACTAGGTACAATTAACAATTATACCAAACCAATTAACCTACAAACCAGTACATTTTTGGAGTGTGGGAGGAAACCTGAGATCTCGGAGAAAACCCACGTGGTCACAGGGAGAACATACAACTCTGTACAGACAAGCATCTGTAGTCAGGATCGAACCCAGGTCTCTGGCGCTGCGAGGCAGCAGCTCTACCGCTGTGCCACCGCACTGTCCTAAATTCAAAATCATTATTTTAGTAGAATTACTAAATAATTCTAATAAACATGTAGCTTTTTCGAATAACCATGTAGCGTTTTCGAAATTATACCTGGGCAACACAGTGGAGTTGCTGCCTTACAGCACCAGGGTTCAATCCTGTGTTTTCCCGGGTGCTTCAGTTTCCCCCCACACTCCAAAGACATACATGTTTGTAGCTTAATTGGCTTCAGTAAAAATTGTAAATTGTAGGAGGGTGCAAGTGTACTCTCCTACAGTTGCTGGTCAGCGCAGACTCAGTGGCCCAAAGGGCCTGTTTCTGCACTGTATCTCGAAGCTAAACTTAGCTATACAAAGATCAGCATTTGTATAAACTGGAGATTTAAAGTGTGCGGAGAAAGCAGGAGAAAGGGGTTGAGAGAGAAAGATAGATTAGCCATGATTGAATGGTGGTATCTGATGGGCTGAATGGACTAAATCTGCTCCTATGAGCTATGAAAATTGTTATTTCTTCACCCTTTGTATTGCTGCCCATTTAATCATTTCAAGACTCGATCTGAACAGGATTTCTGCAGGAAACCTAAAGTGATTATTGATCTTGAAGTTATGAACATTTTCTGCATGACATCTGTAACTAAACTGATTACATTTACCTGGTGATAGTTTGTGGAGGTAATGTTTATGGTCGGGTGAAGACTGCATGATTTGTTAGCATTCAAAGTTGTCTTGTATGTTTTGCATGTACTGTACTTGGAGAAAATAATATTCTCATCTGAAATTGCTTTTGTAATAATTTAACCATTAAGCAAGTTCTAAATGACTTTCTTTAAAATAAAATACATTTGCAGGCTATCCTCAGGTTATGAATACTGATGTATGAATGCCACTACTTATGAATGAGTTCTCATAATAATATTTGATTCACAAGTCCAATGCATGAACATACATTCATCCCACTAAAGGCAAAACTATCTTTTTGTTTCTTTCCACTTTTGTTAATTGATCTCTCTTAATAATCTTCAATACTTTTAATGCCATTCTTTACAATACTAAGGATATGCCAAGAGATTTTTGAGTCCTTTTCAACATGGATAAAATCAATTTCTCGATGTTTGTAAAAATGGTGCTGGGATGTTTGTTACCCGGGGATGGTCTGGGATGTCATTGGGTTCTTGTTTACTGATTGAGGAAGTATGTTTGAGGTCCAGTTTACATCTCTGCAGATCCCAGATCAAATTCAAAATGTATTTTAATCTCTTCCACCCCATCCCAAAAATGTGTGTGTCTGTAGGTTAACTGACCTCTGTAAATTGCCTCTAGTGTGTTGTTAGCAGATGACAAAGTGGGGTAACACAGAACTAGTGTGAACAGGTGATCGATGGTCTGCATGGACACGGTAGACTGAATGGCCTGTTTCCTAGCTGCATCTCTAAACTAAACTTTAAAAAAAACTTATCAGTGTTGCAATTAATTCAACCGAATACAGTATATCCAGAATAATAGTCATAGAGTCATCAAGTGATACAGTGTAGAAACAGGCCCTTCAACCCAACTTGTCCATATAAGCCAACATGTCCTAGCCACACTAGTCCCACCTGCCCACGTTTGGGCCATATCCCTCCAAACATGTCCTATCCATGTACCTGTCTAAATGTTGGGATAGTCCCTGCCTCAACTACCTCCTCTGGCAGCTAGTTCCATACACAAACCACCCTTTGTGTGAAAAGCTTTATTAAATCTTTTCCCCTTCATCTTAAACCTATGTCCTCTGGTCCTCTATTCACCTACTCTGGGCAAGAGACTGTGCCTCTCTATCTATCCCGATCTATATTTCTCTTATTATTTTATACACAAAAACCGTACACAAATAATGTTCTAGCTCAGTTTAGTTCAGAGATACAGCAGGGAAACAGGACTTTCAACCCACTGTATCCATGATGACCATTGATCAACCGTACACTAATTCTATGGTTTTACACTTTCACATCTACCTAATAGGGGCAATTTACAGATGCCAATTCACCTACAAACCATTGGAATCTTTGGAATGTGGAGGAAACCGGAGCACCCAGAAAAAACCCACGCGATCACAGGGAGAATGAACAAACTCCTCCCAGGCAGAACCCATAGTCAGGATTGAACCTGGGTCTCTGGCACTGTAAGGCAGCAACTCTACCGCTGCACCACCGTACTACCCTTCTACTATGTTAAGAGTATCTTTCATATTAAATTTGCAAAAAATTTTGAGAAATTAACAAATCAACTTACAATAGACCATTTTACTTTGGAAATAGTTGCAAGAGAAGAAGCACATTATTTATTAGTTTAAAACGGTCAATGTTAATAAATGGGTGACACAGTGGCACTGTCTGTATAGCGTATGGCGCTCCAGTTTCCTCCCACACTCCAAAGATGTGCAGGTGTGTATGTTAATTGGCTCTGGTAAAATTGTAAAATTGTTCCGAGTGTGTAGGATAGTGATAGTGTTGTGGGTGAACGTTGGACTTAATTTCCGTGCTGTATCTCTAAATTAACCTAAACTCTGTAGCATAAGAAGAATGTCTTGGTTTACAGCATTTATGATTTCAAATCCTGCCATTCCCCTTTCAACCTGCGAAGCCACTTTTCACGGAGTGTGTAGGATAGTGCCAGTGTATGGGGATCACTGGTTGCCTCAGACTCGGTGGGCCTGTTTCAATGCTGTATCTCTAATGTCCAAAGTATAAAGTGTTGCCTGGTCTTGACTTTATGGAACGGTGGTGGTGTATGTTTTCTGAAAATTCAAAATATACTCAATCAGTTAAGTTAATTAGATGTTCCCTGTAACAGTTTGTTAGCTTATATATTTTCTTTCCATCAGCATCCTGTGAAAGCACTAAGTTCAGACTAGACAGTAGTATTTAAATTGGCATTAATTGGTCCCAAGATCCCCTTAATGCCTGAACCGTCAATTGACAGTGAAATTTACTGACACACAGAAATAAAACCCATGTGTGTTACCGTTGGAAGATGCAAAATGCAAGCAGTGCTGTTTTATTTTAGTAAACTCAGTTTGTACTCAGTGCAGTTATTAACACAGCTTGCATTTTGCTGCTGTGATGAAGAGCTCATCGACTGTGCAGGGCACTAGTAAGGAGAGCGGATGGAGTATTTGGTTGCCGGCCCTGTTTTGTTCTGGCCTTCTCTTTCGTTCAGTCTGAAGAAGAGTCCCTGACCAATTCTTTTTCTTCAGAGATGCTGCCTGACCCGTTGAGTTACTCCAGCATTCTGTGTCTATCTTCGGTATAAACCTGCATCTGCAGTTCCTTCCTGCACACTGAGTATTAAGTTATTTCCCATTGCTGATTTGATACCAGTGCCACCAAACAGGGATTGCAATGATCCAGGTAACGCCACTTGTTATCCCGCACAAGGTGTTCACAATGTCAGGGTTCCATCCTGATTACGGGTGCTCTCTGTGTGGAGTTTGCGCGTTCTCTCTGTGACCGCATGGGTTTTCTCCGGATGTTCTGGTTTCCTCCCACATTCCAAAGACGTGCAGGGTTGTAGGTTAATTGGCTTCTGTAACATTGCCCCTAGAAACATAGAAACATAGACATAGAAATTAGGTGCAGGAGTAGGCCATTCAGCCCTTCGAGCCTGCACCGCCATTCAATATGATCATGGCTGATCATCCAACTCAGTATCCCGTACCTGCCTTCTCTCCATACCCTCTGATCCCCTTAGCCACAAGGGCCACATCCAACTCACTCTTAAATATAGCCAATGAACTGGCCTCAACTACCCTCTGTGGCAGAGAGTTCCAGAGACTCACCACTCTCTGTGTGAAGAAAGTCTTTCTCATCTCGGTCTTAAAGGATTTCCCCCTTATCCTTAAGCTGTGACCCCTTGTCCTGGACTTCCCCAACATCGGGAACAATCTTCCTGCATCTAGCCTGTCCTACCCCTTAAGAATTTTGTAAGTTTCTATAAGATCCCCTCTTAATCTCCTAAATTCCAGAGAGTATAAACCAAGTCTATCCAGTCTTTCTTCATAAGACAGTCCTGACATCCCAGGAATCAGTCTGGTGAACCTTCTCTGCACTCCCTCTATGGCAATAATGTCCTTCCTCAGATTTGGAGACCAAAACTGCACGCAATACTCCAGGTGTGGTCTCACCAAGACCCTGTACAACTGAAGTAGAACCTCCCTGCTCCTGTACTCAAATCCTTTTGCTATGAAAGCTAACATACCATTCGCTTTTTTTCACTGCCTGCTGCACCTGCATGCCTACTTTCAATGACTGGTGTACCATGACACCCAGGTCTCGCTGCATCTCCCTTTTCCTAATCGGCACCATTTAAATAATATTCTGCTTTCCTGTTTTTGCCACCAAAGTGGATAACCTCACATTTATCCACATTATACTGCATCTGCCAAACATTTGCCCACTCACCCAGCCTATCCAAGTCACCTTGCAGTCTCCTAGCATCCTCCTCACAGCGAACACTGCCCCCCAGCTTAGTGTCATCCGCAAACTTGGAGATATTGCCTTCAATTCCCTCATCCAGATCATTAATATATATTGTAAATAGCTGGGGTCCCAGCACTGAGCCCTGCGGTACCCCACTAGTTACTGCCTGCCATTGTGAAAAGGACCCGTTTTACTCCTACTCTTTGCTTCCTGTTTGCCAGCCAGTTCTCTATCCACATCAATACTGAACCCCTAATACCGTATGCTTTAAGTTTGTATACTAATCTCTTATGTGGGACCTTGTCGAAAGCCTTCTGGAAGTCCAGATATACCACATCCACTGGTTCTCCCTTATCCACGCTACTAGTTACATCCTCGAAAAATTCCACAAGATTCGTCAGACATGATTTACCTTTTGTAAATCCATGCTGACTTTGTCCAATGATTTCACCACTTTCCAAATGTGCTGCTATCCCATCTTTAATAACTGACTCTAGCAGTTTCCCCACTACCGATGTTAGACTAACTGGTCTGTAATTCCCCGTTTTCTCTCTCCCTCCCTTCTTAAAAAGATGGGGTTACATTTGCTACCCGCCAATCCTCAGGAACTACTCCAGAATCTAAAGAGTTTTGAAAGATTATCACTAATGCATACCACTATTTCCTGAGCTACTTCCTTAAGTACTCTGGGATGCAGCCTATCTGGCCCTGGGGATTTATCGGCCTTTAATCTATTCAATTTACCCAACACCACTTCCCGACTGACCTGGATTTCACTCAATTCCTCCTTTGACCCACAGTCCCCTGCTATTTCAGGCAGATTATTTATGTCTTCCTTAGTGAAGACGGAACCAAAGTAGTTATTCAATTGGTCCGCCATATCCTTGTTCCCCATGATCAACTCACCTGTTTCTGACTGCAAGGGACCTACATTTGTTTTAACTAACCTCTTTCTCTTCACATATCTATAAAAAACCTTTGTACTAGAATATGCCCCTAGTACAAAGGATGCAAACATTTGATACACAGAGCTTGTGTTCGGGTGATCGATGGTTGGCAAGGACTCGGTGGCCGAAGGGCCTGTTTCCACGCTGTATCTTAAAATTCTAAACCTAAGTAAAAATATCCCTCCCCACCTGCACTATTTAAAGGGATTTAGGTGTCTTTAGAACTGCTGGTGATTGACTGTGAGTGGAATATGTCACAGCAAACTGCAGTGATCCAAAATTGCTGCTACATTGAAGTCCTGCAGCTCTTTACACCAGAAAACAGAAAAAGAACCTTCATCAGCAATTCAAGGAAGCACTCAAAAGCACTTCCTCAGATCCTGAAAAATGAATAATGAGACAAAAGGTAAGTGAGTGGCTTCACATCCTTAACATAAAGATGTCAATGTGCAGAAATGTTGCTTGTCAATGTCTGATATGTGGGCTCTTTCACAGCAACCTTATCGTGCCAGCAGATACAGCATGGATGTGGATCCAATATCCAATATGTGATCCTGGAGGCTGACCATCCTACAGCCCACGCTGACCATCGATCACTCCATTCACACTTGTTCAATGCTGTTCCATTTTCTCATCTACTCTTTATTATGGTTCCTTCCTACACACTACTCACACTACACACTATGCAGTTCCTTCCTACACACTATTTATTATGTTATGGTTTCTTTGTTATCATGTGCGCCAAGGTACACTGAAATACATTTTTGCATCCGAAAGCACAATCCCCTGTTTAGTGCAGATTATACAGAAAAGCCCACTTAGTCTATATGTAAGAGGCACCATTTTTGCGCATGTTATAGTCGCAGCTGCACCTGGCCACAAAGGCCCATTGCAGCCGTTGCTTCCTTTCTGGTTGTTCTGCAAACTGTCGTCCCTCTCGTCATCCACTAGGGGCACTGGACTGCCAGCAGCCTCTGCCTGCAGCCCGTTTGTTTTTCCATCTTTATTTTTAGTCAGTTTAAAGTTTGTTTTTGGTGGAGTCTTTAACTTTTCTATGTGGGGGAGGGGGGTAGTTTCCCCCGAAACTAACTCTCAGTCGCTTCCTGGCGGGGACGCGACTATTTCTCCGAGTCGCGTCCTCGCCCCCCACCTCGCGGCCTACCTCCTGGATCGGAGCGGCCTTTCCTGCCGGTGACCGGGAACCGGACCAGAGCTGCAACAGCGGCGGCGCTGGAATCACCGCGGAGCTGGCGATGCTTACCTGGGTCGCCGTTGGAGCTCCGGAGCGTTGGGCCGCTGCTCCAACATCGTGGAGCTCTGGTTTAGAGAGCTCCCAACGCGGGCGGCGCTGAACAACTCCCTGGAGTCCTTATGGCCTTTGCCGAGGGCCTCCAGCGTTGCATCTCCACCCGGTGCGACCAGTGGACTTTGGGAGCCGCGGACTCCGGTAGGAGGGGGCCGACATCCCCCAGCCCCGACGTCGGACTTACATCACCCCAGGGAGCGGGCCTGAACATCGGGCCGCCCATAGCGGCGACTGCAGGGGGCTTGGGGAGGCCCCGACCACAGGGGGAGCAGTGGGGAACATGGGGAAGATACTAACTTTGGTGCCTTCTCTCACAGTGGGAAATTTTGATCCTGCTGTGGGGGGATGTTTTATGTTGAATTCTATCTATTCCATGTTGTGTTCTTTATTTTTACTGTATGGCTGTATGGTGATTTAATTTCGCTGTGCCAATTGGCACATGTGACAAATAAATGCATCTTATCTTATCTTATCTCTCCCTGCCTGGCTCCATTCAGCCCTTGTTCCCCAGGGGCCCTTCCTGCAGCCAATCTAGATGGTGTGGAAGGTAAGACCCCCATGTGTATGAAGGAATTGCAGATGCTGGCTTACACCAAAGATAGACACAAAATGCTGGAGTCACTCAGCGGCTCAGGAAGCATCTCTGGAGAAAAGGAATAGGTGATATTTTGGGTCATGACCCTTCATCAAACTGGTTCTGGTAATACCCTCTGGTTCTTTTTACCAGGCATTTTGTCCGCATCTCCCTCCATCCTCCTCTCCATGGCTTCCCTCTCTGGGTGGGTTCCTGATTCTGCTGTGGGTGAGTCAATCCTGCCATTGGGAGACCTTCTTGCCTAGTGGTAATTTTATTTTACAGACACCAATTAACCTGAAAACCTGCATGTCTCTGAGATGTGGAAGCAATCCCACACAGTCAATGGGAGAATGTGCAAGCTCCACACAGACAGCACCCGAGGTTGGGATCTCTGGCGCTTTGAGGCAGCAGCTCTTCCACCTGTGTCACCATGCGCCCTATAGATATTCCGTGACAAGTGACTGTCTCCTGACTCCTCAAAAATTTCTACCAATAAAGTCTCCAGATTCAGGGACAGTTTCTTCCCAGCTGTTATCGGGCAACTGAACCATCCGATCGACAACTAGAGAGCAGTCCTGATTTACTATCTACCTCATTAGAGGCCCTCTGATAATCTTTAATCGGACTTTACTGGACATTATCTTACACTAACTGTTATTCGCTTTATCATGTATCTGTACACTGTAGATGGCTCGATTGTAATCATGTATAGTCTTTCCGCTGACTGGTTAGCATGCTGCAAAAGCTTTTCACTATAATTTGGTACATGTGACATAAACTAACAATTACAGGGATCCTCCATTTTATGGTGTCCTTAATTTGGTCAATATTAACATTTCCATGTTTTATCAATTATGATAACCCTCATCATTAATGATAAATCCACAATTCAATAATGACTGCTTTACTTTAACAAATGTTCTAACAAAAAGATGTAGATATATATTACCAGAATTCCATCAAGCGTCCCAAGTTTTCGTGAGCGTAGCTTCATGATTCCTGTCTGATGAGTCTTCACCCCCGGAGTTTTCATGGGCGCGAATCCCATCCATCAATCTTGATAGTCCATCTGTAAGAGTTCCTAAGAGAACTTGGGATGAAGTAGGTTAGCAATCCATATCACCACATGCTTTTACAGTGAAGGAGATGTACTCATGCATTTCGCCCACCTAATTTCACTGCTGTTGGAGTCATTAAAAGAACCTGGTAAGGTCTCTCCCAATGAACCTCCAGTCCTTTTCTCACCCAATTCTTTATTTGGACAGTCTCCAGGTTTGGTGATATGCCCTCATTAGAAATGGGAGTTTCTAATGAGGGCATATCACTATGGGCTGCTCTTACCCTACAATGTGAATCCTTAAGCCTCTGGTCAATGCTAGAATTTAGTCGATCATCTCCGTAGTCATATGGTGGAAATAAATTATTTTCATCACATTCTGATTCCAAGGTATTGTCAAGGGTCTACCATAAATATTTTCAGCTGGGCTTAATCTAGATTTCCCTACAGGCATGACTCTCATCTGAAATAAAGCTATTGGGAGTAATTTAATCCATCCAAGTCCAGTCTTTGGCTAAATTTGGCTAATTTAGTTTTCAGGGTCTGATTTGCCCTTTCTGCAAGTCCAGCAGCCTGTGGTCGATAAGCACAGTGTGATTGCTGCTGGATCCCCAGCTATTCACAAAATTCTTTATTGATTTGTCCAATAAAGTGTGGACCGTTATCTGAACTGTCGAATGGGGATACCGAATCTACGGACAATTTCTCTCATTAACACCTTGACAACAGTAGCCGCTTTGTTATCAAAGGTTGGGTAAGCTTTGTTCCACTGGCTGAATACATCGACTATGACAAGTACGTATTCATACCTCTGGCATTCTTTCTAATTCGATATAGTCCATCTGCAATGTTTCAAATGGACCCATAGACAATGGTGTTTTTCCTCCTTCACATCCTATTCATTTCCCTGGATTGTATTTCTGGCAGACCAAACAATTACTGCTTACCTTTTGAGCTAAAGTTTGTAGTTTTGGATGCCACCAAGTAGCCATTAGAGGGTACCCTACTACCATTGCACCACAATGGGTTGCATAGTGCATGCACTCTATAACCCATACTGCCAATTAATCTGTCATGCAGGTCTTCCCTGCTGGAGTGTCCACAGTCCAGTCATACAATCTAGTACACACCCAGGTTGTCTCCAGCATTCCTTATCTCCTTTATTAGCCTCCTCCTGTAATCAAACAATGTCTTGGATGGTTGGCATCAGTTTCTCCAAGGGGGACTTGTTAGTTATACTTTTAGTCTGCCTCATCATTTTGGGTACCACCACCTTACGTTCCCACGATACTTTCTTGGCTACCAAATCAGCATTACGATTCCCGATATCTACTGGAGTCTGTCCTCTAGTGTGGGCACTACATTTCATAGCAACAATGTGTCTGGGTAGCATCAAGGCCTTCAATAAATCTGTCACCAATTGTTTATTTGAGATTTGTGTCCCTGCCGAAATCCCATATTTTTCCATAATGTCCAAAATCATGCATCACTCCAAATGCAAACCGAGAATCAGTTTAAATATTTACTTTAAAATTTTCCCCAATAATACAAGCCTGAATTAGAGTGAATAATTTAGCCTGCTGTGCTGAATAAGGTGACTCAAAGGTTGCGTCTTCTACAATTTCTGCTTTCTGATTAACAACTGCATACCCAGACAATCTCTCACCCCACGGTCCAATAGATGCACTCCGGTCCACATACAAGATGATGTCAGAGTCCTCTATGGGTGCATCCCTCAAGTCCTCTCTGGCAGATGTTTATCACAAATAGACAGTCATGTCCTGCTTCTGATTGCTCTTCTGACATGATAACAAAATACATTTATTTGTCACATGTACCAATTGGTACAGTGAAATTGTGTGGTCACCATGCAGCCATACGAATAAAAAAGAGCACAGAACATGATAGACTTTAACATAAACATCTCCACACAGCAGAATCAAAGTTTTGCACGTGAGGGAAGGCTCCAAAGTTCAGTCATCCTCCTCTGTTGTCCTCTGTTGTTCACCCGTGGTCGGGGGTGTCCCAAACTCCTCGCTGTCGCCACTACAGGTGGCCCGATGTTCAGGCCCTCTCGCCGGGATGATGGAACTCCGACATCGGAACGGGAGAACAACCTCAGCGTCTTGGACATCCGAATCGGCCACTTCCTACCGGAGTCCGCGGCTCCCGAAGTCCATAGGCCGCACTGGGCGGAGATTTCACGCTGGCAGGCCTCGGCAAAAGGTCCCAGGACTCCGTGATGTTGAAGTCAGTGCCGCCCGCACTGGAAGCTCTACGAACCACAGCTCCACAATGTTGAAGCAGCAGGCCCAACACTCCGGAGCTTCAAACGACGATCCCCGGTAAGGCATCACCCACTCCGTGGTGAATCCAGTGCTGCACCACTGCTGAAGCTTTGGTCCGGTCCCCGGTAGGAAAGGCCGCGCCAATCCAGTTGGTAGGCGGCGCGGAGGGGGTGGCGAGGACGAAACTCGGAGAATAGTCGCATCCTCACCAGGAAGTGACTGGGAAACGGTTTCCCCCTTATCCTACCCCCCTCCCCCACATAGAAAAACCAAAGTCACCTCCAGAACATACTTTTAAAACAGATTAAAATAAAAGATTATAGAGAAACAGACAGACTGTAGGCAGAGGCTGCCATCAACGCATTGCCCCTAATGACATAGGGTGAAATCTGGGGGTGAAATAAGAAAATAAAATTTGGGGGTGAAATAAGAAAAGAGGCTGGGTTAATCAATGTACGATGTTTGACTTGTAGTTTTGGATTGTTCATAAGATGGATCTCATACTTATTTTGGCGGGCCATTATTAAGTGCTGAGCTTGAAGCTGCCCCAACAATGCCGATACCGAATGTGAACTGTACACTACAATCTCCTGGAGTGTCCAATTAGCAGCTGATTGTAAACTATTATATATTGCAGTTAAAATTTGAGTGCAAAGTGGATGTCCCCTGACTACCGGATCTAATTTAGAGGAGTAATATGCAACTGGTCAATGTCCATCCTCATGCTTTTGAGTCAGAACTGAAGTAGCACATTCGGATAAAATAGTGCAAAAGAGCTGGAAAGGTCGGTCGTATAATGGTATTCCCAATGCCTGGGCTTGTATCAGCGATCTTTTTAAGTTCTCAAAGGCCGCCTGTGCTTTTTTAAAATTTGAATTCACCTTCCTTGCCGATATAGGGTGTTAGCTCCTTGGTTTCCAGAGCAATGTTAGGGATCCAAGGTCTACAATAATTGGCCGTGCCAAGCCATTGCCTCATTTGTTTGGCTTCTTTTGGAATTGGGAATTTGCAGATGGGTTCAAGTCTACTTTTCTCGAGACTTCTTTCGGTTGCCAAAATTATAATTCCCAAAAATTTTACTTTCTCCTGGGCTATCATTACTTTTGACTGGGAGACTACATAATCCCAAATCAGCTAAATGGTTTAGTAGTGGAGCAGTATCTTTCCGATTACTGGATTCATTTTTGCTGGTTACTATTAAATCATCAACATACTGCATTAGTTGAATTCATTCTGAACTTTAAAGTACTCAATTGGTCTTGTAGATTCCTGGAAAATAAAGTAGACAAATTGATAAATTCTTGAGGCAATCTGGTCCAGATGTATTGTTGGCCTCTATATGTGAAAGCAAACAGTTATTGGCTGTCTTTGTGAAGAGGCAGGGAAGAGAATGCATGTTGCAAGTCGACTATCGAGAAGATTTTTGCTTCAGCCAGTATTTGGCTAAGATATAGGTAGGGTTTGGCACTGGGGCATGGAGCGGTTCCACAACAGTTGATTTCTCTCAGGCCTTGTACAAGTCTATATTGCCCTTCCATTCCCGGCTTTGGAACGGCAAGAATAGGGCTGTTACAAATTGATTGGCACCACCAATATTCCTTGTACTAGCAAACCCTGAAATAATTTGTCAATGTTGCTGATGGCCTGTAATTTTACATCGGAGTCACGTGAGTGATTCCGTGAAGAAGCCCCGCCAATCCACAGGCACGTCATATCGTCGTTCGCATGGCGAAGCACCAGATTGGCAGGGCATCGCTCCTGCCGGCGGAAAGTATAAACCTAGAAGGTAAGTTTGTTTTACTTACCAGGGTTTGTTGTTCGAGCAGGAACCTCTCTTCACAGAGGTTTCCTGCTAGTTTTATCGCGAAGTCCAGTGATTGAAGCCGGCTATGGGTTGTGGGGAGACCCCGGTTCCGACCGCGAAAGCGGTTAGCCGGTAAATGTTGGGCACGAGATTCCAGCCACTGACAAGACGGTCAGTGGTTTCCAGCCTGCTGTGATGCCCATGGAGGGGCAAATCAAACAGGAACGCGGTATTTCCGCCAGAGTCACTGACAGTGATGTCAGCGGCTCACAGACATATTGTCGTTTATAGTGGTCCCCAGGCAAAAATCGATCCACCTTATTGGACTCTGGGGGGGGGGGGGGGTGCGGGGGGGGGGCAAGGTTCCCCTCTGGTAATAAGTATGTATTTGCATGGATGCTGTTGTCATTTTAACCCTTCACAGGTGAAGCTCCAAAATTAATGTCCCCTCTTGAAGAAGGACACCATGCCAGGTCAGTACACCTCAGACACCGGATCTGTAACAGCGCGGGCCTATCGGACAGGCTGCGCCAGCAACACCTGGGACAGGGCTGCTTAATGTCTCCCTGTTGGATGGGAGACCATGATGGGTCAGTGTACTGCTGATACCGAATTGTCACAGCGCGGGCAGACGTTCCACGCACCCTACCAGTCCTACTCAACAAGGTGGGTCTGGCACATCTGAAACATGGGTAAGTGGACCACTCACAAGTTTGTAATATTTACACTTGTTTGTACAACACACAAATGATAAAAGCATCTGCTTAGAGGCATTTAACCATGCAAAACTGCACAATACTAGCATTCCAAGCAAGTTTGCGATTATGGCCAGGATTGTCTTTTAAGACAGGCTCGGAAAGCGGGCCAGAGTTATCGTGCGAAGCACCCATGGAATGATGGCAGGAGCGGCCTGTTCATTATGAAAAATGGAGAGTGTCGGTTAACTCGCATATAAACTTTCCGAATAGGAAACTTCTTTACTGACTAACAATGGATTCATAAGGGTCTCAAAGATCCATTCTATGCAGTTCCCATTACAGAGGTTATCAAAAGGCAATGAAAACTGTACTAATAACAGTAAAACTATAAACTATTTGTTGATCATTGGGATTTACCTTTAACTATTAATTACCCCATGACTCTGCCCTGTGGCAAGAGATTGGAGTTAATAGCAACCTGTTACAAAACTGACTTCTATTCATCTAGACTAATTGGCAATATAGTAGCTGTAATTCAGCTGTGCAAGTCGGGGAACTGACATCGTGCAAAGTAGCAATCTCTCAAAGGACATGTAGATCATTGTTAACAACCAAAATGCTATTGCCAGCTGAAGCTACCTGTCACAATGATGAACAAACAGTATTCAGCATTGCTCTAGTAGTTTGGTCGGTCGAATTTCAGTTATTTACAAACTGATGCTAAGAGGTCAAAGGTGGAAAATTGTGAATATCATCTCTAGTTTGGAGGTGGAGGAGATTTGCATGAGTTGCCAATTCTTCAGTTGTTGGTATCACCTAAATATATACACTAGATGCACCCAATGGGTAAAGGATTGAGCGAATATACATAATCTATATGCTCAACTTCAAGTTGCTACACTACGGTGGTGGCATATGTTAGTCACATGTCAATCAAGTAAAAGTATCCTGTAATAATTGACCTAATCTCCTTTGCCATTGGTGTATCATCAAGTTCAGATCAATGACAACACAGAATAGGTATTGGATCTCAAAGTATTATGAAAGTATGTTTCAATGGAACACCGAATATCGACGTGTTGGTTTCATGCTTATTCACTGATTGCAAAAATATGTGGCATAACAGTGGGGAAAGATACATTCTCACTACAAGAAGGAGGAATGTTCTTTTATGTCTTCCTCCATTTTGCCTCATTAGTCGGGTCTTGACATAAAGTCAGCAAGATCCCGCTTTAGTTTTTTGTACTGTCTGACTGGCTATGCAGCCATGTTTCCTGCTTTCATCAGGCATAGTAATACAACCGTATATGGTTATTCTAAAAAACAAAACCTTTGCTGGTTCAAACTGTGGTTCAGGAAACCGGCCTCTGCATAATAAAACAATTATTGACTTACACATTCTGAATGGACTGCCTTATGGCTCAGGTTGTCACATCAATCCATGGATGTGCTCACTGCAGAGTGCAGGGATAGCACCAAAAAAGCAGTACCTTTCCTATTGAGGGGATCGGAAGCGGTTTGTTTAATGTTAATGTTACTTTTAATACGGTACAAATTACTGACGTCTTCCAGTTCATTCTTAAATGGTCTTTGACAATAATTCAGTTTTAGGGCAACTAACTGTGCCCAACATGCCTTCCCACAATATTAGCTGCAGCAAACGGGAACCACTCTGTCGGGTTTCAACCCCATATATCGAGTTGTAAACGAGATCTTTGACACAAGTTCCCCCACTACAAGTTTATGCAGTTTTGGATATTGACAATGTGTTAACAATACTTCACCAGGGGGTTCCAGCTACATCCTTAATCATGACACTAGTATCAGCACAATGAGGGCAGACATTGCAAAAGCTGCGGCTAGATAGGATGGATATGGCTGCAGATGCCATTACGTTTTACATTTCTGATCTACACAAGCAGAGCAGACCAGGGCTGGCAGGATTTAATATCATATTCCGGCATACCCCACGAACTCATGTCTATGTGTGAGGGCAGACTTGCTATATTATATCAAGGCCACCAGAATTCTAAGAGCGGTGGAATCAGCATAGTTTATTAGCGACAAACACAAGAAAAGGTCAGTTCAGACTATTTCAAGGTGGCTGAAGCAGGTTCTGGTTTATGCAGGCATTAACACTGACAATTTACATCTCATTCCACCAGGGCGGCATCAACGTCAGCGGCCAGGGCAATGGATGTTCCTATCGACCATATCCTCGCGACCGCAGGATGGTCAACTGAATTGATTTTTTTTCCCCGATAGGCCGATTACTGACACGGGCTATTTGCCCATGCTGTTTTGCGTTCACTTTTGCCTCCACTGAGATAGCGGGGTTGCTATTGATTTCTTTATTAACGTAAACCATTTGAATCAATGTCATGGTTAATGCATTGTTGATTATTCACTCATCCTGAGTCAATCAATGCAGTGAGATGCCGGGATTTGAATCTGTGGCATGAAATCACAGAGCTTTGAACTCCTCACAGAATCACTCACGTGACTCGTGCCCGCCACTCCCAACCCTCTCTCACAAAGGTCATCCGGTAGTTCTCAAGATGCTGATCTTACTATGTTACTTCAACTACTGTGATTTCATACCGCTGCTTTGAAGATTGGCGCGCATGCGGACTGGCGGGGCTTTGTCACGTAATCACCAACGTAACTCCTCATAAAAAAAGATCAAACTTCAAACTGTTCTCATTTAATCTTACTATTTTAATGGATATTGTTGTATTGAAGGAAGTGTTACCCCTTTCTGGAGAGCTACTTGGATGAGATTGATGTTCACACATCCCACCTGAGCTGTGTCCTCCGCCCACACCTGAGGATCCACATATTTGCATACCTCACTCTCCAGATGATGTCGTAAGTGGGTATCAACTGTTCTTGTGGCCTGATAAAATTCAACTACATATTGATTAGACAAATTTTGCTTTTGGTAATTATTTGGGTCTGCCACGGTGATTGCCTTTCTTACCATCGTTCCTAGGTCTTTAGCTTAGAAAGGTGGTTCACCTTTTGAGTTGGGGTCACTACTATGCCTCTGTCACCACATTCTATTTTTCATTGGAAAGCACAGAGCAAATCTCAAGCCATCAGATTGGAATCTAATCCAGTGGATATGATAAATCTATGTTTGATTGCCTTTCCTCCACATACTACGACTGGCTCAGAGATGGGATACTAGCAGACTTGTCCTTGAAACCCGGACAGGTTCTGAACTTCGTTTGATTCTGGAAGATTATAAATTGATTGAAGGGATGACATGGCTGCGCCTGTGTCTACTAAGAAGGTGCAGTTTTACCTTCTACTTGTAGGGACATTATAGGTTCTTCGTCAGCCTTGCATCCAGTCACTACTAGGTTTGCTGATCATAGGTGTGTGAATGGGTTCTGTGAATCTGGGAAAAGGAGATTTGCCCCCTCATTTTTTGGTTTTCCTGCCAGTTCCCTCTGTGCTCTCTAGGATCCCATTGATCTCTCCATTCTCTTTGGTCTTGGAAATTTCTTCTGTGACCCCCTCTTTCGTTCTTTTCTCTATTTGGGCACTCCCTACTCCAGTGACCTATCCCTCCGCAACACTGGCCCACTGCTGATGACTGGTATCTCCTTAAACTTAATCTCAGGTGGACTGGCTCCAGGGCAGGTATCTCTCTGTGATACCAGTCTAGATATCCTGGGACTCTAATTTCTCCCAATCTGTAATTTGCAGGTACTCTGGATCAGGATCAGATTTTGGCATTTCTTTCCTTATTACATATTCAGTCTTTGGTTTTACTGCAGGCAGACTCTCCTGCTTATTTATGTCCCTCCAGTGATATCTCACAGCCCTAGCCATTTGACTGGCACTGTTTTCCATCCAGTCCATGTTATTAGTTTTAATGGATTCTGCTACATTGGTGGGAAGGCAATTCAATAAGATGGCACAATATTGTGGGGAATTTACACTGTCTCGATAATTTAAGTCACCCAATTGATCCATATATAATTTGTTCTAAAAATTATATAGGTCTTATATCTAATATTCTAACCAAATCAATTGGCTTTTGAAGATTGTTTGCAAGGGCCGTTAAAACAGCCTGTCCCCTTGCACCATTGTCCGCTATTATATTTGCTGGAGCTTTATGCGACTAAATTTGTCCAAAATTTGTTAGGAACCGGGTGTGTTCACTTGGGTTAATTATTTGCTGGATCACTGCCCATATATCTCGGGAGTCTGCGTGGTAAACACGCATTGTAGTTCTTATGTGATCCACAAAGGAAGCAGGCGATTTTCTACGATCGGGTATCTGACTTAAAATAGCCATCATCTCGTTGGGCTTTTATGGGGTATAGACTCTTATTGTACGGCAATTATTTTCACTCACTGCATAGGCCAGATCGAAAGAAGGATTAGGCATTTCCCTTACAGGGAAGTGTCTGAGGGTTGTTTGTTTAGTTTTTGTACTTTCTGCCATATCAATATCTATTTCGGCTTCTTCAATTGTTGTCTCACCCCCAGATGTATCTTCCCCTTCACTAGGGGATTCACGGTACCTCCTAAATGATTCCTTTACCTCTCTTGCTACTCGTTCAATTTGTCTAGGATGAAGCTCGCAAGAATACCCTGGTTTTTGTACCCATCCTCTACCTTCCTTGTCCTTAACTAATAGAGTTCTCTTTCTAGTTTGGCTTCTGGTACCGTGAACTCTCTGTCTATCTGTTATTAATTGAGCGGTCGGGTTTAAGGAAGTGTGTGCTATAGAACCTGATTGTCTATTCCATTTGCAAGCTACACAATGCGTACCTGAGGCATGGGGGATCATAAGATGAATAAGGTGGTGGGCGTGAATTCCTAATTTTAACACTTTCCCAATCTTCTAAATATTCATCATCATCATCCCTCTCACAACTAACGTCAACCATCTGATTCTCATGCTTGAAACTTATTGATACCAGTTTCCCTGTGGAAGATGTTCTTCTCCCCTTCTCTTTAATACTCTCAGGCTCCTCTCTCAAGCTGCCTGGAGGTTCGTATGCGTCTCTATCATTTATTTCTATCCCCCGCTTCAGAGTTGCTTCCTTCCAACTTGCCATCCTTTCAGCCGCTCTATTTGCTTTCTGTTCCTCATAATAGTTTTTCCACAATCCGATTCATTCTCTTGCCTCTTCACTATCGCTATGCTGCATTATAATCTGCTCAATATACTTCAATCCCTTCACTGTATCAATGCCACCGGGCCATAATTCACACCCTAATTCTCTATTTAGTACCCCGGAAAGAATTCTCAAACGGTCAGCTTTTTGTGGAAACTCGCTGCATATTTCTTGTAACGGACTTTCAGAGTCGGCCGTCATATCCTTATCCCTTTCATACCCCATTCTTGGACAACAGAAGCAACTCCTAAGCTACTTACACCTCCTTATCTATTCTATTCAATTCACTCCTCCCTTTCAATGTACCAAGATCACTCCCAAACAATGACCAACAGCTCCAAAGCGCTGAGGGTCTGTCACCTTTTTCACACAGTTGCACAATCATTCCTTCCAATCTACTATTCAAGTTATTTTCTTGTCTCTCACAAATTCACACAATTCCCACTCTACAATTTCAACAGTTCTCAATCATCCAAAGATTAAGGTGCTTCAGGGAACAATCAATCATAATCAAACACGTTCCTGCAGCCTGTCTCCTTTACCCAGATCCAACTTAATCTAAATACATGCAAATGAGCTCCAAGCACGCAAGCAAAATCGTATACAGAAAATAAATTGTACCACTTATTATTATTATACCCAACCACATTCCTGTATAAACTACAAGCATTCATCTAATATCGCATTTGTTAACCGTACAGTTTCAAAAATAATCACAGTAGATTTTTAGGTCGACTTTTGGATTTTTCGACAAATCCAGGGCAAAAATCAAAAAGGGCCACTTTTCAACAAGTCAAGTCAATTGAGTTGGGGGTACACAAAAGGCTGGAGAAACTCAGTGGGTGCAGCAGCATCTAAGGAGCGAAGGAGATAGGCGACGTTTTGGGTCGAGACCCTTCTTGTGTCCCTGATAGGACAATGAAATTCTTGCTTTGTATCAGCACACAGAACATAGAAGGCATTTACTACAAAACAGATCAGTGTGTCCATATATCATATATAAATATATACACATATGAATAAATAAACGAATAAAGTGCAAATAACAGATAATGGGTTATTAGTTATCAGAGTTTTGTCCGAGCCAGGTTTAATAGCCTGATGGCTGTGAGGAAGTAGCTATTCCTGAACCTGGTCGTTGCAGTCTTCAGGTTCCTGTACCTTCTACCTGAAGGTAGCAGGGAGATGAGTGTGTGGCCAGGATGGTGTGGGTCTTTGATGATACTGCCAGCTTTTTTGAGGCAGCGACTGCGGTAAATCCCCTCTATGGAAGAAAGGTCAGAGCCGATGATGGACTGGGCAGTAATTACTACTTTTTGTAGTCTTTTCCTCTCCAGGGCGCTCAAGTTGCTGAACCAAGCCATGATGCAACCGGTCAGCAAGCTCTCTACTGTGCACCTGTAGAAGTTAGAGAGAGTCCTCTTTGACAAACCGACTCTCCATAATTTTCTCAGGAAGTAGAGGCACTGGTGAGCTTTCTTGATAATTGCATCAGTGTTCTCGGACCAGGAGAGATCTTCAGAGATATGCACACCCAGGAATTTGAAGCTCTTGACCCTTTCAACCATCGACCCGTTGATATAAACAGGACTGTGGGTCCCCATCCTACTACTTCCAAAGTCCACAATCAGTTTCTTGATTTTGCTGGTGTTGAGGGCCAAGTTATTGTGCTGGCACCATATGGACAGTTGCTCGATCTCTCTTCTGTACTCCGACTCATCCCCATCAGTGATACGTCCCACAACAGTGGTGTCGTCAGCGAACTTGATGATGGAGTTCGCACTGTGACCGGCTATGCAGTCATGAATATAGAGAGAGTACAGCAGGGGGCTGAGCACGCAGCCTTGAGGTGCTCCCATGCTGATTGTTATCGAGTCTGACACATTTCCACCAATACGAACAGACTGTGAATGAGGAAGACGAGGATCCAATTGCAGAGGGATGCGCGGAGACCCAGTTCTGTGAGTTTGGTAACCAGCTTGGAGGGGATGATAGTATTAAATGTCGAGCTGTAATCGATGAATAACAGCCTGACATATGAATTTTTGTTGTCCAAGTAAGCCAGAGTGGAGTGGAGCGCCAGTGAGATGGCATCCACCGTTGATCTGTTGTGACGGTAAGCGAACTGCAGTGGGTCCAGGTTTTTGTCGAGGTAGGAGTTGATTTGCGCCATGATCGAAGCACTTCATCACCACAGGCATTAGTGCCACAGGTCAATAGTTATTGAGGCAAGTCACCTTGCTCTTCTTGGGCACTGGTATAATTGATGCCCTTTTAAAGCAGGTGGGAACCTCAGACCTCAGAAGTGAGAGGTTGAAAATGTCCGTAAAACTCCAGCCAGTTGGTCCGCACAGGTTTTTAGAACACGACCTGGTATACCATCAGGTCCAGGCACTTTTCGAGGGTTCACCCCTCTGAAGGATTTCCTGACGTCGGCCTCTGTGACTGAGACTGAAATACCATCACAGCGAATGGGGGCTCGGGAAGGCACATTGGTGTCCTCCCTATCAAAACGTGCGTAAAACGCATTGAGCTCATCAGGGAGTGATGTTGCGCCAACATTCGAGCTGCCTCCTGATTTTGCCTTGTAGAAGATGATTGCATTCAAGCCCCGCCACAGCTGCCGAGCATCTGTCTCATCCTCCAGCTTGGAGCAGAAGTCCCTTTTGGCCTTTTTGATGGCCTTACCAAGGTCGTATCTGGACTTCTTATAGACCACTGTTTCATCAGACATGAATGCCCGGTGTCTGGTCTTCAGAAGAGTGCGGATCTCAAAGTTGATCCAAGGTTTCTGATTGGGAAACACTCGGAGGTTTTTGGAGGGATGCAGACCTCCACATATTTCTTAATGAAGTCAGTAACGACTGTGGCGTATTCGTTCAAGTCCGTTGCCGAGTCCTTGAACATTGCCCAGTCTACGACTCCAAACAGTCCTGTAGTTGTTCCTCTGACCCCCCAACCAGCTCTGTACTGTCCTCACCTCTGGCGGTGTGCTCTTTAATTGCTGCCTGTAGGCAGGGAGAAGCAGCACCGCGGTATGGTCGGATTTACCGAAGTGAGGGCGAGGGATAGAGCGGTAGGCATTCTTGATGGTGGTGTAGCAGTGGTCAGGGTGTTTGGTCCTCTGGTGCAGCAGGAGACATGTTGGTGGGAGTTGGGGAGTGATTTCTTTAGGTTTGCCTTATTGAAGTCCCAAGCAATGGTGGTAAAAGCCTCGGGGTAAGACGTCTGGTGTTTGTTGACCACGGCGTGCAGCTCCTCCAGTGCCAGACGGACGTCTGCCTGGGGTGGGATGTAGACCGCGATCAGGATGATGGAGATGAATTCCCTCGGAAGGTAGAAGGGACGGCACTTCACCGCCAGATGTTCGAGGTGTGGAGAACAGGAGTTGGAGTTATATAACATAATTGTATAAGGGGTAAGAGTGTTGTAAAAACAAGCCTGAAGGCTTTGTGTCTCAATGAAAGGAGCATTTGCAATAAGGTGGATGAGTTGAATGTGCAGATAGCTATTAATGACTATGATATAGTTGGGATCACGGAGACATGGCTCCAGCATGACCAAGGCTGGGAGCTGAACATCCAGGGAGGGATAGTAGACAGAGAGGAAAAGGAGGTAGGGTAGCGTTGCTGGTTAGAGAGGAGATTATCGCAATAGAAAGGAAGGACATTAGCTTGGAGGATGTGGAATCGATATGGGTAGAGCTGCGAAACACTAAGGGGCAGAAAACGCTAGTGGGAGTTGTGTGCAGGTCACCTAACACTAGTAGTGGAGTTGGGGATGGCATTAAACAGGAAATTAGAAATGCGTGCAACGAAGGTAAATCCATTATAATGGGTGACTTCAATCAACATATAGATTGGGTGAATCAAATTGGCAGGGGTGCTGAGGAAGAGGATTTCTTGGAATATATGCGTGATAGTTTTCCAAACCAACATGTAGAGGAACCAACGAGAGAGCAGGCTATTCTAGACTGGATATTGAGTAATGAGGAATGGTTAGTTAACAGTCTTGTTGTGCGTGGGCGCTTTGGCAAGAGTGTCCATAATAAGGTTGAGTTCTTCATTAGGATGGAGAGTGACATAATTAATTCTGAAACAAGGGTTTTGAAATTAAAGAAAGGTAACTTTGAGGGTATGAGACGTGAATTGGCCAAGATAGACTGGCAATTGATTCTTAAAGGTTTGACGGTGGATGTGCAATGGAAGGCATTTAAAGACTGCATGGATGAACTACAACAATTGTTCATCCCAGTTTGGCAAAATAATAAATCAGGGAAGGTAGTGCATCCGTGGATAACAAGGGAAATCGGGGATAGTATCAAAACAAAAGATGAAGCACACCAATTAGCCATAAAAATCAGCCTACCAGAGGACTGGGAGAAATTCAGAGGAGGACAAAGGGCTTAATTAGGAAAGGGAAAATAGATTATGTCAGGGAACATAAAAACTGACTGCAAACATTTTTATAGATATGTGAAGAGAAAAAGATTAGTTAAAACAAATGTAGGTCCCTTGCAGTCAGAAACAGGTGAATTGATCATGGGGAACAAGGACATGGCAGACCAATTGAATAACTACTTTGGTTCTGTCTTCACTAAGGAAGACATAAATAATCTGCCGGAAACAGCAGGGGACCGGGGTCAATGAGATGGAGGAACTGAGTGAAATCCAGGTTAGCCGGGAAGTGGTGTTAGGTAAATTGAATGGATTAAAGGCTGAAAAATCCCCAGGGCCAGATAGGCTGCATCCCAGAGTACTTAAGGAAGTAGCCCCAGAAATAGTGGATGCATTAGTGATAATTTTTCAAAACTCTTTAGATTCTGGAGTAGTTCCTGAGGATTGGAGGGTAGCTAATTTAACCCCACTTTTTAAAAAGGGAGGGAGAGAGAAAACGGGTAATTACAGACCAGTTAGTCTAACATCGGTAGTGGGGAAATTGCTAGAGTCAGTTATTAAAGATGGGATAGCAGCACATTTGGAAAGTGGTGAAATCATTGGACAAAATCAGCACGGATTTACGAAAGGTAAATCATGTCTGACGAATCTTTTTTTGAGGATTAACTAATAGAGTGGGTCAGGGAGAACCAGTGGATGTGTTATATCTGGACTTCAGAAGGCTTTCGACAAGGTCCCACAAGAGATTAGTAGGAGTAAATGGGCCCTTCTCAGAATGGCAGGCAGTGACTAGTGGGGTACCACAAGGCTCAGTGCAGGGACTCCAGCTATTTACAATATATATTAATGATTTGGACGAGGGAATTGAATGCAACATCTCCAAGTTTGCGGATGACACAAAGCTGGGGGGCAGTGTTAGCTGTGAGGGGGATGCTAGGGGGCTGCAAGGTGACTTGGATAGACTGGGTGAGTGGGCAAATGCATGGCAGATGCAGTATAATGTGGATAAATGTGAGGTTATCCACTTTGGTGGCAAAAACAGGAAAATAGAATATTATCTGAATGGTGGCCGATTAGGAAAAGGGGAGATGCAACGAGACCTGGGTGTCATGGTACACCAGTCATTGAAAGTAGGCATGCAGGTGCAGCAGGTAGTGAAGAAAGCGAATGGTATGTTAGCATTCATAGCAAAAGGATTTGAGTATAGGAGCAGGGAGGCTCTACTGCAGTTGTACAGGGTCTTGGTGAGACCACACCTGGAGTATTGCATACAGTTTTGGTCTCCAAATCTGAGGAAAGACATTCTTGCCATAGAGGGAGTACAGAGAAGGTTCACCAGACTGATTCCTGGGATGTCGGGACTTTCATATGAAGAATTTAGAAGATTGAGGGGGGATCTTATAGAAACTTATAAAATTCCTGAGGGGTTGGACAGGCTAGATGCAGGAAGATTGTTCCCGATGTTGGGAAAGTCTAGAACAAGGGGTCACAGTTTAAGGATAAGGGGGAAATCTTTTAGGACCGAGATGAGAAAAACATTTTTCACACAGAGAGTGGTGAGTCTCTGGAATTCTCTGCCACAGAAGGTAGTTGAGGCCAGTTCGTTGGCTATATTTAAGATGGAGTTAGATGTGGCCCTTGTGGCTAAGGGGATCAGGGGTTATGGAGAGAAGGCAGGTACAGGATACTGAGTTGGATGATCAGCCATGATCATATTGAATGGCGGTGCAGGCTCGAAGGGCCGAATAGCCGACTCCTGCGCCTATTTTTATGTTTCTATGTTTCTATGTTTCTATGTTTAGTCCGTCTTTGTGATGTGCTCGGTCAACGGGATGATCCCTCCTCCGAACCAATCGATCGGAAGGACACGAACCCTTGGCCAAACACGCACGAGTCAGATTCCGATTATAACAACCGTCCCGATCAAACTACAATTTTATATCTAACACTCAAAATGTGAATCAAAGATAATACACAGCAAACACAATGCAATAACAGCAATCCTTCAAAACAAATCACACTTGATTTCAATTCCGCGTCGCGCTGTTATCAACCAGTGAACCTCTCCCTCAGATACAGAAGACTTTCCCCTTCCTAGGTACTTTGCTGAGGGTACTACTTCTTCGTTAGCTACTTTTTCCCCTTCAGATACTTCTCCTCTCACTAAGTGCTCAGACTTCTATTTGGGGACCTCTATCCCTCCACTCTAACTTCTCAGACTTAGAGGTACTTTTTCCCGTCCAATACTTTTCACTAGCAAATCAGTTTCCCTTTTCTCAGTTACTCTTCGGTATCAGGTACTGATCAACAATCGATCAGAGGGGTACTACTCCTGGTTGATTAGCCGCTCTTTCGGAATTGATCTCAAACATGCTATACAAACTTCAAAGTTATATATTATACACAGAATTCTGAAGTACGTGCCAAGACCTCAATATGAGATTCTGTATTTGCACAGTTTAATTCTAAAAATTTCAGTTCGCTCTGATCGAACCAATTAGCTTTTGGCGCGTAACGCAACGTACGCGAATGCAAATTCAAATTTACTCGGACAATGAACTCTCGAATGGATCAGAGTATTCCCAACCAATTTACACTCTAACCACCGAGCCCGATACCTTTACGAGAGTCCTCTCCCATTTTTGCAGGGATCCGGATATCTCAAACAGGCGTGGACTTTAGCCAACATAGGCTCACCCTGTCAAAAAAGCTCCTTCCTTTCCACCTGCTTGGCACCGGGTGTCAGCATGTAGTCTCTTCACGCTGGCAGTCGATGCCAATTTTTAGAGCGCACTTTTCCAATCTGCGCCCCCAGCAATGATGATCAATGCTTCACCACTTAACACGTAATACCCAGTCCTGTTTTTTAATATCCCGTCAATCGGATACCAATACTGGGCAGGGCCTTTAACCCAGTTTATCTGAGGATTATCTGAATGGAACAATTTTTGGGGGTTTCGCCAGCAGCTGCAGCTACCAAACTATGACCAAGTTTTACAGCCCTTAAACCCAGAGGAGAGGGCCTTTAACCCAACCCTGATGTTATGTTATGAGCCTTTAACCCAGCAGGGCCTCTAACCCCAAAGGCACTAATGCCCTCAGTTCTTGCTAGGCCCTGTTTTACAATCTCGTTGGGATCCTTTCCCAAGTCAGCGAATGATCGAACTGCTCCGACTGGCGAAGTAACGAAAATCAATGCGAAAACTGCACCGTGGCGCCGATTTCTGCACTCGCGATCGGGAACAGCTCTACACCCTTAATTGCAAGCTTGTGTTTGGGGGTCCGCTGAGATCCTGGACGAGCCCCCAATGTAAATAAGCTCTTTCTAAGTTTTTCCCCAGTCTAGGTCAGTCAATAAACCACACGTTTCAAGCACTGGAACAACTAAACTTTATTTTTGGAAAACACAACAAATCACCCTATACGATACCTAAACCACTGCAGGTTCGATCCTTGTGTCTGCCTGGCCAAGCACTTTAGCCTCGTGCATGCAGAAACACTCCAAAACTCACACAGTCCCAAGCGCTCTTCCAGAAGATCGACAACGGACCTTGTGGGGGTTGCCTTTTATATGTCCCCGAACCTTGAGGGGCCAAACTACAGAGAGGTGGTATATTTACAATCCAATCAAGTATAACAAATTACAATAATACATTACTTTTTTTATTTAAAAAAATATATATTTTTATTAGAAGTCATGTACAATAGTATAATCCAAGAATAACATAATACATTTCATGTACAATTTCTTGTTTTTTAATTTAATAGTAGAAAAATAGCAGAAGCAAGAAAAAAAGAGGAAGAGAAAGTTAGGTAAGGTAGTGGTATTGATGGTTCGTGAGAAAGTAGAGAAAAAGAGCCCATAAAGATGTAGAGCACAAGAAAGAAAAAAATATGTACTTGCTTCGTATCTTTACACACCCTCACCCGGTTCTGAAACAGTTTTTTCCCAGGGTTATGTTGCACCGTATGCTTGTAATAAGTCGATAAAGGGAGACCAGATCTTTAAGAATTGGTCTGATTTGCCTGCTAGGACGAATCTCATATCTTCGAGTTGTAACATTTCAGACATATTTGAAATCCACATTTTAAGCGTTGGTGTGGGTGCATTTTTCCAGAATTTTAGTATACGTTTTTTTGCCGTTATTAAGCCATAGTTAAGGAAACTCTTTTGGAATGAAGTCAGTTCAAAGCCGACTTCCATTGTTCCAAAGATAATCAGTTCTGCATTGGGGTTCAGTTTTATTTTAAATAATTTTGTGAAAATTACAAAAATATTATTCCAATATTTATGGAGTTTTATGCAAGAGACAAAGGAGTGTGCTATAGTTGCATCTTGAGATAAGCATTTATCAGAGAGGGGAGAAACATTTGGAAAACATTTATTCAGTTTAGTTTTCGAGTAATATAATCAATGTAAAATTTTAAATTGAATTAAGGTATGTCTTACATTGATCGAGCATTTATGTACATATAGCAAATATTTATCCCATCTTTGGGTTTACACAAGTGTCTTCTTTGGATTCTATGGGACTTATAGTCACATATGAAATTTGTGATATCAGAATCGAGTTTTTAAAAAAAATTAGGTAAGTATATTGGTATTGATTGAAATAAATATAAAATTTGTGGTAAAAACATCATTTTTATGGCATTTATTCTGCCTATTAAAGACATCAGAAGTGTTTTCCAAAATGTAATCAAGGCACAATAATACATTACTGACAGGTACACAGGCCAATTACAGAATCTTCTTACATATTTGCAGGTGAAGCTTCCAGAAGAGGCTAACAGAATCTTGAATAATGCAACATTTACCCTGGGATTCAAACAAACCAGACAGGGCTCAACATTTCAACCAATCAACACTTAACAGGGTAACTGTCTCGCAACATCATTTACAATATATACAAGGCTCTTGCAAGAAACCCAATTAATTTTATGCATTTAAGTTTGTTTGCAGGGATTATTTACATTTTATCAATTAAGGGGAAAGAGGAGAACACCTGGATCCTTTAGCCTTACATATCAATCTGATGCCCAGACTGGTCGGCGCCATCCACAGCCTGTGAATTTCCACTGACAAAGGTTAAGCAATACTGACAAAAGCAGGGATCCTCCATTCTATGGTGTCTTTAATTTGGTCAATATTAACAAAATCACTCTATGAAAGTAGAAATTAATGACTGACAGAAATGGACTATATTACAGGTCCAGCCTTCGGGCATTCATGGCAATTCATTTGATATTCTTTCAGGTGGACCTGATGGGGGAAGTTTTCAATATTCTGACATTGAAAGCATTTTCTGAAATTAATTAGACTGAAACATAGAAATATCAAAATGTTTTCAACAATTTGCATTTAAATTCAATTTCAGAAATTTATGCCCCTTTCAGAAGATACTAATATACCAATACACTAATATATACTAATTTATGCAATACTAATTTGTAGGCCACATCAAAAGGTGCACATTACGATTTGCCAGATTGAAGTGATTCAGATTTCATTAACCTACTATTGCTTGGATTTCAATTCATTGAAGTGGAGAATGTATCTGATGTGTACTGATTGTTTCTTGGCTGCTGCTCATCTCTGGGGAGCATTCAGGCCACCATAGCTACCCGAATAAACAGAAAAGGTGTATTACCGCCCGGAAGAGCCGAATATTCAACGGACACCGGAACTGGAATCTCACCGAAGGCTTGGCGGACCGCAGTACCAGCATGAAGCCACTAGAGACATCGGACGCGAGGAGCAAGGCCGGTAGGGTGAACCCTATTCACCCTATTCCACCCTAGGGTGAATGCCTCCAGCACCTTCAAGGTCGGCTGCAGGCGGCACCCCCGGGACACAAAAATGGCCGGGCGAGGAGAGGGACGTTGGTTCACGGGCCGATCGAGGCGAAGGCAATGGAGCAAGGCAATGCAGCAGCCTGAGCTTCCCGAGATCAGTGCGTGGGCAGACTGGACTTTGGAAATGGTGCCAAAACATGGCCGTGCCCGCATAGGTCCCAACCATGGGTGAACAAAATGAGGAAGAGTGACTGAAATTTATTGCCTTCCACCACAGTGAGAAATATTGATTCCACTGTGGTGGATGTTTGGGTTAAATTCTATTGTGTATGGTGTTCTTTTTATTCATATGGCTGCATGGTAACTCAATTATCACTGTACCAATTGGTGCATGTAACAATAAATGTGAACTTGAACTATATATAATTATGCAAAAAGTATCTCCATACCCAAGAACAATCCCTGATTAGCACAAAGTGCAAAGAAAACGTCCACTGAGTCTGCATGCAAGTGTCGCCAGAGTTTGGCGCCAATTTCAAAGTCCAATCTGGTCCGCGTGCTTGGTCTTCTGGAGCGTCGTCTGATCCAGGCGAGCCCCAGAATGCTCTGGGGGCCTACAGATGTCACCACCGCCTGATCGTCCAGCGAAGCGTCCGATCTGGATTGTTCAGCGAGTCGTCATCCCTCTCCTCACCCTGCCACCAGCAGCAATTGTGCCCATGCAGGCATCTCCCGCAGCCGACCATGAGGGTGCGGAAGGTATACCATATGCCATATAAATGCCTTGCCATTTCCAAGTTTCCTTGCAGTGTACTAAAAAAGGAAAATATCAGTTTCACTTTAGTTTATTGTCACGTCTCCCAGCAGTTTACCTTTTAGAGAATGCATCAGAAGAGGCTATTTGTTACATCTAATATTCTAGCAACTTGGGATTTTGCATTGGATTTTCCAAGTGGGCATGAGCTATTGCTGAGCCTTTCTTAGCAGTTTCTTGGCAGGCAGTTGATTGGGAATGGAACTGGTATGCTGGCACTTTATAAAGCAGTAGACATTTCCGGGTAGACTATTAGAAAATAGGTGCAGGAGGAGGCCATTCGGCCCTTCGAGCCAGCACCGCCATTCATTGTGATCATGGCTGATCGTCCGCTATCAATAACCTGTGCCTGCCTTCTCCCCATATCCCTTGACTCCACTAGCCCCCTAGAGCTCTATCCAACTCTCTCTTAAATCCACCCAGTGATTTGGCCTCCACTGCCCTCTGTGGCAGGGAATTCCATAAATTCTCTGGGTAAAAACGTTTTTTCTCACATCAGTCTTAAATGACCTCCCCTTTATTCTAAGAATATTGATACATAAATATTCCTAACATCTTCTAGATGTCTGAGAGATAGGAAATATTCTTGCTCTATTTTTTGAAAGCTTCTGAATGGCTGTGGAGGCTGTGGAGGCAAGTCATTGGGTATTTTTAAGGCGGAGATTGATAGATACTTGATTAGTAAGGGTGTCAAGGGTTAAGGCGAGGAAAAGGCGAGAGAATGAGATAGAGAAGAAAAGAGTAGACTCCATGGGCCGAATGGCCTTCTTATGCTCCTATGACTACGAACATGAACTTTCCTGACAGGGCAAATAGAAGGGAATGCAGGTATCAGAAGCTCTATTTTTTTTCACTAGTTCTAGCTCTTTTTTTCACTAGTTCTTTGTCAAATCTGAATTTAAGTTATTTTTTAACTACTGGGTATATCAATACCATTGCCAGAATCAGCCTGGATACAAACATAAATATTGTTGGGACCAACGCACACTCCTAGAAGCAGGTGCCACTTATCAAGAGCAGCCCAGGAACAGGCCCTTTGGCCCCCAATGTCTGTGCCGAATCTGATGCCAAGACCAACTCTTATCTCTTAAGAATCAAGAGAGAGTCGGGAGTGTTTAATAGTAAGATTAAACGAGAACTTACCAGTTCGAAGTTTGATCGTTATTTTATGAGGAGTTACGATGAGGGATTACGTGAAGAACCCGCCTCACGCTGGCAAACGGCATACTTCAAAGCAGCGGCATGAAAAACACATAAACACCAAATAGCCAAAGTAACATAGTAAGGCTCATAAAAGACTTAGAACTACCAGATTGATCATTTATTTTATGAGGGTGGGAGTGGAGGGCACGTAATCCCTCATCGTAACTCCTCATAAAATAACGATCAAACTTCGAACTGGTAAGTTCTCGTTTAATCTTACTATTTTACTTCGGAGTCACGTGAGTGACTACGTGAAGATTTTAAAGCTTTCTGTGTTTTTTATGTCGTAGTATTTAATTAGTACGACAGTCCGGCTAAGTAAATACATACATGAGAAACCAGACTAATATTAGTTCTTTCCATAATTAACTTTTTAATGGTTTAAAGAACATATAATAACCCTCCTTATATCCGAGGGAATGATTACAAGTGGTAAAAGATATAAGTGACTACATAATTGGTTATAGTAATCAATAGTATACAAAGCAGGTGATTATATTGATCCCAACACCGCGTGGCCAAAGCTTGTCATAGTGTGAACAGGTTTATTGTAGAACTTTGAAAAAGTTTCTTCTTTACTCCCACCATGCGATTTTTAAAATATGCTCGAGTGGTACGTCCCGCACCTTCGCCGCGGACGTAGCTGCAGCCCTGGTGGAGTGAGATTTGAACACATCAGTGTCTACTTCTGCTAAAAGCAACACCTGTTTCAACCATTTTGAGATAGTTTGAACTGAAGCTTTTGTGTGTGGCTTTTTATGCGTAATCATTAACATTTTTTCATTTCCTCGAAGAGTTTCAGTAACTTTAACATATTGATCCAAATGTTTAACCACACACAAAGTAGGATCAAATAGGATAAGCTTGAAAGGTTACCTTAGCTCCAGATCTCCCTGGTCTGCTCCGTTTGATCAGATCGCAAACATAGAACACAATGTTATCTGTAGTCACATGCATACAGTCTAAACGCAACATTTGTAATGTTTGCACTCTTTGAGCTGAAACCAATTACATTAATATTATTAATTTGAATGTTAATCTTTCCAATGACAATCCTTCAATTGGAGTCCACTGTCTAAGTAAGGTAAGTACAATGCTCACATCCCAAATCTCTGTGTATCTAGGTTTGGGTGGATTAATATTAAAGATTCCTTTCATGAATCTAGATATTAGTGGATGTGATTCAATTGATTTCTGGTCAGACATAAGTCCTAAATAAGATGATAAGGCACTGCGTGCAGTGTTAGTGGCACTGTAACTTAAATGTTGCTCAAAATGCAATTTAGCAAGGAGCTCCAATACATTTTCCATGCAATATCACAGTATCACAATATCAAACATGCAATATTCACCGTATCATAAGAAATATTTGACTGTGTGCAAAATTCTTCCCATTTCTTAATATGTGTCATATATTGTTTTTGTGTTTTATCTCGCCATGATGCGACTATAACCTCCATAGTTTTGTCCGACAATCCCAGCTCCTGTAGTGGTCTGGTCAAAACCTGCAGATTAATAAATTCATATATGCATATAATGCATAAATTTCTTTGGTTACTGGATTAATCAAGATATCACTACAGTTAGGAATTGACATATATGGTTCTTTAATCATATTCAGCATTAATGGGAACCAAGGTTGTGTTGGCCAATTTGGAACTACCAACAATCCTGTGGCAGAATCTTGTTCTATTTCCTTCAGACATTGCTGAACCAAAGCAAAAGGTGGAAAAGCATAAAAGAACATATTCCCCCAGTTCAATGAAAAAGCATCTACTGCTACTGCATCTGGATCGTGTTCCCAAGACACATATTTAGGCAATTGATGATTAAGCCTTGATGCAAACAAATCAATTTCTGGTAAACCAAATTCAGTTACAATCCAATCAATTGTATAACAAATTACAATAATACATTACTTTTTTAGTTTTAAAAATTATATATATTTTTATTAGAAGTCATGTACAATAGTATAATCCAAGAATAACATAATACATTTAGCAAGGAGCTCCAATACATTTTCCATGCAATATCACAGTATCACAAGTATCACAGTATCACAATATCACAGTACCCCCCCCCCCCCCCCCCCCCCCCCCCCCCCCCCCCCCCCCCCCCCCCCCTCTTGTTAATTACAAACTCCAAATAGTTAATTGATTGTGCTGGCTGCAGCTGGAATTTAATTGGATGAATCAAGAAACCCTAGCTTTAACAAAGCTTTTGTACTGAAACTAATTCTCAGCTGACTCTTGATTGCCATAAATGATTAGAATGTCATCGAGATAAGCCATAACGATGTGTTTTTGTACTCTTAATTGGGCTAAAACTGGTTTCAACAGTTTAGTAAAGAGCCTAGAAGCTGAACTCAATCCATTTGGCAAAGCTTTAAACTGCCATAATTGTCCCAGCCAATTAAATTTTAAGTACCTCCAGAAACTGATGTATTGGTACAGAATAATAGGCGTCTTTTCAAATCAATCGTAGCCATATAACAACCTGCTGATATTAAATATCTTGCAGTATTAAATGTTTTCCATTTAAAAATTTGTATTCTGCCACTTATTTAGATCTGTAAGGTCCAGAATAATTCTGCAATCACCATCTTTTTATGTCTTTTGAAATATCTTAGACACAATTGATGCTCGTGTTCATAAGTTTTTTTTTCAATAACCCCTTTTCAGATAATTTGTCAATTTCCACATTAATCTCTGCTTTTCCAATTGCAGTAAACACGAAAGCATAGGCAGGTTTATCTGTACTGGAGGATTAACCCCTTCTTTAAATGTAATAGTGGTTCCTGAAACTGCTTGTAAAAATAAACCGATCAGAAATAATAGTAAGCCAGTCTTTATAAAACTTTTGTAATCTCCTCCAACTGGAGATTAATCCGCAGTTTCTTTAAAGATAGAACAAGTCTTTAATACCTCTCCATATGAGCGTGGTGGTCTCCTTTTCCCCGAATACGGGTAAGTATTGGGCTGTGCAGTACAATAATATTTCCTTGACATATTTCTGCCTTTATTTCCAAAATCAAATCCCCTTCTGGGCGAAAAATACCTTTTTTGTCCTAAGACGAAGGTTTCATGCAGTTAAAATTTTTAGCTTCTTTATCCAATTTTTAATAATTTAGGCAGATTTACTCCAAACAGATAACCAGGAGCTTGAACACCACTTGCTCGAACCACACAAGCTTGCAAACCTTGGGTGAAATATGGGCCGAATAGCCATTTTCCTCATACAATAATTTTATAGAAAGAATTTGCACAATAGGCCCTCTTTTTTAAACTTATCCATCTCCCCAAAAGCCATAATGGCAGCAGAATAATTTGTGAGAATTTTTGAACCTCACTTCTTGAGCTCTCATATTTGGGGTCATGGATGCCCAAATCAACAGATAAACCGTAGGCACTTTCAATGAGGCACAATTTCCTGTGCGTTTATAATTCTGATGTTTCAATCATCACAGAATCATGAAGTTGGTGAGATACCATATATTAATGTTGGCAGCTAGGTTTTCTTCCATAGCCTCACCACTTCCTTCATATATAGCAAATTCTTTTGCTATCTCAAGCACATTTGGCCTTTCTTTTATTTTGTGGTGTGTTTTCAAATGCAAATCACCATCAGCAGGGTCTGCCTTCTGCAGCCCTAAATCAATTGGGATTTCATCCCATGAGACTTCCTTCGGCCCAAATCCTGGGTCCGGAGTTCCAACTCCCAATTAGGCCCACAGCCATATCAGAATAATTAAACCCCTCAGGGCTTTTTTGGGAACCTTCTGGGTACTGTGACCCTAGTCTCATAATTTTTTGGAGAACTTTCTCCATATGCTCCATTATTAGTTCCATATAGTTTAATTATCTGGAGGACTTTCAGTATCAGAGTCATCAGAACCACGGGCCTCTCAGATTTCTTTTACATTTTTAGGAGCATTTCTCTCCGTGGTTATAACTTCTGGAGAATCTAGAACTCACTAACGGGTATATCAGCGGCCACCGGTATCGGAATCGGATCCGCACTAGCTTTTTTCCCGTATTTTTATTTTCACCCCGGGAAGCTCTCTTTACCCGCGAATTTTCTTTGCCGATTTCTCCATTTCTTTCATTTAATCTGTGCTAAACAGCACTTGAACGTGACTCTGACTTTTTATTTTACTTTATTTTTACTGCTGGACCCACCCAGCGTACGTTAAAAAACATCCCGACTTTGCTGCACTTACCTGCGGGGCCGTTCCGACCGCTGCGAGGAGCTGCTCCTTACTGCAGCTCCTCCTTCCGCCGTCAGCGTCGACGTAATGCCGTTTGCCAGTGTGAGGCGGGTTCTTCACGTAGTCACTCACGTGACTCCGAAGTAAAATTGTCCAATGTACCAACAAAGGAGGGATGCAGAACTTATAGCAATGCATAGCAGGCCTGTAAAAAACATTCCACATACTGTAGATAGTACATAATAAACAAAATTCAACAAGCTGATAACCACAATCTGGGCGGCACGGTGGTGCAGCAGCAGAGTTGTTGTCTTACAGTGCTTGCAGCGCCGGAGACCTGGGTTTGATCCCGACTATGGGTGCTGTCTGTGCAGAGTTTGTACGTTATCCCCATGACCGCGTGGCTTTTCACCAAGACCTTTGGTTTCCTCCCACATTCCAAAGATGTACTGGTATGTAGGTTAATTGGCTTGGTGTAAGGTGTAAAATTGTCCCCATTGTGTGTAGGATAGTGTTAATATGCGGGGATCACTGGTTGGTGCAGGCTCGGTGGGCCGAAGGGCACTTTTCCCCGCTGTACCTCTAAAATAAACTAAACTAAACTAAATCTCATTTTGCCCGGATCCCTTTAAAATTGTACATTTTCACTAACCATTTATCAAGGAGCATTAAAGTTAGACACAAAATGGTGGATTAACTCAGTCCGTCAGGTAGCATCTCTGGAGAAAATGGACAAGTGACGTTTCAGGACGAGACCCTTCTTCAGTTAGATGTGGCCCTTGTGGCTAAAGGGATCAGGGGGTATGGAGAGCAGGCAGGTACAGGACACTGAGTTGAATAGTAAGATTAAATGAGAACTTACCAGTTTGAAGTTTGATCTTGATTTTATGAGGAGTTACTTTGGTGATTACGTGAAGAAGGCCCGCCAGGCCGCATGCGCACCAAACTTCAAAGCAGCAGCATGAAATCACAAATAAACAACACCGTAGTAAGATCAGTGACTCGAGAACTACCATGTGATCCTTTATGAGAGATGGTTGGGCGTGGCGGGCACCTAATCACCAACGTAACTCCTCATAAAATCAAGATCAAACTTCAAACTGGTAGGTTCTCATTTAATCTTACTATTTTACTTCAGAGTCACGTGAGTGATTCCGTGAAGAGTTCAAAGCTTTGTGATTTCATGCCGCAGATTACAAATCTCGGCATCCCACTGCATTGATTAACTCGAAAGAGAAATAAATGCATTAGTAGTAACATTGCATTCAATGTAGAAATAGGGTTTATTTAACAATGTAAACAAATGACAGTACCCCTTAAATTTAGGTACTTACAATGGCATAGGCAAACCGTCCTGGATTGACAATCGGCCGATTATAACAATTCTGAAACATCAGCTCATTTGCCCACCCGGCAGCCGCCAACATATGGTCGAAGGGCCTTGCCTTGGCCGCCGACATAGCTGCTGCCCTAGTGGAATGGGATGTAAACACACCATCTAAATGATACGCTGACGTTGATACAGACCTGGTGGAATGAGATATACAATTGTCAGTGTTAATATCTTTATAACCCAGAACCTGCTGCAGCCACCATGAAAAAAGTCTCACCTTCCTTTGTGTAGTTGTTTGTTAACTAATAAAACTTCAAACTGGTAGGTTCTCATTTACAATGCTGATTCCATACTTCTTAGGATTCTGGTGACCTAGATAACATAGAAGTGAGACCGTGGGGTGTTCAAATGATCTTCAATCATGCTACCCCTAGTCTACTCTGGTTGTGTAGACCAGAATGTAAATGTAATGGCACCTGCAGCCAATTCCATCCTATCTAGCCACAGCGTTTGCAATGTTTGCCGTCGTTGTGCTGATGTAAATGTCATAACTAAGGATGTAGCTGGGACCTCTTGGTGAAGAAATGTTCACACATTTTCAATAACCAACTGCATAATCTTGTAGTGGGAGAACTTGTGTCAAGATCTTTTAATAACTCGATATCCGGGTTGGACCCAAGAGCGTAGTTCCCTTATGTTGCAGCTGTAGTGTCTCTATAACTGAATTATTGTCAATACCATTTAAAATGAGCTGGAAATGTCAGTAATCTGTACCGTATTAAATGTAACATTAACATTTAACAATACACTTCTGATCCCCTCAATAGGAATGTACTGCTTTTTTTTGGGTGCTATCCCTGCACACTGCAGTGATATTCATGGCTTGATGTGACAACCTGAGGAAAAAGTCAATCCATTCAAAATGTATAGGTCAATAAATGTTTTACTGTGCAAAAGCCGGTCTCCTGAACTATTGTTTGAAACAGCAAGTTCTTGTTTTTTGGCATAACCGTATACCGCTGTGCCATAATGCCTGATGAAGCCGGCAACATGGATGCTTGGCCAGTCCGACAGTACGAACCCAAGCGAGGTCTTGCTGACTGTTTTAAGACCCGGCTAATAAATTCAATTCAATTCAATTCAACCCGACTAATGAGGCAATAAATGAGGAAGACATAAAGACCATTCCTCCTATTGAAGCGAGAAAGTATTTCTCCGCTCTGTTGTGCCACATATTTTTTGCAATGAGTGAAAAACATGCATTAACATGATGAATATTCGATGGTACTGAACCATGCTTTCATCATACTTCGAGATCCAACACTTATTCTATGTTATCATCAATCTGAACTGGAAGATACACCAGTGGCAAGGAGATTAATTACAGGATATTTTTCCCTTGATTATCATGTGACCAACATATGTCATCATCATAGAGTAGCAACTTGAACTTGAGCATGTAGAATATGTATATTCGCTCAAAACCCCTTACTCATGGGTACATTTAGAGCATATATTTAGTTGATACCAACAACTGAAGAATTGGTAACTCATGCAATCTCCACTACCTTTGAGTAGGTGATGGTATTTGGAACTTCTCATCTTAGAGTTCTAAACATCAGTTCATAATAACTGAATTCAACCAACCACACTACAGTAGCTAGTTTCAAGTTCAAGTTCAAGTTCAATGAGTTATTGTCATGTTCAGCAATGCTGAATACTGTTACTTCATTATTGTGGCTGAAGTAGCCTCAGCTGACAATAGCAGAAGGTTGTTAGCAACGATCTAATTGCTACTTACACAATATCAGTTCCTTGATTTGCTCAGATGCTATATTGCCAATTACTGTTAATGAAATAACTCAGTTTTATAACAGATTTATAACCCCAATCTCTTGCCACAAGGCGGAGACAAGGCTAATAATAATTAAAGGTAAATCCCAATGACCAACAAACAGTTTATTCCATACTGCAAAGCTTTACTGTTATAGTACAGTTATATTGTCTTTGATAACCTTTGTAATGGGATTTGTATAACATGCATCTCTTACCTTATGAGTCTGTTGTAGTCAGGAATAAGTTTTTACATTCGGAAAGTTCATATGCCCGATACTCTCCATTTTTCATAATAACATGCCAATCCTGCCTTATTGCATGGGTGGTTTGCATGAGAACTTTTGCCCAATTTCCAAACCCTGACCATAATCCAAACTTACTTGGAATGCTCCGCTGTGCCTCAACCAAATATTTTTACCCTTTGTGTGTTGTACCAACAAATGTAAATATTACAACTTGTGAATGGAGCACTACCCAAATCTTGGAAGTGCTAGACCCATTTAGTTGAGCATGATTGGAAGGCGCATGGAATTTCTAAGCTATTATGCTGCCCACAGCTCCAGTGAACCACTACTGCCGATTAGCGCCTGGGGTACGTTCTGAACGATGACTTTTGCCCGTCGTTGGCTGAATTAATTCGTCTGCCAGACTTCTTCCCCTGTAGAATAGACCTACCTGAACAACCGATTCAGCGGCTGGCTCTCACATCCCCCTGTTGGCGTTGTTAACTGACGGCACATATGTGCTTGAGTATGTTCTATTGACATTTTTAGAGCCCGGAGTCATCTTGACCTTTTGCTCTTCCCTCCTCAGAGAGGGTGATTCGTAGGCAACCCTAACAGGCGCTGCCGCAGGCCGCAGGATACAAATACTGATACGAATCCATTGGCCTTAACCCAATAGAATATTCTACTGGGATGGCAACTTTATTGTCAGGAAAGGTACCTCTGACACGTGCCCTTCATCCCTTTGGTTATGCCCTACGGCCATACCCTGAGACTCAGTGTCAGCAGGAATGTTGCCTGGGTTCCAGCAACTATGTTACAGAGAAAGGTTGAACAAGTTAGGTCTTTATTCTTTGGAGCACAGAAGGTTAAGGGGGGACTTGATTGAGGTCTTTAAAATGATGAAAGGGATAGAGTTGACGTGGATAAGCTTTTCCCATTGAGGGTAGGGAAGATTCAAACAAGAGGGCATGACATGAGAATTAAGGGACAGATGTTTAGGGGTAACGTGAGGGGGAACCTCTTTACTCAGAGGGTGGTGGCTGTGTGGAATGAGCTTCCAGCAGAAGTGGTGGAGGCAGGATCGATTTTAACATTTAAAAGTAAAGTGGATAGGTATATGGATGGGAAGGGAATGGAGGGGTATGGTCTGCGTGCAGGTCGATGGGACTAGGGGAAAACAAATGGTCGGCATGGACTGGTAGGGCCGAGAGGGCCTGTTTCCGTGCTGTAATTGTTATATGGTTATATGGTTATACTGACCCATCTTGGTCTCTGCCTCCGAGAGAGAGACCTTTGCAGCACTGTATACAACAGTTGCTGTATTTAGGATAGTCGTTTCAACGCACTATCCAGCCCCGGTGAGGAATTCATCCCCCGACTCCGTGGGCCTTGCCCTCTAGCCCCGGTGGAGAATCATCTCCCGACTCCGTGGGCGAGCAGATATGAGTGAATTTGAGCAACCCTGTGCCTTTCATAAAGGCCAGCGCTTTTTGACATGAAACAGCCCTGCATCAGGCGCTGCTGGCACGGCTCTCCCATACGCCGGTAATGTCACAAATGAAACAGCCCTGTATCAGGTGCTGCTGGCACGGCTCTCCTGTAGGCCGGCACTTTCATATATGAAGCAGCCCTGTCAGGCGCTGCTGGTGCGGCCTATCCCATAGGCCCGCACATTTTACACATGAAGCAGCCCTGTCAGGCGCTGCTGGCGCGGCCTGTGCCATAGGCCCGCGCTATTGCTGTGTAAGCTCACTAAATCAACATTTAGTGTACAGCTTTACCTGTGAAGGGTAAAAATAATTCATAGAAACCTGTGCTTAAACAATTATAACATTGTCAGAACATATAATGATAATTATTTACTTTGCCTTTAGCTTTTACTTAAAGAAAAAACACTATAAAATACATACTTTTATTATAAGGAGAAACCCTTTATAGCCCGACTCACTTGAGTCCAAATAGGGCTGGATGAGTCCCAGTAATTTCTTGACTGGGGACCAACGTCTGTGAGCCACTGACCCCACTGTCAGTGGCTCCAGCGTTGCTTCCTTGCCGTTCCAATGACATCCCACTGGCTGTGAGCCGCTGACCCCCCTGTCAGTGACTCTGCTTAAATTTCCTGCCGTTTTTATCTCCTTATCTCGCAACCCGATCAATTTTGCCGGTTTATCCGCATTTGCGGTCGGACTGGAATTTCCCCACAGTCCATAACCGGCAACTTGTTCGGCTGTGAAACTGGCAGGAAAAAACCTCTGTAAAAAAAGGCTCCTGCCTAAAGACCCCTGGTAAGTAAAAGCCAAACTTACCTTTTAAGTTTAACTGACCACCGGCAGGAGCTCTGTCCTGCCAGACTGGTGCTTGCGCCAATGCGGCTGACGTACTGGTGCGCATGCGGCCTGGTGGGCCTTCTTCACGGAATCACTCACGTGACTCCGAAGTAAAATGATCAGCCATGATCATATTGAATGGCGGTGCAGGCTCGAAGGGCCGAATGGCCTACTCCTGCACCTATTTTCTATGTTTCTATGTTTCTATGTTTCTATGTTTCTATGTTTCAAACAAAGAGCATTGTTGAATCAAGAGTCCACATTGTGAAACTGTCTCGCTTCATGTGAAATGTTGCAGCACAAATGCAAAAATAGGAAATCCTGTTTCATATTTGTCTATTCCTTTCCACTTAAAAATGTCCCCACAAGGTGAAATTGCACTTAATTAGCACCGGTACATTTACACAGTCCAGATAGTCAAAATTTAAAATTATGTGGATGAATGATGCGGAAATAAGGAAATGATATGTGACATGGCCCAGGTACTTAAATAATTGAAGCTCTGAATAATGTAAATATTACCAAGTTACTTAAGTTAGTGATTGCGGAACCAGAGTCTATGAACGTATAAAGTGGAGCAGCCTTAAGCAAAGCAGAAGATTAGAGTGAATTCTGCTTTTTCACTTGATTACTTCAAAGGTCAAGGAAAGGTTCTTGTTGAGTTCCTTACTTCCAAATCTGCCCCTGGTTATTGCCTCTCTCAGGAAACCAGGTCAGGGCCCTCTTTGAAGATCCACACAGTCCACAGAGCTGCCGTACGTGATAAAGGAAATAACTTTTTCTCATTCCAAATTCCTCTTTTGCTAAACTCCATAATCCCCTCATATTCATATTGGTCTGTAAATAATTGATAACCATGGTTTAAAGAAATAAAGACAGTCCGATTAGTTTCTGCATATTTTGAACACCACGCTACTTGTCAGTCAACCTCAATTGTTCAGGCAGCAAATAATTGAAGTAAATAATAAATTGGGTAGAAGACAAAAACTAGTCAGGGTATGCATCATAGTAATATATTTTTTGCTACGTCTCCTGAAATCATCAAAATTAAGTGCATGACATAACATCAAGAATTATAAAACCAGACATATAGTGCTGGAGTAACTCAGCGGTCCAGGCAGCATCTCTGGAGAACATGGATATATATTCAAGATTCAAGATTAGATTAAAACATTTTTTTAATTTTATTTTTTAATTGAAAGCATATGTACAAATGGTAATAAACAACAAACTGGTTATAGAGTTCTTCAGAACACCGTATCAGGGGGACTTACATAGCTTCAATTTTTAAAGATTTTTTTAAAGGTCTACAAAACCATTTACAAGTGGGTAAGATTTACAGTATCATTTTTTATCAATTTAAGGCAAAGAGCAGCATTCTAGCAGTACAAAGAAGGCAGGCGCAGACTTTGGCCAGGGTTGCCTTCAAGATAGGTTCAAAAATATGGGCAGAATTGTCTTTCGAGACAGGTCAGAATTATGGCCAGAGTTGTTTTAGACAGATTAGAATTAGCAGACAGGCTCATTATTATGGTCAGGTTTGTCTTGCAAGACGGGCTCGGGAATAGGGCCAGGGTTGCCGTTCAAGGCAGACACGAAGGATGACAGGCGTGGCCTGTTCATTATGAAATATGGCTGATTAACAACTGGATTCATAGGATGTGCCCATTTACAGTGATCATTGGATATATTTGGAGGAGGCATTGTTGTGATGAGCCAATATAATAGTATGATGATAATAAAGCATTCAAAGAGGACTAGTCAGAGTTCCAAAACATTTGTTATGTCTGGATGATAATTTTTAATGCTGTATTTTGATAAAGTCCACTGTTTCAGTCTCAAACAATGTTTGAGAAATTGGGCTCCTCTATTCAATTAAAATTAAGTTGTTATCAACTAGACTTGTTGGTCATTGGGATTTACATTGAGCTATCAATTGGTTTATGACTCCACCCTAGGCAACAGATTGGAGTCAATAGAAGCCTGTAACAGCCTTGTTGTTATAAAGCAGCAGTCTATTCATTAAGACTAATTGGCAATATAATAGATGTGGTTCAGCTTTGCAAGTGGGAGAATTGAAATCATGCTAAATGGAGAACTCTAAAGTGCCATATAGGTCATGGTTAACACATTTTTGCTGAAGCTGCCAATGTCACAATGATGGATAGACATTATCCAGCATTGTTCCAGTAGTTTAATCAGTCAATATCTCATCATATTGCAAAATTATTCTAATGGCCCTAAGAATGGGAAATTGTGAATATCATCTCTAGTTTGAAGGCGGAGGAGATTTGCATGAGTTACCAATTCTTCATTTATTGGTATCAAATATCTATAGACCCTATGGGCATTTTGTGGGTTAAGAGTAATTGAGCGAATATGCATATCTGCATGCTCAACTTCATATTGACACGTTATGATGGTGGTATATGTTAAGCACGTGGGTGCAATCAAGTAAAGAACCCTGTTATGGTTACATAATCTCATTTGCCACAGGAGTAACATCAGGTACAGGTCAATGACAACACAGAATGGGTGTTGAATCACACTGTATTTATGAAATTCTGGTTCAATGGAGCACCGAATATAGATATGTTTGTTTTCATGCATATTCACAGGTTGCAAAATATGTGGCATAACAGTGGCGAAAGATACATTCTCGCTACAAGGAGAAGGAAGGTCTTTTATGTCTTCCTCCATTTTGCTTCATTAGTCGGGGCTTCAAGTAAAGTCATTAAGAGCCCGTTTAGGTTTCCTATTGTGTGATTGGCCTATGCAACTTTGATTCCCGGTTGTCAGGAATAGTAATACAACCTTATATGGTTATTTTAAACGTAACTTTGCTGGTTCAGCCTGTGGCTTGAGAAATCAGCCATTGCATGTTAAAATCAAATTATGTTCTGCAGATTCAATAGACTGCTCTACAGCTTGGGTTGTTACATCAGTCCATGTATGTGTTCAGAGTGCTGGGATAGCACCAAAAAGCTGGACTTTTCTTTTCCTGCAGATGGACAGCGTTTGTTGAATGCTCATGTTACATTGAAAACGATACAGATTACTGATGTTTTGGAGTTCATTTTAATTGATCTTTTGTCAATGATTGAGTTGTACGGCCATTAACTGTGCCATCGTGCCTTCTCATTGTATTGGCTGCAGCAAACAAAACCCGCTCTGTTGGGTTCACCCTGGATATCAAGTTTGTAAGCATATCTTTAGCACAATGTCTCCTAGGACAAGTACAATGAAGTATGGGATGTTAACACTGTGTGAACGCTATTTTCACCAGGGGGGTCCAGCTACATCCTTAGTTTCGTCGGATTTCATTAGGTGGTTATCCTCCTGGCGTTGGTTTAGTGCAACAGGTTTAGTCGCTACACAGTTGTGACGGAACAGGATGGTTACGTCTGTAAATAATAATATATAATATTTATGCTTATAATTCACTTAAGCAGAGCAGAAGGGGTGTCAGATCTCAAAGTAGTTAAAGGCATACCCAGGGACCTTTGGTAAAGTGAGGACACACATATACAGTATAATAATACGTTAAGGTCACTGAGCCTTCGAGGCTCTGAACTAGCTATGTTGTTAGTCACAAAAACTTATAAGAACGTATCTTTCAGGTCACTTCCAGAAGATAAAATGGACTTTGATTTATGTAGGAGTAGATACTGATTCTAGATCTCACTCCATCAGGGCTGCTATAACATCAGCAGCAAGGGTCTTACATTCCATTGGACCACATCCTAACGCTTGCAGCATCGTCAAGTGAACAAATATTCAAACATTTATAATAACCCATTACTAGACCAGGGGTAGTTGTCAACTCTATTTTCCTTTTGATTATAGTTTCCATCCGAGTGAGAGGTGGGACTATTATTATTACTTCATTTAATACCATCAGCATGTTTAAAATCTCTCATGACTGTATGTATTATGGTGAGTTGATCATAGGGAACAAGGATATGACGGACCAATGAATAACTACACTAAGGAAGACATAAATAATCTGCCTGAAATAGCAGGGGGACTGTGGGTCAAAGGAGGAATTGAGTAATCCAGGTCAGTCGGGAAGTGGTTGTTGGGTAAATTGAATAGATTAAAGGCCGATAAATCCCCGCCAGATAGGCTGCATCCCAGAGTACTTAAGAAGTAGCTCAGGAAATAGTGGATGCATTAGTGAATAATCTTTCAAAACTCTTTAGATTCTGGAGTATCCTGGCAGCAAATGTAACCCTCTTTTTAAACGGGGAATTACAGACCAGTTAGTCTAACATCGTAGTGGGGAAACTGCTAGAGTCAGTTATTAAAGATGGGATAGCAGCACATTTGGAAAGTGGTGAAATCATTGGACAAAGTCAGCATGGATTTACAAAAGGTAAATCATGTCTGAGGAATCTTGTGGAATTTTTCGAGGATGTAACTAGTAGCGTGGATCCTTGGCTTTCGACAAGGCGCACATAAAGATTAGTATAACAAACTTAAAGCCTGACTGGCAAACAGGAAGCAAAGAGTAGGAGTAAACGGGTCCTTTTCACAATGGCAGCAGTAACTAGTGGGGTCAGGCTCAGTGCTGGGACCCCAGCTATTTACCTGGATGAGGGAATTTACATGAGGAGGATGCTAGGAGACTTGACTTGGATAGGCCAAACAGATGCAGTATAATGTGGATAAATGTGAGGTTATCCACTTTGGTAGACTATTATTTAAATGGTGGCCGATTAGGAAAAGGGAGATAGTCATACACCAGTCCAGTGAAAAAAGCTCATACAAAAGGATTTGAGTACAGGAGCAGGATGAGACCACACCTGGATATTGCGTGCAGTTTTGGTCTTCTGAGGAAGGACATTATTGCCATAGAGGGAGTGCAGAGAAGGTTCACCAGACTGATTCCTGGGATGTCACTGTCTTATGAAGAAAGACTGGATAGACTCGGTTTATATATCTTATAGAAACTTACAAAATTCTTTGGACAGGCTAGATGCAGGAAGATTGTTCCCTCCAGGACAATCACAGCTTAAGGATAAGGGGAAATCCTTTAAGACCGAGATGACTTTTCTTCACACAGAGAAGTCTGTGGAATGAGGCAGTTCATTGGCTGTCCAATGTTTCTATGTTTATGAATATTTTTTCCCTCATTTGTCAATGAAGCAGTTGTGGCTGTGTAGACTCATTTCTAACGGCATAAAATCACAGAGCTTTGAAATCTTCACGTAGTCACTCACGTGACTCCGAAGTAAAATAGTAAGATTAAACGAGAACATACCAGTTTGAAGTTTAATCTTTAATTTATGAGGAGTTACGGTGAGGGACTACGTGCCCTCTGCTCCCAGCCCTCATAAAGATCAATTAGTAGTTCTAGTCTTCTCTATTTTTACGATGTTACTTCAATTATTGTTATCTGGGATTTCACACCGCTGCTTTGAAGATAGAAAATCCTATTTAATTTTGTCTTCGAATAGTGTAATCTATGTAATATTTTAAACTATATTAAGGAATGTCTAGTGTTTAACGAGCAATGATGTATATATTGTAAACAGTCATCCCATATAGAGATAATATATATAAGCATCTGGATAAACAGGGTCTGATCAGGAACAGTCAACATGGATTTGTGCCTGGAAGGTCATGTTTGACAAACCTTCTTGAATTTTTTGAAGCGGTAACTAGGGAAATTGATGAGGGTAAAGCAGTGGATGTTGTCTATATGGATTTCAGTAAGGCCTTTGACAAGGTTCCTCATGGAAGGTTGGTTAAGAAGGTTCAATCTTTGGGTGTTAATGGCGGAGTAGCAAGATGGATTCAACAGTGGCTGAATGGGAGATGTTAGAGAGTAATGGTGGATGGCTGTTTGTCAGGTTGGAAGCCGGTGACCAGTGGGGTGCCTCAGGGATCTGTGTTGGGTCACTGTTGTTTGTCATGTACATCAATGATCTGAATGATGGGGTGGAAAATTGGATAAGTAAGTATGCAGATAATACTAAGATAGGTGGTGTTGTGGATAATGAAGTAGATTTTCAAAGTCTACAGAGAGATTTGGGCCATTTGGAAAAGTGGGCTGAAAGATGGCAGATGGAGTTTAATGCTGTTAAGTGTGAAGTGCTACATCTTGGCAGGACAAATCAAAATAGGACGTACATGGTAAATGGTAGGGAATTGAGGAATGCTGTGGAACAGAGGGATCTAGGAATAACTGTGCATAGTTCCCTGAAGGTGGAATCGCATATAGATAGGGTGGTAAAGAAAGCCTTTGGTGTGCTGGCCTTTATAAATCAGAGCATTGAATATAGGAGTAGGGAAGTAATGTTAAAATTGTACAAGGCATTGGTAAGACCAATTCTGGAGTATGGTGTACAATTTTGGTCGCCTAATTATAGGAAGGATGTCAACAACATAGAAAGAGTACAGAGGTGATTTACTAGAATGTTGCCAGGGTTCCAGCAAATATGTTACAGAGAAAGGTTGAACAAGTTAGGTCTTTATTCTTTGGAGCGCAGAAGATTAAGGGGGGACTTGATTAAGGTCTTTAAAATGATGAAAGGGATAGACAGAGTTGACGTGGATAAGCTTTTCCCATTGAGGGTAGGGAAGATTCAAACAAGAGGGCATGACATGAGAATTAAGAGACAGAAGTTTAGGGGTAACGTGAGGGGGAACTTCTTTACTCAGAGGGTGGTGGCTGTGTGGAATGAGCTTCCAGCTGAAGTGGTGGAGGCAGGATCGATTTTAACATTTAAAAGTAAAGTGGATAGGTATATGGACGTGAAGGGAATGGAAGGGTATGGTCTGAGTGCACGTAGTTGGGACTAGGGGAAAAGAAATGGTCGGCATGGACTGGAAGGGCCGAGAGGGCCTGTTTCCGTGCTGTAATTGTTATATGGTTATATGGTTATATGGTTATGTCTTTCATTATGGGTTGAGCCAATTCATCCTCCCATGCTCGTCTATATGACTCTGATGACGGAATGTCAGCATCTAAAAGGGTATTATAAATATAAGAAATTAATTTATTTGTATTAGGATGTCGATTCAGATATTCATCAAGGATTTCTGGGCCCCTAAATTATCTTGCGTGTATAATTTTACATAATCTCTAAGTTGTAAATATCTAAAAAAATTATTAACATGTAGTTCAAACTTCTGCTGTAATTCCTAAAAAGTGGGGAAAGTCCCCTTTTGATAAAGGAATCCCACCATTTTAATTCCATGAGTTTTCCATTGAACAAATCCTCTATCAAAGACAGACGGTTTGAAGGAAGGATTATTTGCAATGGGGAGGAAAAGAGATAAATTACCCAATTTTAGAGTAAATTTTAATTGCTTCCAAATACAGATAACACTAAAGATAAAATTAGAACTTACCAGTTTGAAGTTTGATCTTTATTTTATCAGGAGTTACGATGAGCGATTTCGTGAAGAAAAACCACGCCAGTCCGCATGCGCGTCAATCTTCAAATCACAGAATAACAGTAATTTGAAGTAACATAGTAAGATTATTAACCCAGAACTACCAGATGACCTTTACGATATGAGGGTTGGGAGCGGTGGGCATGTAATCGCTCATCGTAACTCCTCATAAAATAAATACCAAACTTCAAACTGATAAGTTCCCGTTTAATCTTACTATTTTACTTCGGAGTCACATGAGTGATTCCGTGAAGATTTCAAAAGCTCTGTGATTTCATGCCGTAGATACGAATCCAGGCGTCTCACTGCAGCAATTGGCTCAGGATGAGTGAATAAAACAATGCATTGAATCATGACATTGATTTGAAACGTTAACGGTTTATTTAACAAAGAAACAATATCAACCCCTCTCTCCCAGGGGGAACTATGAAACAGAACTTAAAATGGATTGGGCGAATACCCCCGGTTCGGTAAGCGACTTGTTATAGAACCTTTGAAAAGTCAGTTCCTTTGATAATCCTGCGGCTGCGAGGATATGGTCTAGTGGGACGTCCATTGCCCTTGCTGCTGACGTTGATGCCGCCCTGGTGGAGTGAGATTTTAAATGGTCAGTGTCCACTCCTGCATTCACAAGAACCTGTTTCAGCCACCTTGAGATGGTCAGAACCGACATTTTCATATGAGGTTTCTTGTGGCTAATAAGTAATGCTGATTCCGAACCTCTTAGGCTCTTGGTGACCTTAATATAATATAGCAAATCTGTGGGGTATGCCGAAAATATAACCTTAAGCCCCGACACCCCTGGTCTGCTCTGTTTAATTAAATCATAGATGTTAAAATGTAATGTTATAACCAGATGATACCATCCTGTCCAGTGGCAACTTCTGCAATGTCTGGACCCGTTGTGCTGAAACCTGCGCCATGAGCATGACCACCTTAAGGGTGATTTTGGGCAAAGACAGGGGTGTGGCTGGACTCCACTAGCAAAGCAGTGTAAACACCACACTCACATCCCAGATTTCTGAGAACCTGGGTCTAGGGGGATTGGAATTAAAAATACCCCTCATAAACCGAATGTTGTTCCGACCCCAGCCATAAGTATGATGACAGGGCACTCCTGGCACTATTGATGGCACTATAGCTCAACCCTTCATCAAAATATAGCGTTGACTGAAATTCTAGCACATCTGAGATGCATGCCGTGTGATATGCAATGTTCCCCTGTGAACAGAACGTCTCCCATTTCCTGATATGAGAGGTATACTGTTTTTTGGTACTATCCCTCCAGGCCGCAGCAATCACATCCACGGTACGATCGGATAGTCCAAGCCCCAGGTATGGCCTCCTCAGAATCTGCAAATTAACAGATCAATACGATCATGTAATGGATGTAAATCTCCAGTTACAGGGTGCACCGGTAGGTCACTGCGTTTCGGAGCACCCATAATTGGCTGTGTTGTTATGTCCAAAACGAGAGTGAACCATGGCTGAATAGGCCAGTCGGGTACCACCAATACTCCTGAAGCGGAGTCCTGCTTGATCTTGAGCAAGCACCGACATGAAGCGGAAAATTGGAGGAAATGCATATATAAACATTCCACCCCAATGTAGCGAGAATGCATCTACCGCTACTGCTCCAGGGTCTGGTTCCCATGAAATATATTTAGGTAACTGGTGAGTGAATCTGGATGCCAACAAATCGATATATGGCATCCCATATTCAACAACAATATCATTAAATACTTCATGATTCAACATCCATTCTGTGTTGTCATTGAATTTGCGTGACCTGGTGTTTGCCACCATATTGAGTCTACCTGGTAGGTAGATAGCTGAAACACAAATATTTCTTGTAATGCACCAGTGCCAAATAAGATTTGCCAATCTATCACAAGATTCTGAAGTTGAACATGTAGGTGACTCATATTTGTACAATAAGCTTTAAGTCCATAAAATGCTCCCAATAGCTCTAAATAGAGGTGGTATCTGTAGCACCCCAACCTAAGGCACTAACATCAGTCTGTAAAACAACTGAGGGTTCCTCAACCAGAATTTTGCTGGAGCAATTTGAGACGTTCATAATCCACCAGTGCAATTCAGCAATGGCTTCAGCTGGTAATTGCATGAGTCTGTCCAAATGACCTGCATGTATTCTGAGTGCCTGTTCCTTTACACGTTGTAAATTTTGGTAATGCAAAGGTCCATATTGTGCAGCTGGAAAGGCAGCCACTAATTTGCCAACCAGGCTGGCCACCTGTCTAATTGAAGGTTGTTGCTCCTCCATGAGCTTGTTGCAGCCTTCAATTAATTCTAATCTCTTGCCCCTTGGCAAGGTCACTAACATGTGAGTTGAATTAATAGTGAATCCCAAATAATCAATCACTTTAACTGGTATCAATTTGGATTTAAGTGGATGAATGAGGAACCCCAATCTCTCAAACAAGAGTTTGAACAACTGAGACTGATAATTCAGCTGTTGCTTGGGTCTTTCCTATTATCAATATATCATCCAAATAAGCCATTACAATATGGCCCTGAGCCCGTAGTAGCCCCAATACTGGTTTTAGCAGTTTTGAAAATAATCTAGGTGCCGAAGTTAACCCATTAGGCAGTGCTTTAAATTGCCATAATTGCCTCATCCAGCTAAATTTTGAATATCTCCGATGATCCCTATGAACAGACACTGAACAATATGCATCTTTAAGATCTACACATGCCATGTAACATCCTCTGGAAACCATTGTTTGGCAGTAACAAATGTTTCAATTTTGAAATGTTTATACTGCACATAAGGGTTAAGACTTGTCAAGTCAAGTATGATTCGACATCCCCCAGCCTTGTTTGGCCTAGGAAAATTATTAGACAGGAATTGTTGAGATTGATAATGTGTCTTTTCAATTACCCCTATTTTATATAATTTTTCAAGTTCAGCTTGTACCTCCAAATTCTCTTTTTGTGAGAAAATGAGTGCCTGACTTGGGGTATGCTGTGTGGGAGGACACAAGCCAGGAAGGAATTCAATCCGGAACCCTTGTATACTATGCAGTATAAACAAATCTGATGTTATCCCATGCCATTCCTTGAGAAACAAGTGTAATCTTCCTCCAACTTGTAAGTGATTCCCACTTAATACGTTCCTACAAGAACCAGACACACCTACCTCCATGGTTACCTGTGGGTTTCTCTGCTCTCTGTTTCTGGGAAAAGGCATGTTCGCCCGTGCTCCTGTCGGCGTGCGCCAGTTGCGCACATTGGTGAATGGCTGACTTGGTCCTGGACCTGTCCCGGTTTCAGCAAGCCGTTTAAAGGGATATTGCCGCCACAGTGCTTTGGCACTCAACGGTACTTTAATAAGTCCAACCATCTTTGCCTCGTCGTCCAGTTCTTTGACTCTTTTTGCGAGGTCTTGACTTGATGGCTGAATATTACTCGGTTTGCACACAGCAGCGAACTTCGGGTTGAAGGTGGGGCGGATGGCACTTTCCCTCAGACAGTTGATCTCGAAGTGTGTATTACACATGAGGGCCAGGGCATCCTGCTGAATATCAGACAGGTGCCCTCCATCCACCGACCTGGCGAATGCTGTAATTCTTGAGGCGAGGATCTTCAGGACCCTCTGAAGCCTCATTTTCTGAGCCCTTATGCCTACACTCATATGACCCCATATGGCGAGGTTCACACACGGCACTTTGAGTAGGACACAATTCGACGGTGTCTCATACTTTCTGGCTGTTTCATCGATAATGAGCTCTTGAAGCTGGTGTGAAGCCAAGTAGTTAATACTTGCAGCGGCTCTCCTGAGTCCGTTGGGATGGCAAATCTTGCTGCCAGGGATGGTACCTCTGACTCGTGCTTTTTATCCCTTGGGGTATGCCCCATGGCTATACCCTCAGTCTCGTCGTCAGAATAACACTGACGCACGCTCTCCTCCTCCAAGAGGGAGCCATTAAGCAGCCCTATTTCAGGCGCTGCTGGCGCGGGCTCTCCCATAGGCCGACGCTGACACAACTCCTCCTGTTGCAGTGTGTCTAGATGGAGCATCCTCTCCATTAGGATCTCCATTCTGGATAACCGTCCCAAGACATTATCCCTTCCCGGAGGGGAACCCTCCCAACCCGACTCTGATGAGTCTTTTCCCATGAAGCAGAGGGCAGAGAAACCCACAGGTAACCATGGAGGTAGGTGTGTCTCCACAGGCCGTGCAGACTTTTTAGTGGCTTTGCGCTCCAATGGAGCAGCCACAGTGCTTTTAGGCACCAAGTCTGCAGTCGCTGGTCGTACCTCTAGCGACTCTGTAGGTGAGCTAGGCGGCCGCCCGCTACCTGCACTTCCGCAGGCTTCCATGAGTACTTTCTCGCCTCGACTTCACCCATGACGTTTTCTCCATACTTGGACTTGCTCGTGAAACAAGAAATTATCAAGCGCAGAAAACAACCTCCGACTAAGTTTTACACTTACCTGAGGCTTTTTAAAACTTACCGCTGGAGGAGCGATGCTCCTCCCAACCGGTCGCTGCGCCACGCGTCAGACGTAATGATGCGCATGCGGACTGGCGCGGTTCTTCTTCACGGAATCACTCACAAAAATTGGGTTTCCCCCATATGTTTTTTAATTCAATTGTACAGGAATCAAGCCTATGTCAGAAGGTAAACAATCCTCCTTCTCCATCTTTAGACAGTCTGGCTGCTGATCAATGTCATCCAGCCAGAAGGTTATAGTTTTAATATTAGCCGCTCAATAATAAAATAGAAAGTTTGGTAAAGCTAATCCTCCATTACATAGATGTCTTTTGTTTATTCTATGGGTCTTATAATCCCAAATAAAATTAGTAATGATTTAATCCATTTTTTAAAAAACATTTTTTGGAAGATATATCGGAATTGATTGGAATAAGTATAATAGTTGTGAGAGAAAAATCATCTTTATTGCGTTAATTCTACCAACTAGTGAGATGGGAAGTGTTTTCCAAAATTGGATGTTTCTGTGTAATTAAGTAACTAAGAAAGGAAAATTTGATTTGAATAGAGAAGTATATTTCCTGGTCACATAGATTCCAAGATATTTAAACTTTTCATTGACAATTTTAAAAGGAAATTGTTGTAGTATAGACAGGTTTTGTTCCGATATTGGCTTAATATTACTTTTATTCCAATTAATTCTATATCCGGATATTAGATTTTTTGTGTCTATCTATGGTAGATTCAAGATTAGAATTAATTGTCACATGTACCAATTGAAGTATCTGGCGGAAGAGGAAGGAGGTTCTCCAACATGAGTTCAGAGAGTTGGGAAGAAGACTGAAATGCCAGATTTCTAGGGTGGTTATCTCTGGATTGCTTCCGGTACCTCGTGCTAGTGAGGACAGGAACAGGGAGATAGGGGATCTGAATGTGTGGCTGAGGGGCTGGTGCAGGCAGCAAGGATTTATAGACCACTGGGATATCTTCAGGGGTAGGGGTGACCAGTACAAAAGGGACGGGTTATACCTTAACTGGAGGGGGACTGACATTCTGGCAGGCAGGTTTGCTAGGGCTACACGTGTGGGTTTAAACTAAATTTAAACTGACAAATTGGGAGTATAAAGATGGAGTTGAAAGGGAAGTGGCTACAGGATAAAATTACAAAGGATTCTTGAATTAATGGGAAGGAAAGCTCGAGAATTGACAATAGAGTAAGGTCAGGGCCAATTGCGAGCGGTGTGAGGGGGGAAGTGAATATGGATGTCAAAGTGTTGTATATGAATGCACGAAGAATAAGGAATAAGGTGGACGAGCTTGAGGCTCAGTTAGAAACTGGCAAGTATAATGTTGTGGAAATTACTGAGACATGGCTGCAAGAGGGCCAGGGCTGGGAAATTAATATTCAAGGGTATACCTCCTATCGAAAAGACAGACAGGTGGGCAGAGGGGGCGGGGTTGCCCTGTTGGTGAGGAATGAAATTCAGTCCCTTGCAAGGGGTGACATTGAAACAGGAGATGTGGAGTCAGTATGGATAGAACTAAGGAATTGTAAGGGTAAAAAGACCCTAATGGGACTAATCTACAGGCCCCCAAACAGTAGCCTGGACATAGGGCGCAAGTTGAATCAAGCGTTAAAATTTGACGTAGTAAAAGTAAAGTTGTGGTTGTTATGGGAGATTTCAACATGCTAGACAAGGTAGACTGGGAAAATCAGGTTTGTACTGGACCCCAAGAAAGGGACTTTGTAGAGTGCCTTTGTGATGGATTCTTTGAACAGCTTGTATTGGAGCCTACCAGGGAGAAGGCAATTCTGGATTTAGTGTTATGTAATGAACCGGATTTGATTAAGGACCTCGAGGTTAATGAGCATTAGGAGGCAGTGACCATAACATGGTCAGGTTTAATCTACAATTGGAGAGGTAGAAGAGTAGATCGGAGATGTCAGTGTTGCAGTTGAATAAAGGGGACTATGGGGCCATGAGGGAGGAGCTGGCCAAAGTTGAATGGAAAGATAAACTAGCAGGGATGCCAGTGGAACAAAAATGGCAGGTGTTTCTAGGAATAATACAGAAGGTGCAGGATCAGTTCATTCCTAGGAGGAAGAAAGATTCCAAGGGGAGAAAGGGACGACCATGGCTGACAAGGGATATCAGGGACAGTATAAAAATTAAAGCAAAGAAGTACAACATAGCAAAGAAGAGCGGGAAGCAAGAGGATTGTGTAATGTTTAAAGAACGACAGAAGATAACCAAAAAGACAATACAGGGAGAAAAGATGAGGTATGAAGGTAAGCTAGCCAAGAATATAAAGCAGGATAGTAAAAGCTTCTTTAGGTATGTGAAGAGGAAAAAGTTAGTTAAGACCAAAATTGGACCCTTGAAGACCGAAAAAGATGAATTTATTATGGGGAACAAGGAAATGGCAGATGAGTTGAACAGGTACTTTGGATCTGTCTACACTAAGGAGGACACAAACAATCTTCCTGATATAGTAGTGGCCAGAGGATCTGGGGTGATGGAGGAACTGAAGGAAATGTACATTAGGCAGGAAATGGTGTTAGATAGACTGATGGGACGGAAGGCTGATAAATCCCCTGGGCCTGATGGTCTGCATCCCAGGGTACTTAAGGAAGTGGCTCTGGCAATCGTGGATGCATTGATGATAATTTTCCAATGTTCTATAGACTCAGGATCAGTTCCTGTAGATTGGAGGGTAGCTAATGTTATCCCACGTTCTAAGAAAGGCGAGAGAGAGAAAACAGGGAATTATAGACCAGTTAGCCTGACATTGGTGGTGGGGAAGATGCTGGAGTCAATTATAAAAGATGAGATAGCCGAACATTTAGATAGCAAAAACAGGATCGGTCCGAGTCAGCATGAATTTACGATTTACGAATTTACATCTTTGAAGATGTAACTAGGAAAATGGACAAGGGAGAGCCAGTAGATGTAGTGTAGCTGGGCTTTCAGAAAGCATTTGATAAGGTCCCACATAGGAAATTAGTGGGTAAACTTAGGGCACATGGTATTGGGGGTAGAGTGCTGCCATGGATAGAGAAGTGGTTGGCAGACAGGAAACAAAGTGTAGGGATTAACGGGTCCCTTTCAGAATGGCAGGCATTGACTAGTGGGATACCGCAATGCTCGGTCCTGGGACCAATGATTTGGATGAAGGGATTAAAAGTAACATTAGCAAATTTGCAGATGACACAAAGCTGGGTGGCTGTGTGAACTGTGAGGAGGATGCTATGAGAATGCAGGGTGACTTGGACAGGTTGGGGGAGTGGGCAGATGCATGGCAGATGAAGTTTAATGCGGATAAATGTGAGGTTTTCCACTTTGGTAGCAAACACTGGAAGGCAGTTTACTATCTAAATGGCAATGAAGAAAGCAAATGGCATGTTGGCCTTTATAAGAAGAGGAATCAAATATAGGAGCAAAGAGGTCCTTCTGCAGTTGAACAGAGCACTAGTGAGACCACACCTGGAGTATTGTGTGCAGTTTTGATCCCCTAATTTGAGGAAGGACATTCTTGCTATTGAGGGAGTGCAGCTTAGGTTGACAAGGTTAATTCTCAGGATGGTAGGACTGTCATATGCTGAGAGAATGGAGCAGCTGGGCTTGTACACTCTGGAGTTTAAAAGGAAGAGAGGGGATCTCATTGAAACATATAAGATTGTTGAGGGCTTGGACATGCTAGAGGCAGGAAACATGTTCCCGATGTTGGGGGAGTCCAGAACCAGGGGCCACAGTTTAAGAATAAGCAGTAAGCCATTTAGAATGGAGACGAGGAAACACTTTTTCTCACAGGGTGGTAAGTCTGTGGAATTCTCGGCCTCAGAGGGTGGTGGAGGCAGGTTCTCTGGATGCTTTCAAGAGAGAGCTTGATAGGGCTCTTAAAAATAGCGGAGTCAGGGGATATGGGGAGAAGGCAGGAACGGGGTAGTGATTGGGGATGATCACATTGAATGGCGGTGCTGGCTCGAAGGGCCGAATGGCCTACTCCTACACCCATTGTCTATTGTCTATTGTCTAACGTACAGTGACATTTGAGTTACCATACAGCGATACTAAGTAAAAAGCAAAAATACACACAGCACATAAAATAAAGTTTAACTTAAATATCCACCACAGTGGAATCAACATTCCTCTGTGATGGAAGGTAATAAAGTTCAGTCATCTTCCTCCTTTGTTCACCTGTGGTCGGGGCCTTTGAACGGGGCCGTTGCTGATGGTCTGCTGTTCAAACCCTCTCGTCGGGATGATCGAAACTCCGGCGTCAGGACAGATCGCAACACTCCATGGCATGGAGCTCCTGAGTCGTCCGCTTCGTACCGGAGACCGCTGCTTCACGGTTAAATTCAACAGGCCCCGCGGTTGGAGCTCCAACATTGGCAATCCACGGCAAAAGATCCCAGGCTCCGCGATGGTAAATCCATGCGCACCCGCAGCATGAAGCTCCGGGCCGGTCTCCAGGAAAGGACGCACCACTCCACGTTGTAGGCCGCAAAGGGGGGGGGGGGCGGAGATGCCACACGGAGAAAATTTGCATCTCTGTCGAGGTAAGTGACTGAAAAAGGTTTCCCTCGATTTCCCCCCCCCCCCCCCCTGCACCCCCCACATAAAACATACCAAGAGACATTTAAACAAACATTCAAGACATACTTAAATTAATAAAAAATAGAGAAGGGACAAGACAGACTGCTAGCAAAGCAGCCATTACGGGCACCAACCAGTGGTATATGCATGTGTCCTCCAGAGATGCTGCCTGACCTGTTGAATTACTCCGGCACTTTGTGTCTTTTTTAGTTAACTGGCATCTGCGGTTCCTTGTGTCCACATGATAAAACAAGGAGTGAGTGTGATGAGAGGAACATCCCATAAGTTCTCAGGTTGAGCAGCTAATGGAGGCTGCATGAGTTCCTAGCAAGTATGCATATGGCAGGTAGATTCCTCTCTGGACAGTTGACTGTGTCAGCTTCCACTGTGACAATTTCCATCTTCCGCTGGGACATGCATTTATTTTTTCCAGCTGATTCCTTCATCCACACAGTGTCAACTATTGACACAAGTGACACCATCCCTCTCAAACTCCCTCGCAAAATTATTACACCAAGGGAAATAAGGGCGGCACAGTGGCACAGCTAGTAGAGCTGCTGCCTCTCAGCACCAGATACCCTGGTTAATCCTGGCCTCGGAATGCTGTTTGTGTGGAGTTGTGCACATTCTCCCTGTGACCATGTTAGTTTCTGCTGGGCGTTCCAGCATCCTCCCATATCCCAAAGACATGCAGGTTAATTGGCCCTCTGTAAATTGCCCCTGGTATGTAGGGAATGGATGTGAAAGTGGGATTTCAGAGAACTATCGTGAACTGGTGATCGATGGCCGGTGTGGATTTTTTGGGCTGAAAGGCCTGTTACCGTAGATAGACACAAAAAGCTGGAGTAACTCTGCCAGTCAGACAGCATCTCTGGAGAAAAGGAATAGGTGATGTTTCGGGTCGAGACTCTTCTCAAACTGAGAGTCTGGGGGTTGTTATCGTGTTGCATCTCTAAACTAATCTAAACTAAACTTGGGTCATGATATCCATGGAAACCCAGGCTCCTGTTGAAGTACCTGAATGTGTCTTCTCCTCTCAGTATCACCAGCTGATTATGCAGCTTCCATTGAGGTGGCCCTGTGCCCTGTGCCTGATTGCCTCATCCAACCCATATGACGTTCATGTCCACATTCTAGTGACTTCATGTACGTAGTTATATATTTTCCATCAAAACTAACCCCCCGAGACAGATCATAGTGAAATTGCAGGATTTCACTGTACTGGAAGATATTATGAAGAGAATACCTCACGGAACAACTTTGAAATTTGAGGATGAGACAATCAGATTTTTTAGGGACTACCCAACAGAGGTGATGAAGAAACGGGATCTGTTTTCAAAGACCAGACAGATTCTGAAAGGAATTCCGGGCTTAAGATATGGTATTATTATACCCGGCCAAAATGAAGACGACTTATCAGAATACGGAGCGTGTCTTCATCGACCCAGAAGAGGCATATACATATGCAGAAGACCTCGTAAAGGAGTTAAAGCGATGAGTAAATTACATGTCTGTCAAGAGATGGTTTGGCTATAAACTTTGTTTGAGAAGAAGCTGAGAAAATTTGACTTTTGAAGTAACTGATATTAAAAATGTCTTTGTTAAGATGGCATAAATCTTACACGTGGCAAAGTCTAGTCAGTTATCAGCTTTGGAATGCAGAACCAAGGTCGAATCTGTACTTCGATGAGAAAAAAAATGGAGTCGCAGAACATGTAACACCCTAATTAAAGTGAATCTGAATTAACAATTTATTCATAAAAAGATTGGTTTGATCATAGACTTACATATAAATAATGATTTAACATAGATTTAACATAGTTTTATTATAATTTGTTTACAGACTAACATATAAAGTAGTGATTTATGAATCTAAAATTAATTAGTATAAAGAATAGAGTATCATACCCCTGGAGGGAGGTGGATTTATCATAATTTGGTAACGGACTGGTAGATTAGTCATGATGACTTAATTACACCAATTCAAGTTAACTCTACAATAATATACTAATATGGGTGCAACTAATTCGGAAATGTAATTCATTAAATGTTTTATACAGAGTTGAAATTAGATGGAAGGGAAGTGATTCAAACATGAGGAAATTGGCAGACAGCCAAGAATGTACTCTTGGTTAACTCCTTCCAATCTGAAGGAGTACTTTAATGCAAGACAATGGCATAGAGCAATGAAGTTTAATATAACAATTGTTAGTACATAGTAAATATATATTCGTGAAAAGACTAAATCAGATTTAGATGTTGGATGTATCTTTATATACCTTTGTACAGACCCCTCCTCCTTCCGACATTAGTTGGCAAAAGGAGTGGAGGTAAATGTTAATTAACAACGACGGAAGTCGAAAACATCATTTCTACCACCTTTGGTGGGTTCTTTCTAGTAGTGCAGTGTTTTTTATCATTGTACTGCAATATCACATTATTTTTTTGAATCACTTTTCACCTTTTTGGGGTTTTTTTTAAGGATATATTTTAAAGGGCTGTGCCTGGAATACCAAGAAGAGATAAGTATACACTCCACACCTGGAAGATCAAGGTATTGTGTTGCACCATATGACATAAATGTATTAAAAATGCAAGACATCTGAGGATTATTTAAGACAACTGATGGATTTTTTTTTTAGACCAATGATACACCAGGTATATCACCCTCATTATTATGGGAATTGTTTAAGGCATTTATCAGAGGATCAATAATTTCATATCAAACGTTTTAAAATTTAAAACATAAGATGGAACAATTGAATTTAGAAGAAAAAATTAGATAATTGGACTTAGACAATGCCAAAGACCCAACTATGGATAAACATAATAAGATATTAATATTGAAATTTAAATTGAATAGAATCTTATCTGAAAGAATCATTAGACTATTTTAAATCACAAAACAGGACAATTTTGAATTTGGCGACAAGCCACACAAACTCCTGGCACGACAAATGAAAAAACGGGAAAAGGAACATACGATTCCAAAAATTAGGTCAGATAAAGGGGAATTGATAATACGACCCAAAGACATTAACAAAAGATTTGCCCAATTCTACCAAAATGTATGTACATCAAAAACATCAACAGATAGTATTAAAATCACAATTTTTTTGGAAAAGTATAATCTCCCAAAACTTAATGTGATGGAACAGGAAGAATTAGGAGCTCAAATTTCAATTAATGAAATAGAAGAGTCAATAAATTCTTTGAAAAATGGTAAAACACCAGGTCCAGATGGATTTAGCAATGAATTCTATTAAAAATGTCATGAAATAATTTCTCCACGTCTACAGAAACTTTACACATATGCATTCATAGAACAGAAACTCCCAGAAACACTAGCGGAGTCGACTATAAAACTAATACCTAAAAAGGATAAAGATCTAGAGGACCCCGGGTCATATAGTGCCATTGCATTATTAAATACAGATCAGAAAATATTAGCCAAAACCTCAGCAAGAAGATTAAGTAAATATGTTAGTAAATTAATAAACCCAGATCAAATGGGCTTTATACCTAAGAGACATTCATTTAATAATTTGAGACGTCTCTTTAACATAATGTACTCATATAAGATAGAAGAGGAATACTTATCAATTATTTCATTGGATGCAAAAAAAGCATTTGATCAGGTGATGGGAATACCTTTTTAAAGTATTACAAAAATTTCAAATGGGAGATAATTTTATCCAATGGATAAAATTACTATATAATAAGCCCACGGCTAGAATACTGACTACTAATATATTATCCCCGAAATTTCAACTATCCAGGGGCAATAGACAGGGAAGTGCCTTATCACACCTTCTATTTGCCCTGGCGATAGAGCCCTTAGCAGTAAATATAAGAATGCACCCTAATATTCACGGTTACAATAGTAAAAACTCTAATAATAAAATATAATTATATGCAGATTATTATACATTACAAAATCACATACCAAATTTATTAAAATTAATGGAAGAATTTGGTTCCTTTTCAGGATAAATAATAAATTGGAATAAAAGCAAAATAATGACGATGAAACCACAAGACTCAACACATCTTTTAAAATACCCTTTTAGAATTACTACAGAAAGATTTAAATACTTGGATATTCAAATTACCAGAAAATATAAATCTCTATTTAACGCAAATTATCTGCCCTTACTTACTAAATTACAAACGTCGATCCAATTTTGGAAAACACTACCGATGTCCTTAATAGGCAGAATAAATGCCATTAAAATGATTTTTCTTCCACAAATACTGTATTTATTCCAATCAATACCCACATATATACCTAAAAACTTATTTGTTTTAATTGACTCATGTGGGCCATTACAAATTTCATATGGGACTATAAATCCCATAGAATTCAAAGAAGACATTTATGTAAACCTAAAGAATATGGTGGATTCACACTTCCCAATTTTACGTACTACTATTGGGCAGTGAACATTAAACATATAATGTACTGGCTGGATAGTTCATCACAACAGGCAGAATGAACAATAATCGATAAGGAGGATTGTACTCCTTTTAACATAGGAGCGATCCTTTTCTCCCCAATAAAACTGAAGAACACAATATATAAGAGAAACTCGATGATTCACAGCACAATACGAATTTGGAGACAAATATAATCATCTCTTAAATTAAGAAATCTTTTGCTTCTCTCATCGATAGTTAACAACCCGGCGTTTAAGCCATCGACTATTGACAAAACGTTCGCCCTCTGGGAACGATTAGGAATTAAGACTTGGGAAGATTTGTATGAAGAGGGAAAAGTTTTACTATTCCAAGGCTTACAGCTTAAATACAATTTGGAAAACAACCAATGTTTTAGATACCTACAAAACCGAGATTATCTGAAAAAACACTCATAAGATTATCGAAATTTGAAGTTGAACCTTCTAGAGCAAGGCATGAATAGACAGGTAGAATTGGATCATTCAACATCATATTTTTATAATACTATTCTAAATATAGATATACCTTTGACAGAAGGTATAAGAATAGAATGGGAAAAAAAATTGGCTATAGAAATTCCCAAGGACAGATGGGAAGATTATATGTCATATGTACATAAATGTTCGATTAATGTTAGACATATACTGATCCAATTTAAAATTGTGCACAGATTATATTGCTCAAAAACAAAACTAAAAATCTTTTTAAACGTTTCTCCCTTCTGTGATAAGTGCCTAACCAAAGAGGCAACACTCATTTGTTTCCTGTGCAAAACCTCAGAATTTTTGGAAGGAAATTTTTGAAAGCTTTTCAAAAATATTTAAATTAAGACTGGACCCAAACACAGAATTGATTATCTTCGGAGCAAGGGAAGCCTGTTCTCAACTAACCATATTTCAAAGATGTTTCCTAAACTATGGTTTGATAACGGCAAAAAAACTTATACCTAAATTCTGGAAAAACACTCCCATCCCAACGTTTAAAATGTGGATCACAAATATGTCGGAAATATTAGATCTAGAGGAAATGAGACTCATTCTAGCAGGAAAACAAGAACAATTCTTAAGAATATGGTCACCTTTTATTGATTTGTTACAAGTATAATATGGTGCAGCATAATCCCAGTAAGTTATTGTTTTAGAACTAGGTGATGGGTGTGAATCGTTATGAGTTAGGCACATTCCCTTTCTTTTCTGTTTAGCTCTACCTTCTTTGGATTTTTTACTTATTTCCTTTCCCTTCTTAAGACCCTCTTCCCTTTGGGGCCTTGTTTTCTTTTCTTTTTTCTTTCCTTTCTTTTTGTTTTTCACATTCTCAAGCACGCAGTCTACTTAACCATCATCATTCATCTAACGCCAACCACTGCGGACTACACTTCACCACTATTCTCATTCTCCTCTTCTTTTTCTTTTCATTTTTTCTATTATAGGTTAAAGTATTAAAGTTAAAGAAAAAAAAGAGAAGTTGTACACAAAATGTATTATGTTGCATATCATGATAAAGATGTATGTACAATGCTTCTAAAAAATATATATATATATATAAAAGGCAAAAAACCCCAAAAAAACTAACCTCACAAATTATCTTCACTTCTTCAAGAATCTACCGTCGGCTAATAGAGAGATGATTGATCAAAAGCATTTTGTTGATTAGCAGGAGCTAGGAATAATTGGAGAGTAGTGCGGCCAACTGCCTTCAATATGTCGACTCATAGCGTGGTACAGAAATCGGCGATTCTGCCCACCACTTCCATGCTGACCCTTTTTGCCCATTCACACCAATCCTATTGTATAAACAAAAAACTTCAGATGCTGGTGTTATGCCAAAGATAGGCACAAAGTGCTGGAGTAACTCAACAAGTCAGGCAACATCTCTGGAGAAAAAGGACGGGTAACATTTCAGGTCGGGACCTTACCTCCGACTGAAATTACTCCAACAGTTTTTGTCTATCTTTGTGCACTAATCCTATTTGTCTATTGAGGGTCAAATTCCTGAAGGAAAGAGGGGTAACGTTTAAAGGGGAAGTGTGGGACAAGTTTTTTACACAGAATGGTGGGTGCCAGTGCAAAGACAAGCCTTTTGAGTGGGTTAACACTGGGGAGGAGTGGAAGATTGTAACCTTCACGTGGTCCATCCAGCGTGCACAATCAAATATGATCAAATAGAACAAGTTGTCCTGCAACTTTAGGCTGTGCATGCCATACGCAAGAAGAAGAAGAAGAACACTGGGGGTGGGTTGGGTTCACTTTGGTACCATGCACAGCAGGATCTGGTGCAAGCTGTTTGGTACTTGAGAAACACTGATATCGACTATTCATCGGCATTCCCAGCTTCCACCCATCCCAGAGTAAAGCAAGCACCTGTGTAGCAAGGAACTGAAGATGCTGGTTTTTCTGAAGATCGCGCAAAAGCTGGAGTAGCTCAGTGGGTCATCAATTCATTTTCTTCAGAGATGCTGCCTAACTTGTTGAGTTACTCCAGTTATTTGTGTCTCTAAAGCAAACAGTTCTTGTGGAAAGATTTTCAATTTAGATCCTTGGTCTGGTTGTGATATTCCCTTGGTGTGGAATCTTCTGGATTGATCCCAGAACCCACTTGAGTGTCTAGACTAAGACAGGAAGCTGGATCTGAATGAATTGTTTTTATTCGTTCTTAGCTGGTGGGAAGTGGATGAGGAGAGAAGGGAAGCTTGCTCCTGGTGAGGAGCATTTTAAGAAGGCAGAAACACCACCACAGCCACATGAGTTTCCTCAGTATTCCTATCACCTGCCAGGTTTTGTCCTGCCCCCACTCCTCTCCTCCAGCTTTTGGCCCCCACCACAATCAGTGTGAAGAAGGGCCCACACCCAAAACATTGTCTATCCATGTTCTCTAGAGACGCCCAGTTACTCCAGCACTTTGTGGCTTTTTTTTGTGTTGTTCCAAAAGTGCTAGTATTTGCAGATACATGTGCTATGAATGACACTTCGCCTGCACCCACTAATTTAGGATATGAATTTTTGTGGATTGACCCTAGCATATCTGCCAGGTCACATCGCCACAGCCTAGACTGTTTGTAAAGAGCAATGTTTATTGAGGTGGTAATGTGTCATAAAGTTGTCTCGAGTCTTACAGACCTTGAAGCTTATCCCAACCGCAGTACATTTGGCAAAGGTTTGATGGAAATCCCAGACACATAAACAGGACTCCCCTCGATCATCCACAGGATGAGAAAAATTACAGAGGAAATTCCTGGCTAGAGTGTTTATTGTTGTCCCACACTAAAGTAGCTGGATAAAAATGCTCTGCTTAGCCACTGGAACTTCTTTTGGACTCATAGCGTGAAACAAGCCTTTCGGCCCACCAAGTCTGTGCCAAATAGAGGTACACTAGCACTCTGCTACACACTAGGGACAATTTACAATTTTGCAGAAGGCAATTGACCTACAAACACGTCCGTCTTTGGAACGTGGGTGTAAACCGGAGCACCTGGAGAAAACCCATGTGGTCACTGGTAGAACGTACAAACTACGAACAGACAGCTGTACTGATCTGCTGCCCCTTGTGCATATCTGATACATTGTGTATCAGATGGATGGAAATGCCCTTCAATGTATATGGAATGAAAGGGGACAATGCAATTGAAGCCAAGGCATTTATCTATGGAAAGACACAGGTATAACTGATGGCTTGTGAGGGCGGAGGTTGGAGCAATAGAAGGACCAACTCGACTACTCGGATTCACGAGAAGTGAATCTTCACAAGAGGTGGGGTGGCACGGTGGTACAGCGGTGGAATTGCTGCCTTACAGCGCCTGAGACCCGGGTTCAATCCTGACTATGGGTGCTGTCTGTATGAAGTTTGTACATCCTCCCTATGACCATATGGGTTTTCCCCTGGTGCTCTAGTTTCCTCCCACACTCCGAAGACGTGCAGATTTGTAGGTTAATTGGCTTTGGTAAATATTGTACATTGTCTCTAGTATGTAGAATAGTGCCCATGTACAGGGATTGCAGATCGGCGCAGACTTGGTGGGCCGAAGGGCCTGTTTCCATGCTGTATCTCTAAACTAAAGTCCAGTGTAATATTTATTCCTGTAAGCCAAGAAGGAACAGATGTGTCGATCTGTAAATTGATGCATATGCACACCTCCAACAAGCTTCAGGACTAATGTCTGGATTTGCACTTCCCCTCATCCCTGAGAAAGAAAAATGAACAATTATTGACATACAAATTCAGGTTTAGGTTTATTATTGCCATGTGTACCAAGGTACAGTGAAAAACTTGTTTTGCATGATATACAAAAAAATCAAAAATACTGCACATCAATACATACATAAATACTGTCAAGACAAACACATATACAATAGACAGAGCACAGGTAAAATACAGTCAAATCAAACTCAAGTACAATAGATAGAGCATTGGGGAAGATACAGTGTGCAAAATATAGTTCTCAGCATTGTAGCGCATAAGATCCATTCAGAAGCCTGATAACAAAGGGGAAGAAGCTGTTCCTAAGTCTGCTGGTGCATGCTTCCAAGCTTTTGTACCATCTCCCAGATCGGAGCAGGGAGAAGAAGGAATGACTGGGGTGGGACAAGTCTTTGTTTCTGTTGGCTGCTTTTCCAGAATCATGATTCCAACTGTTGCTGAGGGACTCATTGGATCCTTGTGATTATGGGGGAAAGAATGGTTCTGGTCATTTCAGAAGTTGTGGCATCTCGATACAACTGCACATGTTGTTAGTGACACCATACTTGGAGAACCGTGTTCAGTTCTGGTCGAATGTCATTATGTTGAAAAGGGCGCAGAAGAGATTCACCAGGTATTACTGGGACTTGCGAGATTGTTATAGGGAGAGGCTGGATTGACTGTGACATTTTTTACGTTAGAATGTAGGAGGCTAATAGGTGATCTTATTAAAGTTTGTAACATCATGGGGTTGATAAAGTGAACGCTCACAGTCTGCTTCACAGTACAGAGGATGCTAAGTAGAGGGCATAGGCTTAAGGTGACATGGAAGACATTTAAGATTGACCTTAGGGCCAACTTTTTCTCTCATAGGACAGTCCATATCTGGAATGAGTTTCTCAGAGAAACTATAGATGTGAAATTTTGACATCTATGACATTTTGGAATAATTATTCCTCAGGAATTCTATTCCACATAAATAAAATAAGTTACTTCTGAGTTAAAGGGTTATCAGAACACTGATGATGCTTATTGTCATGGAGTCATATGGCGTGGAATTCGGCCCTTCGGCCCAACTTGCCCACACTGACCAACATGTCCCATGTGCACTCGTGCCACTTGCCTGTGTTGGCCCATAATCCCTCTAAACCTATCCTATCAATGTACCTGTCTAAATATTTCTTAAACATTGCAATAGTAGCTGTCTCAATTACATCCTGAGACTAGCCCAGGATGCCAACTTGATCGTCATGGGCAAGTTGGAAGGAAGGGCTTGTTTCCATGCTGTGTTGCTCTTTGACTGTCTAAATTCAAATTTTAACATTTAAATTGCTGTTCATATTTTCACTACGAAATTGACAGCGACCTCTGGCTTGTCTCCAGGAACAGTGAAATTAAATCTCCAGAAACACTTATAAACTAATAACTTTCTCCTCTACGGGGAGTGCTTTATGCTGTCTTCATCCATGCCGTCAACTCAGAATCAATGTCAATTTCAACATTTGATGCAGCCCGCACCTACATGTGTTGAAAATATTACGCCATGCGCAAGAAATATAGATAACTTTTGCAGGTGTTTTAAGCATTTGGACAGGTACATGGATAGGAAAGGTTTGGACGATACGCAGGCCGGTGGGACTAATGTAGATGGCGCAGGTTGGTTGGCGTGGGTAAGTTAGGCCGAGGGGCCTGTTTCCATGCTGTATGACTATGACTAGGACAACAAGCATCATCATTGTGCTGAAAACCCTTTAACTCAGAAAGAACCAATTTTATTTATGTGGAATATAATAGTAAAATTAAATGAGAACTCACCAGCTTGAGCTTTGATCTTGATTTTATGAGGAGTTACGATGAGCGATTACATGAAGAAGGCCATCAGTCGTCATGCGCATCACTTTTCAAAGAAGCGGTGTGGAATCACAGATAAAAGAAGTTGACCTAAAGATAGTAAGATTTGGAGAACTAGAACTACCAGATGACCTGATAATATGAGGGTTGGGAGCGGTGGGCACGTAATTGCTCATCATAACTCCTCATAAAATTAAGATCAAACTTCAAACTGGTAAGTTCTCGTTTAATCTTACTATTTTACCTCAGACTCACATGAGTGACTACGTGACGATTTCAAAGCTCTGTGATTTCATAGAACATAGAAACATAGAAAAATAGGTGCAGGAGTAGGCCATTCGGCCCTTCGAGCCTGCACCGCCATTCAATATGATCATGGCTGATCATCCAACTCAGTATCCCGTACCTGCCTTCTCTCCATACCCCCTGATCCCTTTAGCCACAAGAGCCACATCCAACTCCCTCTTGAATATAGCCAATGAACTGGTCTCAACGACCTTCTGTGGCAGAGAATTCCAGAGATAAATATTTCACGCCGGTTCGAATCCAGGCGTCACACACTGAATGGATTGACCATGGGTGAGTGAGAAAATATTAATGCATTCAGACATAACATAGTTAGGTAACAAAACTGATGCTTTAATGCAAAACAAAACGATAGTGACCCCGTTCAACCTGGGGGGAGACCATGAACAGATTCAAAATGGTACGTGCAAACACCCCCGGTCCGGCAATGGGTTTATTATAAAACCGGCGGAACATTCTTTCATTGGCCCATCCTGCCGCCACTAGGATGCTGTCGAGGGGCACGTCCATAGCCCTCGCTGCCAGACGTTGATGCAGCCCTGATGGAGTGAGATTTGTAAATGTCAGTATCCTGCAACTTCCAGTACCTCTTTTAGCCATCTGGAAATGGTTTGTGTTGACACCCTATGGTGTGTGTTTTTGTGGCTGATTAGGACAGCTAACTCTGAGCCTCTGAGGCTCCTGGTGACTGTAATATACTGGTGCAAGTGATCGACCACACATGGTCGTGGATTTTCGGGGTATGCGAGGAACTCAAGCCTGGGCCCTGGCACCCCGGCCCTGCTCTGTTTAACTAAATCATAAATGACTAAAGTTATGGTATTGCCAGTGGTCTGCATGTTGTTGAGTCGCAGTTGGTGCAGAGTCTGGACTCGTTGCGCCATAATGAGCGCCATTGGCATGACCACCTTGATGGTGAGCTTGTGTAAGGATAGTGTGGTGGCTGCGGCCCACTGACGGAGTAGTGTTAGCACCAACGCTAACATCCCATGTGTCGGTATACCGTGGCCGGGTGGTGTAGTGTTGTATATGCCCTTCATGAATCTGGTAATAACGGGATGCTTTCCCACCAGGAGGGCCCCCGTTCCCAGTACTATATATGAGGACAGTGCACTCCTGGCACTGTTGATGGCACTGTAACCTAATTTCTGGTCATGATATAAGGTTGACAGAAATTCCAGTATGTCCGTGATGCACACAGAATCATATGTAATGTTGGATGCCCGGCAATACGTCTCCCACTTCTTGATGTGGGAGATGTACTGCTTTTGTGTGCTGTCCCTCCAGGCCGCTGTAATTACATCCACTGTTCGATCAGCCAGTCCGAGTCCCAGGAAAGGTCTCCTCAGAATCTGCAAACCAACAAATTGATTCGGTCATGTAGCGTATGATGGCTCCCCGTGACCGGATGTACCAGCAGCTGTTGGGGACAGCCATCAAAGGCTGTTTCATGATTCCCAGGACAAGTGGGAACCAAGATTGTGTAGGCCAATTTGGCACTACCAAAATGCCTGTGGCATTGTCTTGCTTTATTTTGACCAGGCATCGGCTGATGAGGCAAAAAGGAGGGAAAACATACAAGAACATTCCTCCCTAATGCAGTGTGAATGCATCGACTGCTACCGCCCCTGGGTCTGGCTCCATTAGACATATTTGGGTAACTGGTGATTCAACCTGGAGGTAAACAGGTCAATATCCGGCGTGCCATACCGGGCAACAATGTCGGTGAGCACGACATGATTCAACATCCATTCTGTGTTGTCATTGAATTTTCGTGATCTAGTGTCCGCCACCATATTATATCTACCTGGCAGGTAGATAGCTGTGACCCAAATGTTCCTTGCAATACACCAATGCCAAAGGAGGCTTGCCAATTTATCACATGATACAGATTTTATTCCACCCATGTGATTGACATACGCCACCGCCGTGGTGTTGCCAATCTGTAGTTGAACATGCACATGATGCATACTGCTTTAATAAGCCTTTAAGCCATGGTGCTCCCAACAACTAAGTAGTTGATGCCATATTGCTGTAGGATTAAGGATTCCTGCACATTCCATCTACCCCCGCAGCTGGAGCTGGTGTCTGTTGCCCCCCAGCCCAGGCCACTCGCATCGGTTTGTATTGTTACCGATGGTGTGTCAATTTGAATTTTCTTCGAACAGTGATGTATTTTAGTAGCCCACCAGTGTAATTCCGCAATGGCGTCTGGTGGTTATTGCATATGTTTCCCGAATTGGCCTGCATGAGATTTGAGGGCCCGTTCCTTTGCACGTTGTAAATTTTGGTAGTGTAAAGGTCCGAAGCGTACAGCTGGAAAGTCTGCCACAACCGTGCCAATTATGCTTGCTACTTGTCCGATTGTTGGCTGCTGGTTAGCAATCAGCTTATTGCAGGCTTCCATCAAGCCTGATTGCTTGCCACCGGGCAGAGTCACCGACATTTGAATTGAGTTGATTTTTAAACCCTAGGTAATCAATTACCCATATTGGAGTCAATTTGGACTTAACTGGATGGATTAAGAATCCCAGCCTCTCAAACATGAATTATGTAGCTGAAACAGATGCTATTGCTGATTCCTTTGTGTCCCCAATTATTAGAATGTCATCTAAATAAGCCATCTCGATGAGGTTCTGTGCTCGTAGCAGTCCCAGAACCGGATTTACCAATTTTATAAAAGGTCTGGGAGCTGAAGTCAGCCCATTTGGCAACGCCTTGAATTGCCATATCTGCCCCATCCAGTTAAATTTCAAATATCTGCTGTGCTCTCTGTGTATTGGTACGGAGTAGTATGCATCTTTTAGATCTATGCAAGCCATATAACATCCTTTGGAAACCAGCTGGATAGCTGTACCAAAGTTGTCCATTTTAAAATGTTTATACTGCACATAGGTGTTGAGTTCCGTCAAGTCTAGGATAATATAACTTCCTCCATCCTTCTTGTGCTTGGGTAAAATGATCGATACAAATTGCTGTGATTCCTGGCGAGACCTCTGAATCACCCCTTTTGTATGTAAAGCCTGAATTTCAGCTTGCATCTCAAATCTTTCCTGTTGTGGAAACGCATATGTGCAATTTGGTAAATTTTGAGTGGGTCGTGACAAATCAAGAAGGAACTCAATTTTAAACACTTGTACACTGTGCAGTATGAATTGGGTCTGCTGTAATCCAATTCCATTCATTCAAAAAATGTTGTAGCCTCCCCCCAGCTTGTAAGTTAGAGGTGTGTAAATTGTCCCACAAGGAACTAGAATCTCCTCCCTTGGGCGTTACTGCCTGCCTCCGGCCTCCGGCCTTGGTACAGCTGGAGTCTGCCTCCTGTCCCTGAGCACTGAGGCTGGTTGTGCCTGGTGTGGAAGGCAGCACAGGGGTGGCCTCGTAGCGATGAGCCCCTCGGTGGAGTTGGGGCTCGGCTCATGAGGTGGAGAGTCTTGGCCACATCATCCAGCTCTCGGACCTGCTTCGGCAGGTCTGCCCAAACTGGCTGTACATTGCTGGCCTTGCACAGCACCGCAAATTTCGGGTTGAGTGCCGGCCGTATTGCGCTCTTGCATAGACAGTTTATCTCGAACAGGGCATAACAGAGGAGCCCCACAGCGTCCTGCTGTGTCTCCGTCAGTGGCCCGCCATCGATGGACCTGGCAAAAGCCATTACCCCTGTGGCCAGTAATTTTAGACTTTTCTGGAGTTTTACCTCCTGGGCTCTTGCCCCTGCTCCAATATGGCCCCAGATGGCATGATTGAATGCCGGCACAATGAGGGAGGCACGATTGGCAGGTGTACTGTTGCGGCCGGTGGTCTCCTCCATAACCTGGTCCTTGAGCTGGTGCGAGGCCAGGTAGCTTATGGTGGTGGCCAGCTCTTCATCCAAGGGTTCTCCTGTTGGGGTAGGTATGGTGAACTTAGATGCCAATAAAGGCACTGTGGCCCATCGCTCCCTAGGGTGTTCCCCTGATGTGCCTCCCTGCTCTGAGTCGGGATACTGCTGACTCCGTGTACTCCCCTCTACAGAGCGGGAGAAACATCGCAGCCCTGGGTAAGGTGCTGCTAGCACGGGCTCCCGTGGAGACCCGGGCTGATACTGTTCCCTCCCCTGGAGCAGATCAGTCTGGAGGCACCTCTCCAACAGGTGCTCCACCTGGGAAAGGCGCCCGCAGACGCTTCCCAGTGTGGGAGGTGATTCCTCCGGCCCGGACTCATCGGAGTCTACGGGTCTGGCAGACTTGTGGGTGGGTTTGCGCCCCGGCGGGACTGCCACGGTGCTCTCCTGTAGCACCAAGTCTGCTGCCGCTGGTTCCAACACCGGCGGCCTGGAAGGTGACTTGGACAGCCGTCCGCTAGCTGCAGCACCGCGGTCTTCCATGGCCGGCTTCGCAGACCGTCTCCGCACCTTCAACATGGTAGGTTCGTTCTGTTGGTAGAAAGCTAACAACCGAGCCTGCCGAACAACGACCATAAGTAACTTTTAAAAAAACACTTACCTCGGTTTTTAAAACTTACCGCTGGAGAGACGCAACGCGCCTGCCAGCCAGTCGTTGGCGCATGCTTCAGACGTAATGGCGCGCATGACGACTGACGGCCTTCTTCACGTAGTCACTCATGTGACTCCGAAGTAAAATTCCTATGGAATAATTATTACAAAATGTCAGGGATGGCAAAATAATAAAATAAGATGGAAGTTCGTTTCTGACATCCCAGCTTCTGGCAGAATTCATCTCACTTTGTGTAAAAATGATTAATAGGTTATAATAAAAACTGAGGGCTTTTTATTGTCTGATTTGTTATCTGCTAGGTCAAAAGCAAGCAGTCGCTTAGTAGAAAGTCCAAACCATAAATATTTCACTCACACTGAAGTAAGCATTATTGCGGGGAGAAATTAAGGTTATTGCAGTTTTGTGCTGTTCAGAGACTACTGAAGTAAATATTGTCAACTGATATCAATACTTAGCTGCATGAGATCCAGAGCTGATGCGATTATCCCCATATTTTGAATTGCACGACAGATCTACCACCGATATTCCGGCACCCTTGGTTCCCGAGTCTTTCTGGATTACCCGTTTTGACGGACCAACAGAGGTTCGGATGGATAAGGATGGATTCGGATTAGGAATGGATCTGCTGCATCTGACTGGGTTGGAGTTCCAGAGCCCCCGCCACAGGGTGCAAATTCAACCTGCTGATCGTCCGCAGAAGTCGGCTATGGGAACGGTGGTGTGCGCTCTTATAATTTTGTCTGGATTAAATGGGACCACCAGTTGCCGGGAAATCGATGGTGGACGTGTAAAAGGATGACAGAGAGAGAATGCACTAGTTGATAGAATTGCTTATGGAGCACTTCCTTAGAAATACTCTGTGGTGACTTCAGCATTGGTTTATGTTAGCTCAGTTTAAGTGTTAAACTGTCATGTGAAAACACTGATAAATATTTACAGAGATGTCCAACATGGAAAAATAATTGACAATGACGCTTTCATACTGATTGCAGAAATTAATGGTGAAAGCACTGATGTACACTGTACAAATGAGAGCTTATTTTGAGTAATAAGCAAAATGTATGAGGAGTGTGCACTTTGTCTTATTACTTGATCATTTCATAATTAGGAATAATATCTATCGTTTGAAGTGAATGATAAAAACTAAATCAGAGCAGTGTTGTATAGAGGAGACACGAGGAACTACAGATGCTGGTTTACAAAATAAGTGGCAGGCTTTGGATTATATTCAGGTTAATGTAAGGCAAATAAAAATCATTTGTGCTTCATGCACCGTCAACTGGTTGTCCATTCAGGATGATAGGATTGTCAGACTGTTGAGACTAAGGCCTACTTGATCTCCCGGTTGTTAAACATTTTAACTACCCTTCCGATTCCCATACTGATGTTTCCAACCTGGGTCTCCTCCATTGCCAGAGAGAGGCCACATGCATACTGGAGGAACAGCACCTCATATTCCACTGACCACCTCAGCATAACGGTATGAAATTCTCAAATTTCAGGTAACATTTACAACCCCTTTCCCCCTCCCCTTTCTCCCTCACACCCCCATTTCTTTCCCCTCCTCTCCTGTGTCCCAGACAGACGCAACTATTTTCCCCTCCACCCACATTCCTTCCTCTGGTTTCACAACGCTTCAGCCCTTTTGTCTCACAACTATTTTTTTTCAATTTCTGGCCTTTGTCCAGCCATCTGCCTATTATCCCCCCCCCCCCCCCCCCACCCCCATCTATGTACCTGCCACGTTGTTCTGCCCCACCTCGCTTCTCACTTTCTCTTCCCCCCCACAATCAGTCTGAAGAAGTGTCCTGACCTGATACGTCACCTATCCATGTTCTCCTGAGATGTGCCTGCCCCACTGAGCTAGTCCAACACTTTGTCTCTTTTTGTAAATCAACATCGGCAGTTCCTCATTGCCTTGTACAGATGTCTTGCAAGTCGTGCTCTTTATTTAAATATTACTTACGTCTTTAACTTCAGGTGATTTTGGACATAACTCACCTTGAGACTCACTCAGAATGATACAGTACTATCGACTGTTTCCTGGAAATTATCAAAGGTTGGCCTGAGTGCAGCACAGTGGTGAAGCAGTAGAGTTGCTGCCATACTGCACCTGAGACACATGTGCTGTCTATATGGAGTTTGCACATTCTCCCCGTGACCTGCTTGGGTTTTCTCCAGGATTTCTGGTTTCCTCCCACACTCCAAAGAAATTTGTAGGTTAATCGGCTTTGGTAAAGATTTGTTCCTAGTGTGGGAGATAGTGCTAGTGCATGGGGATCACTGGTTGGCACGGGCTTGGTGGGCTGAAGGGCCTGTTTCTGCAGTGTATCTCTAAACTAAACTAAACTAAACAATTGGCAATAGTAGTTGCTTCCATCCTTAGGCTGGTGTGTGAATAGATCACATCATCTAATTTAGAATTCATCTAATTTATTGTTTAAAGATGCAGTACATTGTGTAAATAGTATTGTATCATTGAACTCTCTAAATGAGATGAATTGTAAATAAAATACAAACTAACCATAATTTGTATTTTTTTAATTTAGTTTAGTTTAAAGATACAGCAAGGAAACAGTCCATGCAGATCAGCGATCCCTGCACACTAACACCATCCAACACATGCCAGGGACATTTTTACATCTATACCATGACAATTAACAATAGACAATAAACAATAGACAATAGACAATAGGTGCAGGAGTAGCCATTCAACCCTTCGATCCAGCACTGCCATTCAATGTGATCATGGCTGATCATCCCCAATCAGTACCCCCTTCCTGCCTTCTCCCCATATCCTCTGACTGCGCTATTTTTAAGAGCCCTATCTAGCTCTCTCTTGAAAGCATCCAGAGAACCTGCCTCCACCGCTCTCTGAGGCAGAGAATTCCACAGACTCACCACACTCTGTGAGAAAAAGTGTTTCCTTGTCTCCATTCTAAATGGCTTACTCCTTATTCTTAAACTGTGGCCCCTGGTTCTGGTCTCCACCAACATCGGGAACATGTTTCCTGCCTCTAGCGTGTCCAAGCCCTTGACAATCTTATATGTTTCAGTGAGATTCCCTCTCATCCTTCTAAATTCCAGAGTGTACAAACCCAGCTGCTCCATTCTCTCAACATATGACAGTCCCGCCATCCCGGGAATTAACCTTGTAAATCTACGCTGCACTCCCTCAATAGCAAGAATGTCCTTCCTCAAATAGGGGACCAAAACTGCACACAATACTCCAGGTGTGGTATCACTAGGGCTCTGTACAACTGCAGAAGGACCTCATTAGGGCTCTGTACAACTGCAGAAGGACCTCTTGGCTCCTATATTCGATTCCTCTTGTTATAAAGGCCAACATGCCATTCGCTTTCTTCACTGCCAGCTGTACCTGCATGCTTACTTTCATAGACTGATAGAAACATAGAAACATAGAAATTAGGTGCAGGAGCAGGCCATTCAGCCCTTCGAGCCTGCACCACCATTCAATATGATCATGGCTGATCATCCAACGCAGTATCCTGTACCTACCTGCCTTCTCTCCATACCCCATGATCCCTTCAGCCACAAGGGCCACATCCAACTCCCTCTTAAATATGGCCAACGAACTGGCCTCAACTACCTTCTGTGGCAGAGAATTCCACACTCTCTGTGTGAAAAACGATTTTCTCATCTCGGTCCTAAAAGACTTCCCCCTTATCCTTAAACTGTGACCCCCTTGTCCTGGACTTCCCCAACATCGGGAACAATCTTCCTGCATCTAGCCTGTCCAACCCCTTAAGAATTTTGTAAGTCGCTATGAGATCACCCCTCAATCTTCTAAATTCCAGCGAGTACAAGCCGAGTCTATCCAGTCTTTCTTCATATGGAAGTCGTGCCATCCCAGGAATCAGTCTGGTGAACCTTCTCTGTACTCCCTCTATGGCAAGAATGTCTTTCCTCAGATTAGGAGACCAAAACTGTATGCATTACTCCAGGTGTGGCCTCACCAAGACCCTGTACAACTGCAGTAGAATCTCCCTGCTCTTGTACTCAAATCCTTTTGCTATGAATGGCAACATACCATTCGCTTTCTTCGCAGCCTGCTGCACCTGCATGCCTACTTTCAATGACTGGTGTACCATGACACCCAGGTCTCGTTGCATCTCCCCTTTTCCTAATCGGTCACCATTCAAATAATAGTCTACTTTCCTGTTTTTGCCACCAAAGTGGATAACCTTACATTTATCCCAATTATACTGCATCTGCCATGCATTGCCCACTCACCCAGTCTATCCAAGTCCTCCTGCAGCCTCCTAGCACCCTCCTCACAGCTAACACTGCCCCCCAGCTTCGTGTCACCCGCAAACTTCGAGATGTTGCATTTAATTCCCTCGTCCAAATCATTAATGTATATTGTAAATAGCTGGGGTCCCAGCACTGAGCCTTGCGGCACCCCACTGAGCCTTGCGGCACCCCACCAATACCGTGTGCTTTAAGTTTGTATACCAATCTCTTGTGTGGGACCTTGTCGAAAGCCTTCTGAAAGCCCAGATATAACACATCCACTGCTTCTCCCTTATCCACTCTACTAGTTACATCCTCAAAAAATTCAATAAGATTCATCAGACATGATTTACCCTTCGTAAATCCATGCTGACTTTGTCCAATGATTTCACCACTCTCCAAATGCGCTGCTATCCCATCTTTAATAATTGACTCCAGCAGTTTCCCCACTACCGATGTTAGACTAACTGGTAATTCCCCGTTTTCTCTCTCCCTCCCTTTTTAAAAAGTGGGGTTACATTAGCTACCCTCCAATCCTCAGGAACTACTCCAGAATCTAAAGAGTTTTGAAAAATTATCACTAAGGCATCTGCTATTTTTGGGGCTACTTCCTTAAGTAACCTGGGATGCAGCCTATCTGGCCCTGGGGATTTAACGGCCTTTAATCCATTCAATTTACCTAACACCACTTTCCGGCTAACCTGGATTTCACTCAGTTCCTCCATCTCATTTGACCCGCGATCCCCTGCTATTTCCAGCAAATTATTTATGTCTTCCTTAGTGAAGACAGAACCAAAGTAGTTATTCAATTGGTCTGCCATGTCCTTGCTCCCCATGATCAATTCACCCGTTTCTGACTGCAAGGGACCTACATTTGTTTTAACTAATCTTTTGCGCTTCACATATCGATAAAAACTTTTGCAGTCAGTTTTTATGTTTCCTGCCAGTTTTCTTTCATACTCCATTTTCCCTTTCCTAATTAAGCCCTTTGTCCTCCTCTGTTGGTCTCTGAATTTCCCCCAGTCCCCTGGTAGGCTGCTTTTTCTGGCTAATTTGTACGCTTCATCTTTTGCTTTGATACTATCCCTGATTTCCCTTGTTATCCACGGATGGGCTACCTTCCGTGATTTATTCTTTTGCCATACTGGGATGAACAATTGTTGTAGTTCATCCATGTAGCCTTGAAATGCCATCCATTGCATATCCACCGTCAACCCTTCAAGAATCAATTGCCAGTCCATCTTGGCCAATTCACGTCTCATACCCTCAAAGTTACCATTCTTTAAGTTCAGGACCCGTGTTTCTGAATTAACAATGTCACTCTCCATCCTAATGAAGAACTCAACCATATTATGGTCACTCTTGCCCAAGGGGCCACGTACAACAAGGCTGCTAACTAACCCTTCCTCATTACTCAATACCCAGTCTAGAATAGCCTGCTCTCTCGTTGGTTCCTCTACATGTTGGTTTAGAAAACTATCCCGCATACATTCCAAGAAATCCTCTTCCTCAGCACCCCTGCCAATTTGATTCACCCAATCTATATGTAGATTGATGTCACCCATTATAACTGTTTTACCTTCGTTGCACGCATTTCTAATTTCCTGTTTGATGCCATCCCCAACTCCACTACTACTGTTAGGTGGCCTGTACACAACAACCACTAGCATTTTCTGCCCCTTAGTGTTTCGCAGCTCCACCCATATCGATTCCACATCCTCCAAGCTAATGTCCTTCCTTTCTATTGCGATAATCTCCTCTCTAACCAGCAACGCTACCCTACCTCCTTTTCCTCTCTGTCTACTATCCCTCCTGAATATTGAATATCCCTGGATGTTCAGCTCCCAGCCTTGGTCACCCTGGAGCCATGTCTCCGTGATCCTGGTCACGCTGCATTCTCATAGCATCCTCCTCACAGTTCACACTGCCACCCAGTTTTGTGCCTTCTGCAAATTTGCTGATGTTACTTTGAATCCCTTCATCCAAATCATTGATGTATATTGTAAATAGCTGCGGTCCCAGCACCGAGCCTTACGGTACCCCACTAGTCACTGCCTGCCATTCTGAAAGGGACCCGTTAATCCATACTCTTTGTTTCCTGTCTGCCAACCACTTCTCTATCCATGTCAGCACTCTACCCCCAATTTTGCACACTAATCTCCTATGTGGGACCTTATCAAATGCTTTCTGAAATCCAGGTACACTACAACCACTGGCTCTCCCTAGTCCATTTCCCTAGTTACATCTTCAAAAAAAATCCAGAAGATTAGTCAAGCATGATTTCCCCTTCGTAAATCCATGCTGACTCGGACTGATCCTGTTACTGCTATCCAAATGTGCCACTATCCCATCTTTTATAATTTACTCCAGCATCTTCCCCACCACCGATGTCAGGCTAACTGGTCTATAATTCCCCGTTTTCACTCTCCCGCCTTTCTTAGAAAGTGGGATAACCTACAAACCTATACATTATTTGGAGTGTGGTAGGAAACCAGAAATGCTGGAGAAAACCCATGTAGTGACGGGGAGAACGTAAAACTCTCCGCCTCATGAGCCAAGCCTCAACTCCACCCAGGGGCTCATTGCTACGAGGCCAGCCCTATGCCGCCTTCCACACCAGGCGCAACCAGCCTAGGGGCTCAGGGACAGGAGGCAGACTCCAGCTGTACCAAGGCTGGAGGCAAGGACCACACAGGCAGTAACGCCCAAGGTAGGACACTCTAGTCCCTTGTGGGACAATTTACACACCTCTAACTTACAAGTAGGGGGGAGGCTAAAATTTTTTTGAATGAATGGATTTGGATTACAGCAGACCCATTCATACTGCACAGTATACAAGGGTTTAAAATTGAGTTCCTTCTTGACTTGTCATCACCCACTCAAAATTTACCAAATCGCACATATGTGTTTCCACAACAGGAAAGATATGAGATACAAGCTGAAATTCAGGCTTTCCATGCAAAAGGGGTGATTCAGAGGTCTCGCCAGGAATCACACCAATTTGTATCGATCATTTTTCCCAAGCAAAAGAAGGATGGAGGAAATTATATTATCCTAGACTTGACATAACTCAATACTCATGTGCAGTATAAACATTTAAAATAGACAACTTTGGTACAGCTATCCAGCTGGTTTCCAAAGGATGTTACATGGCTTGCATAGATCTAAAAGATGCTTACTACTCCGTACCAATACACAGGGAACACAAGAGATATTTGAAATTTTACTGGATGGGGCAAATGTGGCAATTCAAGGCGTTGCCAAATGGGCTAACTTCAGCTCCCAGACGTTTTACAAAATTACTAAATCTGGTCCTGGGACTGCTACGAGCACAGAACCACATTGTGATGGCTTATTTCAATGACATTCTAATAATTGGGGACACAAAGGGATCAGCAATAGCATCTGTTTCAGCTACCAAACTCATGTTTTAAAGGCTGGGATTCGTAATCCATCCAGTTAACTCCAATCAGGGTAATTGATTACCTAGGGTTTACAATCAACTCAATTCAAATGTCAGTGCCTCTGCCAGGTGGCAAACAATCAGACTAGATGGAAGCCTGAAATAAGCTAATTGCTAACCAGCAGCCAACAATCAGACAAGTAGCAAGCATAATTGGCAAGCTTGTGGCAGCCTTTCCAGCTGTACGCTTTGGACCTTTGCACTACCAAAATTTACAATGTGCAAAGGAACGGTCCCTCAAATATCACTCAGCCCAATTCGGGGAACATATGTACTTACTACCAGATGTCATTGCGGAATTACACTGGTACTATGTTATGTCTGAATGCATTAAAATATTCTCACTCACCCATGGTCAATCCATTCATTGTGTGACGCCTGGATTCGAACAGGCGTGAAATCACAGATCTTCATGTAGTCACTCACGTGACTCCGAAGTAAAATAGTAAGATTAAACGAGAACTTACCGGTTTGAAGTTTGATCTTAATTTTATGAGGAGTTACGATGAGCGATTACGTGCCCACCGCTCCCAACCCTCATATTATCAGGTCATCTGGTAGTTCTAGTTCTCCAAATTTTACTATCTTTAGGTCAACCTCTTTTATCTGTAATTACACACCGCTGCTTTGAAGATTGACGCGCATGACGACTGATAGCCTTCTTCACGAAATCGCTCATCGTAACTCCTCATAAAATCAAGATCAAACTTCAAACTGGTAAGTTCTCGTTTAATCATTTATTTACACTGCTAAATGTGGAAAGAAAATCCATTAATTTCAAATGATAGCCCCCAAGTAGGAATAACCCTGGTGCAAAGTGGCACACTTTGGCAGAGAGAATAATGAGAAACAACATAGATCACATGGCACAGTTTTAAAGGGTGTTGTCATTTAGTTTATTTAGTTTAGTTTAGAGAGACTGTTTGGAAACAGGTCCTTCTGCCCTCCGTGTCCACTCTGACCAACGATCACCCGCATACTGATTCTATCCTACACACTCGGGACAATTTATGGAAGCCAATTAACTTACAAACTCGCATGTATTTGGGATGTGGAGGGAAATGACTCCATGGAGTCATACAATGCGGAAACATGCCCATCGGCCCAACTTGCCCACAATGGCCAACATGTCCTATCTGCATCAGAGTTTGGCCCATATCCCTCTAAATATATTCATCCATTCCCCTAATAGGGAATCAACAGACAGAGAGGACATAGGTTTAAGCACACGGTTGGAGTACCCAGAGAATATCCATGCGGTCACAGGGAGAGTCTACAAACTCTGTACAGACAGCACGCGTTGTCAGGATCAAACCCGCATCTCTGCCGCTGTAAAGCAGCAGCTCTACCACTGCACCACTGTGCCACTATTGGGTGTTGTAAGAACAGAAAAAGCTAGATGTATATTAGCCCTTTAATGTGGCATGGCCACTACAAAGGGAGGCTTTTCCTGTTAGCGCAAGTTTCAAAGAGGAATTATATATTTTTTTTATTCACAGTGTAGCTAGTATCTAAGATTTACAGCCATAAAGGGTGGTGGAACAGGGCTTTGAAAGGGCATTGCACAGGCATTTACGAGAGTAACTATTTGCAAGCCTGTTGGGAAAGGGAGGGGAATGGGATTCCCAGGAACTGCTATCGTTTTAATGAGCTAAAGAGTTTCCTTCTAATGATTCTATAATTCAATAAATCTTGTAAAATACATCTCAACTGATGATGGTCAAGGCACACCAATGCCTCTTACTTTCTCAGGAGACTGAGGAAATTCGACACGTCTCCAATGTCACTTCTTACAATTTTGGGCAGAGCTGTTCCCAAATTAAGCTGCGATGCAACCTGACAGTATGCACCAAACCTCTACAGATGCACCATAGAGAGCATACTGTCGGGTTGCATCACGGCTTAGTTTGGGAACGGCTCTGCCCAAAATTGTAAGAAGCAGAGAATTAAGACATATAAGCTATCTCTCTATGCAGATGATCTGCTATTATTTATCTCTAACCCAGATAAATCTATTCCTGCAACAGTAGCACTACTTAATCAATTTAGTAATTTTTCTGGATATAAACTAAATCTTAGTAAGAGTGAGCTTTTTCCATTAAACAATCAAATTTTGAATTATGAACAGTTTCCATTTAGATTGACTACCGACTGTTTTACTTATTTAGGCATTAAGATTACCAAGAAACACAAGGATCTATTTAAAGCCAATTTTACACCCTTAATTAACCACATCAGACAACAGTTTGCTACATGGTCACCAATGTCCTAATCGGCCAAGTCAGTGCTATTAAAATGTTTATCCTACCTACATTTTTGTATTTATTTTAGAGGATACCAATTTTTATTTCTAAATCTTTTTTTGATATTATTGATTCAAAAATTTCTTCTTTTTTATAAAAAAATCTTTTTTACGAGATTGAATAAATATACGACAAACCAATAATAAGACACACATTGCAAATATGGTTTCAATTTCGTACGTTTTTTGGATTGAATGATTTCTGCTTATCGAGCCCTATCATATCTCATTTTTTCTTTCAACCCTCTAGTACTGATCAAGCCTTTCTGTATGGAAGAGGAAGGGACTGGTATCTTTTTATGATTTGTTTTTAGACGGTTGTTTTATGTCTTTTGAACAACCACCTAATTCACAGTTTTTTAGATATTTACAAATTAGACACTTTTTGAAGACTACTTTACCCACTTTTCCGCTGTCACATCAATCCGAAATCTCTGAAGTTTTTTTACATTTGAACCCTTATCAGAAAGGTTTCATAACGACTATTTATTTGATTTTGAAACTACAAGTAGGTGCATCTGATAAAATCAAGAATGAGTGGGAAATAGAACTCCAAATTTCCTTACCTATGGAGAAATGGAGAGGATTCTTCAATTAGTCAATAGCTCTTCAATGTGTGCAAGACACGCTTTGATACAATTTATGGTGGTTCACAGAGCACATATGTCCAAAGATAAGATAGCCCGCTTCTATGATTATATAAATCATACCTGTGACAGATGTAAGTCCGAAGTGGCTTCGTTGATTCATATGTTTTGGTCTTGCCCACTTCTGGGAAAATATTGGAATGAAAGTTTTGATACTATTTCTGTAGTTTTAGGTATTGATCTACAACCTCAACCTATTACTGCAATTTTTGGACTACCGATGTTAGATTCTATTCATTTATCCCGGTCAGCCCAAAGGTTGATTGCTTTTACTACATTAATTGCCAGATAAATGCCATGAAAGATTCTAACCCTCCTACCACACTTCATTGGTATTCTGAAACAATATCATGTTTAAATTTAGAAAAAATTAGCAGTGACAATGCTGAACCCCTGGTTAAATTTGATAGGACTTGAGGAAGCTTTATTCAATATTTCCACATGATCTAATTGGTTTCCTCTCCAACCACTATAATAATCCTTTCATCTTTATAGGGTGGAGCGCTGACGACAAATGGGGATCTCAACGGTCAGGGCCGGATTTACGTATAAGCTAGACAAGCTTAAGCTTAGGGCCTCGAGATCTAGGGGGGCCTCTGCTCGCTCCACCAACGGGGTTTTCAACTTTTGAGATAGTGACGTTGTTAGAAAACCTACCATCAGTGGCGCTGTGCGATAGTGACATTGTTACAAAACCTACCATCGATGGCGCTGTGCTTGCGATTCCGGAGGCTTTTGTAGTGTGGGGGGGAGGGGGGGTGGGGTGGGATTAAAATGCAGGTGAAGTATATATTCGTTGTGGAGAGGAATTTGCTCCACAGATCCTTGGATCCTTGGAAATGCAGGACAAAGCAAAAGGTATGTAGTTTATTTAACCCCTTTCCCCCGCCGAACCTCGCCGCCACACCTGGGGCCTACCCACCACATCGCCGCCGCAAGGGGACCTACCAACCTCGCCGCCGCACTGGGGGCTGACCCACCTCGCCACCGCACTGGGGGCCGACACACCTCGCCACCGCACTGGGGCCGACACACCTCGTCACCGCACCGGGCCGACCCACCTCGCCGCTGCACTGGGGGCCGACACACCTCGCCACCGCACTGGGGGCCTACATAATTAGCCACCACACTGAACCCATCAAACCTCGCCGCCCCAGCGACCATCCGCCCACCGGGACCTCCCACGCTTTGCCCGTCAACATTCGCCACTCCACCGCCCTCCAGCAGCCCGCAGCCGTCGCCTTACCTGCACCCTGGACTCAGCACTGGGCCTGAAGTTTCCACCAAAGATACTAGAGGAGCTCCTCTAGTATCTTTGGTTTCCATGCTGCAGATTCCCACTCCCACTGCGCTGGGTCCTAATGCTAGTCCCCACAACTCTGGTAACCTCAGTGGCTGTTCCACTGGGTATTCCCCATTCCCCTCAAACCATGTGACCCCTGCTCTTCCCCACTCACACTACAGTCCTACTACCCCCTACTCCCAGACCACCCACCAGACAACACCTCGGCTTCAGTCCACTCACCTGCCTTCCTCCAGCCCCAACCCCCATCCCTGCCGTGTGTTCACCATCTCCCCTGAGCCCCCCCTCTCAGATACCAAACGGTTTGTCCGCAGCAGAGGCCTCACGTTTGTCCCCCTCCATTCCCACCTCAATGAGTTCCGCGCCCGCCGTGATTTGGAGCTCTTCTTCCATCGCCTCTGCCTCACACCGTTCCTCCATGGAAAGGAGTCCTCTTCCCCATTGATGATCCCTTTTCTCTTCTCCAACTGGACCCAACTGTTTAATGACAACATACAGTAGGATCTAAAAGTGTCACACTGTCACTGTCGGGTAGTCATGGTCCTCTAGTCGTGGGGGCGAGGGATTGGGGGGGGGGGGGGCTCACATGTGAAATAGCTTAGGGCCTCTCTTCATCTAAATCCGGCCCTGTCAATGGTTGAAAATCTTTGCAGCCCAGATTTTGGACGTTTTTTTGTTTTGCTTATGTTAGGTTAGGAGGGTTTTTTCCTCTTTTTTTTCTTTTTGGCCTTTGGTTGTTGTATACACAAGTTCTCTTTTAATCATTTATCTATAATTACATGGAGACCAGGAGGTCTATACCCAATGTGTATTCTGACACTGGATTTATTTCTAGGTCACATTTGTTGTTAATACAATCTTGATCCCTATGTATCAAGATCACTGTTATGTTGGTTATTACCTTTTTGTTTTCAAACCATTAATAAAGAGATTTACAATGAAAGAAGCAGAGAATTGTAGATGTAGACCAGTCCATCACCTGCCTGGAAAAGCAGCCAACATAATCAAAGACTTGTCCCACCCCAGGTCATTACTTCTTCTTCCCGCTCCTTTCGGCAGAAGATACAGAAGCTTGCATCACCAGACTCTCTTTTATCTGAGCTGTCCTTTCATAAGCTGGGGTACTGCTCATTCACCTCTACCTGATTACAGACATTGTCTATAGAGGTAGCTAAGGATATTTTATAGTATTAATTGGCACAATCATTTTCTTAGATAGATTCTTGATTAGTACAGGTGTCAGAGTTTATGGGGAGAAGGCAGGAGAAAGGGATTTTAGAGGGAGAGAAAGATCAACCATGATTGAATGGCAGAGTAGACTTGAAAGGCTGAATGGCCTAATTCTACATGACTTTCAGTTACAATGCTGTGAACTAGATGCTGTACTCTGTGTCTTTCCCTTTGCTCCACCTACTACACTTGAATTTGTTTTATTTGTATTGATGTATAGTAATATCTGATTTGTTTGGGTGGCATGCAAAACAAAACTTTTCACTGTACCTTGGTACACGTGATAATGATAAACCTAAACCTAAACCTCTTAGAGGTGGGTCAGCCAGTTATTATTTCCAGATTAATTTATATAAAGGGCATGTGCAAGACGCATGGTAGGCTGCTCTAGAAGGTTAGATTGCATGGGATCAAGGACCTGAGCTATAGGGAGAGGTTGAGCAGGCCAAGACTCTATTCCTTGGGCAGGTCAGGTAGACACACAATGTCTCTTGCCCAGAGTTGAGGAATCGAGAACCAGAGGACATAGGTTTAAGGTGATGGGGGGAAAGATTTAATAGGAGGGGCAACTTTTTCACACAAAGGGTGGTGGGTGTGTGGACCAAACTGCCAGAAGAGATAGTTGAGGCAGATACTATCGCAACGTTTAAGAAATGTTTTAGACAAGTACATGGATAGGACAGGTTTAGAGGGATATGGGCCAAACACAGGCAGGTGGGACTAGTGTAGATGGGGCATGTTGGTCGGTGTGGGCAAGTTGGGCCGAAGGGCCTGTTTCCACACTGTATGACTCTATGACTCTACTGTGTCTCACCGAAGAGTTGCAAGCCCCTGAATAAGAGTGATGGCGTGCACAACCTCTGAGATTCCTTTGGATTTCTGCTTCCGGCTTGCTATCAGTCGCTTAGTTATCCTGCCTGGTATAATGTTTGTTGCATGTTTTCTATTGCTTCTGCTGTTTTGATCCACAGTTATTTTTGTAAATAATTGTTGAAAAGTTTTAAAAAAAGTGAGACTAATGGGCCTGTCCCACTTAAGCAATTTTTTATGCCTGAAAAAATGGCAAACCACACACACACACACACTGCTTCCTTCACCAGCCCGTTAGGCAGTCGGGAGACATGGCAAGTGGGGGGAGCGCTGTATGAGTGAAATTCACATGGTGCAAAGCCAAGGTGATACAGACACACACTGCGATGAACAGGGAGGTTGGCGCTGTAATTAAGATGGCTAAAGCATAGTTTTCGGTAAGTCCTTTAAAAAAGGGGAGGAGGGGGGAGAGGGGGGAGAAGGAGTGGAGACAACTTTTAAGAAGCCAGAGATACACGGCTGTGATGCTCGGCAAACATTTAACATTACCGGTCAGTTATCCTTGGCTCTGAAAACTACTGCTTACATTTTTTTCCCCAATGAGCCAATAAAATTCACCGGTCAGCACCGGCTACAACCTACGAGAACCATAAGTTTCTAATGGGCCTGTCCCACTTAGGCGACTGTTGGCAGAGGTGAATTGTGCAGCGATTCTTGCAGCCTACCCAGTGCTAGACTGAAGATAATTCCGGAGGAGTAAAAACACAGTGGGGCATCAGTCTTGCTCAAACTGGAAGAGAAACTTTATTGACACACATGTGCTTGACACATCAACAACAGCACCTCTCATTGGCTGTTATCATTGTCAGGTATTCACTACCTGTATCAAGTTTGTCTTAGTAACAAAACAACATTAAGATTAACTTATTTACAATTCAGAGCATATTTTTCATATATGTTAACACCCCCACTTGCTCTCGCATTGCTATCTTAACTCAAAATAAAACATCCTAAGGTTTTCTACCTTACATCATGTAGACTTTTACATACATGGTTACTCTCCAAACATAAACTTTGCAAACTCTATCAACTTCAATTTTGTTGCAGGTTTTGTCATCACATCTGCTACCATCTGGTCTGTTGGGCAATACTCCAAACTTATTTTGCCATGATTCACAGTGGACCTCACAAAGTGATATTTTATGTCCACATGCTTACACCTCTGTCTACTTACAGGATTCTTTGCTGGTGTTGGGTACTGATGTGCATCAATACCTTCTAGTAGTTGTACTAGGTACATACACTGTTGTAGTGTTGTGGCTAATGCCATTTACTCAGCCTCACAAGTTGACAGTGCAACGGTGGGCTGCTTTTTTGTTTTCCATGAAATCAAAGGACCATTTTTGTTTCGGCTTACACAATAACCGGTTGTACTACGTCTGTCGTTTACATCAGCCGCCCAATCTGCATCACTGTACGCTTGTAACGCCAGTTTCTCGTCGTCACATTTCCTGTAACACAACTCTTTCTCAATTGTGCCTCTCAGATATCTCAGTACATGTTTTACAGTAGCCCATTGCTCTTCCGTCGGCTCAGTAAAGTACTGTGACAGTTTACTTACTACAAAACTGAGATCGGGTCTTGTGCATGTAGTCAGATAGATTAGGCTACCCACTACCTCTCTGTATTTTCTGACATCAGTCATCATTTCTGCATCATCAGTGTAGTTCAATTTTTGTTCACAAGTTGTCGCACTCGGTTTACAATCTTGCATATCAAACCTTACAAGTATTTTCTCCACATATTTCTTCTGTGACATTCTCACACAGTTATCACTCGGGTCAAAATCAATGCCAAGAAAATGTTTCAGTTTGCCCATGTCTTTCATCTTGAATTTGGCTGTGAGCATCTCCTTCACAGCTTTCAGTGCTTTTTCATCACTGGCAGCAATAATTAAGTCATCGACCCATATTATCATGATCACTTTCTCATTTTCCGTTTCCCTTGTGTAAACACAATGATCAGCTGGGTTTTGCACAAAGTCGTTTTCAGTCAGATACTCGTGTAGCATTTTGTTCCAATTTCTACCCGACTGTTTTAACCCATAAAGTGACTTTTCTAGCTTACACACCAACTTTTCATTTGCGCTGGATTTTACATCGTAACCTTCTGGCTGTTCCATGTAAATCTCGCAATCTATTGGTGCAAGTAGGTAGGTAGTTTTGACATCCATCTGATGTAAAATCAGGTTTTCCTGTGCAGCTTTTTGCATCATCACTCTGATACTGGTCAGGTTAGCAGTAGGAGAAAATGTCTCCTCATAGTCTACACCCAATTTTTGACTGTATCCTTTGGCTACATACCGTGCCTTGTATTTATCAGATCCATCCTCATTGTTCTTGATTGCATATACCCATCTACCCCCCACTGCTTTCTTACCCTCAGGCAAGTTGGTTAGGGTAAATGTGTCATTTTCTCTCAGCGACTGCATTTCCTCATCCATTGCGTTAACCCATTCCTTTGAGTTAGTTGAGGTTACAGCTTCCCTGAATGTTAGGGGGATGTTACACATCAATCTGTAGCAATAATCTATGTTAATCATTACATGATCATCACTTGCCTTGCCAGATAACTATTCACTTAAGTAACCTGGTTTCTTCCTCACTCTAGAAGGGTAACGTGCAGGCTCATGTTTGGTTTCACCTGTCTGTGCTTGGCTATTCACCTCAGGCCTAGTTACTGGATCTTGGCCCTGAGTATGTCCTGGACTTTCATCAGTATTTTTTCTCATCCTACTGGCCCTATTCTGCACCTCAAAGTCATCGTCACCTGGGGTCATGTCAGTCTGTGTCTGCCGCTCTACAATTGTTTTGGTCACAAACTTCACCAGTCTGTGCTTCTTTACTTTCCCATTGTCAGGATAGTAAACCATGTAAGCTGGGCTATTCTTGTCGTACCCGACAAAGATTCCCTTCTCACACTTTGAGTCCAGTTTTCTCTTGTCCTGTTTATAGGCATAACACTCTGACCCAAACTTTTGCATCCTAGACAGGTTGGGCCGTTTTCTTGTCAGCATCAAGTAAGGCGTCTGCTTAGTGCGCATGTTAAAGCATCTGTTCCTCACTACAGCTGCTGTCTGCACTGCACAGGTCCAAAACTGTTTAGGTAACTCACTCTCTATTAGCATACACCTGGCCATGTCAAACAGGGTGCGCCAATTTCGCTCAGCAGTACCATTCTGGTGTGGTGAGTATGGTGCTGAGGTCTCATGTCTATTGCCATTTCTGCTGAGTAGTGCCTGGTAATTCTTTCCCATGAATTCAGTACCATTGTCAGACCTCATACACTTAATCTTCCCGTATGGGGCTGTGTCAGCAAGAAACTTCTCGGTGGCTTGCACTGTGTCACTCTTATTCTTTAGAAAGTACACAAACACTGCACTGGAATAATCATCAGTGAATGATAGCACAAACCTGTACCCCTCTCTGGACTCTGGGTCTATTGGTCCCGCTAAATCTGTGTGTACCAACTCCACAGCTGCTTTGGCTCTTACATCAGGGTCCCTGTTCCTAGTTTGGATAAACTTTCCCTGAGTACACACTTCACAGTGTAGAGCAGGTTTGTCTGTTTTGCCCTTAATTGCCATACCTTCAACAACACTCTGTAATTTTTGAATATCTTCATAATTACAGTGCCCTAGAATCTCATGCCATGTCTGCATATCATAACTGCTCTTACATTGGTCATCACATTCAACGTTTACCGTGTGCAAGTAGTACAGCCTGTTGTACTCATGAATGTGGAATTTGGTACCGCCCTTGTGTTGTAGGACGTCTTCCCCGTCCCTGAAGATTATGGTTGCTCCGCTGGAAGTAGCTGCTTTTACAGAGGAGATGTCCTGCGGGTATGAGGGGATGTACAACGCCTGCCTCAGTGTTGTGTTGTGGCGGCGCCCTCGACCAAGCAAACCTCCGCGTCTCCCCTGAGCTCCGCGACTCCATCACACCGTGTGCCGTCAGCCAACTCCACGCAGTGTGTCTCGGACTGGAACATATCGTCGAACTTCTTGAACCTTGCTATATCAGTGATGATATGCAAAGTTGCCCCCGTATCGGCCATCAGCCCTTTCAACTGGACACCACACTCTGACTGGATCTCCGTGTCCCCTTCACCAGGAATGCATATTCCTTGTTGTTAGTCTCCTCGGAAACTTATCGTGCGTCGTCCCGCTGCTGCTTCCGTCTGCAGGTTGCGTCCCGATGTGTGGTGCTTTTACAGTAACTACACCACTGCTTGCGTCGACATGCTCTGGCTTTATGTCCTTTCAGGCCACACCTGAAGCACACTTGTCGTGGCGGGTCTCACACTCGGTTGCACACGTGCCTTCATGACATTGTCGTCGGATGCTGCTGCACGCATCTTTTCCGTGTCTTCGTAGCTCTGTAGTTTAGTTTTAAATTCGACAAAAGGCATTGCCTGCTCACTTTGCGTGACATGGATAGCAAATGGTTTGAAAGATTCAGCAGTCCCTTCAGAATCATTGCAACTAACAGTCCGTCACTCAACACCTCACCAGCGTTTCTCAATGCTGCGATGGCTGTCTCTGTCCGTATAACACACTCTCGCTGCTCAACTTTTGAAGTGAAGTCAGTTCTGTATACAGGCTTATTATACGTGGCTTTCCCTTACCCGCATAATAATCTCTCAAAATAGTTAACGCTTTCCGCCCATCGTCCGCTGCTTCTCGCATTACCAGCGACAAACGTTTGTCATCCAGAAACTGGATTAGCTCAGCATATGCCTCTGCATTTTTGGCCTCGTCTCCTTCTTCATCGTCGGTAGGCTCTTCCAAGATGATCTCCTTTAGCCCTTGCAACCGAAGATGGCCCAAAAAGTTTGTCTCCCACAGCTCATATTTCTTTTCATCTCCGTCAAAAACTAGCCGAGACCAGCGGCTACTCGACTCGGCGCTCCGTCTACTCATGGTGCTAGCATAGCATGTTAACTCTCACCGGACACACGGTACATCGCGACATTTCTCTCGGTGGTAAATTCATGGATAACTGTCTCTGGGTACCTCTGGGTAACTCTAGGTAACTCTGGGCCCATAACCTGTTGGCAGAAGCGAATTGTGCAGCGACTCTTGCAGCCTACCCAGTGCTAGACCGAAGATAATTCCGGAGGAGTAAAAACACAGTGGGGCATCAGTCTTGCTCAAACTGGAAGATAAACTTTATTGACACACATGTGCTTGACACGTCAATAACAGCACCTCTCATTGGCTGTTATCATTGTCTGAGTAACAATACAACATTAAGATTAACTTCTTTACAATTGAGAGCATATTTTTCATATATGTTAACAGCGACTTATTAGGCGACTGCAGGAGACTATGCAGTCACCACATGGACGCCGGGGAGTCGCCTTCATGGTCGTGAGGAGTTCCCGCATTCTGGGAACTAGTCACGGCCGAACTCACCGTGAATTTTTCAACATGTTGTAAAATTAGCCGCTATGGGGAGTAGCGAGAATTATCGTGCTGTAGGTGGGATCGCCAGGAGGTCCCAGTGGTTGTCAGCAGGTCGAAGGTTCTTGGCTCCACCCCTTCTTCCTCCTTCTCCCCCCTTCTATCCCCTTCTCCCCGCTCTCCCTCCCCCTCCCTCCCTCTGCCCCCCTCTTTAAAGGACTTACCATACACTGTGCTTTCGCCGTCTTAATTACAGCGCCAACGTATGACTAGCAGGAGCGCTAGGGAGATGGCCAGCCCTGCCGGCAGTCCATTCATTTTATCATCTTTTGTTATTTTTAACGTTTGTTAAGAGTTTGTTTTAATGTACTTCCTTTTGTTTTATGTGGGGTGAGGGTGGGGGGATCGGGGGAAACTTTTTTCAAACACCTACCTTCCCGAAGATGTGATCAATTTTCGGATCACATTCTCCGAACTCTGCGGCCTACCATCGCTGGAGCTGGGAGCCGCCTCGGACTGTCGTGAGCCCCACTGCGGTGCGCGGACTTAACATCGGAGCGGATCCCTTGCCTGGGATCGCTCCCACCGTGGCCTGTGGACTTACCATCAAGGGCTCACAGTCTCGGGAGAGGCTAGTTGGGAGCTCCAACGTTGCAGAAAGTTCGTCCAGCCCCGACGCGAAGTTCGATCGCCCGGCGCGGGGGAGCTGACATCCCTCCCGATGCGGGAGCGGATCCCTTCGATGCGGAGGGCCCGAATGTCGCCGGCTACGGGAATCAAGACCGTCCCGTCAACGGAGGGCTCGAAGCGCCTGATCGAGGAAGAACAAAAGGAAGGCCTCGAACTTTATTTTGCCTTCCATCACAGTGAGGAATGTGTAGTAGTCACTGTGGTGGATGTTCATGTTAAAATGTGTTTTTGAGTCTGTTGCTTTTAATTGTATGACTGACCTGGCTAGTGAAATTCCTCGTATGTTGCAAAACATACTTGGCGAATAAAATCTGATTCTGATTCTGATTCTGATTCTTATTCTGATTTTGAACCTTCATTGTGGTATCACCTTGGCTTTGCACTGTGTGAATTTCACTCAGACAGCGCTCCCCCACTTGCCCTGTTCCCTGCCTGCATAGCGGAGTGGTGAAGAAAGCGATGTGTGTGTGCGAGGAGACTGCCGGCAACTTGTCAGTCGCTGGCAGCCGCCTGAAAAATCACTTAAGTGGGACAGGCCCATAATGATTTACCATGGAAATAACCCAAGATGTAGAAGGATGCAAAGGCCTCCCAGCCTGCCTCCACTCAACCACTCTTTTCCCGTACTAACCCCCATATGCCTTTAATACCCAGAACTCCACCTTCCAGCTGGAAACTTTCTCAGTCTTACTTCACTTGCTTCACTAATGCGTTGTTACTTCAAAATTGCTCCTCTTGGTATGAAATTAATTACAATTTGTTTTTGACAACTCTCCAACTATAGTATCTTACACAAGAGAGGCTTAACAAGATGATCAGTAAAAATTGTAGGTTTTGTTGCTTTCTGTTAACATTTTCAGATCATTTTTAGAGTCCAACATTGTATTCATCAAAGGTAAAACATCCTTTTTTCGCATTCTCCTGAAATAACAGTGCTTTCTCTTCGTCTATTTAAAGATGAAAGAGTATTGGATCAAAAGCCACAGAGTTACTGGTGCTGAAAAACTTAATTAGAAACTAAACTTGAGGTCCAGGACCAAGACTGTATCTTTCTTTGCAACTGGATCCTTGACCTCCTCAGCGGCAGACATCTGATAATGTGGATCAGTATAGGGCCTGTCCCATTTACGTGATTTTTTCGGCGACTGCTGACACCCGTCATAGTTGCAGCAGGCCGGCAAAAAAATTTAAACATGTTGAAAATCCATGGTGACCTGCTGCGACTATGATGGGTGCCAGCAGTCGATGAAAAAATTGCGTGTGGGACAGGCCCTTACCTACATCTGCTCACCAACCATCAACGCACGTGCACCTCAAGGCTACGTGTTCTGCCCCATGTTCTACATGTTCTGCCCCATGTCTTTATACCCATGACTGTGTGGCTAAGCATAGACTTTAGGCTTCAGAGATACAGCATGGACACTGGCCCTTCGGCCCACACCGACCAGCAATCAGCCCTTACATTAACACTATCCTACACGCTAGGGACAAAAGCCAATTAACCTATACATAGAAACATAGAAATTAGGTGCAGGAGTAGGCCATTCAGCCCTTCGAGCCTGCACCGCCATTCAATATGATCATGGCTGATCATCCAACTCAGTATCCCGTACCTGCCTTCTCTCCATACCCTCTGATCCCCTTAGCCACAAGGGCCACATCCAACTCACTCTTAAATATAGCCAATGAACTGGCCTCAACTACCCTCTGTGGCAGAGAGTTCCAGAGACTCACCACTCTCTGTGTGAAAAAAGTCTTTCTCATCTCGGTCTTAAAGGATTTCCCCCTTATCCTTAAGCTGTGACCCTTGTCCTGGACTTCCCAACATCCGGGAAACAATCTTCCTGCATCTAGCCTGTCCAACCCCTTAAGAATTTTTGTAAGTTTCTATAAGATCCCCCTCTCAATCTCCTAAATTCCAGAGAGTATAAACCGAGTCTATCCAGTCTTTCTTCATAAGACAGTCCTGACATCCCAGGAATCAGTCTGGTGAACCTCCATCTCTGCACTCCCTCTAATGGCAATTAATGTCCTTCCTCAGATTTTGGAGACAAAACTGGTACGCAATACTCCAGGTGTGGTCTCACCAAAGACCCTGTACAACTGAAGTAGAACCTCCCTGCTCCTGTACTCAAATCCTTTTGCTATGAAAGCTAACATACCATTCGCTTTTTTTCACTGCCTGCTGCACCTGCATGCCTACTTTCATGACTGGTGTACCATGACACCCAGGTCGACTCGCTGCTCTCCCCTTTTCGTAATCGGCCACCATTTTAAATAATAGACTGCTTTCCTGTTTTTTTGCCACCAAAGTGATAACCTCACATTTATCCACATTATACTGCATCTGCCAAACATTTGCCCACTCACCCCCAGCCTATCCAAGTCCACCTTGCAGTCTCCTAGCATCCTCCCTCACAGCAGAACACTGCACCCCCAGCCCCCCACGTAAGTGTCATCCGCAAACTTGAGATAGATATATCCTTCAATTCCCTCATGCCCCCCATCTACACCCCAAAGTGGATAACCTCACATTTATCCACATTTATACTGCATCTGCCAAACATTTGCCCACTCACCCAGCCTATCCAAGTCACCTTGCAGTCTCCTAGCATCCTCCTCACAGCGAACACTGCCCCCCAGCTTAGTGTCATCCGCAAACTTGGAGATATTGCCTTCAATTCCCTCATCCAGATCATTAATATATATTGTAAATAGCTGGGGTCCCAGCACTGAGCCCTGCGGTACCCCACTAGTTACTGCCTGCCATTGTGAAAAGGACCCGTTTACTCCTACTCTTTGCTTGGTAGGAGTAAATTGGTAAGTGAATTCAGAAGGGTGCATGTAATTTAGAAAGGTGCATTCACACTATTTAGTTGCATGAAAGGGATATTGAGGTGCATGTATAATTCACACTATTTAGTCGCATGAAAGGGGAAACCTTAACGTGAACTGATTGTGCTGAGCGACCCTTGATTTGTGTGTTTATGTAACTGCTTTTCATTACAGCTGCAGTCTTTAGGAGCTTTAGTTCTGTGCTATTTTCCAACGCCTTGCTGACAGTGAGATCGTGCAGGCAGATCCACTGCTAACTGAGATCCCACTCTGTGTATTCTATGGGGGCAGTGATGTCAGGACTGGCTGGTTCAGCCCACTGTGAGTTCAGTTGGCACAAAACATGTCTTACCTGGTCCCTGCGTTTCATAATGAGCTTAAATGGATTTTCCCAATACCACACTCTGTTAATTTTCTCACACCATTAGGCTTAACTGTCTGTCCTCACCCATTGTTGTCACACCGTCAAAATGAATATGTTGCCAAAATTAATTCTTCTCAGGTAGTGAAATGGTTGTTTTGCAGATTCGTCCTTGTGACGCGGACATAACTGATAAAGGTCACATTTGGCGGCCTTTCTGACAAAATCTCACAGGATTGGCAACGCAATTCCGTTATGGCCAAGGAACAAACAAAACAAATTGTTAGTAAGCAAGTTTAAACAAATCTGTAAGACGTGCATTCGTGTGGATTTTCGCATTAAGCTAATTGCACAATTCAGGGGACTGAAACAAGATGATTGTGTGGAAGAATTAATTAGAGAAAGATTGTACAACTGCAGTGTGATAAGGTTTGCTTTGTCAAAACCTGCGGATCATCACAACTTATAAATGAGAATTAACTAATCTTCTCCTACAGCAATCCGCCATCTCATTGCACGGTTCCCTTATCGTTTAGTGAAAGATCCTTGACATGGAACATTAACTCCGTTCATCTCCCTGCAGATGCTAGCTGACATGCCAAATATTTTCAGCATCTATCAGGGGCAGCACAGTGGCGCAGCAGTAGAGTAACTGTCTTACAGCGCCAGAGACTCAGGTTTGATCATGACTACAGGTGCTGTCTGTATGGATTTTGTCCGTTCTCCCTGTGACCACGTGGGATTTCTCTGGGTGCTCCAGTTTCCTCCAACACTCCGAAGATGCGCAGGTTTGTAGGTTAATTGGTTTTGGTCTTGGAGCTTGGTGATCGGTTTCGAAGGGATGGATGATAGTGTTGAACACCGAGCCGTGGTTCATGATCAGCAGCCTGACATATATGTTCCTGTTATCTAGATGGTCCAGAACAGAGTGGAGACCCATTGAGGTAACATCTGCTGTTGACCTGTAGGAAAACGGAAGAAGATTTTTAGTTTAGTTTTACTTTTAGAGATACAGCGTGGAAACAGGACATTTGCCCCACCGACCACGATCAGCCCTACACTACTTCTATGAGGGACAATATACAGAAGCCAATTAACCTACAAACCTGCACTTCTTTGGAATGTGGGAGGAAACCCGAGAAAACCCATGCAGTCACAGGGAGAACATGCAAAGTCCATACAGACAGCTCTCGTAGTCATGGTGTAACTCGGGCCTCTAGCGCTGTGAGGCAGCAACTCTACCGCTCTGCTGCTGTGCCACGCCAGATCCGGGTCATTTCTGAGGCACGTTTATTTGCGCCATAGTCATCATAGATTTCAGCAATCTTGGATATTGGGAAATTAATTAGTATAAAATACATCTCCATTCTCTCTGGTGCTGTCAAAGTCCCTGTGATGGAAATTGCACCAGATGGCACAATTAGATCACTCTCTCTCTCAGTTGAAACTCTGTGGAAGCATTCTGAAATTAATATCTATCGTTTTGCACACCAGATTGTGTGGGTTATTAACAGTGAGTGTATCATGTGGTGTAGATAAAACATAACAAAATAAAAAGAAATACAAGTGAGAGAATGCCATGCTTGCCCCTGCTTTACCACTGTAACTTCATGGCTGATCAACCTCAGCTTCATGCTCTGGAGCCATTACCATTTTCCATGATTCCCTTAATACCTAAAATTAAATGACCAGACCTCCACACACATCAACAAGAGATTAGAAGGTATACTTGCTCTCTGGTTGAAGATATAGTATCTTCTCCGCCTAGTCCTGAATTACGAATAACTTACATTGAGTCTATGACTGCTGGTACTGGGCACCTCAACCAGGTCAAAGACCAACCCTGCATCCAGGCTGTACAAAATAGCTCCATAGAGCCCTACAGTGTGGAGACAGGCCCTTTGGCCCAACTTACACATGCTGATTAAAGTGCCCCCTGCCTGAGCACGCTTTACCCATCGTCCTCTAAACCCTTCCTATCCATGTACCTGTCCAAATGTATTTGAAATGTTGTTATATTTTCTGCATCAACTACCTCCTCTGGCAGCTCGTTCAAAAACCCACCACCCTCTGTGTAAAAAAGATGCCCCTCTGATGCCCCCCAACGTTTTATGAAAGGATGCAAATTCAGGTGAACCTTCCCACCTGAATCAGACCACAAGCAAATCTGAATTTGTTACCTATTATTGCTCCATCCTTCTATCTGACATATAAAGGATTTAAAATATTGGTGAAAGAATGAACTCTTTTTAATTGCTCAGAATGAAAGCAAGCGTTTTGTAGTACCTGTCAAAGATATCAGTGAAACTATGTGTTTTAAATATCTCGGAATTAAAGTGCCTGTTTGAGTTGCCTTTTGCAAGCGTTTTGTCTTGTCAGAGAATTACATTTTCTGGTGCAGAATAAAAGTGTCCTGACCCGAAACATCACCTCTCCATGATCTCGAGTGATACTGTCTGACCTGCTGAGATACTCCAGCATTTTGATTCCGTTTGAGTCACCTGTTTTTTTATTTGTCTTTCTTATGTGCTGACGCCATCTACATGTCACGCTGCCTCGGCAAGGCCACGAGCATAATCAAGTCTCACCCCGGTCACTCCTTCTTCTCCGCTCTCTCATTTGGTAAGAGGTACAGAAGTTTAAAGAAGCATTCCTCCAGATTCAGAGACAGTTTCTTCCTAGCTGTTATCAGGCAACTGAACCATCTTCACATTCATAAAAGTGTGGTCCTGACCATCCATCTACCTCATTATGACCTTTCAACTATCTTTAATCAGGCTTTATTTTCACTAAATGCTGTCCCCTTTATCCTGTATCTGTACAATGTAGATGACTTGATTGTAATGATGTATAATCTTTTCTATGCTGGATAGTTTAGTTTAGCTTAAGTTCAAGTTCACATTCAAGTGAGTTTATTGTACATCAATGATCATCCATCTACCTCATTATGACCTTTGAACTATCTTTAATCAGGCTTTATTTTCACTAAATGCTGTCCCATTTATCCTGTAACTGTACATTATCCTTAACAGTTTATTGTACATCATCCAGATCATTGTACATCAATGATCCGGATGATGGGGTGGAAAATTGGATAAGTAAGTATGCAGATGATACTAAGATAGGTGGTGTTGTGGATACTGAAGTAGATTTTCAAAGTCTACAGAGAGATTTGGACCATTTGGAAAAGTGGGCTGAAAGATGGCAGATGTAATTTAATGCTGTTAAATGTGAAGTGCTACATCTTGGCAGGACAAATCAAAATAGGACGTACATGGTAAATGGTAGGGAATTGAGGAATGCTGTGGAACAGAGGGATCTAGGAATAACTGTGCATAGTTCCCTGAAGGTGGAATCGCATGTAGATAGGGTGGTAAAGAAAGCCTTTGGTGTACTGGCCTTTATAAATCAGAGCATTGAATATAGGAGTAGGGAAGTAATGTTAAAATTGTACAAGGCATTGGTAAGACCAATTCTGGAGTATGGTGTACAATTTTGGTCGCCTAATTATAGGAAGGATGTCAACAAAATAGAGAGAGTACAGAGGAGATTTACTAGAATGTTGCCAGGGTTCCAGCAACTACAGAGAAAGGTTGAACAAGTTAGGTCTTTATTCTTTGGAGCGCAGAAGGTTAAGGGGGGACTTGATTGAGGTCTTTAAAATGATGAAAGGGATAGACAGAGTTGACGTGGATAAGCTTTTCCCATTGAGGGTAGGGAAGATTCAAACAAGAGGGCATGACATGAGAATTAAGGGACAGAAGTTTAGGGGTAACTTCTTTACTCAGAGGGTGGTGGCTGTGTGGAATGAGCTTCCAGCAGAAGTGGTGGAGGCAGGATCGATTTTAACATTTAAAAGTAAAGTGGATAGGTATATGGACGTGAAGGGAATGGAGGGGTATGGTCTGAGTGCAGGTAGATGGGACTAGGGGAAAACAAATGGTCGGCACGGACTGGAAGGGCCGAGAGGGCCTGTTTCCGTGCTGTAATTGTTATATGGTTATATGGTTATATAGTTATTGTCATGTGTCCCTGATAGGACAATTAAATTCTTGCTTTTCTTCAGCACAACAGAACATAGTAGGCATTGGCTACAAAACAGATCAGTGTGTCCATATCCCATTATATAAATATGTACACACATGAATAAATAAACTCATAAAGTGCAAATAACAGATAATGGATTATTAATGTTCAGAGTTTTGTCCGGGCCAGGTTTAATAGCCTGATGGCTGTGGGGAAGTAGCTATTCCTGAACCTGGTCATTGCAGTCTTCAGGCTCCTTTACCTTCCACCTGAAGGTAGCAGGGAGATGAGTGTGTGGCCAGGATGGTGTGGGTCTTTGATGATATTGCCAGCCTTTTTGAGGCAGCAAATGCAATAAATCCCCTCGATGGAAGGAAGGTCAGAGCCGATGATGGACTGGGAAGTGTTTACTACTTTTTGTAGTCTTTTCCTCTCCAGGGCGCTCAAGTTGCCGAACCAAGCCACGATGCAACCGGTCAGCATGCTCTCTACTGTGCACCTGTAGAGGTTAGAGAGTGTCCTCCTTGACAAACCGACTCTCCGTAATCTTCTCAGGAAGTAGAGGCGCTGATGAGCTTTCTTGATAATTGCATCAGTGTTCTCGGACCAGGAAAGAGATGTGCTCTCCCAGGAATTTGAAGCTCTTGATTCTTTCAACCATCGACCCTATATTGATATAAACAGGACTGTAGGTCCCCATCCTACTCCTTCCAAAGTCCACAATCAGTTCCTTGGTTTTGCTGGTGTTGAGGGCCAGGTTATTGTGCTGGCTCATATGGAGATTAGACATACAGCATGGAAACAGGTACTTCAGCCCTTTGAGTCTGCACTAACTAACCCTTACACGAGTTCTGTTATCCCAGTTTTGCATCCTACACACTAGGGGCAATTTACAGAAGCCAATTAACTTACAAACCCGCATGCCTTTGGAGTGCACTGTTTATTCAGTGCAGCACAGAATATCTCCTGGGGGCCCGACTAGTGGAGTCAAGGCAACTGTGTTTGATTGCATGGGTACACCAATAATCACTGAAATGTCATATTAGTAGTTCGGCAAAATCATGCTGCAATCATGAATTGTCAAAGGCTGAATTGAAAATTGTTATAAAACAAAATTAAATAAAATATCCAAAAGTTGGCGTCAATCAGAAATAGACTGCAAAATGTTCAACTTCAATTGAAAGCTCTTGAAATATTTGAAAAACTTGAAAAATTTACCTATTTTGCTCCTCCACATATGCTGTGTGTTCTTCGATTTTTTTACATTAAGGCCAGAAGGAGATATTAAATCATTTAGGCAAGATGCCAATGAGGTAAAAGAGCAGCCATTAACTTATGAAACAATGGAACATTTTCCTGTTTCAATTTCTGAGAACTTCCATCATTTTGTAGCCATAGGCGCAAGTGGTTTTGTCAAAGAAGATAAGGGCAGCAGAGTGGCGCAGCGGTAGAGTTCTGCCTTACAGCGCCAGAAACCCAGGTTCAATCCTGACTACGGGTGCTTTCTGGGGGGAGGATGCAGATTCTCCCCGTGACCGCGTGGGTTTTCTCCGGGTGCTAGGGTTTCCTCCCACATTCCAAAGACAATGTGGTTAATTGGCTTCTGTAATTTGCCCATAGTGTGTAAGATGCAAAAGTGGGATAACATAGAACGGGTGATCGTTAGTAGGCGCAGACTTGGTGGGCCGAAGGGCCTCTTTCCTCGCTATATCTCCAAACTTAAGCATCTGATAGGTTTAACATCAAACATATTATCTTATAGAAACTGACAAACTTCATAAGGGGTTGGACAGGCTAGATGCAGGAAGATTGTTCCCGATGTTGGGGAAGTCCAGAACAAGGGGTCACAGTTTAAGGATAAGGGGGAAGTCTTTGAGGACCGAGATGAGAAAAACATTTTTCACACAGAGAGTGGTGAATCTCTGGAATTCTCTGCCACAGAAGGTAGTTGAGGCCACTTCATTGGCTATATTTAAGACGGAGTTAGATGTGGCCCATGTGGCTAAAGGGATCAGGGGGTATGGAGAGAAGTCAGGTACAGGATACTGAGTTGGATGATCAGCCATGATCATATTGAATGGCGGCACAGGCTCGAAGGGCCGAATGGCCTACTCCTCCACCTATTTTCTATGTGTCTATGTTTCTATATCAGCTATCAAACTGATATTAAGGTGAAGGTAGAGCATGTTGTTGGAGGCCAGACCTGTGTCAGGATAGCACTGGGAGTCTCCTGGGGAACCAGACCAACAGGTCAGTGTAGCACGGGATTTCTCCATTACAGCACGGAAGCAGGCCTTTGGCCCAACTTTCTCAAGCTGACCAAGATGCTCCATCTACACTGGACCCAGCTGCCCATGTTTGGCCCATATTCCCTCTAAACCTTTCCTATCCATGCACCTGTCCAAGCGTCAGGCACATGGATACCTGCAGAAGTTACGGCTTTATCATAGCAAACACAATGTGCTATTGGGAAATAATAAACAAGCCTAGTCCCAACACAAAACTGAACATTCAGTAACACATACCGAGGGCTTGAACATGCACTTCCCCAGCTTTCCCTTCTGTTCAACAAATAAACAGAAAAGTCATTAGGATCGATGCTAGAATTCAGGATTTATGCTCATGGCCTATGAGACTCTGCACTGGGAGAGTGCTTTGTAGAATTATCCCTAGCCTGTACATTTTTTTGATAACAACTGAATCATTTTAATAAACTAAGAAATTGGAATATCAATTTATCGTTGCCTGCAGTGGTTGAAAAGCTGTCAAGTTGCCGAGAAGGTTTATATTATCACCAACACAGAAAGCTTGCCAACATTTCAACTGTGATTTGGGCAGCACAGTGGAGCAGCGGTAGAGTTGCTGCCTTACAGTGCCAGAGACACAATTTGATCCTGACTGCGGGTGCTGTCTGTACCTGGTTTATATGTTCTCTCTGTGACTGAGTGGGTTTTCTCCGGGTTTCCGGTTTCCTCCCATACTCCAACAACGTGCAGGTTTGTCAGTTAATTGGCTTTGGTAAAATTGTATAATTTTTGTCCCTAGTGTATAGGATAGTGCTGGTGTACAGGGTAACTGCTGGTCGGAAGGGACTCGGTGGGCAGAATGGCCTGTATTACGTGGTATCTCCAAAGTCTAAAGTATTAAAGATACTTTATCTTACATTGTAAGATGTAACTAGTGGGAAAAGTGGGATGTTTGGAATGATTTCCTCACGAGGAAATGGTGGAAATAGAAGCTGCTGATGCTATCTTCATACATTTGTGGAACAGCAGCTTGCTGATGAAACAGTCACAGAGAATGGAAGATGACACAAAATGTAAGATATGTAAACTTGGATTGTTCTGCACTGCAACGCCGGAGTTTGAGGGGGGATCTGATAGACGTATCAAAAGCATAGATATGGTAGACAGTCAGAACCTTTTTCCCCAAGGTTAGAGGGCATAGCTTAAAGGTGAGGAGGGCAAAGATTAAAAGAAGATGGACCCAAAATGCTGGAGTAACTCAGCAGGACAGGCAGCAACTCTGGAGAGAAGGAATGGGTGACATTTTGGGTCGAAACCCTTCTTCAGACTGAACGATAACCAGTTTAGTTTAGAGTTTAGACACAAAGTGCTGGAGTAACTCATGTTCAGGAGAACATGCAGCATGTCAGGAGAACATGGATAGGTGATATTTCTGATCTGGCCCAAATCCATTTGTTCCATTTTAACAGTTTTTCCCACAGAAGCTGTATAACCCACTGAGTTACTCCAGCACTTTGTGTCTAAACTAAACTGCATGTCGTTGACTGTGAAGGGTCCCAACACAAAATGCCACATGTCCTTTCCCTCCACAGTTGCTGTGTGACCTGTGACCAGTTCCTTGAGAACTGTGTGTTTTTCTCACAATTCCAGCACCTGCAGTGTCAAATATTATTAAGAACAAAGTATACATGAACAAAGGAATAGACTGACTGCACTTAAACTAAAGTGTTTTAGACTGACCACATCAATACTGATTAAATACTATTGAGGACAGGGAGATTCCATTCAAATCCTGTTAAAGTGTGGCTAGTGTTACAAAGTCAAAATGACTGGGCATGCTGGGATTTATCACTTTAAATAAAAATCCTCAATCACACATTGTCACACTATTCTGCCTGGCTATGATTTAGTTTGGCAATACCGGGTGGAAACAGGCCCTTCAGCCAACCGAGACCATGCTGACGAACAATCACCCATACGCAAGTTCTATCCTACACACGAGGGACAATTTAATAAGCCAATTAACCTACAAACCCACACGTCTTTGGATTGTGGGAGGAAATGTGAGCTCCCAGAGAAAACCCACACCAGTCACGGGGAGAATGTCCAAAGTACGTACAGACGGCACCCATTGTCAGGATCAAACCTGGGTCTCTGGTGCTGTAAGGCAGTAACTCAACTGCTGCACCACCATGTCACCCTCTGCTGCATAACACTCATCATTGTTTCTGCTCCTCCACGGCAGCAGATTCACCTTCCGTTCACGATTCCCTTCTGGCAATGTTGCAAGGCAGATACATACATTCAGTGAGAACACCACTTAAGGACGGAGCTCACATTATTATCACTCTTCATCTCTTTCAATGGGAGTGCTGGTCACCATGACAACAAAGGGGTGTGCCGGTCACTAAGGGGCTGTGCATTCATTATGTCCATGGCTGTGGCAGTGTGGATGATTGGACGGTAAGAGCAGTAGCCGTGGTGAGAGAGTGGGGAAGGGGCAATGGAGATTAACTTGCTGATGGGATGAAATGATTCACACACATTGTTGTGAGCACCCCTGTTGGGTTTATAATTGAGATTAGCGTGACCCTATATATTGTAACCGGATGCACTGTGTCCTCTGGACATTTCCCTACTTTCCCATGGGAAAAGTGAATGATCAGACAGCGTTTGATAGGATTATAAAAGGACCAATCAAGCAAATCTCACCATTGTGCTTTCAAATAAGCCAGTGCTGTAAACATTCACTGCATGAGGGCGGAGCGGTAGAGATGTTGCTTTCCAGCACTAGAGACCCAGATTTATTCCTGACTATGGGTGTTGTCTGTCCGGAGTTTGTACCTCAAAAATGCAGCCAACATCCATAGAGTCCCACACCACCCTGGCCACACACTCAATTCACCCCTGCCATCGGGAAGAAGATATAGGAGCCTGTAGCGTCCAGGTTCAGGAGCAGCTTCTTCCCGACAACCACCAGGCTATTAAACACAGAAGGTAGACACAAAATGCTGGTGGTAACTCAGCTGGACATGCAGCATCTCTGGATAGAAGAATGGGTGACGTTTTGCGTCAAGACCCTTCTTTAGACTTCAAATGCATTCCTTCTATCCAGTGATGCTGCCTGTCCTGCTGAGTTACTCCTGCGTTTTGTGTCTATCTTTGGTGTAAACCAGCATCTGCATTTCCTTCCTACAGGCTATTTTACTTCGGAGTCACGTGAATGACTACGTGAAGGCCGTCCCCACGCATGCGTGTCATTACGTCTGACGCATTGCGCAACGACCGACTGGCAGGTGCGTCACTCCTTCCAGCGGGTAAGTTTAAAAGGGCTAAGTAAGTGTTTTATCAAACAGCTTTGCTGAAATCGTTGCTCCCGTTTTGGAGTACATTTGTTGGAGAAAAATTTTGTATTGTGTTTGTACAAATATGTCGAAGGTGAAGAGGCGAGCCGCGACCAAAACGGCTGCAGAAGACCACGGGCCTACGGGCAGTGTGTGACCGCCGAATTCACCTAAAGAGCTGCTGGTAGAGCAGCCAGCAGCCACGGACTTGGTGCTGCCAGAAGGCACCTTGGCTACTCCACGGGGGAGGAAAGCAACTAGGAAGTCTGTAAGGGTCCTGGACTCTGAGGAGTCAGGCCAGGAGGAGGTGGACGAGTTCCCTCCTCAGGGCAGTGTTACCGGCAGGCTGGCCCAGCTGGAGAGCCTTGTGGAGAGGTTACTCCACCACGATACGCTCCAGAGGAAGGAGCTATCGGAGCCCAGGGTATTTATTGTACTCGAAGCAGCAGCGCCTGTGACAGGGCTGCGTGATATCTCCCTGTCTGATGAAGGGAGCGTACGAGGTCAGAGCTATGCTGACCCAGAGTACGGAGGCACAGTTGGGCTAGAGGGACCATTGGGTGGATTGTCCATAGCATCCAGATTTGCAGTCCCAGCCCTCACCGGCGAGCCATTGGACACAGAGCTCGCCGAGAATATTAATTATATGACTTCCCATCCTCTGCAAGAACAGACGATGGAGGAGACCACTGCCAGGTACACTACTCCACAGAACTGTGCCTCACTGAGTGTCCCCATAGTAAACCAATCTATATGAGGGCACAGGAGTTTAAATTGCAGAAAGTACTCTGGCTACTCGCCTCGGGCATCACGGCCTTTGCAAGGTCAGTGGAGGGGGCGTCTCTCTCAGAGACTCAGAAGGACGCGTTGGCATTTATGTGCAATGCACATTTTGAAATTAATTGTATCCGTAAAAATGCCATCCGTCCTACCATCAACCCTAAATTTGCAAGACTTTGTAAATCGGGGACAGTTCAACCCCCAGACCTATTTGGAGAAAACCTGAGTAAACATGTGAAAAATTTGGACGAAGAGTCTAAGACTGTTGGGCTCATCAAGGTGCCTCCAAAGGGGTCGTCTTTTCGCAGACTGTATCCCTACCCTCAGGGGCCTGCAAAATGGTTCACTGGGTATGGTGGATGAAGCGTGGAGCAAACTACACAGAGGACTTTTTTAGGGCAGGGCCCGAGCCGGGCCATGTTCACGATGCGGCGCCCTCCAGCAGTCCTACCCCCCAGACCTCGGGGGCAGAAGCAGTGACGTTACCGCCGGTAAATCCTAAGGTAGGTGCGACTGCAATGGATACATTACAAGTTGGGGGGAGATTGCAATTTTTCTTACATGAATGGCAGTGGATAACATCAAACCCGTTTATACTGCATAGTATTCAAGGTTTTCAAATTGAGTTCATTTCTGACTTGCCTCCACCTACTCAGCACACACCTGGTCGCAAGTTTGTGTTCTCACAACAGGAGAGTGTAAGTGCACAAAAAGATCTATAGCCTTTGTTTAAAAAAGGTGTAATTGAAAGGGCAAGCCGTGAGTCTTATCAATTTGTGTCCAACATCTTTATGAGGCTAAAAAAAGGATGGAGGATGTAGAATTATTTTAGATTTGACAGAGCTTAACACTTTTGTGCTGTATAAACATTTCAAAAAAGAAACATTTGTTACAGCTAAACAACTGCTTTCCAGGGGATGTTATATGGCAAGCATTGATCTCAAAGATGCTTACTATTCAGTGGCCATCCATGAGCAGCACAGAATTTTTTTGAAGTTTAACTGGATGGGTCAGTTCTGGCAGTTTAAAGCTTTGACTAACGGATTAACTTTGGCTCCCAGACTATTCACAAAATTGCTCAAACCAGTCTGAGGGTTACTCAGAGCACAAAATCATATTGTCATGGCATATTTGAATGACATTTTAGTCATTGGGAGGACTTTTGAATTAGCTGAATCATCTGTGGCAGCTACAAAACACATTTTCGAAAAAATTGGATTCATTATTCATCCAGTTAAGTCTAAATTGGTGCCATCTAAGATAATTGACTATTTGGGGTTCACCATTAACTCAGTACACATGTCAGTGACTCTGCCTCAGGGCAAACAATTAGACTTAATTGAAGCCTGCAGGAAACTCATTGTTGATAATTACCCATCTATTAGACATGTAACTCGGGTAATTGGGAAATTAGTGGCAGCATTACCAGCTGCTCAATTCGGGCCTTTGCACTCCCAAAATTTACAGCGTGTAAAGAAACAGGCACTTAAACTTCAGAGAGGTCATTTCGATAGACACATGCAGCTATCAGCTGACGCTCTAACTGAGTTACAATGGTGGATAGCCAATATTCAGTGCTGCTCTGGTACTATCATAGTCAATACACCATCAATTATTCTGCAGACTGATGCCAGTGCACTAGGTTGGGGTGCTACGGATACTGTCTCAAGCTGCGGTGGCAGATGGGACCTGCAGGAAGCATCCATGCTTCAATCACACGGCATTAACTATTTAGAGTTGTTGGGTGCACTCTATGGGTTAAAAGCTTTTTGTACCGACAGACATCATGTGCATGTCCAACTTCAGATTGACAATACTACTGCGGTAGCGTACATTAATCACATGGGTAGCAGTAAGTCTGTATCCTGTGATAGGTGGTCCAATCTTCTCTGGCACTGGTGTATTGCAAGAAACATCTGGGTTTCAGCTATCTATTTACCGGGAAGGTATAACACAGTGGCAGACACCAGGTCACGAGAGTTAAATGATAACAAAGAATGGATGTTAAATCACGAAGTGTTCAATGATATTGTCCTTCGTTATGGTGTGCCGGATATTGGTCTGTTTGCTTTGCAGCTTACTCATCAGTTGCCAATTTATGTGTCTTGGGAGCCAGACCCAGGGGCAGTAGCGGTGGATACATTCTCGCTACATTGGGGTGGAAAATTTGTGTATGTATTTCCCCCATTCTGCCTCATTACCCGATGTGTGGCTAAGATCCAGCAAGATTCCGCCACTGGTATTCTGGTAGTGCCAGACTGGCCTACCCAGCATTGGTTCCCTCTGGTGCTAGCTTTAATCACACAGCCCTTTATGGTAGTGCCCAAGAGCAGACATCTGCTGGTACACCCAGTTACAGGGGTTAACCACCCTCTTCATGACCATATAAATTTGTTGGTTTGCAGATTCTGAGGAGACCGTTCCTGGGGCTCAGGCTTTCAGAGCGTACCGTTGATGTCATCACTACGGCCTGGAGGAAGAGCACTCAAAAACAGTATATTTCTCACATAAGAAAATGGGAGATGTACTATTCCCGCTCTCACATTTCATACCACACAGCTACAATTACTGATGTCTTGGAGTTTCTATCATCACTCTATCACGATAATAAACTGAGTTATAGTGCCATTAACAGTGGCCGCAGTGCTCTGTCCAATTATTTACAGCTGGGGTTAGCACATCACACGGTAGGGTTCCACCCTCTAATAACTAAATTTATGAAGGGCATCTTTAATTCCACTCCACCTAGACCCAGGTACACTCATATTTTGGATGTCAGCGTGGTCCTCATGCTGCTCCGTCAGTGGGCTCCAGTTTCATCTCTGTCCCTACACCATCTGACATTGAAAGTAGTTATGCTCATGGCCCTGGCCTCAGCATAACGGGTCCAAATACTACATAAACTTAGACTGGACAGTATGAGTTTGTCCGGCAATAATGTCACCTTTTTCATGAGGGACCTCATCAAACAGAGCAGGCCAGGGGTACTAGGGCTCAAGTTGAGTTTCATGGCATATCCCTCAGATCCATGAGGGTGTGTTGTATCATCCATAACCCATTACATTAAGGTCACCAGGAGCTTGAGAGGCTCGGAACTCTCCTTTTTGGTCAGTCACACCAAACCTCACAAACAGGTTACGGTGCAGACCATCTCCAGATGGATCAAACAGGTTCTGGCGTATGCAGGTGTGGACACAAGCATTTTTAAACCTCATTCCACCAGGGCTGTGTCGACGTCAGCAGCAAGAGACATGGACGTTCCTCTTGACCAAATTCTCGCGGCTGCGGGATGGTCGAATGAGAGGACGTACCAGAGGTTTTATAATAAGCCTGTCGCCAGATCCGGGGGTTTTGCTGACTCTTTTTAAGTTCTGTTTCACAGTTTCCCCCTGGTTGAGAGGGGTCACTGTTTGTTTTTTTCTTTTCCGTTATTAAACCATTACTATTGTTAAAACATGTCAAGTTTGAATGCACTAATTTTCTCACTCGTCCTTGTCAATTGATGCAGCTGTGACGTGTGGACTCGTTCCTCGGCATTAAATCACAGATCTTCAACGTCTTCACGTAGTTACTCACGTGCTCCAAAGTAAAATAGTAAGATTAAACGAGAACTTACCAGTTCGAAGTTTGATCGTTATTTTATGAGGAGTTACGACGAGGGATTACGTGCCCTCTGCTCCCTTCCCTCATAACGTAATGATCATCTGGTAGTTCTAGTCATCTATAATCTTACTATGTTAGTTCAACTACTGTTATCTGTGACTTCACACTGTTGCTTTGAAGATTGACGCGCATGCGTGGGGACGGCCTTCACGCAATCCCTCATCGTAACTCCTCATAAAATAACGATCAAACTTCAAACTGGTAAGTTCTTGTTTAATCTTACTATTAAACACTACAACCTCCAAATAAACTCTGAACTCCGTAAACGTGGGGAACATTTGTTTCATCTTTTAGCACCATTATTGTTTATTTTATGTGTATGTGTGTGTACGTATATGCGTGTGTATGTGTGTGTGTATGTGTGTGTATGTATGTATGTGAGTATGTGTATGTGTGTTTATGTGTATGTGTGTTTATCGGCTTTCCCATGCCGACCAATATGTCCATCTACACTAATCCCATCTGCTCGCATTTGGCCCATATCCCACTAAACCTTTCCTATCCATGTACATCTATCTATCTATCTATCTATCTATCTATCTATCTATCTATCTATCTCTCTATCTCTCTATCTCTCTATCTCTATCTCTATCTCTATCTCTATCTCTATCTCTCTCTCTCTCTCTCTCTCTCTCTCTCTCTCTCTCTCTCTCTCTCTCTCTCTCTCTCTCTCTCTCTCTCTCTCTCTCTCTATCTATCTATCTATCTATCTATCTATCTATCTATCTATCTATCTATCTATCTATCTCTCTCTCTATCTCTCTCTCTATCTCTCTATCTCTCTATCCCTAAAACTCTGATCTTGTTATCTTCTGGTTTGTGCAGTCATTCTATTTGCGCAAGAACGGTACACGATAGCGCTACGATTTTTTGCCAGCTTACACCTCTGCTGTGATTGCACCAAGTTTCGTTCCGATCGGTGGTCTAATGTAAAAGTTAGCGAGGTTTAAAAATCGCGCGTGCGCAGATCGATCTACTCTCCTGCCAGTCGGAGCCGCGTGGATTGGTGTTTTCTCCTGTCACTCCGCAGGACGGTCCGCCCCTTCCTGCGCCATCGTATTGTTACTGGAACTGAGGGAGGCTCTGCATGGCCGATGGACGTCTCCAACCAGACACAATGTTCAGAGGGACTGGAAGCGGCCCAACCCAACAAGAGGGACTGGAAGCAACATCCCCGGAGTCGGAGATGTCGCCAAATGGAAAACGGAGACTCTGAACCGGGCGGAGGAGAACATCCAGCAACCAGCGCCCGCTGTGAATCCACATCGCCCACTGACAGTCGTCCAGCCCCTTCCCTTCTGGTCCCTCTCGCAGGTCCCGCCCCCCTCCCCTGTTTAATCCCCCACAACCCCCGTCTTTTCTCCGAGCTCTATCCACACAACCCCCCACTCACACCCCCCCCCCCCCCCCCCACACACCCCCTCTCCGGCTCCAAACGCATGCTGTCCCCCACAGTATAACCCCCCTGCCCTCCCCACACCCCACCCCCCCACACCCCTCCCCTCCCCCCCCACACCCCCTGATCCCACCATCCCCCCACCCTTCCTCCCACCCCTCCCCCCCTCACCCCTTGCATTGGGGAAAAGGATACGTTGGGGGACCAGGCCTTCCGCGTGACTTAGTCTGGTATCTTTTAAATATTGTTATATTTTCTGTGTGAAATGGTTGCTCCTCTGATTCCTATTAAATCTTTCCCCTCTCACCTTAAACCTATGTCCAGTTGTTCTTGATTCCCCTACCTCAGTGCATCTACTCTACCTATTCCCCTCATGATCTTATGCACCTCTACAAGATCTACTCTTATTCTGCACTCCAACACTCCAAGGAATACAGTTCTAGCTTGATCAACCTCTCCCTGTAGGTCAAGACTTCAAGTCCTGGCAACAGCCTTGTAAATCTTCTCTGCACTCAGCTCGGTGGAGGGCAATGATCCACTCGGCTGAATGAATTAGTCTAGCTGATTTTCTATTTTTCCATATACTATGTAGTCAGCAGGAGTTTCAGATATTGGTTGATGGTTGTTGTTCTGTGCCCAAGACTCAATGATTCAATGCATTATTGTCACATGTACCGAGGTGCAATGAAATTCTTTTTTTTGGGGTACAGTTCAATAAAAGATTACATAGGGACAATCTCAGATTAAGGACAAAGTGCATAGAAATAGTAAGATGAAATGGGAACTTACCAGTTTGAAGTTTGATCTTTATTTTATGTGGAGTCACGATGAGGGATTACGTGAAGAGCCCACCAGCCCGCATGCGCGTCAATCTTCAAAGCAGCGGTGTGAAATCACAGATAACATTTGATGAACTGAATATAGTAAGATTCGAGAAACTAGAACTACCAGCTGACCTTTATGAGAGAAGTTTGGGAGCGGAGGGCACGTAATCCCTCATCGTAACTCCTCATAAAATAAAGATCAAACTGCAAACTGGTAAGTTCTCATTTAATCTTACTATTTTACTTCGGAGTCACGTAAGTGACAACGTGAAGATTTCAAAGCTCTGTGATTTCATGCCGTGAACACGAGTCCATGCGTCACACACTGCATTAGTTGACCAAGGATGAGTGAAATCGAATAATGACATAGATTTAAAACATGCTAATACTTTTTAATGACCAAATGATAATAATCGTGACCCCACTCATCCGGGAGGAATTATAAAACAGAACTTAAAATAGAGTTGGCAAATACCCCTGGTCTGGCAATGAGTTAGTTATAAAACATTTGGAAGTTCGCTCGTTGGACCATCCTGCCACCACTAGGATGTGATCCAAAGCAATTTCCATATCCCTCGCTGCTGATGTTGTTGTAGCCCTGGTGGAGTGAGATTTGTAAACATCAGTGTTCACTCCTGCACAAGCCAAAACCCGTTTTAACCACCTGGAGGTGGTCCATACTGATACCCTCTTATGAGGTTTTGTGTAACTAACAAACATTGCTAGTTAAGAGCCTCTAAGGCTCTAGGTGACCTAATGTATTGTTGTAGATGTGTGACCACACACAACCAAAAGTCCATGGGGTATACCATGAAAACTAGTTTGAGACCTGACACCCCCGGTCTACTCTGCTAGACTAAGTCATGAACATAAAATATTATATTATCTGCAGATGTAACCATCCTGTGCAGTTGAAGCTTATGCAATGACTGGACCCGTTCTTCTGAACCCAGTGCCATGAGCATAACCACTTTGTAAGTGATTTTGACCGAGGACAGGGATGTAGCTGGAGTCCACCGGCGACACAGTGTCAGCACCACGTTCACATCCCATATCTCCGAGTACCTGGGCCTGGGGAAATTTGAGCCGAAGATATCCTTCATAAATCTGGATATCAGTGGTTGAGACCCGACAGAGTGGTGTCCCGATCCCAGCAACAAGTATGACGACAAGGCACGTCTGGCACAATTTATAGCACTATAACTCCATCGTGAAAATATAGCTCTGAGAGGAATTCCAAGACATCTGTTATACGTGCCGTGTCATACGATATGTTGGACTATAAACAGAGCACTTTCCATTTCTTGATATAGGAGAAGTACTGTTTCTTGGTACTATCTCTTCAGTGATTACATCCACCGAACAACCTGACAGTTCGAACCCCAGGAAAGGTCATCTCAGAGTCTGCAAATCTGCAAACCAACAAATTGATTCGCTCATGCAGTGGACTGTTCTCCCCAGTCACGGGGTAAACCAGCAGATTTCTGCATTTGGGAACAGCCATAAAATGCTCTGTTATCATTCCCAGTATGAGTGGACCCATGGCTGTGTGGGCCAGACAGGCACTACCAAAATGCCTGAGGCGGAGTCTTGCTGGATCTTAAGCAACCACCGACTGATGAGGAAAAATGGAGGAAAGACATAAAGAACATTCCTCCCCAGTGTAGCGAGAATGCATCCATCGCCACTGCCCCTGAATATGGCTGCCATGCCATATATTTTTGCAACTGGTGATTGAACCTAGATGCAAACAAATCTATATTTGGTGTTCCATTGAGCCACAATGTCCTTAAATACTTTGTGATCCAACATCCATTCTGTGTTGTCATTGATTTACGTGATGATACACCAGCGCCAAATGAGAGTAGGTAAACTACCACAGGATATTGACATGATTGCACCCATGTGATTAATATATGCCACCACCGTAGTGTGTCAACTTGTAAATGAACATGCAGATATGCATATTCACACAATAAGCCTTTAACCCATAGAATGTCCCGAGTGTCTTTAAGTAGTTGATACCATATAACTGAGGAATTGGTAATTCATGCACATCCCATCTGCCTCTGTAGCTAGAGATGGTATAGTAATTTCCCATCAGTGAGCACTAGCATCAGATTGTAATATAACTGAAGGTTTAATGACCAAAAGTTACTGGAGCAATGCTGAATACTGTTCGTCCATCATTGTGACTTTATAGCTGCAGCTGGTAATAGCATAGGTCTGTTAACAAGGACCAACATGGTACTTGAGAGCTTGCTCCTTTGCACAATGTAAGTTCTGATAATACAAAGGCCCAAAATGCGCAGCTGAGAAAACAGCCACTATATTGCCTATTATACTGGCCACTTGATGAATAAGCAACAAGATTGTTACAAGCTTTCATTAATTCTAATATCTTGCCCCAGGGCGGAGTCACAGACAAATTAATAGAGTTAAAGGTAAATCTCAATAATCTATAACTCTAGTTGGTATGAACTTACATTTAACTGGATGGATGAGAAACCCCAATTTCTCAAATATTAGTTTTGCGGCTGAAACAGCTAATTAGCAAGATTCAGCATTTTTAGAATATCATCCAGATAGGCCATAACAATGTGTTTTTTAGCTCTTAGCAGTCCAAGCACTGGCTTGATAATTTCGTAAATAACCTGGGAGCTGAAGTTAGCCCATTTCGCAACCCTTTAACTGCTATCATTGCCCATCTGGCTAAATTTCAAATCTCCGGTGATCCCTGTGAATGGGAACTGAATAGTATGCATCTTTGAGATCGACGCATGCCATAAAGCATCCTATGGAAATCAGAGGTTAGACAGTAACGACGTTTTCCATTCTAAAAAGTCTATACTGCACATGTTAATGTGAGTTAATCAAGGGTGATCCGACATCCTCCATCATTCTTTTATGAAAGCGCAGGGTGTCGTCATTGAAACGGTGAAGCTAGGCCCGTCGTGGGTGCTTGAATTAACCCTACAGCTTTTGCTACCTCAACCAGATCTTTACTTGTTTGGATATCTGCTTGTATACCCAAACCTTTTTGTTTGGAATGAATAAATGTCCAACTTGGTGTATATTGTATGGGTGGCAATGAATTAAAGGAAATTCAATTTGGAACCCTTGTATACCGTGCAGTATAAACTGATCTGATGTCATCTTGTCAGTTATAAACGGATCTGAAGTTATCCGTCGTCATTCGTGCAAAAACAAGTGTAATCTATACCAACTTGTAACTGGTCCACACACCCCATGTTTCAGAAAGAACCATACCCACCAACCCCCATGGTTACCGGTGGTCTTATGGTAAACCCAAAGGCCCCTGATGTGGGTTCCATTTCCGTCCTCAGGTTCTATTTCCGTCCTTGATGTGGAGGATAGGACTGCTGGGGTGCATGGATTGCACATTTTCCCTGGCTTGGGCCTTGGTCTGAAAGACCTCTGCCCAGAGAATCAGCTTAAAAGCTGTCAGTCCGAGGAGGCCTCCAGCTCCATCAATGGAAGGCCGCAGAGCGCCCGGAGAATGTGATCCGAAATTTAATCACATCTCCAGCAAGGTAAGAACCTGAAAAAAAGTTTCCCCCGATCCCCTCCCCCCTCTCCCCTCCCCCCACATAAAACAAACCAAAGAACATTAAAATAAACTTTTAACACACTAAAAAAATAACAAAAAGAATTAAAAAACGAACCGACTGCTGACAGGGCAGCCATATCCCCGGCGCCCCTGGTGGTATCAGGTGTAATAAAATATGTGAGAGACACCAGGTTTTGGTGCCATTCTCAAAGTCCACGTTGCTTTATGTGCTGCTGGCCACAAAGGCCCATTGTCCTGGCTGCATTTCAGGGTTGGCCTGGCCAAGCAAAGTTGTGAGCTGCCCCCTTCGCTGCTCCACCGCTCTGTGCCACTGCAGGTGGTGGTGGTGGTGGTGGGGGGGGACTAACTATGTCAGGAATAGATCTTCCAGACTTAAAAGACACTTGGGCAGGTACATGGATAGGAAAAGTTTAGAGTGAGGCGGGCCAAACGAGCAAATGGGATTATCTTAGATGGGCCTTCTTGGTCAGCATGGACAAGTTGGGCCAAAAGGCCTATTTCTGAGCTGCATGTCTCAATGACTTTATGACACCATTAGGCCCCAGACCCCAGATCCTGGTGAAGAATACTTTGCCAAGTCAATTGCCTTGGATTGATCTATAACTTATGCTGATTCAGTTACGAAGCACTTGACCATTCTGTTTAACTACCATGATCCCACTGACTTTGTTGAGTTGGAATAGTTTCTGCTCTGTGAATGTTAAAATTGCCATGAAAATTCCACATAAACAATATATTTGCAGGAAATGTTCACAATGCCTTTGTCGTATTTTATCCTTCCTCTGGAACATAGGGGCACCAACAGCTCCCCCAAATCTCATTAGTCTATTTGAGATGCTCTTCCTCATCAGGGGTGGCATGGTGGCTCAGTGGTAGAGTTGCTGTCTTATAGCGACAGAGACTCGGGTTCAATCTTGACTACAGTTGCTGTCTGGATGGAGTTTGCACGTTCTCCCTGTGACCACATGTGTTTTCTCTGGGTGTTTCGGTTTCCTCCCATATTACAAAGACGTGCAGGTTTGTCGGTTTGGCTTCAGTAAATTGTCCCTAGTGTCTAGGATAGAAATAATGTGTGGGTGATCGCTGGTCGGTGTGGATTCGGTAAGCCGAAGTGCCTGCTTCCACGTTGTATCTCTAAGCTAAAATGAACTAAACCGTGCAACAAAAACCTATTATTTCATGTTTCGCAGGCAGATGTTTGACATTTTGTGTTTGGTGGTGCTACTAACTGGATAGATTATGACTTCAACTACACCCTCAAGTTATACGTTCTTGTAATGAGCCATGTTACTACATGAGTTTGGGCACAGCTGTTGCCAGCTATGATGACTAACCATCATTCTAATTCCAAAGGAGGACAAAATTTACCACTTAATTGTAATGTTTCAGACCTCTTTCAGTAACACAATCTTTGGTCAAATTACACAGAGCGGCAAAAATGACCATGAGACCAAAAGACCATGACATAGGAGCAGAATTGGACCATTTGGCCCATTGAGTCTACTCCATCATTCGATCATGGCTGATCTATTTTTCCCTCTCACCCCCATTCTCCCTCCTTATTGCTGTAACCTTTGATGTCATTACGAATCAAGAACCTATGAATCTCCGCTTTAAAAATACCCATCGTCTTGGCCTCCACACCCTTCTATGGCAATTAATTCCACAGATTTACCTCCCTCTTGCTAAAGAGGCACCCTTGTAAATTTATGGTTGGACAATTCTTAGATCACCCCCACCATTATGACTGCTGGATTATTACAATGTTTCCAGTGGCTTGAACGTGCACTCTCTTATCTTTGTGTTTGATTGCATCTATGGATTCTGTACCTTGTGCTCGATTAGCTCCTTGGAGCAATGATATTTACTGCTTTAATTTAGCTCTTTCATCAATCACCCTTCCTCTGATGGTAAAATGACCATTATTTTTTTCTCCAAGCTCCATAATGGTTTTTGCTGCTATCACCCGTCAGAGTGAAGGATGGAGGAATATCTTCTGCTTTTTCACACAGGTGATAAATCATTGTATTTACTTGTTTAATTTTCACTTCATCTGCAAGTCCAGGCATATTCTGAGAGCATCCCCAGTGTTTTCATAAGTGCACTGTAGCTCAGTTAAGAAGCATTACGCTTTGCTGCAATATTAGATCTGTCTTCACTGGTTTAGCTCAAATTTCCATTTGCAACTTGTGACTGACTTGGTGCCCACACTGATTTCTACTTGTTTTTTTTAATCTTGCCTGCTGAGAACATCCATACATCCTAAATTAGCAACTTCTTTGTGTTCAGCAGATAACAATCAACACCTGACACCATACACGGTGTGCAGGCTTTAGCAATTCAAACTTAAATTGATCATAGAAGACATTACAGCAGGCACTAAATATTTTTTTGCAATAGTACAGCTGAGTGGATAATAGAACAACATTCATATCAATAATCTTCTTGATATTGGGTCTCCTTTCATATTGTTCCATTGCAACCAGAGGAAAAAAAAACATTCATGGAAATATCCTCCTGGACTTTGCGGAGAAATTTTGTGTTCAGTCATCCAAGGCAGTGTTGGTTGCCAGTTAATTTCAATGGATTGGTGAAATGCAAAGGTAAGTAAAACCTGTTCAGCAACTAAAAACAATTACAGTACATCTCTCTCCGATTTGCAAGAGGGATAGCAATTTTTTTGCTGAGGCTTAAGAATACATTTAGAAATTAAAATTATCAACTGATTATGTATCTCACAAAGTGCTGGGGTAACTGGGACAGCACAATGATGCAGCAGCAATTTTGCTGCCTCAGAGCACCATAACTAGCAATGTTACAAAATTTTGAGATTTTAAAAATCAAGTCTACAATTTATCCCATCAGATAAAGCATAAAAAGATGTTTAATTTAACACCTAATTCACTTTCATATCTTCATATTAAAAAAGTTATGGCCATTTTCATACTCGGAAATTAGCATCTTGTTCCCTATTGCTTTTCCATTGACTTAACACAAATGTTGTGATCGGGGATAGTCAAAAGCCCATAACTTTCTTAAAAATTAAGAGAACTGAAAGAAATTTTCAGTTATTATAGATTGAAGCATTCTGAAACAAATATGAAACAATGTTATTTGGATGACCTGAAATTAAAGCATATAATTAGTTAGTTACCCAATTGTAGCTAATTACAAAATTCAATTACTAGATCTAAACATCTATCCATTTCTTCAGAAAATATTAACACTTAAAAAAAAGCCTAAGTGTCCAAATAACATTCACACAAGAATTCACAATATAACATGATTTTTAAATCTCATTGTTATGAATTTATAGGCCAAATTGAAGGAATTTAGTGTTTAATGCCTGTAAATTAATGGCCATTTAAATCAGCATGCGAGTGGGTTTTTATGGAACGTGATAAATTGGAACGTTGCGGTGAATTTAAACCCCATATCGGCAGGAAAAATACTGCCGGTTCGTATGCGGAGTAAATCACCGTTTCGCAACATGAAATGTTGATTAAGGTCATCTTAACAAGCAAGTTTATATGAAAAAATAAACGGATTTCCTTTACCTGTCCCCTACGTAAAATCCGTCCCCGTTGTCGGCGATCACGGCATTAGAAGCTAATTTTTATTTTACTCCAGCGCTGAAATAGTTGGGCGATTTAAAAAAAAAATTCACTTACCGGCAGTCGGAACGAATCTTTAGCAAAAGCTCGCACCCCGAGAAAATATAATTCCGCAAGGCAAGGGAAAACCGCATTTTAACCCTGCCCCCCCACCAAAGGCGCCAAAGTTGCGCACATGGCCAGTGACAGAACTGCAGCGCTGCTAAAGGTAAGTTTTGTAACATACCTACCATAACCCGGGTTCGATTCCGACTACAGGTGCTATCTGTGTGGAGTTTGTATGTTCTCCCTGTAACTGAGTGGCTTTTCTCAGGGTGCTCCGGATTTCTCTCACAATCCAAAGACGTGCAGATTTCTAGGTTAATTGGCTTCTGTAAATTGTCCCTCATGTTTAGGTTAGAACTACTGTATGGGTGATCCATGGTCGGTGTTGACTCGGTGGGCTCAAGGGCCTGTTTCCATGCTGCATCTTGAAGCTAAACTCAGACAGTCAGGCAGCTTCTCTGGAAAAAGTTGAAAGGCGACATTTCAGGTCGGGACCCTTCTTGTTTCTCAATGTATTTTCACACTCAATCTCCTCATTTCTGAAATTGTATGGTGTCGGGATTTCATGTTCAGTATTTTTGGTAACGTTCCATGGAGATAATTTTGCCATCATCTTTTGTTTCATAACCACCTGTATTTAACTTGGGACTGATGCATAATTTCTAATGATGGCACACTTCCAATGATCTTTCCTTATTCCCTGTTAAGCAGTTGGGCAGCCAAGCACAACATGCTGTTACTGGCATCATCCCCTCTGTCAGTCCAATGCTGTGCATCAGATGTAGGACATTCTAATCTTTCAGCAGGCAAGTGATCTTCAGTGCTGAGCAAAATATTCTTTAAACTTTAGAAACACAGCATGGAAACATGCCTTCTGCCCGCAGAGTCTGCGCCTGATGGTGACACAAAGTTTGGATTTGTAACACCTTTTCCTCAGGCAAATGGGAATATGGATTTATTTTGGCAGAGCCAATATTATCAATGGTCGTGAATGTCACGGGGCCCCATTGATTTCAAAGCCTCTGCATTTTACTGGGCTGAAGATCATTTGTAACAACCCACAGTTTGTTGAGCTACTTTGCATCAGGGCAGCCACTGAGTGCCGACGACTAATTTTATTTAGTTTGGAGACACAGCGTGGAAATAGGCTGCCCGACCCACCAAGAACACACCACCCATCAGGCACCCATTCAAACTAGTTTTACATTATCCCACTTTCTCATCCTCTCCCTACAAAATAGGGGTAATTTTACAGAGGTCCATCAACCTGTAAACGTACAGGTCTTTGGAATGTGCGGGGAAACCAGAGTATCCGGAAGAAACTCATGTGGTCACAGGTACACCGTGGATGGCTCGATTGTAAACATGTATGGTCTTTTCACTGACTGGATAGCACGCAACAAAAAACTTTTCACTGTACCTCGGTATATGTGACAATAAACAAAACTAAACTAAACTAGAACGAGCAAACTGCAGAGTGATAGTCATCAATAGATGAAGGGTCTCAACCTGAAGTGTGGACTGTCTTTAAAAACCGACTGTCTATCTCCTTCCACAGATAAAGGAGAACATGGCTGGAGTAACTTAGCAGGTCAGGAAGCATTCCTGGAGAACATGGATCTCCAGAGATGCCTCCTGAGCCGCTGAGTTCCTCCTGCAGCTCTTCTTGTTTTTTGCTACATATTGTGTGCCTTCCACAATGGTCAAATGGGCATGTCGTCATTACTTATCTGATCCATATCAGATGATCAGGTTACCAAGCATAATCCAGTTTACTTCTATCAAAGTGCTTCAGTTCTTTAAAGCAAGCCCTTGCCTGTAACTCCCACACATTCATTGCTACAAAGGACAAGACATATTTTCTCAAATTGAGTCTCCCACTTCAATATCTCTCAATTTCTGGGACAAGCTCACAAATATTTTTTATTTTTAAAGTGTTTGGGAAAACAATGTGAAAGCGTAGCTCTTTACCATTTTAACCATTACTCACCGCAGTGCTTGTAAACTCCTGGGAACGAAACTCTGAAGAAGGAAGCAACTCTTCGATATGATCACCCAATCACACTAGTTCTGTTGATAAATATTTTTATTAGTTGTAGAAACATATTAATAAGAAATACTTATTAGATACATTCATAATATTATTAATATTAATATAACATTTAAGACTTTATGTTTCTATACACTTTTTTTATTTTTTTTATAAAGTAGGAAGAGATAGAGAAAAATAATATAGAGAATAAGGAAGTGAATGGAGTATTAATCAATTATCCGTCATTGGAGATATAAGCATGATTTATTATGCGTAGTTCTTCATCCATTCTATTATTCAGGTCTCAGTCAAGCCCTCGCACCGAGCCACTTTGACCCTGTAAATATTCAATATATGGAGACCATATCCCTCTGAAGAGATCCAACCTGTCCATTAGGACAAGCCTCAATCTTTCCAGATGGAGTGTCTCCGACATTTCTGTATTCCACATTTTGATTGTGGGGGATGTAGGACCTTTCCAGAATTTTAGTATTAATTTTTTCCCAATTATTAAACCATAATCAATAAAGATTCTTTGATTTGTTGTTATTAATTGGTCTGTTTCCAGTATTCCTAGTATTATTAACTTTGAGTCAAGAGTCAGATTCATATTAACAACATTCAAAATTATCCTAAATATTTCAATCCAAAATGTTGTAATTTTTACACAGTTTGTAAATGAATGTGTCAGATTAGCTTCTAAATGTTGACATTTATCACATATGGGAGATACTTTTGGAAAGATGTTATGTAGTTTGGATTTTGAATAATGTAGTCTATGTAGTATTTTAAACTGTATAAGAGAGTGTCTAGCATTTAACGAACAGTGGTGTATATGTTGTAAACTTTCGTCCCATACTTCTGGTCTTATAATTTGACCTAAATTGTTTTCCCAGGATTGTCTATATGTTTCTGTTGATGGGACATCATTTTCCAATAGGATATTATATATATATGAAGTCATTTTTTCTGTGGTCGGATGTTTATTTAGACATTCATCTAAAATTTATGTCTTTCTATTTCTAAGTTCCTGTGTGTTTGCTTTTACATAGTCTCTAATTTGTAAGTATCTAAAATAATCTTTAGAATGTAGTCCATAAATTTGTTGTAATTCTTGAAATGAAAGGAAAACATTTTCCTTATAGAGATCACCCATCTTAATAATTCCCTTGTGTTAACGAAGAAAGTTAGAGAGGAGGTTGTGAAACTTCTCCGTCTGAAGAAGGGTCTCGACCCGAAACGTCGCCTATCTCCTTCGCTCCTTAGATGCTGCTGCACCCGCTGATTTTCTCCAGCTTTTTGTGTAACCCTTAATAATTCCCTTGTTTTTCCATTGTGAAAAGCCTTTATCCATCATTGAAGGTTTAAATGTAACATTATTTACAATGGTAAGGGCTAGTGGTATAGATTTCAGTTTTAATGTTTTCTTTATTTGTTTCCAAATACGTATTCCGCTTTCTATTATCGGGTTTTCACTATAGGTTTTCTTACCTAAATTAATATTAGCAAATATTATTGAGCTGATTTCAAAAGGAGAACAATCTTCTTTTTCCATATTTAACCAAATTGGTTGGTTATCTGTCTCTTCTAACCAAAAATTCATATTTTTAATATTAACTGCCCAGTAATAAAACATAAAGTTTGGTAGTGCTAAACCTCCATTTATTTTTAATTTACATAAATGTTTTTTATTTATTCTATGGCTCTTATAATCCCAAATAAAGTTAGTAACTAGGGAGTCCACCTTCTTAAAGAAATTTTTAGGAAGATATATCGGAATTAATTGGAAAAGATATAATAATTGTGGAAGAAAAATCATTTTTATTATATTAATTTTACCTAACATTGAAATGGGTAAAGTTTTCCAATATAAAATATTCTTATTTAATTTATTCAATAATAGTGGGAAGTTAGATTTAAATAAAGAATCAAATCTTTTTGTTACATAAATTCCAAGATATTTAATTTTTTCATTTGTTATCTTAAAAGGAAATTGTTGTAATATGTGTAAGTTATTTACCATTATTGGCATGTTCACTTTTACACACTAGTTCTGTTATCCCACTTTCTCATCCATTCCCTATAGACCAGGGATAATTAACTTACAAACCAGCATGTCTTTGGGATGTGGGAGGAAAGCAGTGCACCCAGAGAAAACCCACACAGTCACAGGGAGAACGTGCAAATACAGAGAGCACCTGAGGTCAGGATTGAACCCTGGTCTCTGGCATTGTGAGGCAGCAGGTCTACCAGCTGCACCACTGTGCCGCCCCAATGTTGTTGAGGGTTCTGCCATCAGCTGTGTACTGTAGACAAAGAACAAAGCCAAAACCAGCCAGGAACCTATTTCAGTTCAGATCAGTTTAGTTTATTGTCACGTGTTTATTGGCTTGTATTCGCTAGAATTTAGAAGACTGAGGGGGGATCTTATAGAAACTTACAAAATTCTTAAGGGGTTGGATAGGCTCGATGCAGGCAGATTGTTCCCGATGTTGGGGAGGTCCAGAACAAGGGGTCACAGTCTAAGGATAAGGGGGAATTCCTTTAGGACCGAGATGAGGAAAACATTTTTCACACAGAGTGGTGAGTCTCTGGAATTCTCCGCCACAGAAGGTAGTTGAGGCCAGTTCATTGGTTATATTTAAGAGGGAGTTAGATGTGGCCCTTGTGGCTAAAGGGATCAGGGGGTATGGAGAGAAGGCAGGTACGGGATACTGAGTTGGATGATCAGCCATGATCATATTGAATGGCGGTGCAGGCTCGAAGGAAATGTAGATGCTGGATTATATCGAAAGTACACATTAAATATTGGAGTAACTCAGCGGGTAGGGCAGGAATAGGTGATGTTTCGGATCGAGATCCCTCTTTAGACTGAAGAAGGGTCTGAAGAAGGGTCTCAAGCCGAAATGTCACGTACTCCTTTTCTTCAGAGGAATGTTTTTTTGAAGGGAAGAGGCATCATTTGATGATGATAATGTAATGGAAGTGTGTCAATGGCTGTAGATGATTAGGAAGGATGAGGAGAGATATTGTACCACTTTCATAATCATATTAGATTATGATGATCAGATCAAGCCTGATTCAATGTTAGAACTGAAGCATACTTACAGATGCAGCAAATATTGAGAGGAAAGTTGAGGAGACTGCATGCTCATGGACTTTAGAGGAACAGGACTCTTGAAAGGGTCATCAAGGGAAATAATAACATAACATTTAGTTGCAAAATATCATCAAATCAATGAATTTTAATTCTGATGCCTCTGCATTAATTTAGAGTAACAAATTGCCTGTCCTTTATGAAAATTGGCAGATGTGAAAGTTACCTTTGTTAATCCCCTTATTAATCCTTAGTGTTGACAGCCTCTTGAAAAGGCAATCTGTATCGTAGAGGCCAGACATTAGGAGTGCAGATTCCGTTCATGCCCCGCGGGGGAACGTTTTATAAAGTGTTGGCATTCAGAAGAATGCTGAAACTGTTGAGTAGTCAATAATTGACATGCAGCAACCTCCCCACTTGTAGATTCATTTAAGCTCCTCCTCTCTATCAATTACTTCTCTCGGGCCTGCACTCACATGTCCCCGATTCCTCCTCTCCCTTTCCCCACTCCTACCCCCCCTCCCCCCACAGTCTGTGCCTCACACACCCATTTCACCCCTTCCCCCTCCCCTTCCACCTACATTCCTTTCTCTAGCTCCATAATTCACAATTCTTCAATCCTTTTGTCTCATACCTTCTGTTTTCTGGCCTTTGTCTAACCAACAGCCCATCAAAAACCCCTTCACCTGCATCAACCTGATACCTCTAGTTTCCCTCTCCCCTGGCTCAGTCTGAAGAAGGATCTCAAACCAAAATGTCTCCTATGCTGCCTGACCTGCTGAGTTAGTCCAGCATTTTGTGTCTATTTTCAACCTATATCCTCCCAGGCTTTGTCCTGTATTGTCTGCTCTACCAGCTTTCCTTCCCCACCCCCATGCCCCCATCCCTTTACAATCAGTCAGAATAAAGGTCCCGACCTGAAATACCTCCTATCCATGTTCTCCTGCCATGCTGCCTGACCCGCTGAGTCCAACATTTACTCCAGCATCTTGGGACTTGCTCTCTATAACATTCAGGATTTCAACACTTGAATTATTTCCAGATTGGCTGATGGTAGAATTAGTATTAATTGCTTTAGCAGATATTACACTGTTGTCTTTCATACAGTTATTAATAATTTTTAAAAAGTGACCTTAAAACAACTTATTCCACCGATTGTTGTTGAGAACATTAACTGGGTGACCAGCGCTGATATTAACCTTTGATCTTCATGTAATTATTTTACGTGTATCATAATCAATCATTATTTCATCCATCTTATAGCCTAATAACATCTATATTACCTTTACTCCCAGTGTAGCTCGTGACAAATGACCTATTGATTGATAGAATTGTCTATGTAACATAGAATTGTGCCAAGCATTCGTTCGATTTATAAAGCATGCTTTTTGTAATCTTAAGTGCATTCTTTCACATTTTGCGCTGATAATTCTTTCACATTTTTTTTCTTTAGTTACTCTGTTAATGAGGTTAGACACAAAAATCTGGAGTAACTCAGCGGGACAGGCAGCATCTCTGGTGAAAAGGAATGGGTGACGTTTCGGGTCGAGACCTTTCTTCATACTGGTTAGGGATCAGGGAAACGAGAGCTATAGACGGTGATGTGGAGAGATAAAGAACAATGACTGAAAGATATGCAAAAATGTAACGATGATAAAGGAAACAGACCAATCAACAGTAAAAGTAATAGCAATACATATTATCATAACTGGTCTAATTGCATAATTCCAGAACTTTGCAAAATTATATAACATGTGTGACACAACTCCCAAAGGGGGTGGGGGTAGATCAGACTATGGGGATTGATCATCACTTTTTGATTCTTTGTCCCACTCAGTTTGTCAGCTGACCAGTGGTAGCATCAAATAATAGTTGTAGCAACGTCCCAGTGTCTCATCTCTCCATTAGTAACACTCCACTTATTGCACATTTGCATGCATATACCGTCATTCATTCAAATACACTCCCAAATAAGGGACAAAAGGTCAAAATAAGGGACAAATTCCCGAAGGCAATTCGTTGACCGACTCGGCCATGGCTGGGTGAATGATGAGTTGGCTCGGGTGCTGGACTGCACACAAAGTCCAGCCGGCGGGCCAGCTGAGGGATTTTGGCCCAGGCGCCGGACTTTACCCCTCCTCAGCTGGCCCGCCAGCTGGGCTTTTGTGTTCTGCTGCACACCAAGTCCGGCACCCCATCCAACTCATGAACCGATGATTGGCCATGAGGGAGGGGTGGTGTCGGCAGTAAGCGAAGGTCCGAAGGTCGACAGCTGGCCGAGCTGCCAACAGACGAGGTCACGGGCGAGGCGTTGCTGCTGCACTCCGTGGTCGAGATGGGTGAGGCGGGGCCAGACGCAGCGCTTCGATCCGACAGTCCCCTCGACCCAAGTAGTAGGTCAAAAGCGGGTCAAGGGTGGTCCCATATGGGACAAACCAATTGACCCCACTATACGGGATGTCCTGGCTAATACGGGACAGTTGGCAACCCTACTCAGACAAGAGTCCCACAAATTTGTGAAAATTGGAACACATTTTGAAAACAGTCAAAGGCGGCACAGTGGCACAGTACTAGAGTTGCTGCCTTACAGCGTCAGTGACCGGGGTTTGATCCTGACTCTGGGCACTGTCTGTATGGAGTTTGTGCATTCTCCCCTTGACCACATGGGTTTTCTCCGGGAGCTCCGGTTTCGTCCCACACTTCAAAGATGTACAGGTTTGTAGGTTAATTGGATTCGATAAAAATTGTAAATTGTCCCTATTGTATAGAATGGCAGGGCTGGCCTAAAGCCGATTGGACCGATTTTTCCAAATTGGGCCCAGCGCCCAAGGGGGGCCCCGCGTTAATTTTCCGTATTTCTTATGGAAATACAAATTTGCTTCGTTAAATAAAGATTTTTTTTGTAATTGCCGTACGGATTTTTTTACAAAACGAACAATGATAACAACCGCTGCATGGCCATTAGACACAAACAATGTGTTAACTACTACTGTAGCACTTGTTAACAGCCAGTAGTTAACAAGTAGTTATTCAATGTGTCATCAATGCATCGATCCACATTCCTCAGTAAATGTAATTGTGTTTTGAACAAGTATTAATGACGCTGCGTTCCTTTGAATACAACTCATGCGGCGTCATTAACACTTGTTCAAAACATAATTACATTTACTGAGGAATGTCGATCGATGCATTGAAGACACATTGCGAATATCTTAAAACTCACCATCATGATTGAGGACTTCTTCTTGGTGAGCTTCTTGATCTGCAGCAGGTTATGCCACTGTCCCACTTAGGAAACCTGAACGGAAACCTCTGGAGACCTTGCGCCCCACCCAAGGTTTCCATGAGTCGCCAGAGGTTTTGGTTACTTGCCTGGAAAACCTCCACCGAAGCGTGAGCTGCATCTACTGACCAAACATCCTACAGGATCTTTGCTACCGACCACGCATCACCCGCACAAACACATTGCGAACGTGGGGGTCAGGGACAGTGGCGGAGCGTTGTCTGCGCAATGAAGAGGAAGGTAAACGGCTGCCACAGAGCACGGTAAGTCCTTTAGAGAGCACGGGAGGGAGGGGGAGAAGGGGAAATAAGGCGAGAGAAGGACAGAGAAGGCGAGAGAGAAGGGGAGAGAGAAGAGCAGAGAAAAGGGAAGAGCAAAGGGGAGAGAGAAGGGGGAGAGACAGTTTTAAGAAGTTTAATAAAGTTAGCAGGCATTTTACCTTCCGGCGGATCTTCTAGGTCCTGAAAACCAAAGATCCTATAGGATCTTTGCTGAAAACTCCAATGAGCCAATCAAAATGGCCGGTCAGCAAAGGAGATTGCCTTCGACTGCCTGTAAGTAAATAGCAACTCCACTGGCTTTGACCAAACGGCAACCTATTTTTAGTCGAGGCCGGTTTTGAAATTGTTGAAATAATCGCAGGAACATAGAAGAAGCCTTGACTATGCGGAAACCAATATCGACCGTTAGGGAGAGTGACCAAAACCTCCGGGAATCTCCTGCAACCTCACGGAAACCTTGGGTGGGGCAAAAGGTCACCAGAGGTTTCCGTTCAGGTTTCCTAAGTGGAACAGGAGCTTTATTCATTCAATTTACCTACCGACCCACGTTGTGTCTCTCTGTCATTCGCTCTCTCCCTCCCTCTCTATTGCGCGCTTTCTCTCTCCCGCTCCGCATCTCGTCTCTCTCTAGCTCTCTTGGCATTCCCGGAATCATTGACATTTTGCGGTAGACAAAAATGCTGGAGAAACTTAGCGGGTGAGGCAGCATCTATGGAGCGAAGGAAATGTGCAACTTTTCAGGCCGAAACCCTTCTTCAGACCCGGCCCGAAACGTTGGCTATTTCCTTCGCTCCATAGATGCTGCCTCAAGCCCTGTCCCACTGTGCGAGTTCACCCAAGAGTCTTCCTGAGTTTAAAATCTATGTATAGCATCTCTGTCCCTATTTTCAAATTCCCACTTTGAAATAAAATACAACTTTCGACTTTAAAATTTTGTAGCAGGATCGCGATTCATCGATTACCATGCATTTTCAATCATCGTTCGATTCAGTGTAATTTTCACACCTGGTTGATGTAGTTTTTTTAAAGATACAGTACATTACAATAAATTTCAAGCATACCCGGTACTAAACGCATGAACATTAAGGTGGTTACTGATGTTACAAATTGTAGATGGTTTATATGCAACCAATAACATAGTTACCTCACTCCCATTAACCCCGCCTAGTTAACATCAATCATAACGCCTTCCCCTTCCTGGGCGCAGCAGTAGAAGAATGTAGCCAGTGCTTGAAGATGTATGTAATACCCTGTGCTATCATTACAAGATGTTGCACACTTTAAGAGCTTGTAAAGTGTTTATTTACATGGTGTCGAAGCTGGAAGACACTGCGTCTCCTGTCTATCGGGTTTTATTTCTTTTTTTTGATTTGTGTCTTTTGTGCTTAATCTCTCTGGCCATGGCGTCCTCTTGCAGAAAGCCCGAGCAGCTTGTCTTTGATGCTGACATCTCTGAGCGCTGGGCCACGTTTGAATTTGATTTCACACACTTTGTCAACGTCGCACACCGCGCTGATCCTGACTCCCTTAAAGCTTCCCCTCCTACTCAACCTTGTCGGACCTGATGCCATGAAGAGAGCCAGAACTTTCACCTACGCTCCAGCGTCCTGGGCGACGACGACGAGGTGATTACTCCTGCAGAGTCTGCCGACGACCCCGCTTGCCTGCTACGTAAGTTCAGGGAGATTTGTGACCTGCCCTCGAACCGCATTCTAGAGAGGGCACGGTTCTTTACAAGGAGACAGTTGCCGGATGAACCTGTTGAATGTTTTATTGCTGATTTGCGTCATCTCGCCCAGCGGTGCCGTTTTGGCGACATGACAGACCAGCTCACTAGAGACATTTTAGTAACTGGCATGCGTGACCAGAAGCTGCGATGTGAGCTTTTGAGGGATCCGGATCTAACGTTGGAAAAAAGCCGTGCATGCCTGCAGATTGTCTGAGGTCGTTGTTTTGCCAGATGACCACCGGGACTCGGGCAATAAATCTGTCAACCTGGCTGGGTTTAGGAGCCCACAGCCTCGGATGGGAAACAATGTTTTTCTGCCGCGTGCCAACCCTGGTCCTGGTGAAGTGCCCCGAAAAAGGTGCCCAAACTGTAACTACATGCATCATAGACTGTCGACGTGTCCCGCCTTTGGTAACGCCTGTAACTTCTGTAAAAAGCTGAATCATTTCTCTGCCTCCTGTCGCTTATTCCGTTCCCGTGGGAGACAGGCACAAGCCTCCAGACCCAGTCTAAACATGCTGAGGCAATCTGATATCCGTTACGACTCACAGCCCGACTTAGCTGAATCCTATGATGCAGATCCAATTAATCTTCCCGAGGACTCGCATGTGTTTACCCTCCTACAGACACCCGCCCACCGCACTGATCCCTCCGTATCTGTGACTGTCAATGATGTAACCTTCCTTGCTAAATTAGACACAGGTGCGAAGGTCAATGTTTTGTCCATGAATCTTTTCAACAAGATAAGGAATAATGAGCCTCTGGTTGCTGACGATGCTACCCTGCACGCCTATGGTGGAGAGATTCTAAGGCCTGCGGGGAGGGCCACTTTAACTTGCGTGCTGCAAAAGGCCACAAGAAACCTGGTTTTCTATGTTTTGAACTCTGACTGTGTAACCCTGTTGGGCAACCGTGCGTGCCAGGATCTTGGCCTGGTGTCCTTCGACCCGCACGGTCCACAAAGTGCAACTGTCGTTTGACCCGGTTGCAGAATACCAGGACCTGTTCGACGATGACCTGGGGAAGTTACCACTGTCATACCATATTTTCCATTGACCCCAAATATACAACCCGTGGTCCGCGCACCTCACAGGGTGTCTCACGCCATGAAAGACAGGGTCGAGGCGATGCTCAACAAGATGGTCGAAAAGGGGGTGCTAGTAGCAGTTAGCGAGCCCACCGATTGGGTCTCCACCATGGTTGCCACGATTAAGAAAGACAAGAACGAAATACGTGTGTGTATCAACCCGAAGGACTTAAACCTTGCCATCAGGCGACCACATTACCCCATGCGGTCTGTTGAGGATGTGGCGGCAAAGGTCGGGCAAGCCACCATCTTTTCGGTCCTAGACGCTAAGAACTCGTTTTGGCAGATCCCGTTGGACAAAGCGTCTTCTGACCTGACGACCTTCGCCACAACCGTTCGGCAGGTTCAAGTTCCTGCGAATGCCATTCGGCATCAATTCTGCTAGCGAGGTGTTCCAGCGAACGATGGAGCAGATATTCTCGGACCTGCCATGTGCCATCATCGTGGATGATATCCTGGTTTATGGGAAGGACATTGCCGAGCACGACCTGAACCTCCGCCGCGTCCTGGATCGGGCGCGACAGGCGAATCTGAAGCTGAATCCCAAGAAGTGCCGGTTTCGTGTCTCAGAGGTCACGTATGTTGGACATGTTTTTCACCTCTAACGGACTAAAACCCGACCCCTTGAAGGCAGCTGCCATCACCTTGGAAAGTTTGTACCAAACCTCAGTGAGCTGAGTGCTCCCCTGCGGCAGCTGTCAAAAAAGGATATCGCCTGGGTCTGGCTCCCACATCACCAGCAGGCCTTTGACCGCCTCAAGTCGAAACTGATTAGCACTCCGACGTTGCGGTTCTTCGACGTGGGTCGCCCCATCACCGTCACCTGTGACGCTTCCAAGTTCGGCCTGGGTGCGGCCTGCCTTCAGTCTGTCGATGGATCGCTACATCCTGTCTCCTATGCCTCCCGCACCATGACGGACACCGAGCAGCGGTACGCTCAGATCGAGAAAGAGCTGCTCGCGGTGGTGTTCGCCTGCTCCAAGTTCAGAGACTTCCTGTTCGGCAGCAGATTTACGGTCGAAACCGACCACCAGCCACTGGTGACAATCCTGAACAAGCCGATTCACGCTGCCCCTGCCAGGCTGCAGCGTATGATGCTGCAGCTCCAGCGTTTCGACTTCGATATAATCTACAAGAAGGGCACCGAGATGCACATTGCGGACACCCTATCGCGTGCCCCGCGAACCTCCTGCGCTCGCCACCCCTACGAAACAGAGGACTTGCTCGTACTGGGCGTTAACTTTATTCCCACCAAGCAGCTACAGGTTTTGGCCGAGCACACCGCTGCCGATCCGGTTTTGCAGCAGCTTGCCTCTGTGATTAAAGCAGGGTGGCCAACAAAGCGCTCCGCCGCGCCGTCTGAAACACAGCCTTTCTTCCTGGTCCGCGACGAACTGGTGCTCCAGGATGGCGTTTTCGTCAAGGGACATAAAGTTGTAGTCCCGTCCTCCCTGTTTGACTTTTACTTTTGTGCAGCCCATAGCGGACACCCTGGGGTCGATGCAACACTCGCCCACGCTCAGTGCCAATTCTATTGGCCTGGAATGGCCAAATATATCCGAGACCGATTTCTGCCTGCTCCACGTGCAACAGTCTTGCACCACACCAGCAGCGACAGCCCCTGCTGCAACAGCCCGCCCCTGCCTTGGCCTGGTCCTCGCTGGCTGCCGACATATTCGAGTGGCGTGGTAACCACTACCTTGTCCTGGTCGACTCGTACTCCAACTGGTTCGAAGTGGATTTGCTGACATCCCTCACGTCGGAGATGGTGATCCGCAAGCTGCGGAAACACTTCTCCACTTTTGGGACCCCTGTCATGCTGCAGACTGACAACGGCAGGCAGTTTACAAGCCGAGAATTCAAGAGTTTTGCTGACAAGTGGAACTTCGTGCATTTCACCAGCAGCCCAGAGTACCCACAGAGCAACGGCCTTGCAGAACGGGCCGTCCGCAGCGCCAAGCTTCTGATGGAAACAGGCGCGACTATCCAACTCTGATTTGTATTTGGATCTCCTGAACCTCAGGAATGTTTCCAGGGATCCGGCCATGGGGTCACCTGCTCAGCGTCTGATGTCCAGAACTACCAGATCCACCATCCCGATTGCCCAGCGCCAGCTGAAACCTCGGGTGCTGGAGCCCGCCTCCGTGCAGAGGCGAATTCAAGAGAAACATGACTGCCAGCGGCGTTCCCACGATCGGTCGTGCAGACCACTCGATCCTCTGTTGCCCGGACAGGTTGTTCGGTTGCAGACCGCCCAGTGGTCACTACCGTCTGGCCACCGTGGTTGGGGTGGCCGACTCACCTCGTTCGTATCTGGTCGACTGTGAGGGTACCATCTACCGAAGAAGCCGACAACACCTGCTTGCGGTTAATGAGCCACAGCCGCAGCCCCCGGGGCCCTATGCCCCGCCACTCTCCTACCAGCAGCCGGCTGCCGTCCCGGCTGGTGTTCCCTGCATGCCTCGGTCCCCGTCGCGGGCGCCTGGTTCCCCTCTGCGCGGGTCCCCTGTTGCCGGTCGCGGTTCTCCCTCTCCTGTTTCTCCCACCCCAATGCCCTTCCCTGGTTCCCCGGCTGCCTCGCGTCCTCCTGTTTCTTCTGCTCCTTCGGGGGAAGGGGGAGACATCCGTACGCGCTCGGGCCGGATCAGCAAGCCGCCTGTTCGCTACGGCGATTTTGTTTAATTCTGCTGTTTAATTCTGTTGTCGTGACAACAATCTGTTTTTTGATTTCTAAGGGGAAGGATGTAGATGGTTTATATGCAACCAATAACATAGTTACCTCACTCCCATTAACCCCGCCTAGTTAACATCAATCATAACGCCTTCCCCTTCCTGGGCGCAGCAGTAGAAGAATGTAGCCAGTGCTTGAAGATGTATGTAATACCCCGTGCTATCATTAAAAGATGTTGCACACTTTAAGAGCTTGTAAAGTGTTTATTTACACAAATGGTTATAAATGATGCAAAATGCTCACTTAAAACATTACAACGTCAACTCAGGATTGTTTCTTAGCCCTCTGACAGGTGTTTCAATCTAACCTCTTAGCGTGCTGTTAATTGATTCATAGCTATTAATTTTTATTCCTGGTCTGTATCGAACTTCTGCAAATGCAAACGCTTCAAGTTACGCTTCTTGTGTGGTGGCAAGGGGGGGGGGGGGGGTGCTAGGATAAAATGCCATATATTTGCCTTTATATAGCGATCCTGCTGCGACATTTTTAAGTCGAAAGTTGTATTGTATTTCAAAGTGGGAATTGGAAGATGGGGGCAGAGATGCTACACAGAGATTTTGATAGGAAGGAAACGTTACAGCAGCTGAGTAAAAGATTGGTCAAATGGTAGGTTCAATGAAGATCGGGCGAGGGGGATTGGGGGTGGGGGAAAAGTATCTATAGCTTGGGACTTGCCTAAATGAGTACTGAGATGGATTATCATTCCACACCAAATTTCTTAGACAATAATACTTTTTATGCAATTATCACAACATTTTGCTGGATATGGATCAACGAGCTCTGTATGATACATGCTCGTAAATTAGTAAAACAAATGTTCTTTTTTAAGTACTGTTGTTTCTGGGATGGGGTGACTGATAACAAATAACCTACATTCTACATTTTGTCATAATTTCGGCCGGGAATCATCCAGCTCAAGAGCGGATCAGCGGGCGATGGATAACAGGACAGCGGGCGGTGGTGCTTACTCCATATGTCAGTGCGAGTAACCTCAATTGATCCCTTGTTCGCGCTGACACAGGAGTAAGCTCCACCGCCCACTGTGATTTTATCCATCACCAGCTGACCCACTCCGCTCTATGATCTTTGCTCTTGAGCTGGTCCCCTCACTGTTCAGACAGAGAGCACTGCCAGAGGTGAGCAGGCCGGCAGAAGGCGCTGAGATGGTAGTTGGTTCCACTGTCCGGTGATGGAGGCCACTCGTACCCACGCGAGCTGCTTCCCTCCCCGGCCACAATGCAGTAGCTCCGCACCCGGAGAGCCGTGGCAGCGGTGAGTGAGTGAGTTACTGGCATGTACCCAAACCCCTCCTTCTCAACACTCCTGCCCTCCCCGCAACTTTACCCCTGGCTAGACTCCCCCACATGCTGTGAAAGGAACTCTCCCCCGAATTGGTCCCTTGATAAGTTGAACTAGTGTAGTAATTCAATAAGATGGCAACTGATTCATGTTGTCCCGGTGTGCTCCCGTTTTTCCCACCATCTTTCCACCTGCCGTCACCCTCCACCCCCCCACCCATTCAGAAAGAAGGTGACTTGGAAGCCGTGGGAAAATTGAATTGTTACTTTATTTATTTTTATTTTTATTTTTACGACGAGAACAATCTGCGCATACGCGGTTTATGATTTTCTTTAAAGCCGACTGACTGTTATATTACTCATGACACGTGACTCATTTATAATTTATAATTTACAATTTATAATCTATATACTCTATGTTGTGTTCTTTATTTTTTACTGTATGGCTGTATGGTGATTTCATTTCACTGTGCCAATTGGCACACGTGACAAATAAAATGTATCTGTATCTGTATCTGTATAATTATTTATTTATATTTCTATGAAATCTTTTCCCAATTGGGCCCTGCACCTCCTAAGGCCGGCCCTGTAGAATGGTGTTAATGTATGGGGTGATCACTGGTCCATGTTGACTCGGTGGGCCGAAGCACTTATTTCCTTACTGTATATCTAAAGCAGGGGTGGGCAACCTTGTTCTGCATAGGGGCCAGGACCCATGTCTGTGAGCGGATGGCAGGCCACATCTACCACACGTACACATGGATCCCGCCTCAATCCTGCACCAGATGGCGGGCATCAAATCACGTGTACACATGGATCCCGCCTCTTCGAGGACGCCACCCGGAGCACTGGCCCCTAGTTATGGGCGCTCAGGAACGGTGCACTTACGGACCATTGCCTTGGCTCTGTCCTGAAGGCGGTGGCTCAAATATCATACTCACTCGCCCCCGGCCTACTGACAACCCCGATCCCAACAGTGAAGCCCAGATGCAGAATGTGCGCGGCCGTGCCGGCGGCTTTGCACAGGATGCGGTGCAGCCAGACCTGAGTGCTCGATTCCGCCATTGCGGCCGCCAGCGCAGGCTTCCTTGCTTCATTGCGTGACCGCACCTGGGCACCACGGCCTCAGGCCCGGGAGGAGAAGCCCGACCTCAAGCAGGGTGATGGGCGTCTTTTCCAGCGAGTTTCACCCGACCCTCGGTCCGAAAATCGCTTTCCAGGTATCGGAGATGACGGAAGTCCTCAGAAAAAAAATATGCCTGTGGGCTGGATGATTTTGGGTTACGGGCTGGATCCGGCCCGTGGGCTGTAGGTTGCCAAGCCCTACTCTAAAGTCCGTAACTGTCACTGTATGTCATGTTATTACTTGTGGGCGGAGCACCAAGGAAAATTCCTTGTATGTGAATACTTGGTCAATAAACTTACTTACTTAATAAGTAAAGTCATATATTTGACAATCAACAAACAGCTCTATATTCCTCAGTATGATATTGTCACATAATATAACATTAATTTTGCTACATTTTAATATTTAGTGGCAAAGGAATAATGGTAAAGAAGCTGATTCGATCTTAAAGATGGCTAATTGAGTTTATGCAATTCATTTCTCAGGGGCCAGTTGGGGATTTTGACCTTTAATGCTATCTAATGCATATATTACTTGTGGCTATCCATTCATGTCAGTTATAATAAGGCCAGACATCTTTGATACTTGTTGGGATTTCTAAGTTGAACAAAGACGTATGGTTTAGTTTCAGCAAGAATACCACTGGGATTAAGAGAGTCGCTGCAAATAAGTATTTGAGACTGCAGCCAAATGTATTATATCTAAAATGGTTTAACCATCCAGCAAGATACGTCAGTAGAGGAATTCTTGTACCATTCCTTTTGTTAATTGAAAGCATTGCTGCCCAGTCCGTCATCGGTATTGACCTCCCTACCATCAAAGGGATCTGTGGGAGCTGCTGCCTCAAAAAGTCAACCAGCATCATCAGAGACCCATACCACACTGGCCACACTTATGCCCCTGTCCCACTTAGGAAACTTGAACGGAAACCTCCGGGAACCGCACGGAAACCTTGGGTGGGGCGCAAAGTCTCCAGAGGTTTCCATTCAGGAGTCCTAAGTGGGACAGGGGCATTATTTTACTCCATTGGGAAGAAGGGATAGGAACCTGAAAACTGTAACTCCCAGTTCAGTGGCAGCTTCTTCTGTTCACTACAACTATCAGGCAATTAAACACTACAACCTCCAAATAAACTCCAAACTATATGAACACTTGATCGTTTTGCCTTTGCGCTATTATTGTTTATGTGTGTATGTATATATTATATATGCACACATAAATATATACTAGACTAAGTGGGACCCATTGGGTCCCAGCATCACATGGAAGGGCTGGTCCCCCAACGCAATATTCCACCTCTCCACCAATTCCAATATTGGTGACCATTGGGAGGGGAGGGGGGGGGGGTGGCTTTCTGGAGCACTAGTATGGGTGTTGTGGGCTGAAGGGACTGGTTTCCAGAGGGCTAGTATGGACATTGTGGGCCAAATGGATTATTGGGCTGGCGGCTCAGTCACTGAAGCATATTGTGCTGGCAGCTAACTCACTCACGGCTGGTGGGCTGGCAGTTGACTCGCAGCTATTCCTTGACATTCCATTTCAAGCTGGGTGCAAGGCCGCCAATTTCAAGTGCAGTTTCATACCATTTCAAGCAGGGTGCAAGGCCACTAAAGACAGCGAGTTGTGACCTCTCCCTCCTCCATCTTGCAGAGACTGAGCCACGCCCACACTTCTGGGTTTTATAGTCCCCCCCACCCACCAGAAGGGGCGTGGCCTTCATGGCATGATTGACAGGAGAATATCAACATTTTATAAACACTAATAATTCTTTTATTTTTCATCGATGGGAAAAATCCTCGGCACCTTATGAGCGGAGGGGAACTCTGAGTCAGATGGCCAAAAATCACAGCCGTACGTGCTAGTGTTTTTCTGAAATCAAAATGAAGCGCAAACAGGAAGTGGTCAAGATTAGACTTTTAATTATATAGAAGGTAAGGCAACATTAATTAGGCAAGGCAACTTTAATTAGGCAAGGCAACTTTAACTAGGCAAGGCAACTTTAATTCGGCAAGGCAACTTTAGTTAGGCAAGGCAACTTTAATTAGGCAACACAGCTTTAGCATTTCCAAACCAAAGGCAACACACCTTTAGCATTACCAAGCCAAAGGCAACACAGCTTTAGCATTTCCAAACTATATTTTCAAACCACATTAAGGGCACTGGCAGCTCAGTAAAACCACTCACAGTTTAGTAGACATGTGCTCAGTTATTCACAGCTCAGAGAGACGTGACACTCTCACTCCCCCATCTTGCAGAGACTGACTGAGGCACTCTACACGTATGGGTTTTATAGTCCCTCCAGAAGGGGCGTGGCCTTCAGGAGAGAGAATCTCAACATTTTTTAAACATTAATAACTTTTATTTTTCATCAATGGGAAAAATCCTCTTGGCCTGCGCAGTGGAGGAGGATTCTGAGTAAGATGGCCAAAAATCACTGCCATAAGTGGCAGCATTTTTTCTAAAATCAATATACAGAACAACAGGAAGTGGTCAAGATTAGACTTTTGGTAATATAGATAGATACACACAGTATATACCAACATTTTGGGCATTTACAGAGTACTACTGTTTTGATATCTGTCTACTTGTAAAATAAGTAAACTATCACATCATATACAGAAAAGGATGGCTGCACACACACTCGTGTTGGAATCAAAAACAGGAATGATTTATTTCCAAATCAAAGGTCACTGACTGATTTACTGAGCATGTGCGAGAATGAGCACAGCTCATATGCATAAATCACATGGATATTGTCACATCCTTTCCTTTTTGACCGTTTGGGATTACATTTCCAATGATCCCAAAACAAAGTAAACTTAAACATTTTTCATAATATTACACCGTAGTAATATGGTTTAACTTAACAGAGTTAAACAACTGTTCTGCCTTATTTCACAATTTCAATCATACTCACACTTGTGGCATTTCAATAATATAAATTAATGTTCACATGCTTTCTTCTCATAAGCAGGTAGGTCCATCACATCAAAACACATTACTTTGTGACATACTCGCCGTACCTTTCTGGCGGTCTGACAGCTCTACCTGCCCTAGTCTTCGTGATGGTATTTCTTTCAGAAATATCTTTCTTTTCAGTCGGCACATTCTGTGCATCACTTCTAGTTTCTTCTCTTGTGTCACTTTGTTTTTGTTTAGATTTCTCTGTGTTAAGAGTTTCACAAGTTGCCTCTTTTTCCAGTGATGCATGCTGTGTTGGTCTTTTCCATGTCAGCTGAGGTTGCAAAGGTGTCCCAGACTTCTCCACGTCTGGTGGTTTCTCTGGAGTATGTGTGGATATTGTTCTCCGAGTCTTCTTCAGATCCACTCGATTACGTTGAATTAGAAATCCTGACTCTGTCTCAGCTTCGTATGATCTCTCTGTTGCTCTCTGCCATCTGGTATCTCCTAGTTTATAGGGTCTGAGTCTTACAACATCATCTTCTTCCAGGATTGGCAGATCCTTGGCATGTCGGATGTAGATTTTGTACTGTTTTCCTTGCAAATCCTTCATCTTTGTCCTCACTTCTGCAAGTATCTCAGCACCACGTGGTTTGAGGAGGTTAGATTAATTGGAAGTGTCATCCTTGTTCTCCTTCCATGTAGTCTTTCTGCAGGACTACTGTTCAATCCTTGTGCAGGAGTATTGCATAATTGCAGTAATTGCCAAGTAAACATTTGTCTTAGAGTTATTAGTTTTCTTCAACACTTGCTTAGCTGCCATGACTGCCGATTCCACCTTTCTGTTAGCTTGGCTATGTTTTGAAATTGTGTAGTGGTCAAATGTCCAATTCCTGGCAAATTTGGTGAACTCCTCTGATGAGAACTGTCCCGTTGTCGCTTACCACCACAGTGCTGGGAATTCCGTATCTTGCAAAGTGGTTCTTGAGTTTCAGAATGATTGGCCTGCTGCTCAGGTTGTACAGTCTGTCTATTTCCCAGAAATTAGATAGATAGTCCACTGTGATTAAATTGTGCGTTCCCTCCAGTTCAAACATATCCTATCCCACTTTCTCCCATGGTCGATCTGGGAGGTCATGGGGCATCAGAGTTTCTTTCTGATTCTGTTGTTCATACATCCTGCAGGCTTCACAGTTTGAAATGAGCTGTTTCACATCAGAGTTCATTCCGGGCCAGAAAATGCATTCTCTAGCACATCTGAGGGTTCCTTCAACTCCCAGGTGAGGGGTGATGAGTGTCTCCTTCATATCTCTACATAGAGTGACAGGGATTACAACTCTCTCTTAACTGTTTGTAGTGTTTCATCTTCCCTGGCATGGGCTTGGATGCGTTTGACCTTGTCCTCTCCCATGCTCAAGGACTCAACTACGTTGAGCATCTGGTTGATCCTGTGGTGTCAGGGAGGTATGCTTGGGAGAGCATATCTGCTAGATGCATGTCTTTTCCCTTTACCCACTTGATCTCGATGTTGTAGTGTGGCATCCTCATCATCATGTCCTGGAGACGTCTTGGTGCTCTATGGAGAGCTTTTTTGACTATGATTCCAATGGCTTGTGGTCACTCTCCACGATCACTCTCTGTCCGTAGGTGTACTGATGGAAGCGCTCAAGGGCAAACATGCCATGTTCTGATAACCATTCCCACTCTGCTTCTTTGTGGGTCAATCTCAAAGGCTCGAATGTGTCCGACAACCTTGGCAGGAATCTTGCCAAGTATTTACACTGCCTTGTAATCTTTGGATTTCTGTTGGATTGGTAGGGTTGGGCATCTCTAGGATAGCTTGGATCTGGTTTCAGAACACAATCTGTAATTATATGTCCTAGTAATGTGATACACATAGTTTTCACTACCGGCTTCTTCCGGTTCAGCTTCATGCCTCTGTTTCTGCATCGCTGAAGAAGATCTTGCAGTCTTGCATCGTGATTTCTTTCTGTGATGTCCCCTACTCCGACTAGGATGATGTAACCTGCAACACATTCTACTCCCTTTAATCCTTCTGGAGCTTGTTGCAGCTTCTTCTGGAAGATCTCTGCATTTACTTTCAGTCCAAATGGCAACCTCTCCCAGCGATATCTCCCAAAAGGGGTGATTGTTAGGAAACTGCTCTCCTCATCTAGTTCGCAGTAGAGATATCCTGACCATAGATCGAATTTGGAGAAAATCTTCGCCTTGGACAGCTCAGGGAATACATCCTCTATGACTGGTAGTCTGTGGATCTCCCTTTCCAGGACTTTGTTGAGGGGTCTAAGATCAATGCAGAACCTCAACTCTGTGCTGTCCTTTTTCTCCATAACGACCAGCCTGCTACACCATGCAGTTGGTTCTTCGACTTTAGTCAAGATGTTCTGCTCGACCAGCCTCATGAGACCATTCATGACCTTCTCTTTCATGGCTACAGGTACCGGCTTTGCAGAACACTGTGATGGGGTCACATCCTCCGTCCTAGTTACCAACTTGACCTCGCCAGCAGTCTCCCAGGTCTTTCGTCATCAAAGACATCTTTGTATTTCTTGAGCAAGCCTCGCTAACAGCATCAGGCTCTTGAAGTTCTCGTAGTGAACGGTGATGAGTTTCATCTGTTGTGCACCTTTGACGCTCAGGAACGGTGTGAGCCAGCCTTCCTCTACCACCATGAAGTAAACACGGTACTTCTTGTTGTTCGTCTTGTTCCAGAGTACGACTTTCGCCCTACCTTCTGCCAGCATGTTGGATCCGTTGTACATCTTTAAGGTGATTTTCTCTTGTCTAAAGTGTGCTCTTTGTTGGATGCAAGATGTTTTGGAATCACATTAACACTGGCACCCAAGTCAATCTGAAACTTGATGACTGCTGTGCCGACCGGCATCTCAGCGAATAGGCCTGAAGAGGAATTATTTCCAGCTGCATTGATCTCAATGCAACTCACAGACCCTGTGTCAGAAATGGACGTTGTGTCAGATGTCTCTAGGGCCTTGTGCAGACCCCGTTTCTGCGTGCTCTCCTTCCTCTGCTTGCAGCAGCAGGCGAAGTAAGTTTTGTCGTCCACATCTGTTATAGTCCTTCCCATACGCTGGGCTTTCCTCCTTCCTACGCTTATGCATTCTTGCACAGAACCTGCACATGATTAGTGCCTGATTCTTCCTCTGTGAAGGGAAATCAACCATCATTCCCCTCGGTTTGAATCGTTCCACCTTGTGTATTGTCGGCTCTTCGCCGATGACCTGCATTCTTGCCGCTGTTACCTCCGAGGGCCTACAAATGTCCACAGTTCCCTGCAGTGTCAAATTCCTCTTCTGATGGAGTGTCTTCCTAATTGCAATACCAATGATGATGCGATCGCGAATGTGGCTTTCTCTCAGGCACTCACAGAAGTTGCATGTTTTAGCAAGTTCCTTCACTTCTGCAACATACGATTCAATGTTTTCCCCTGATTTCTGGTCTCGTTTATTGAAAACGAATCTTTCATTGGTTTCACTCAACTCTCCTAAGATGATGGTAGACATCTTGATGATAATGGCTTTCACATTGGTCTCATTTGCTACCGTCTCGAACGTCAGGGTATTGAAGATTCGCATGATATCCGGTCCAACAGTATGCAGGAATACTGCTTTTTGATGCTGTTTCTGCTTCTTATCCAGTTCTGTTATCACTGCATAATTTTCATACATTTGTTGAAACATTTTCCACTCTTCCACCCTGTTCTCTTTGAGCTTTCGATTGGGTAGTAGAGCCACGTGAAAAGATGGACTGGTCTGCGCCATTTTGAAATATCAATGTATTCCCTCGCTCTTACTAGTTTATTTTACCTTTAAGCAGACTCTCACAGCACATCGTTTTAAACATCAACTCCCACAGGACTGATTTACGTGCAGCGCCTTATCTTTGTGTGTTCACTGAGCTGCATTCACTCATGCATGGAGCTAGTCCGGTCACTGAACGTTGAAACATTGATTCCCGAAAGCTTTTCAAAGCATTCTCTCTAATCATCATAGTGTCTATTTGATTCACAAATGTTCACTTTCACCGCTGCCACCATGTTTTGATATCTGTCTACTTGTAAAATAAGTAAACTATCACATAATATGCAGAGAAAGATGGCTGCACACACACTCGTGTTGGAATCAAAAACAGGCATGATTTATTTCCAAGTCAAAGGTCACTGACTGAATTACTGAGCATGTGCGAAAATGAGCACAACTCATATGCATAAATTACAGGTATATTGTCACAACTACCTCATTGTGCTGCTGCAAGTAAGAATTTCATTTAAATTGTTATTTAATGGCGGTGCTGGCTCGAAGGGTCAAATGGCCGACTCCTGCACCTATTTTCCATGTTCTGTTTTGGGACATATGACAATAAAACACTCTTGATTCTTGACTTTACTTTAGACTTTAGACTTTAGAGATATAGCACAGAAACTGGCCTTTTGGCCCATTGAGCCGCGTTGACCAGCGACCATCCCATACACTAGCACTAGCACTATCCTACACACTAATTTACAATTTTACCAAAGCCAGTTAACCTACATCTTTGGAGTGTGGGTGGAAACCAGAGTATCTGGAAAAATCCCACACAGTCAGAGGGAGAACGTATAAACCCCATATGGACAGCACCTGTAGTCTGGATTGAACCTGGGTCTCTGGCACTGAAAAGCAGCAATTATACCCCCACACCACTGTGCCGAATCTTGACTCTTGATAAACAGATAATGAAGGGACTCAGCTTTACAAGAGAAGAAGGTTACCTGTTCCCTCTGGTTTTCAATCTTTTGTGGACTCTTGCTACTTTAAAAGGGATGCTAGCAGAACCTCCATGCAAACTACTTGTCATGTGATATTCTTAAGTTTCGGGTCGAGACCCTTCTTCAGTATTTGGGGTAATTTTGATATTACGAATCAATGTTTAAATGATGCTTAAGGCAAAAGTTATTACGTCAGGGCACTTCATGGGGGATTTATCAATGCAGAGCCCCAAAAAATATTAGGGCAATTGTCTAAACACATAGTCAAAGAGATAGATTCGAAGGCCACTGTGCCGCTCATTTGATGACATCTTTTTATAATCATAGTTTGCAAATGTGATTCAGAATAAGAGTCAGAGTCAGAAGGAAAATATTGAAAGAATGTGTTTAACCTGAGACAGTGCCTGTGGGGAGGATGGAATCAATGGCAGCCAAACAGAAATTGTACAATGTATATCGATAAAGCAATCAGACAACTAAAAGAGAGTGGAAGGGTTGAGAGGTGCAAGGATAATGCAGCTGGGTGTCTTCAGAGTGTATATATATATATATATATATATATATATATATATATACAGAAAATCTCGGAAGTGAATCCTGTGCTTTCAGATTCACTGGCTCGTATTGGACATGTAAATGTAGGACTAAACATCCAAGCTTTTATGTATTACCTCATTGTCCCCTAAATATCCCTCCACACCTCAGCTTATTCTTTGTCTACACTTGAGGCTTTGTGACATAATTTTAAGATATATCTATATCTAAATATATATCTAAATATATATACAGTGGCTTGCAAAAGTTTTCATACCCCTTGAACTTTTCCACATTTTGTCACGTTACAACCACAAACGTAAATGTATGTTATTGGGATTTTATGTGATAGACCAACACAAAGCGGTGCATAATTGTGAAGTGGACGGAAAATGATTCATGGTTTCGAAATTTTATTATAAATAAAAAACTGAAAAGTGTGGCGTGCAAAAGTATTCAGCCCCCCTGAGTCAATACTTTGTAGAACTACCTTTCGCTGCAATTACAGCTGCAAGTCTTTTGGGGTTTGTCTCTACCAGCTTTGCACATCTAGAGACTGAAATTTTTGCCCATTCTTCTTTGCAAAATAGCTCAAGCTCAGTCAGATTGGATGGAAAGCATCTGTGAACAGCAATGCTCAAGTCTTGCCAGAGATTCTCAATTGGATTTTGGTCTGGACTTTGACTGGGTTATTCTAACACATGAATATGCTTTGATCTAAACCATTCCACTGTAGCTCTGGCTGTATGTCTAGGTTTGTTGTCCTGCTGGAAGGTGAACCTCCGCCCCAGTCTCGTCTTTTGCAGACTCTAACAGGTTTTCTTCCAAGATTGCCCTGTATTTGGCTCCATCCATCTTCCCATCAACTCTGACCAGCTTCTCTGTCCCTGCTGAAGAAAAGCATCCCCACAGCATGATGCTGCCACCACCATGTTTCGCAGTGGGGATGGTGTGTTCAGGGTGATGTGCAGTGTTAGTTTTCCGCCACACATAACGTTTTGCATTTAGGCCAAAATTGGTCTCATCAGACCAGAGCACCTTCCTCCACATGTTTGCTGTGTCCCCCACATGGCTTGTGGCAAACTGCAAACGGGACTTCTTATGGCTTTGTTTCAACAATGTCTTTTTTCTTGCCACTCTTCCATAAAGGCCCTATTTGTGGAGTGCACTACTAATAGTTGTCCTGTGGACAGATTATCCCACCTGAGCTGTGGATCTCTGCAGCTCCTCCAGAGTTACCATGGGCCTCTTGGCTGCTGCTCTGATCAATGCTCTCCTTGCCCGGCCTGTCAGTTTAGGTGGACAGCCATGTCTTGGTAGGTTTGCAGATGTGCCATACTCTTTCCACTTTCAGATGATGGATTGAACAGTGCTTCGTGAGATGTTCAAAGCTTGGGATATTGTTTTATAACCTAACCCTGCTTTAAACTTCTCCACAACCTTATCCCTGACCTGTCTGGTGTGTTCCTTGGGCTTTATGATGCTGTTTGTTCACTAATGTTCTCTAACAAACCTCTGCGCCCTTCACAGAACAGCTGTATTTATACTGAGATTAGATTACACACAAGTGGACTCTATTTTCTAATTAGGTGACTTCTGAAGGCAATTGGTTTCACTGGATTTTATTTAGGGGTATCAGAGTAAAGGGTGCTGAATACTTTTGCATGCCACACTTTTCAGTTTTTTATTTGTAAAAAAATTTGAAAACCATGTATCATTTTCCTTCCACTTCACAATTATGCGCCACTTTGTGTTGGTCTATCACATAAAATCCCAATTAAATACATTTACATTTGTGGTTGTAACGTGACAAAATGTGGAAAAGTTCAAGGGGTATGAAAACTTTTGCAAGCCACTGTATATATATGATATATATATGTGTGTGTGTATATATATATACTGTATACTGCGTGTGTGTGTATATATATATATATATATATATATATATATATATAATATATATATATATATATATATATTATATTATATATATATACACATATATATATATGTATGTATATACTGAAGACAGCTGCATTATTTGCATGGTGAGATTTTGATCATATACCATCCTCCTTCAAAGCCTTCCTTCCTTGGCCACTGGACTGAGACAGCCCTTGCTTAGTTCTACATTTACATGTCCAATTCCAGCCTGTGAATCTGAAAGCACAGGATTTTCTTCCAAACCTTTAAGTATTTCCTCATTGTCCCCTCAATATCCCTCCTCATCTCACCTTATTCGTTGTCTACACTCTGGCCCTTGTGGCATCATTTTAAGTTATTATTTTAGAGATACAGCATAGTCATGTACGTATAAACCCTCTCATGATCTTATACATGTACAATACAATAGTTGAATTTAAGAGGCTTTTAAATAGGCACGGGTATGCAGGGAATGGAAGAATATGTACTGTTTTATGTTCTACAATAATGATAAGGATCATGTGCAGGCAGGTGGAATTAATTTATCTTGGCATCATATTCCGCATGGACCTTGTGGGCTGGATGACCAGTTGCTGTGCTATTTCTGCTCTAAGGTCTATATTTTATGTCCTATGTTGTGCATAGCAAATAAAGCTGGTGGTATTCCTCTTGTTGAATGCACCGTCACACAGTAATTATGTTCAAACCTCTCTTGCTCGCTCCCATGATTTTCCTTCAACATGAGCTGTGCAATGACCTTTAGTGTTTGCATAAATTTCTTCACTTCTGCACCTGGCTGCTAGCCAGCAGCGTGTGTTCTTACACTGCGTGAAACCTGAGTAATTTGCAAGCTTCCTCAAATCATCACTGTTAAATAGCAGTTCATTATTCATCCCCACCTCTGGCTTCGCACTCTGTGCAAAGATCTGATCAAAAACACAACTGACGATTCCTACAAAATGTAGAACCAAGGAACTGCAGTTGCTAGGTTTTGGTCAAGGTCATAAGTGACAGGAGAAGAATTAAGCCATTCGGCACATCAATTCTACTCCGCCATTCAATCATGGCTGATCTATCTCGTCCTCCTAACCTCATTCTCCTGCCTTCTCCCCATGACCTCTGACACTTGTACTAATCAAGAATCTATCTGTCTCTGCCTTATAAATATACACTGAATATCCATTGGGTCTATACCAAGAGTGGATACAGAGTGTTGGTGTAACAGCCCTCATGTCTATCTTTGACGATTCTTACAACATGGAATTCACCTTCATCTTTGACAGTCGCAAGCAAAGGGTCACGAGAAATTCAAAGTTCAAAATCAACACATCTGTTAAGCTCTGGGCCTTTGGGTAACCCTGAACTCTGTAGACCTGAACTTGTGGTTGTTTAACACTTCAAGCACTTATCATAGAACATAGAACAGCAGAGCACAGGAACAGACCCTTTGGCCTACATGTCCGTGCTGCTCACCAACTTCTACAGGTGTGTCGTAGATAGCATTATATCGGGATGCATCACAGCATGGTTTGGGAACAGCTCCATTCAGGACGCAAGAAATTGCAGAGAATTGTGGACGCAGCACAGTCCATCACCCAAACCAATCTCCCTTCCATTGACTCCATTTATACTTCATGCTGCCTCGGCAAGGCCACCAGCATAATCAAGGATGAGTCACACCCCGGTCATTCCCTCTTCTCCCCTCTCCCATCAGGCAAGAGGTTCAGAAGTGTGAAAACGCACAACTCCAGTTTCAAGAACAGTTTCTTCCCAGCTGTTTTAGTGTTTCTCTGAATGTCTTGTGTTGGTGCTGGGGGAATAGGGGGGAACCATTTTTCAAGCACCTACCTCGACGGAGATGCGACGGAGGTCACTTCTTCGCCCCCCCCTTCTTCGCCTTACAGCTGGTCTTTCCCAGAGTCGGGCCCAAAGCTTCAGCAGCGGTGTAGCGGGGACTTTAACATCGCAGGGCAGGGCGACCCCTTGCCGGGGGTCACTGGAGAAGCACTCCGGCCGCTGGCCTGCAGCCTACAACATCTTGGAGCCTTGGTCTGTGGAGCTTCTGGCGGCAGGCATGGAGCGGACCTTCCATCGTGGAGTGGGCGATCCCTCGCCGGGGGTTGCCAGAGAGGAGCTCCGACCGCTGGACTGCGGCCTACAACATCTTGAAACCGCAGTCTCCGGTAAGGAGGTGGCTGATTTGGGAGCTTCGGGCCGCGGGGTGTGCTCGACCTGTCCCGATGTCGGCGTTCCGACCATCCCGACCAGAGGGCTTAAACATTGGGCCGTCCTTAGCGGCGACTACGGAGGGTCAGGGTCCCGACCACGGGTGATCAAGGGAGGAGGAGGAGGACTGTCTGAACTGTATTGCCTTCCACCAGTGATGAATGCTGTGGTGGATGTCTGTGTTGAATTATGTTGTGTATTATGTCCTTTTTTAATTGTAACGCTGCATGGTAAATTACATTTTGCTGCACCAAATGGTGCATGTGACAAATAAATTTGAACCTTTGAACCTTTAATCGATTTACTGTGCTTTATTGTGCAGTAAACATTATTCCCTTTCTCAGGCATCTGTATGGTGTGGACGGCTCGATTATAATCATGTGTAGTCTTTCCATTGACTCATCAGCATGAAACAAAAAAACTTTTCATTGTACCTCAGTACACGTGCCAACAAAGTAAACTAAACATTTCCTGAACAACTGTAAGATGATGAGGCAATTACCTCAGCATAAGATCTGAAATAAATTGCACACATTGAACAATTCTTGCAGACTTCATCTGATATCGTGTGATAGATGTTAGAGGTTACATTTTTGAGCCTGATTTGGTGTAACATTCAGGGTCAGAATGATATTTGACCTTGTTGTGACTTCATTTTATTTGGTGTCAAGGTTTTGAGCACTGTTTTCAGACATGCATAACACATATGGTATTCGGTGAATTTTTCTTCATGGTTAGTCAGATTGGTGGTCGGCAATGCATATTAATTTCCACAACAGGAAGCGTAGATGTTGTACTGAAATTCAGTGGATTTTCACAGCTACCTGAGATTTCGTAGAATATTTGGTGAACGTTTGTAACTTTGTTGACGCCAGACACATGGCGACTCTTTGTGTACTGTCCAGGTGAGGTCTGCTGTACGATTTAACCGAGTTGTATGCAAAACAAAGCATTTCACTGTACCTAGGTGCATGTGACAATAAAGTATAATTGAATCATTGAGCCATTGAAAGCTCTGTTATCCTTCCCTGCAACATGAATGTCATCTCGAAGGAGAGTATTTCCAGAAGTATCAATGGTATGGCACTGTTGAAAGGACAAATCCTAACCTTGCTTCTCTGAGTTGGTGTGGGCTTGTGCACTCATTATCGTGACAGATGTCTCTGCACTGAGCATTAATTCCTGAATTGCAAGTGCTCTGTTCTACGGGTGGCGGAGTGCACTACCAGGTGTAGTCGAGGAATGCATATTCAGCAACATCAGAAACATTGTTCACTGCTCTGTAGGCTTCAACATTTGCCACGCGGTCTGATGAGTTTTGATGACAAAATGCAGAATGACAAAACCTGCATGAAATAAATGAGTTTTCCACATAACTTACACCCTTTCCCTTCGAAATTGGCACTGTGCTTTATGGGTTAATTTCAACTTCAAGAAAGGCATTGTTTTGAACTCTGCCTGTCTTGATGCCACTTGTGACTGTTCTCTGTCGATTACTGCATGAGTTGACTTTAATTTCTTGTCACGTGTACCGAGGTACAGTGAAAAGCTTTTGTTGTGCGCAAGCCAGTCGGCTGAAAGACATTTCAGCCGACTGACATTTTCACACCACAAACAGCTTACAATGGCTTGTTCCCTTTATCACCGATACTTTTTTACATATCTTTCACTCATTGTTCCTTATCTCTCCACATCACCGTCTATATCTCTCGTTTCCCTGATCCCTGACCAGTCTGAAGAAGGGTCTCGACCCGAAACGTCGCCTATCTCCTTCGCTCCTTAGATGCTGCTGCACCCGCTGAGTTTCTCCAGCTTTTTGTGTACCCTCGGCTGAAAGACAATACTTGATTACAATCGAGCCATCCACAGTGAACAGATAAACGATAAAGGGAATAAAGTGAATCATGTTTAGTGCAAGATAAAGTCATGATTATCTCTACTAATCTACTCACTACTAATCCGCTACTATGGTTTGGTTTGGTTTGATTTAGTTTAGTTTAATTTAGTTTGGTTTGGTTAAGTTTAGTTTATTGATTGTCATATGTACCAAGGTACAGTGAAAAGCTTTTATGTTGCATGCTATCCAGTCAGTGAAAAGATCATACGTCATTACTATCAAGCTGTCCACATTGTACGGAATCAGGATAAGGGAATAAAGTTAAAGTCCAGTAAAGTCCGATTAAACATAGTCCGAGCATCTCCAATGTGGGCGATGGTAAGTCAGGAGTGCTCTCTCATTGCTGATAGGATGGGTTCAGTTGCTTGATAACAGACGGGGAGAAACTGTCCACTGTGGTCTCTCCAGGTCATCTATTATATGCTCTAATGATGATAATATTCTTGATTAACTCAACAGATTTATTATCCTTTTCAAGGAGATTCCATTGACATTGTTTTGATGTGCACCTTTGAATAAACTGCGCTTTCTGTCCACTCCGCAAAATCAGAAAATTCGTATGTTGCGATAAGCTATCTGAGACTGTTGGTACGATTTTTCTTGCTGTGTGCAATGGAGCACAACAGCCTCATATATCATGCTCTGTTGTGCAGTGACACACAGCCTTTGTCAGGAGTTGTAGGTGGCAGCATTTCATAAATATCCTGTAATTCCTCACCACTCTAGTGACCGAGTTGCTGCCTTACAGTGCCAGAGACCCGGGTTCGATCCCGACTACGAGTGCTGTCAGCTGGAATTTGTATGTTCTCCCTGTGACTGCGTGGGTTTTCTTTGGGTGCTCTGATTTCCTCCCACATTCCAAAGGTGTACAGGTTTGTAGGTTAATTGGCTTTGGTAAAATTGTAAAATTGTACATAGTGTGTAGGTTCATGCTAGTGTACAGGTTAATCGCTGTTCAGCCTGGACTCATTGGCCAAAGTGCCTGTTTCCACGCTGTTTCTCAAAACTAAACTAAACAGTATAGTGTAACAAGAATGCACTGGTTTACAGAATCTATGATTTCAAATACTGTCATTCCTCTTTCAACCTGCAAAACGACATCACGGAGTGGTAGATCGGATAATTCATGTTCACAAATTCATATGTGATAGGAGCAGAATTAGGCTATTCGGCCGATAAAGTCCACTCCACCATTCAATCGTGGCTGATCCATGCCCTATGGACAATGAAGAACCAGATCAAGTTCATGTGTGTTCATGAATTTTTGAAGTCTGAAGAAGGGTCCTGATCCAAAACATCACTGATCCATGTTCTCCAGAGATGCTGCCGGACTTGCTGGGTTACTCCAGGACTGTGGTTGTTATTGTGGTTATTGTGGTTTTATTTTTCATAAAGCTACATCTGCAGTTCTTTGTATCACCAAAAAAATTCTTACTGCAACTTTACCGGCAAATAAGAAGAAGCAACAATTAAAGAACAACAATTAAAATAAACATATACTAAATTATCATTTATTCTAAGAAATTTAGACCATGAAAGTGGGGAAACCAAAATATGTGGAGCAACCATAGTAGTGTAATATCCGTAGTGCTTAGGGATACAGCATGGAAACAGGCCCTTCGGCCCACTGAGCACTCCGGCCATAGATCACCCATTCACACTAGTTCTATGTTGTCCCACCTTTGTACCCTACACACTAGGGGCAATTTACAGAAGCCAATTAACCTCCAAATCTGCACGAACGTGAGAGGAAACGGGAGCACTCAGGGGAAACCCACGCGGTCACTGGGAGAGAGTGCAAACCCCGCACAGACAGCACCTGTAGTCAGGATCGTGCCACTGTGCCGTCCCTAAGGTTCAATGCGAGCTGTTCAGTGGCAATCATGAGCCGAAGGTTCTTGAACCTGGGGGTCATGGATCTCAGGCTCCCTATACTTCTTCCTGATGGTAGAAGATGTCATAGGAGAGACTTTACAGAACGTTAGCACTAAATGTTATTCAGCATTTGTACACCTCCCAAATTCCCAGTGCCACCAGTTCAGTGTCACATTCTCATCTTGGATTGGTATTATATGTCCGTTAAAATGGGTGGGTGGGGGGGTACCTTGGACTGTTGTAATGAGAGGTTGAAGATGTCACCAAAACTCCAGCCAGTTCGTCCTTTAAGGTTTTGAGAATGCGGCCCTGTACACTGTGGGGGTGGATAATTTATAGAGTAGAGTCTTCGGGTCATAGAGTGATACAGTGTGGAAACAAACCCTTTGGCCCAACTTGCCCACAGCCAGCCAACATGTCCCTGTTACACTAGTTCCACCTGCCAGCATTTGGTCCAAATCCCTCCAAACCTGTCCTATCCATGTGCCTGCCTAACTGCTTCTTAAATGTTGGGATAGTCCCAGCCTCAACTACCTCCTCTGGCATCTTGTTCCATACACCACCACCCTTTGTGTGTAATTACGGCGTTGGTGCATTGAACAGCAATGGAGTTACTGCTTATTTAAACACACACTTCAGGGATGGTCAGCTTGCACTGACTGAATAGGCCTACCTGAAAAATATCACAAACCCACTGCTGGACCCTCTGCAGTTTGCATACCAGGCCAATAGATCAGTGGATGATACAGTCACCCTAGACCTGCACTTCATCCTCCAGCACCTAGACCACCAGGGGACCTATGTAAAGATTTTGTTTGTGGATTTTAGCTCTGCATTCAACACCATTGTGCCAGAGCTACTACGCTCCACATTCTCCTAGTTGACTGTGCCTGAACCCTCTCTGTCAGTGGATCGCCAACTTCCTGACAGACAGGAAGCAGCATGTGAGGCTGGGAAAGCACATCACGGACCCGCTGATCCTCAGCATAGGAGCACCGCAAGGCTGCGTACTCTCCCCTCTCCTTTACTCTCTCTACACCAACGACTGCACCTCTACAGACTCCTCTGTCAAGCTTCTCAAGTTTGTGGACGACACAACCCTGATTGGACTGATCGAGGATGGGGAGGAATCTGCCTACAGACGGGAAGTGACGCAGCTGGCATCCTGGTGCCATCGTAACAACCTGGAGCTCAATACTCTTAAGACAGTGTAATTGATTGTAGACTTTAGGAGAACTCCCCCACCCCTCCCGCCACTCACTATCAACAACACCACTGTCACATCTGTGGAGTCATTTAAGTTCCTTGGAAACCATAATCTCCAGGGACCTTAAATGGGAGGCCACCACCGACTCCACAGTCAAAAAGGTCCAAAAGAGGATGTACTTCCTGCGGCAGCTGATAAAACACTAACAACCACAGGCAACGATGGTCCAGTTTTATACTGCCATCGTAGAGTCTGTCCTCACCTTCTCCATCATGGTGTGGTTTGGTTCAGCCACCAAGCACGACACCCGGAGGCTGCAGCGAATCGTTCGATCAGCTGAGAAAGTTGTTGGCTGCAACCTTCCCCCCATCAACAAACTGTACACTGCAAGGGCCAGGAAGTGAGCGGGTAAGATCATCTCTGACCCCTCTCACCCTGGCCACAAACTCTTTGAAACATTTCCCTCTGGAAAACGACTCTGGACTGTCAAAGCTGCCATAGCCAGACATAAAAGCAGCTTTTTCCAAGAGCAGTGGCTGTACTCAACAACCAAAGGTCTGTAGCCTCCTTCTGCTCTGGTATTTTATTTCAATCTTCACATGTTTAATTTATATTTAAGTTTTATTCTTAATTGTTTACTGTATCTTGTGTTGTTACTTGCGTGCAAAACAAGGCAAATTCCTTGTATGTGTCCATCCTTGGCTAATAACATTTATTCATTTCAATTCAATTCAATTATGTGTTGAAATTCACAGGGTTGACAGCTGCAGAATTAACTGGCGGGCAGTCTCAATTACCGAACGCAAGGGGTCTTGTGCACCTGATTACAAATCAACAGCAGCCGCTCATTCTAGGTGGTACTCAGACACACAAAATTGTCCAAGTAATAGCCATTGAATTGGCAGCTTGTTTATCCCTAGTGCCAGTACAATCTGCCGTTAATATTTGTGATTGTTTAGACCAGCTCACAGCAGCAAAGATGCAGACCAATGATTGCTCTCCTTATCCGATGTACTGGGATTGTTACTCTGAACTATATATAGTCTCAAAGTAGAAATAATATAGGATCGTGAATAAGACAATGTATGAACAGGACATAACCAAATAAAAATCACACTGTTCAAAACTTGTATTTAAACCCAACTATTTTCCGTGCTTGCTGACTTATACCTCCCAATAGCTCCAAATGAAGTCAATGTAGTCACCACTCACAATGCTCTGCACTATTGCCATGATGTTTTAGTTTTTGGTTTTCGTTTTTTGTTCAGTTTAGACCGTATCTTGACGTGCCTCTTCTGGATTCCTCCTATGGATTAGATGGCCTCTGTCTTCTCCTTCAGACAGAGAAGTGCTGCATGGGATGGCTGAAAGGACATGGATACAAAGAAGTTAATGTTCACTATGAACTTCAGTGCCTCAGGCAGAATGAGGTAAATGTTAATTTCAGCTGCAATGTGCCCTGTCAAATCTGAGTAACTGTCGCCTCAGGAAGCCTCATTCCCTGAGGATATTCCTGCTTAGTAAAGTACACATAAGATTTGAATTTGCAGAAATATTCGCTAGGAGAATAAGCATACGAGGGCAAAGCCATTCCTCCTTCTTTAGACTTTAGACTTTAGAGATAAAGTGCAGGGAAACAAACCCTTTTGCCCATGGAGTCCACACTGACCAGCGATCACCCCATACGCTAACAACTAAACAAAACCAACTAACCTAACTCAACTGGGCTGCATTGTCCTCTGTTTAGTTTAGTTTAGTTTTACACTGCAGAAACAGGCTCTTCAGCCCACCAAGTCCAGTGATGCCAGTACACGAGCACTATCTTGCACACTAGGGAAATTTACAATCTTTACCAAAGCCAATTAACCTACAAACCTGTAGGTCTTTGGAATGTCGGAGGAAACTGGATCACCCGGAGAAAACCCATGCGGTCACAGGGAGAACATACAAACGGAGTACAGACAGCACCTGTAGTCAGGATCAAACCCGGGTATCTGATGCTGTAAGGCAGCAACTCTACTGCTGCACCACCGTGCCGGTCTCGCCAGAGGATTGGTAGGACTGCCGGTGGCATTAGACTTGAACAGAAAGGACATTTGCACTCAGCATCGGCAGTGGCAGGCATAGGAATCTTACCCCACTCAGTGGTATTCTCTTTACGGTTCGGTCCGCAATATGATGTGCAGGTCTTTCAGTATCCCCTTAGACGGTGGGCAGGTTGATCTGATATGCCAGGTTTCCTGTGTTCGATTTAACAGAAGGTGCCAGTTGGAATGTCTACGCAGTATTTGCTGGTGTCTTATCAAAATTCCTTGAGGATTCACATTACCAACTGGAGCTATTGAGTCATACAGTGTGGAAACAGGCCCTTCGGCCCAAATTTCACACTCCGACAAACATGTCTCATCTACACTTGTCCCGCCTTCCTGCTTTTGGCCTATATCCCTCGAAACCTATCCTATCTATCTACCTGTCCAAATGTTTTTTAAATGTTATGATAGTACCTGCCTCGACTACCTCCTGTGTCAGCTCGTTTGGTGGGTGACAGTGAGAAAGGGAGGGAAACATGGAATGCACAGGTCCACGGGTGTTGTACCTCTTGTGAACAGGTTCACCCACTGAGAAGCTGTCGGGACAGAAGACATTATCAGACTGAGCGGCGGACTGGCTTGTGAAGCAAAATGGGCTGTTGAGCCAAAACCAAAGAGGCCAATGTCAGGCAACGCCGTTGTAGTTGGAGACTCCATTGTGAGAGGCACGGACAGGGGTTTCTGCGGCAACAGACGGGATTCGAGGATGGTGTGCTGCCTTCCTGGTGCCAGGATCCAGGATGTCACGGACAGAGTGCAGAAAATCCTCAAGGGCGAAGGTGAACAGCCGGAAGTGGTAGTGCATGTCGGCACAAACGATGTCGGAAAGAACGGGATGAATATTCTGCAGTGTGACTTTAGAGAGCTCAGAATAATGCTGAAAAGCAGGACCGCCAGGGTTGTTATCTCCAGTTTGCTTCCAGTTCCTCGTGCTGGCGAGAGCAGGAACAGGGAGATACGGGACCTGAATATGTGGCTGCAGAACTGGTGCAGGGGGCAGGGATTTAGATTCTTAGATCACTGGGATCTGTTTTGGAGTAAGGGGGACTGTACAAAAGGGACAGATTGCATCTTAACAGGTGGGGGACCAGCATTCTGACTGGCAGGTTTGCCACTGCTACACGGGTGGTTTTAAACTGAATAAGGGGGGTGGGGTGGCAAATGGCATAGTCGAGGACAGAGTTAAACGAAAAGAGAGTAAAGGGATGGTTAATGACTCCAGAATTAACAGGAAAGGAAGCTCACAAAGGGATAGGAGAGTATAGCCAAGTGTAATGGGATCAATGTGAAAGGTGAGATGCGTAAGGAATTAAAAGTATTGTATATGAATGTGCGAAGTATAAGAAGTAAAGTAGATGAGCTTGAGGCTCAGTTAGAGGCTGGTAGATATGACATTGTGGGGATTACTGAGACGTGGCTGCAGGAGGATCGGGCCTGGGAACTTAACATTCAGGATTATACATCCTATAGGAAAGACAGGCAGGTGGGCAGAGGGGGGGGGGGGGTAGCTCTAATGGTGAGGGTTGAAATTCAGTCCCTTGCGAGGGAAGACATAGGGACTGATGAGGTAGAGTCACTGTGGGTTGAGTTGAGGAATTGTAAAGGCAAGAAGACACTAATTGGTGTTATTTACAGACCCCCAAATAGTAGCCCGGATGTAGGGTGTAAGTTGCAACAGGAGTTAAAACTGGCATGTAACAAAGGTAATGCCACTGTGGTGATGGGGGATTTCAATATGCAGGTAGACTGGGAAAATCAGGTTGGTTCAGGACCCCAAGAAAGAGAGTTTGTAGAATGCCTCCGAGATGGATTCTTAGAGCAGCTTGTAATGGAGCCGACCAGAGAAAAGGCAATTCTGGATTTAGTGTTGTCCAATAAACCAGATATGATAAGAGAACTCGAGGTAAAAGAACCGCTTGGAGGTAGTGATCATAATATGATTAGTTTTAATCTGCAATTTGAGAAGGAGAACGTTAAATCGGAAGTGGCAGTGATGCAGTTGAACAAAGGGGACTTTGAAGGCATGAGAGGGGAGCTGGCCAAGGTAGCCTGGAACGGGATCCTAGCAGGAATGACGGTGGAACAGCAATGGCAGGAATTTCTGGGCATAATCCGGAAGATGCAGGATCATTTCATTCCAAAAAGGAAGAAAGATTCTAAGGGGAGTAGGAGGCAACCGTGGCTGAAAAGAGAAGTTAGGGATAGAATAAAATTAAAAGAAAAGATGTATAACACAGCAAAGAGTAGCCGGAAGCCAGAGGATTAGGAAACTTTCATTGTCAACAGAAGGAACCAAAACGGGCAATACGGGATGAAGTATGAAGGGAAGTTGGCCAGGAATATAAAGAAGGACAGTAAAAGCTTCTTTAGATATGTTAAGGGAAAAAGAGAAGCAAAGTCAAATGTGGGTCCCTTCAAGGTTGACACGGGTGAAATTATTATGGGCAACAAGGAAATGGCAGAAGAGTTGAATAGGTACTTTGGATCTGCCTTCACTAAGGAAGACACAAACAATCTCCCAGAGGTACTGGAGGACAGAGGATCTAAGGGGATAGATGAACTGAAATAAATTTTCATTAGGCGAGAAATAGTATTGGGTAGGCTAATGGGACTGAAAGATGATAAATCCCCTGGGTCTGATGGTCTGCATCCCAGGGTCCTCAGGGAGGTGGCTCTGGAAATAGTGGACGCATTGGTGATCATTTTCCAATGTTCAACAGATTCAGGATCAGTTCCTGTGGATTGGAGGATAGCTAATGTTATCCCACTTTTCAAGAATGGCGGGAGAGAGAAAACGGAGAATTACAAACCAGTTAGCCTGACCGGTGGTGGGAAAGATGCTGGAGTCAATTATTAAAAAGGTAATAATGGGGCATTTGGATAGCAGTAAAAGGATTAGTCCAAGTCAACATGGATTTATGAAAGGGAAACCATGCTTGACTAATCTCCTGGAATTTTTTGAGGATGTGACAAGTAAAATGGATGAAGGGGTGCCAGTGGATGCAGTGTATCTAGACTTTCAGAAAGCCTTTGATAAGGTCCCGCACGGGAGACTGGTGACTAAAATTAGAGCACATGGTATTGGGGGTAGGGTGTTGACATGGATAGAAAATTGGTTGGCAGACCGGAAGCAAAAAGTAGGAGTGAACGGGTCCCTTTCAGAATGGCAGGCAGTGGCGAGTGGAGTGCCGCAAGGCTCGGTGTTGGGGCCGCAACTGTTTACCATATATATTAATGATTTGGAAGAGGGAATTAGGAGCAACACTAGCAAGTTTGCAGATGACACAAAGCTGGGTGGCAGTGTGAGCGGTGAAGAGGATGTTAGGAGGTTGCAGGGTGACCTGGACAGGTTGAGTGAGTGGGCAGATGCGTGGCAGATGCAGTATAATATAGATAAATGTGAGGTTATCCACTTTGGTGGCAAAAACAAGGGGGCAGATTATTATCTCAATGGGGTTAGGTTAGGTAAGGGGGAGGTGCAGCGAGACCTGGGCGTCCTTGTACACCGGTCACTGAAAGTTAGCTTACAGGTACAGCAGGCAGTGAAGAAAGCTAATGGAATGTTGGCCTTCATAACAAGAGGATTTCAGTTTAGGAATAAAGAGGTTCTTCTGCAGTTGTATAGGACTCTGGCGAGACCACATCTGGAGTATTGTGTACAGTTTTGGTCTCCTAATTTGAGGAAGGACATCCTTGTGATTGAGGCAGTGCAGCGTAGGTTCACGAGAATGATCCCTGGGATGGCGGATCTGTCATATGAGGAAAGATTGAAAAGACTAGGCTTGTATTCAATGGAGTTTATATGGATGAGGGGGGATCTTATAGAAACATATTAAATTATAAATGGACTGGACAAGCTAGATGCAGGAAAAATGTTCCCAATGTTGGGCGAGTCCAGTACCAGGGGCCACAGTCTTAGAATAAAGTTGGGGTTTCATTTAAGACTGAGGTGAGAAAAAACTTTTTCACCCAGAGAGTTGGGAATTTATGGAATTCCCTGCCACAGAGGGCAGTGGAGGCCAAGTCACTGGATGGATTTAAGAGAGAGTTAGATAGAGCTCTGGGGGTTAGTGAAGTCAGGGGATATGGGGAGATAGGCGACGACCAGCCATGATCACAATGAATGGCAGTGCTGACTCTAAGGGCTGAATGGCCTCCTCCTGCACCTATTTTCTATGTTTCTATGTTTCCTTGCTCCCTTTCCAGCTTGACTACTATGTTCACAAGCTTGCACAAACGTGCTCTCATGCCAATCAAACACTGACCAGCCTGTGAGGTCCCAATGGCCCCAGCCTTGGCTGATGCCTCAGCCACCACGCTGAGTCACTGTCCTTGGAGAAATGACCTACTCTGATTGACCCACAACCCAGACCCTTGTCCCACTATAATGGAACAAACAGAGAAAGGGCCATTGTGCCTTTTAAACATGTGTGGAGATGAGACCAAATTTAATAGGAACCTGAGGGGTAACGTTTTTACACAAAGCATGGTGGGTGTATGGAATGAGCTTCCGGAGGCGGTAGTTGCGGCAGGTACTATCGCAACGTTTAAGAAACATTAGACAGGTACTTGGATGGGATAGGCTGAGAGGGATATGGGCCAAACACAGGCAGACGGCACTAGTGTAGATGAGATATGTTGGTTGGCGTGAGCAAATTGGGCTGTGGGGCCTGTATCTACACTGTATGACTCTATGACTCTAAACACAGTGGTATGACCTGCAAAAACATTTTACCAAACTGTTTAGATATTGTCACACTGTCATTTGAATCAAACATACGATAAAGTTAATGAAATAATGGATTTTTACCTGTGAGCAGAAGTTAACTTGACAAGTGCGGTCAAGTCATATTTGTATGTAAAGTATAAAATTCGAAATAAAAGCAGCATTGGGCAAGTAGGCATCATTAACAGAAAAATTACGATGTGGTTTCAGAAACTTTACACAGCATTCTGCTTATTCTTCAACCAGTGGTACTTAGTGTGCAGTAATGTTATCCTGTCCCACACATCAACCATTATAATAAATATCACTACAGTCCACATTGGAAAAATCCTGCTTTTAGAATAGTCAGCAGCTGGTTGAGCTGCTGTATCACAGCGGCAGTAACGCAGGTGAGATCGTTACCTTGGATGCCATCATTGTAGAGTTTGCATGTTCTCGCTAACCAGGGTGATCTGGTTTCTCCCACATCCCAAAGACCAGTGGGCTTGTAGCGTAATTGTCCACTGTAAAATTGCTCCTAGCGTGTCGAGAGTGGATGGGAAAGAGGTGTAACGTAGAACTAGTCTGAACAGGTGATCGATGGTCAGTGTGGACTTGGTGGGACGAAGGGACTGTTTCTACCCTGTATCATTAAACTGTTGTAAAACTAAACTAAACTAAACTAAACTAATTAGGACAGAACCAAGGGTATTGACTTGGAACTGAGAACCATTGTATGGAAAGGAACTGCAGATGCTGGTTTATACCGAACATAGACACAAAGTGCTGGAGTAACTCAGCAGGTCAGGTAGCATCTCTGGAGAAAAAGGATGGGTGATTTTTCGGGTCACAATCCATCTTCAGACTGCAATTGTAATTGTCTTACAAGTGTCTGCAATGTCCCTGTGTGCCTAAAATTGGAACAGTGATCCATGGGTCCATTATAATTTGCTTAGCCTTAACACGGTCTGGTGAACCGGGCTCAATTCTGACCTCTGGTAATGAGAATGTTTGCACATTCTCTCTGTGACCGCATGGGTTTTAACCAGATGCCTTGCTTCCCTCTTATCTCAATGGCACGCCAATTGTAAGGTTAATTAAATGCTGTAAATTACTTCTAGTGTAGGTGAGTTTGAGGAGAAGTGGGGAGAGTTGAAGGGCATGTGTGAGGGAGGATAGGTTACAAGTGAATAAGTGAGGGAATGGGATTCATAAGAGAGTCGGCACAATAGGATACATTTCAATCATACCATCTAGTAGAATGCTCCTGGTTATATCTCAAATAAAGCATAGGGCTACAAAGGGGGTATCAGTTTAGCAGTGATTTAAAACTGATAGTTTTTCAGTCAGAAGGAGAATTAATATTGATGCTGCACAGAGATGTAAATGTTCTTGTTTTCCCCAAGCCTAATTGAAGTAGGAATGCTTGCCACAAAGCATTAATTAATGATTTGTAATTGTCTCTTTTGCACCATAAGTAGCATTGAACAATTGTATTCTGGTTGATGGGGCTGTTTGTAGATCTATAAAGTGGCATTTTTTAATTAATTGAAAGATACAGCATGGAAACAGGCTCTTCGGCCCACCATGTCCACGCTGACCATCGAGCAACCGTTCACGCTAATTCCAGGTTATTCTACTTTTTGCATCCACTCACTACACACCAGGGGCAATTTACAGCAGCCAATAAACCTACAAACCCGCACGTCCTTGAGATGTGGGAGGAAACTGAAGCAACCAGAGAAAACCTATGCAGTCACAGGGAGAGCATGCAAACTCCACACAGACAGCACCCAAGGTCAGGATCAAATCTAGATCTCTGGCACTGTGAGGCAACAGGTCTACCAGCTGGGGACAATGCTTTGAAAACAATGCAAACATTTGGAGATACGTATGTGTTTTGTATAACAACATTGGATAATAATTCTTATCAGTTCTTATTTTAGACTTCGGACTTTACTTTATACTTTAGAGATAATGTGTGGAATGTCCTTCAGCCCACCAAGTCTGCGCTGACCAGTGATCACTCCGTACACTTGCACTATTCTACACACTAAGGTACATGCAGGTATCAATCAATCAATATATGTATGAACATTGAATTCTCCAATTCTAAGGCTGCCTGTGTCCACCTATACCCTGCCATACTTTCTCCTGTCCCTCCTCTCTCAAGCTTCTACCACCCCCCTACAATCAGTCTGAAGAAAGGTCCCAACCCAAAACCTCACCTATACATTTGCTTCCTGAGTTGCTGTCTGAACCACTAAGTTACCCCAGAACATTGCGTCATTTTTAGTTTTACAAATGTATATTTGTGTTCATTCATCAGCAGCTTTGTTCCGTATGATTGTGGTTCAGATTGGACTTTATCTTGTGTTAAACATGATTCCCTTTATGCTGTAACTGTATACTTTATGTAATCATGTATAGTCTTTCTGTTGACTGGATAACACACACCAAAAATGTTTTTCACTTGTTTTTCACTGTACATGTAACAATAATAAACCAAACTAAATTCACATTACGCAGGAAATGGGGTTGGGTAGACTGAATGGACTGAAGGCTGATAAATCCTAGGGCCTGATGGTCTGCATCCCAGGGTACTTAAGGAAGTGGCTCTAGAAATCGTAGACGCATTGGTGATCATTTTCCAATGTTCTGTGGATTGGAGGGTAGCTAATGTTAAACCACTTTTTAAGAAAGGAGGGAGACATAAAACAGGGAATTATAGACCAGTTAGCCTGACATCGGTGGTGGGGAAGATGCTGGAGTCTATTATAAAGGATGAAATAGCGGCACATTTGGATAGCAGTAACAGGTTCAGTCCGAGTCAGCATGGACTTACGAAGGGGAAATCATGCTTGACTAATCTTCTGGAATTTTTTGAGGATGTAACTTGGAAAATGGACAAGGGAGAGCCAGTGGATGTTATACCTGGACTTTCAGAAAGCCTTTGATAAGGTCCCACAAAGGAGATTAGTGGACAAAATAAGAGCACATGGTATTGGGGATAGGGTACTGACATGGATAGAAAATTGATTATCAGACAGGAAACAAAGAGTAGGGATTAACGGGTCCCTTTCAGAATGGCATGCAGTGACTAGTGGGGTGCCGCAAGGCTCGGTGCTGGGACCGCAGCTATTTACAATATACATTATTGATTTAGATGAAGGGATTAAAAGTAACTACCAAATTTGCAGATGACACAAAGCTCGGTGGCAGTGTGAACTGTGAGGAGGATGCAGGGTGACTTGGACAGGTTGGGTGAGTGGGCAGATGCATGGCAGAGGCAGTTTAATGTGGATAAATGTGAGGTTATCCACTTTGGTGGCAAGAACAGGAAGGCAGATTATTATTTGAATGTTGTCAAGTTAGGAAATGGGGAGGTACAACAAGATCTGGGTGTCCTTGTACGTCAATCACTGAAAGTAAGCATGCAGGTACAGCAGGCAGTGAAGAAAGATATTAGCATTTTGGCCTTCATAACAAGAAGAATTGAGTATAGGAGCAAAGAGGTCCTTCTGCAGTTGGACAGGGCACTGGTGAGATCACACCTGGAATATTGTGTGCCGTTTTGGTCTCCAAATTTGAGGAAGGACATTCCTGCTATTGAGGGAGTGCAGCGTAGGTTCACGAGGTTAATTCCCGGGATGGCGGGACTGTCTTATGTTAAAAGAATGGAGCGACTAGGGTTGTATACACTGGAATTTAGAAGGATGAGAGGGGATCTTATTGAAACATAGGATTATTAAGTGATTGGACACGGTAGAGGCAAGAAACATGTTCCCGATGTTGGGGGAGTCCAGAACCAAGGGCCACAGTTTAAGAATAAGGTATAGGCCAGTTAGAATGGTGATGAGGAAAAACCTTTTCACCCAAAGAGTTGTGAATCTGTGGAATTCTCTGCCTCAGAAGACAGTGGAGGCAAGTTCTCTGGATGCTTTCAAGAGAGAGTTAGTTAGCACTCTTAAAGATAGCAGAGTCAAAGGATATGGGGACAAGGCTGGAACGGGGTACTGTGGATTGTGGATGATCAGCCATGATCACATTGAATGGCATTGCTGGCTCGTAGGGCTGAATGGCCTACTCCTGCACCTATTGTCTATTGTCTATTGTCAACTAACTAAACCAGTTTAGTTTAGAGATACAGTGTGTAAACAGGCTCTTTGGCCCACTGAGTCCATGCTGGCCAGCGATCCCTGTTACACTAGCACCCACTACACACTAGGGACAATTTACAATTTGTACAAAGCCAATTAACCTACAAACCTGTACATCCCTGGAGTGTGGGGGAACCGGAGCTCCCGGGGAAAACCCATGCAGTCACGGGGAGAACACACAAACTCTGTACAGACAGCACCAGTAGTCAGGATCAAACCTGGGTCTCTGACTCTGTAAAGCAGCAACCCTACCGATGCGCTGCCATACCACCCACAATTAAGCTAACCTGTTCCAGGAGGCCGAAGTATAAGCTGCGTTTTTACATCCCAATGTTGGGAATGACCATTAGTCTACTATTGCAGCACAGGCAGAACAAAAACCTTGACGTGGCACTGGGAGAGAAAACCTAGTTATAAGCATGAAGAGTGTGTGTGTGAAAGCTGCAGTGTGGCAGGTCAGCCATGGGCAATGTGGCTGGCTTGGTAAAGAATTCCCTGATACATTCTGCACCACCACAAATTGTCTTGCTTATTAATAGATGAGCAAGTTGCCTCGAGCTCAGCGTCAGGCTCCTCTATTAGTTGAAAAGGACAAATCATATTGCGTACTGAAACATTTAAGAACAAAAAAAAACCCTTGAGTGAATTCAGGCTAGCTCGTACTCGTTGCATTGTAATTAGATTTAATAATTGTGAACAAGGCTGCTCAACCCTTTTTACATTAGTCTCTATGTAAACAGAATTAGCACAGTAGATTATTGACTAATCTAACACTTTGTAGTCTGGATACTGTATATTCCACCCATCATTCACATAAAACAGATATTTTTAAAGCAGTACAGAAACTCCGTCAGGAAATTGTAAAGTGCTCAATCATATTTTACCATCGAGAGCAGAGGATTTTTGCTGAAAACGCAAATCTTTCCATAAAACAATCCTTAGGTTTTGTTTGAGTGAGTTAGGTATCGTGTGGAAACAGGCCCTTTGGCCCATTGAGTCTGCCAAACAGTGATCACCAATACACCAGTTCTATCCTGTACACGAGGGACAATTTACAGAAGCCAATTAATCTACAAACCTGCACGTCTTCGTAATGTGGGAGAAACCCGGAGCACCGGGAGAAAACCCTTGCGGCCAAAGAGAGAATGTATTTTCTCCGTAAAGACAGCACCTGTGATCAGGATCGAACCCCGGTCTCTGGCAGCTCTTCCGCCATAGTGCCGCACATCTCCATTATTTTGCCAGATATATGGAAATACTTCATGATGGACATTGAATCATAACATTTTCAGTTGTGGATCTAGGAAATGTTAATTGGAAACTATAGGGTGTTCAAAATACTAATTGACCCATGAAATAATTTCATAGGAGAAAAATTAGCTATGTCATTCTGGAAGTTAAGTGTGAGGACCAGTTCATCCAGTGCTGATTGTGGGCAGTTTTCAGCACTTGGTGGACATTGTTCCCTTTCCAGGGAGAACTGAATGGATCCATAGTGGAGAGGCCAGCACACGGATTAACCAAACTCCTTTGAGGGAAGCTTGTGGGAGGTAGCACATTGGCGCAGCTGGTAGAGCGCCTGAGACACGGGTTCGATCCTGACTTCAGGTGCTGTTTGTGCAGCGGTAGAGTTTCTGTCTTACTGCGTCAGAGATCCAAACTATGGGTGTTTTCTATACAAAGTTTTTACATTCTCCCTGTGACCACGTGGGTTTTCTCTGGGTGCTCCGATTTCCTCCCACACTCCAGAGACTTACAGATTTGCAGATAAATTGGCTTCTGTAAAGTGTAAATTGGCCCCAGTGCGTGGGATGGTGCTAGTGTATAGGGTGATCGCTGGTCAGCGTGGACTCAGTGGGCCTAAGGGTCTGTTTCAGCGTTGTATCTCTAAACAACGGTGGATGGCCAAAGATTTGGAACATCCAACTTAACTGCAGACGGAAAGCAAGGAGCACCTGATAGAGACAGTGGAAGAGGGCCTGCCACCTCTTGCAATTTGAACAGACATGGAATATGGAGTGACTCCTTCAAGTCATGGAAATGTGGCCGGCACATGAATCTCTGATGGCCAAGCAACCGTCCCTCTTCAGAATCTCGACCCAAAACATTGACAATTTATTTTCCCTCACTGTGGCTCATCAACCTGCCTAGTTTTTCAGATTGTGTAGGAAGGAACTGCAGATGCTGATTTACACTGAAGATAGACACAGAATGCAGGAGTAACTCAATGGGTCAGGCAGCACCTCTGGAGAGAAAGCCACAGGTGACGTTTCGCATTTGGATCTCTTCTTCAGATGGGTTTCGACCCAAAACATCACCTATTCCTTTTTCCTCCAGAGATGCTGACTGACCCATTGAGTTACTCCAGCACTTTGTATCTATCCCAGATTATAAGATTGATCAAATTGTGCATTGCTCCAGATTCCAGCATCTGCAGTCTTTTGTGTCTTCAGCAGTTACATTTGGTTAATACTGAAGGCCACGTCCTGTGTCATGAGTAAACAGCAAATGCCTGCTGCAGGCCAGCTCTCCGATCAAAGATTAAAATAGAAAACAGGGAAATCATTCCACTAAATTCCATAATGCAAAAATGTAGTGTGACAATGTTTATTATTGTCACATGTACAGTGAAAAAATTGTTGTGCATGCTATCCAATCAGATCAAATAATACTATACATAAATACAATCAATTAAAACTCAAGAGTCAAGAGTGTTTTATTGTCATATGTCCCAGACAGAACAATGAAATTCTTACTTGCAGCAGCACAACAGAATACGTTGTTGAAAAAACTCACGTACAATACGTAGAGTGATGGGAAAGATCCACTGTACAGTTGTCAGCAATGTAGCACACCAGTTCCATAGACATAGTCAAATGCCTGCAGTGGGGTAGAGGTGAACCAGACAATATCTAGCTTATGGAAGAACCGTTCAGAAGCCAGATAACAGAGGGGGAGAAGCTGTTCCTGAGTCTGGTGGAGCTCGCTTTCAAGCGTCTACACCTTTTACCTGATGGAAGGTGGGAGGAGAAGAAATGTCCAGGCCGGGACAAGTGTTTGATTATGTTGGCTGCTTTTCCCAGGCAGCGTGAATTGTGGATGGAATCAATGATGGAGAGTCTGGTCTGTGTGATGGACTGAGCGACATCAACAACTCTCTGCAATTTCTTGCACTCTTGGGCAGAGCTGTTCCCAAACCAAATTTTCACGAAGGAATATTCAGACTCATAGAATGGACAAGCCCAACAGGAAGTGTTTCATTTCTTGCACTTGTGTTAGCTCCTCGAAGGCGCTGTGTACTCAGTTCCTTGCTCTTTTTCCATATCTTGATAATTTTTTTCTTGGGATCTTTCAAAAGAAAATTAAAAATCCTGATATTTGTAAGTTCTTAATGAAACAAGTTTCATGTATTTTTCTTTCTGCACTATAAACACGGTTTAATTATCTCAGAAACCTTATATATTTAGATTAACATTATATTTGGTGTGATTTTCTTTACCAATGTTAAGGAATAAGAATATTTAGTTTAAAAGTAATGGAGCCAATAAAAAGGGTGAAATGACCAAAAATAATCTATTTATTCAAATATATTGTCAAAATTAAGAGGTCTTTAGTGGATCAAATCCTTGCACAAAGGAGGTAGTTGAGTTAGGTACTATAAGAGCATTTAAAAGACACGGACAGGTTTAGAAGGATATGGGCCAAACGCGAGCAAATAGGACTAGCTTAGATGGGGCACCTTGGTTAGCATGGAAGAGTTGTTTAGTTTAGGGTAGACACAAAATGCTGGAGTAACTCAGCGGGACAGGCAGCATCTCTGGAGAGCAGGAATGGGCAATGTTTCGGGTCGAGACCTTTCTTCAGGCTGATGTCAGGGTAGTGGGCGGAGACAGTAATACATGGGAGAACTGGGAAGGGGGAGAGAGAAGGAAAGCAAGGGCTGTTTGAAGTTAGAGAAGTCAATGTTCATACCGCTGGGGTGTAACCTATTTAAGCAATATATCAATATTTTGTATCTGCTGTTCCTCCATTTTGCGCTGGGCCTCACTGACAATGGAGGTGGTCCAGGACAGAAAGGTCAGATTGGGAATGGGAGGTGGAGTTGAAGTGCTGAGTAACCGGGAGATCAGGTAGGTTAAGGCAGACTGAGCGGAGGTGTTCAGCGAAACGATCGCCGAGCCTGCACTTGGTCTCCCCGATGTGCAGGAGTTGACACCTGGAACAGCAGATACAAAAGTTAGTTTAGTTTAGTTTAGTTTAGTTTATTATTGTCACATGTATTGAGGTACAAGAGCCTTTGTTTGCATGCTATCTAGTCAAAGAAAAGACCATACATGATTACAATCAAGCCGTTCATTGTGTACAGATAAAGGATAAAGGATACAACATTTAGTGCAAGATAAAGCATTGTCTCCAATGAGGAAGATGGGAAGTCAGGAGCGCTCTCTAGCTGACTGTATAACTATGATATTCCATATCACTCTGTACACCCCTCCCCCCCCCCCCCCCCCCCCCCCTCCACACAGATGCTGCCTGACCTGCTGAGTTACTCCAGCACTTTGTATTTTGCTCAGGATTCCAGCATGTGCAGTTCCTGCAAATGTCTACAAATGAAATTAGTCCTGAGTTGGAAACATCACACCATCCTGACTTGCAAAGATGTCCCTGCTTGTTCTCTGTTGCTGGGTCAAAATTGTGGAGTTCTCTCTCCCTACCAGCACTGTGGATATGCCCACACTGCAAGGACTGCAGGGGTTCAAGAAGGCAGCTCACCACCAGTTTATCAAGGACAGTTAGAGATGAGCAATAAAATGCTGTCTCAGCCCACGAAGCATGCATCCCTTGAATGAATATAAGCAGTTATGAATGATGTATTGAGCTCTTCAGTTTAGATTGATAACATAAACGATGATTGTAAAGTAAGAGTAGGTTAGAGTTTGCAGCTTTACAGAGCTTAGAAATACATCACAGAAACAAGTCCTTCGGCCCAACAAGTCCTCACCAATCATCGTTCACCCACACACTCATTCTACACACTACTGGCTATTTTACAGAAGCCAATTAACCTACAAACCTGCACGTCTTTTGAACATGGAAGGAAACCAAAGCATCCAGAGAAAACAGATGCAGTCACAGAGAGAATGTACAAATTCCATAAAGACAGTACCTGAGGTTATGATCGAACCCGGCTCTCCGGCACTGTGAGGCAGCAACTCTACCAATGTACCACTGTGCTGCCCTAGAGCTTGTGATATGAACTAGCCATCCTTATTAGAATTTCTAGCTTTATTCTCATTGTATACTCGCCAGGTAAAAGTAAATATTACTTTTTCAAATTGATTAAGTAGTTGGCATTGCAACCTTGAGAAAGTGGATTAACAGCAAATTAATTTCAAAATAGGAAGCTTTAAGAAGAATATTCAGTCTCCGTGCACAGTTCTTATGGACATTAATTGAAGGTTGCAGGGGTCATATCTAATTTATAAGTTATATAATATCCAGCAGAAGTGAACAGTCAGACATAACACACCAAAAGAAGAGCGTTCTGTGAAATCCAGCTTTTTAATAAAACATTAAAATCTTCATCATTCAACCGTGACAATTGCATTACAGAGAATAGGTTTCCAGGACGCTTACACATTTATTTTGCGCCTACCAGTGGCATGCATGTTACTGAAAGGTCCTAGGAGATTGATCTAATGGCTGTGGGATGATTGGAGATGCTATGGCAGGGATGGATGATAATCCCATTTATAACTTCATAAATTCATAAGTTATAGGAGCAGAATTAGGCAAATTGGCTCATCAAGTCTACTCCACATTCAATCATGGCTAATCTACTTTTCCCTCTCAACCCCATTCTCTTGCCTTCTCCCCATAATCTCTTACAATCTTACTAATCAATAATCTGTCAATCTCCGCCTTCAATGTATCAATTGAATTGGCTTCCACAGCTGTCAGTGGCAATGAATTGCGCAGATTGACCACTGAGTAAAGAAATTCCTCTTCGTCTCCTTTCTAAAGGTACGTTATTTTATTTTGAGGCTATGACCTCTGGTTCTAGACTCTTCCACTCATGGAAACATCCTCTCCATATCCACTCAATCCAGGCCTTTCACTATTCGGTAAGTTTAAATGAGGTTCCACATCCTCTTAAACTCCAGTGAGTACAGGCCCATTGCCATCAAACGCTCATCATATATTAACGCAGTTATTCCTTGGATCATCTGCGTAAACCTCCTCTGGACCATCTCCAATGCCAGTACATCCCTCTTCAGATATGGAGCTCAAAACTGCTCACAATATTCCAAATAAACTCCACACAATACTCAAATAAACTGCCCACGATACTCCAAATATAATAGTTAATTGATGAGATCCATCCAACAACCTGAATTGGTGTTTGGGGGTTCTTCACGATACTGAAGATGCAGGTCTGTTCCTTGGAACACTCAAGTGGGATGTTGCTGAACAGCTCACCAGGAGAGGTAAATAAGGGCAGTGTGTGGAGGCTGGAAGTAGATTGCAATGACGTGGAGATAGACCAAAGATGGGGGCAAGAAGATGCAGATGGAGAACAATGTGGGAAACCGGGGGAATATGCACTTTAGTAACGAGAAAGAAGAAAATAATACTACTTAATCTGTAAGAAATGAATAAACATTGGAGTGTACAGATTTGTTGTCTGTGAATTCAAAGGATGCAGAGGGTAAACATGCAGTTACAGAGAGAATATGCAAACTCCACACAGTCAGCGCTCAATGTCAGAATTGAACTCATGTCTTTTGTCTTGATTCAGAGTAGTGAATGAAGAAATTGGTGCTGAGTTTGTACAAGGGTTTGGAGAAACATGTTCGGAGTCCTGCACGCAATTTTGATCTTTGTACTCCAAGAAAATTATACTGGCTTTGATGGATGCAGCATAAATTCTCTAAGATAATCATTCCTGAAATAAGGAAAACTACGAGATATTGGTTACCGATTATGAAGAAAGAGGAATGATCTCTTTGACACATACCAGATGCTGATGGGTAGACACCAAGAGGTAGCTTTCTATCACTGGCGACTTGAGCTTGTGGATATGTTTCTAGATAAGTAGTTGGCCACTTTAAGTGAGATATGGAGATAGTTTTTTTTTAATGCAGAGAGGCCGGCACAGTGGAGCAACAGTAGAGTTGGTGCCTTACAGTGCTAGAGACCCGGCATCGATCCTGACTACGGGTGCTGTCTGTGCGGAGTTTGTACGTTCTCCTTGTGAACACGTGGGTTTTCTGCCGGTGCTCCGGTTTCCTCCCACACTACAAAGACGTACTGGTCTGTACGTTAGTTGGCTTCTGTAAATTAAAATTTGTCCCTAGTGTTTAGGATAATGCTAGGATCATGTATTGGGCGATTACTGGTCAACTCAGTGGGCCAAGGAGCTGTTGTGTGAAAGAGTCCATGCTGTATCACTAAAGACTAAAGAGCACTGCAAATCCTTGGAATTTTATTTCTCAGAGAGTTGTGGGCGAAAAGCTTGTATATTCAAAGCTCAGATCAATACATTCTGAAAGGCATTGGAAGATTTTGATACTGGTATTGAAAGTAGGCTCGAGACTGAGGATCTGCCACAAGTTGAATGAATAATGGTGGAAGTTCATGAATGCAAATAACCTAGCCCTGCCCCTGCTTCTTAATGGTTCCACTAGTCAAGCTCTTCAAATAAGGTGCTGCAGATGTTGGTTTACAAAAAAAGACACAAAATGCTGGAGTAACTCAGTGGGTCAGGCAGCATCTCTGGTGAAATCTGAATCTGAAGTCTGAAGGATATGTGTCTGAAGAAGGGTCTCAACCCGAGACGTCACCCATTTCTTATCTCCAGAAATGCTGCCTGTCCCGCTGAGTTAAACTAAACCTATGCCATTTCAGTGTCTGAAGAAGAATCTTAACGCGAAACGTCGCTTATCCCTTCCCTCCACAGATGCTGCCTGACCTGCTGAGTTCCTCCAGCACTTTGTGTTTTGATCATTGTTTGTACAGATGTCTTTTGATAAAGCACAGCCTGGTGTGAAAGCTGATGGTGCTTCCATTGGAACCGTTCCGTGCTTTTGTCAAGCAGCCACTTGTGGCAGCTGCCTTAGCAGAACTTTCGTCCTCAGTCAAAAGTGCGAGAAGCATAGGGGGATGAGCAGGGACATGCTTGGTTCTACAAAGTTTGCTACCATGAGTGACTGCAGCTGTGACTTTTTGGCAGTAGACAAAAGCCATGTTGCATAATGCAAATCCACAATCATAGTTTTCAATGAGCTGCAGATAAAGTACTCTAATTTAATGAAAAGATCTTTTGGTAAAATGGTGCTTTCTGTGCTCACAACCTCTTCTAGCTCGAAGGGCAGGACATTAGTCATATTGGAACCAAATCTCCAAATTACTCATCAGCCTGACTTGGCTGACTCGGTCTGGCGAGGCCTAAAGTATCTACCGGTTGACAAGCAGTTCAACTCCTCATCCCATTCCCATACTGGCATTTCTGTCCTGGGTCTCCTCCACTGTCAGAGTGAGGCCACTTGCAAATTGGTGGAACTGCACATATTTTGTTGGGCAGCTTATAACCCAGCGGTATGAATGTTGAATTCTCTAAATTTAAGTAGGTTCCCGACCCGAAACGTCACCTCTCCTTCTTCTCCAGAGGTGCTGCCCTACCCGCTGAGTTACTCCAGTTACCGAGTTACTCTGACTTGGTTATATATTGCCATTTAGAGTCATACAGCATGGAAACAGGCTCTTCGGTCCAACTTGCCCACAATGACCAAGATGCCCCATCTACACTCGTCCCATCTGCTCACCTTTGGCCCATATCGCTCTAAACCTGTCTGCATCCTTTCCTTTCCTTTCCGATGATTTCTTCGTGATCGTTGGGAATATAAGTGGGAGCTTCCGAGCCACCCATGAGAATATAGTTTAGTTAGTTTTAGTTTAGTTCAGTTTATTGTCACATGTTCCGAGGAACAGTGAAAAGCTTTTGTTGCATGCTTACTAATCAGCAGAAAGACAACACAAGATTACAATCGAGCCATCCATAGGTACAGCCACAGGTACAGATACATGACAAAGGGAATTACCTCCTGTAAATTGTCTCTACTGCGTAGGATTGAATTAGTGTATGGGTAATCCTGGGTCGGCGTGGACACGATGGGCCGAAGGGCCTGTTTCCACGTTATATCTCTAAACTAAACTACACTAAGTTAAACTAAATTAAACTGAACTAAACTAAACTAAATTAAATTAAACTAAACTGAACTGAACTGAATTAATCTGAACTAAAGTAAAGTAAACTAAACTAAACTAAACTATACTAAACTATATCCTAAACTATATCAGCTGCAGTTTGTAATGTCAGCGCATGATCAGGTCAAAGGTTATCAGGCCTTCTTTTTAACATCCACCGTGTTTTCTGGTGGTATTATCTATCACAGTCTAATAGTAACACTGAATGGGTTTCCAATAACTTGCCAAAGAGCCAGCACTGGGATGGTCTACAGACAGAAGGAAGCGTCAGATTATGATCGCCAGGAATCCCTGAGGGGTCACAATTCAGTGCAGGTGCTGCCACATTGTGGCTCCCCAATTACAGGGGGAGGGTGCCAGACCTTAAAGGCACACTCCCTAGGCACGAGCAACGTACAAAGGACGCCAGAGAGAAGCCGCTCGAGAGCAGAGCGTGAGATCTGAGTGTGATATAAGATTGAAGACCTGGTTTAGATACAGGCCAGGAAAACATTGTATGCACTGGGGTGGGGGTATGAGGTGATGTGGAGGGAGTTCGAGGGCCTCTAGGAGGCCTATTAGAAGAGTCTGTCAGAGGTTGGATGCGGCTGTAACAGCCCTGAGTCAGAGTATACAGCAATATTGTGAGAAATGTCATGATCTTACTAGATCCATTACAGTGAATTCAACACTAACATAAATTCTCCTTGAGGTGCTAACATTTGTGAAGCCAGAGGAATGAATGTAGGTGCAAGGGGAGGGAGAGGGAAGCCACAGGTGCAAGTCCATGTGGGACACAGGGGAGAGAGTGGGGAACCCCAGGATGGAACCCGGATCTCTGGTGCTGTAAAGCAGCAACTCTACCTCTGTGCCACCATGCCACCTTTCTTACACGCTGCTCTGGCATCTGCTGTTCATGTTGTATAATCTGCTACCTCTCACCGAGAAGGATTGGAGTGCTGCCAGCTCTGTAACCGCTGAGGTGCCCATCGGATGGCTTTGTCGGCAGCTGAATGCTAAAGAAAGCACTCCCTGTTGTAGCATCGTCTGCAGACCTTGGACGGTTACTGAGCAGCTTGCTGTGAGTTATGAAGCTGCCTAGCCACGTCTCCCAATGTCAGCATATTCTCTGTAAATAATGGTGAAAACAACAACTAGCCTGATGCGCTTTTAACTCTACTGTTCGGGAACAGTCATAGGTTACATGTTTGAGCTGCAGTTTATATTGAGCAGCGTGAAGGGCTGATGCCAATGATATGAGGTGTGCATCTTTAGTTATAGTTTTAGAGAGACAGTGAGTATGTAAACAGGCCCTTCGGCCCACCGAGTCTATGCTGACCAGCGATGCCCATACACTAGTTCTATCCTACACACTCGGGACAATTTTTCCCTTCTCACCTCAAAACTATTGCCTTTTTGGAAATGCGTGCTTTGAACGTTACTTTTTCATTTCTGCCTAGACTTTACAGAAGTCAATGAATCTACAAACCTGCACACTGTTGGAATGTGGGAGGAAATCGAAGCTGCCGGAGGAAACCCACGCAGATACAGGGAGAACGTACAAACTCCGCACAGACAGCACCCGTAGTCAGGATTGAACCTGTGCCAACTGCGCCACTGTGCCACTGTGCCATCTGATGCTGAAAAGCAATGGTTATTGTTTCTATTTGCAACTCTAACAAGAGCAGCAGATAGAAACAATTAATTTTGCAATTTCACTCTAAAAATTATGTGTTTTTGAACACATTTTGAGTAGAAACGATAGGTGCCAGTGGATCGCAAAGGAATAGCGATCCACTAGTGTAGAAGAATATGGACAAAATTGAGGCAAATGGGATTACCTTAGATTGGCATGGATGAGTTGGGCTGAAGGGCCTGTTTCTGTGCTCTATGACTCTCTGACCTTAATTGATCTAATTTCTAGATCATGTGACTCAGCTAAGTCATGCAGTCATGCTGCTCTGATTCAGAGAGCATAGCAGTAGAGTTGCTGCTTCACAGCGCTGGAGACCCGGGTTCAATCCTAATTACCGGTGTTGTCTGTACGGAGTTTGTACATTCTCCCTGCGACTGCATGGGTTTTCTCCGGGTGTTCTGGTTTCCTCACACATTCCAAACACACATTCCGAGTTTGTAGGTTAATTGGCTTCTGTAAATTGTCCCTCTTGTGTAGGATAGAGGTGGTGTACAGGTGATCGCTGGTCGGTCCGGACTCGGTGGGCCGAAGGGCCTGTTTCTGCTCTGTCTCTAAAGTCTAAAGTAATTTCAAAAATGATCAAACATCAGCCAGAAATTCCATCCTGTTGCAATTAGGTTTTAGCATCGACCCAGATGTGGAAATGCTTGAAATTGTTATTACCTTTATGCCTAAAGGCGTGCAAATTACTGTATAATACATAAATACACTATGTAACCACCCTGATGTTCATTCAGGAGCAAACAAAGCACAGCTGCCTGTTAATAAAAAAGTACAAGTAGATATGTCCTTGGATGAATTGAATGACAATAATGTTCCTTGAATTTCAACAATGATACTAATCAAAAATATTTCCTGGGCTGTAAAGTGCTTTGGGATGCCTGAAGATTGTGAAATATATTCAAAGTACTCTACAAAGTCAAATCCTTTTTCATTATATCTGGTGCGTTTTTCTCTGAAGTAGAGTGCAACATTTTAATTATTACAATAAATAAATGATCCATCAGAAAACTCATGTAGTAATGAGGTTGTGGTCATATTTTCACACTTAATGGAGCAATATTTTATAAAGTATAGAAGGTCTTCCAAGAGGCTTTTCAGGCACATTGCAGGGTGCGATAACGATGTCAGAAGTGGGGTGGAAACAGTGGTTAGAATCGATAGTCATTTGTTATTCTCTTCACGGGGGGATATTCTGTGCAGGCATTGCTGGAGTAGTTAGGTGTTGCTAACCTCAAGTATGGCACAGTGGTGTAGTGGTAGAGTTGCTGCCTTACAGTGCTTACATTGATTGCAGCGCCAGAGACCCGAGTTCGATCCCGAATACGGATGCTGCCTGTACGGAGTTTGTACATTCTCCCTCTGACCACGTGGGTTTTCACCAAGATCGTCGGTTTCCTCCCATACAACAAAGACGTGCTGGTTTGTAGGTTAATTGGTTTGGTATAAATGTAAATTTCCGGGTGTGTGTAGGGTAGTATTAATGTGCTGGGATCACTGGTTGGTGCGGACTCTGTGGGCCAAACGGCCTTTTTCCACGCTCTATCTCTAAACTAAACTAAACGGCCTGACTCCGGGGCTCCGGCTCCGGCTCCAGCTGCAGATTGCTGACGGTGGACTGTTGGGGTGTCGGGAGCTCGCGGGTCCGGGTGGGAGACCGCTCTCCGGAGCTCCGCAACACAGCTTCTCCAGCCCGTGTCGCGGGGTTGGAACGACCCGGAGCGGGGCCGAGCATCGCCCGGCGCGGCTTTAATGGCTGCGGGACATTCCAGCGCCCGCCGGGGACTCCAACTTTGTGACTTTGGGCCTGGAGCGGGGCCGTACATCGCCCGGCGTGGCCTCAATGGACATGGGACTTAACACCGCCCGCCTGGGGCTTCGACATCGGGAGAGAGATGGTGCGGGGGAGAGAGAAGAACTTTGCCTTCCATCACAGTGAGGAGGAGATCCACTGTGATGGATGTTTGTGTGAATTTAATTGTTTGCATGTTTTTCTATGAATTGTTCTGTTTGTTTGTTTGTATGGCTTGTAGAAACGGAGTTTCGTTCGAGCCTCTCTGAGGTTCGAATGACAAGCAATAAAATCAAATCAAATCAAATCAACTAAATTAATCCTGTTTTGTGTTTACTGAACCAAGTAGCTATCTATGGTTCAATGGTTCAACAGTAGGCGGGAAATGGTGAAAAGAATGAGGACTGATAAATCCCCAGGTCCTGATGGTCTGCATCCCAGGGCACTTAAGGAGAAATGATAGACTAGCTAGCCTGACATCGGTGGTGGGGAAGATGCTGGAGTCAATTATAAAGGATGAAATAGCGGCACAATTGGATAGCAGCAACAGGGTCGGTCCGAGTCAGAATGGATTTACAAAGGGAAAATCATGCTTGACTAATCTTCTGGAATTTTTTGAGGATGTAACTTGGAAAGTGGACAAGGGAGAGCCAGTGAATGTAGTGTACCTGGACTTTCAGAAAGCCTTTGTTAATATCCCACATAGGAGGTTAGTGGGCAAAATGGCAAAATAATGAGCACATGATATTGGGGGTAGGGTTACTGACATGGATAGAAAATTGGTTGGCAGACAGGAAACAAAGAGTTGGGATTAACGGGTCCCTTTCAGAATGGCATGCAGTGACTAGTGGGGTGCTGCAAGTGCGGTGCTGGGACTGCAGCTATTTACAATATAAATTAATGATTTAGATGAAGGGATTAAAAGCAACATTAGCAAATTTGCAGATGACACAAAGTTGGATGTCAGTGTGAACTGTGAGAAGGATGCTATAAGGATGCAGGGTGACTTGGACAGGTTGGGTGTGGGCAGATGCATGGCTGATGCAGTTTAATGTGGATAAATATGAGGTTATCCACTTTCGTGGCAAGAACAGGAAGGCAGATTATTATCTGAATGGTGACAAGTTAGGAAAAGGGGAAGTACAATGAAATCTGGGTGTCCTTGTAAATCAGTCACTGAAAGTAAGCATGCAGGTACAGCAGGCAGTGAAGAAAGCTAATGACATGTTGGCCTTCATAACAAGAGGAGTTGAGTATAGGAGCAAAGAGGTCCTTCTGCAGTTTGACAGGGCCCTGGTGAGACCACACATGGCGTATTGTGTGCAGTTTTGGTCTCCAAATTTGAGGAAGGACATTCTTGCTATTGAGGGATTGCAGTGTAGGTTCACGAGTTTATTTCCCGCGATGGTGGGACTGTCATATGTTGAAAGAATGGAGTGACTGGGCTTGTATACACTGCAATTTAGAAGGATGAGAGGATATCTTATTTAAACATATATGATTATTAAGGGATTTGAGATGCTAGAGGCAGAAAACATGTCCTGATGTTGGGGGAGTCCAGAACCAGGGGCCACAATTTAAGAATAAAGGGTATGCCATTTAGAATGGAGATGAGGAAAAACTTTTTCACCCAGAGAGTTGTGAATCTGTGGAATTCTCTGTCGCAGAAGGCAGTGGAGGCCGATTCTCTGGATGTTTTCAAGACAGAGTTAGATGGAGCTCTTAAAGATAACGGAGTCAGGGGATATGGGGAGAAGGAAGGTACGGGGTACTGATTTTGGATGATCAGCCATGATCACAGTGAATGGCATTGCTGGCTCGAAGGGCAGAATAGCCTTACTCCTGCGCCCATTGTCTATTGTCTATTGTCTATTGAATATTATATAACAACCATCTTTCTCTATCTGGATACTACTAACCATGGTTTCTCGTGTGTCATTGGACCTGTGATCTTGGGGAACTATATTCCCAAATTCTGGATCACATCCTACACTCGGAGCAGGAATTTATGTTCATAAGTTCCTGGAGCAGAATTAGTCCATTTGGACAACAAGTCTACACCATTCAATCATGGTTGATATATCTTTCCCTCTCAATCACATCCTCCTGCCTTCAACCCATAACGCCTGGCATTAATGCTAGTGAAGAATCTATCAATCACCGCCTTAAAAATACTCATTGACTTGGCCTCCACAGCCTTTTGTGGGAATTAATTCCACAGGTCCACCATCCTTTGGCGAAAGAAATTCCACCTCATCTCCTCTCAAAAAGTGCATCCTTTATTCTGAGGCTGTGGCCTCTGGGCCTAGACTCTCCCACCAGTGCAAACATCCTCTCCACATCCACTCTATCCTGACCTTTATTCGGTAAGTTTCAATGAGATCCCCCCTCATTAACAACAATGGCCAACTATGGTGCCCATGTTTCTCCACTTCCTTCTGGTTATGTGGAATTTTAAGGTATACAGTATCAAGCTAAGCAAATCACAGGCAATGTTATTTTTTTCCATTGGCCAGCAAACCACTGCTATGTTGTTTTACATCCTCCCTGTTGACTAATGTATACACCTGGTTTTCTTAACCCATTATTTTTGGCTGTTGCCCCTTAGCCCTTCTGACATCATTGGCAATGAATAAATATTGCTTTGGTCACTCTGTTCAGTTTAGTTTAGTTTAGAGATACAGCATGGAAACTGTAGGTTTGGCCTGTTAATACTGGCCAAATTAAAGACACCATAAAATGGAGGATCTCTGCACTTGTCGGAATTGCTTAACCCTTGTCAGCTGAAATTTACAAGCTTTGGATGGCACCAGCCAGTCTAGGTTCAGACTGGTATGCAGGATGGCAATGGGTCCAGGTGTTCTCCTTGTTTCTCCTAAATTGATAAAATGTATAGCAGTTTTGCAAAAAAACCCTAAATGCATCATTTCGATTGGGTTGCTGCAAGGGCATTGTAAATAGTATAAATAATGTTGTAAGATGGTCATCCTGTTAATTGATGATTGGTCGAACTATTGAGCCTTGGAGAAACAATTTGAATCCCAGGGCACATGTTTCAATGTTTATTCTTGTTTGCTTCCTTCTTGAACTTTCTTTCAAATACATTGTATTAATCACTGTATTATTGGGTTTGGGAAATGTCTATCATATAATGTGTTAATCGATATCTGTAATTGGACTGTAAAGAGACCACCCCTATATGGTTCGGCCCCTCAAGGTTCGGGGACCTATAAAAGGTAGCTCCCACGAGGTCCTGTGTCAATCTTCTGAGAGAACGCTTGGGACTGCGTGACCTTTTGGACTGTCTCTGCTTGCCAGAGGCTAGGAGGGCTTGGACAAGCAGATACAAGGATCAAACCCACGGTGGTTAGGTATAGTAGTGGGGAACTGTTATTGTGTTTCTCCAAAATAAAGTTTAGATGCGCAAGTGCTTGAATCAGTATTTTATTGACTGAAGCTATACTGGGGAGAGCTTAGAACAAGCTATTTACAGGCCCACCATATCCACGCTGACCAGCATTCTCCGCACATTAGCACTATCCTACACACTAGGGACAATTTACAATTTTACCAAAGCCAATTAACCTGCAAACCTGTATGTCTTTGGCATGTGGGAGGAAACCGGAGCACCTGGAGAAAACCCAAGCAGGTCACGGGGAGAACGTACAAACTCTGTACAGCCAGCATCCTTGGTCACTATGAAACCTGGATCTCTGGCTCTGTAATGCAACAACTCTGCTGCTCTGCCACAGTGCTGCCCCACAGTGCCACCCCTCTGATACAGGAAATATGACATAATGCTCGAAAGAGTGCAGAGAAGATTTACAAGGATGTTCCCAGGACTGGAGGACATGAGTTTTAATGAGAGGTTGGGCAGGTTTGGACTTTATTCCTTCGATCATGGGAGTCAGATTCAGGTAGAGGTGTATAAAATTACAAGGGCCATAAATACGGTGGATGCACAGAGTCTTTTTCCCATGGAAGGGGAATCGAGAACTAGAGGACTGGTTTAAGGTGAGGGGGAGAGGTTTAATAGTAACGTGAGGGGCAACTTTTTCCGCACAGAGGGTAACGGTTATATGGAATGAGCCGCCAGATGAGATAGTTGAAGCAGGTATAGTAAGAACAGTTACAGTAAAAGACATTCAAACAGGATCATGGATAGGAAAGGTTCAGAGGGATATGGATCAAATGCACGTGACTGGGACTGACCTACATGGGGCACCTTGGTCAGTATAGACGAGTTGGCCAACGCTGCCTGTTTCCACAGTGTATGACTCTGTGACTAAATATAGTCTGATCATTCATTCAGAGCTAAGTAGTCAGCTACAGTATCAAATGTCAAACTGCAAATTAAAATGCAAATTTCACTACACAGTAAAAGGACCTAATTAAAATGGATTGCAGATATAACTTGGATTATAAAAATTGAATCCCCGCAAGCAGTAACTATATTTGTGTTATCATCATTGGATTATTCGTGTGTCTTGCACTTTGCTTTGAGAGGGAAGAATTGACCGGATACTTAAATCTCTGGCAACGGTTTGCAATGTCCATCTGTAGAGACATGTGAGAGAAGTCCAGCATAACTAGTCATCTCATTATCCATCCTTCTCATTGAGTGAATATTCAGCACTCCCTGACAGCCAAACAGGCATTACAAATGCATGATGAGAGGAATTAAAAGCAGGAAGCTCATGCTTGATGGAATGTAGCGTTATGAATGGCTTCACTGAATTGAACCTACATCCCTTCCTCTGGCTTCACATTTCATGCTTCTTCTCTCCTTGTCCCACAGCCTTTTGTCGACTCCACACTGACCACCCATTCACACTAACTCCATGTGTAAGAAGGAACTGCAGATGCTGATTTACACCGAAGATAGAAAAGAAATTCTTGAGTTACTCAGCGGGTCAGTCAGCATCTCCGGAGAAAAGGAATAGGTGACTTTTCAGGTTGTGATCTTTCTTAAGTCTGAAGAAGGGTCTTGACCCAAAATGTCACCTATTTATTTTCTCCAGAGATGCTGCCTGACCCGTTGAGTAACTCCAGCATTTTGTGTCTATCTTCACACTGCCAACTCTATGTTATCCAGCTTTTGCATCCATTCTCTATTTTACAAAGGCCAATTAACCACAAATCTGTACATCTTTAGGGGTTGTGGGTGGAAACCAGAGCACCCGGAGGTAACCCACACAGTCACAGGAAAAATGTGAAAACGCCACACAGATAGCAACCGAGGTCAAGATCGAACCGGGTCTCTGGCACTGTACTGTGCATTCCAATGTTGCGGTCTTCTTCTGAAATTCTAGACATTAAGTTGGCATTACTATTGCTCAGTCATGGCGATCATAAGCCAAAAATGCAATGTCATAACTCATCCCCCTCTCGTCTTTATGATATAAAAATCATTGCTCTTCAAGTTAATAATAGTTTTTTTGTGTACTTTCAATCTTCCTTTTGAGTAACGTATTACATCATATCCCGGGAATCTGTCCGTGACAGGTAATTTCCATCACAATCAACCTCCGTCGTTATTTTTTACCATTTATTTCCTCTATATATGCAGCTTAAAATTGCTGACATGTTGTAAGATTTCATTTATTTTCTTGGATCTCCACTTTATTCATGTTGTTTCGTCCACCTTTTACTCCAAGACTTCTATCACCACCAACTCTAATTAAATTAATTGCAGTACATCTTTTTTTACTGCTTCAATAACCAAGCAATCAGTGGAGACAGTAACTGATATTTGATGCTGGCCCTTCCTCTGCATGCCAGCGTTCACCAGTCACATCCTGTAAGTGCTCACATTTAGCTGCGGTCAGCTGATTTACTTTAACCCACCGAGTCTGCCTCCAAGATTCAAATCAAATCAGCGTCGTCAGACATTCACCAATTGCCACAAATTATTTGTCTTTCATTAGCTGCCTCTTATGAGACAGGCTTGGCAGGATAGGACTCTATTCCTTGGAGCACAGGATGATGAGGTGATCTTATAGAGGTGTAAACAATCATTAGAGGAATAGATTGGGTAAACACAGTCTCTTGTCCACAGTAAGAGAACCGAGAACCAGAGGACATAGCTTTATGGTGCGAGGGTGAAAGATTTAATAGGAACCTGAGGGATAACTTTTACACAAACGGAACAAGTGGCTAGATGAGGTAGTTGAAGCAGGTACTATGCAATGTTTAAGAAATATTTAGACAGGTAAATGGATAGGATAGGTTAAGAGGAAAATGGGCCAAACACAGGCAGGTGGCACTAGTGTAGATGGGGCATGTTGGTCAGTGTGGGCAAGTTGGGCCGAAGGGCCTGTTTCCATACTGTAAGGCTCTATGACTTGCTTGAAGCAGTTTGGAATACTTTTGTCAGTCCCTTGCCCAAACTGACAATGCACATGGATTTTCTGTAGGTACTTTGCTTTGTTGGTCGTACACAGAGCCGTGTTTATATCGCATAAATTTGTGCATCTTATTTAGCAAAGCAACATTTGCGATAAACTGTATTACATTATATGCACCATAATAAGCAACTAGTAATGAGGACTCTGCAGGACTCAGCACAGCGGGAAGGCATCACATACTAGTGAGAAAGTGTAATCAATTTATTAGACATGCTGAGTTACGGAGGATTTATATAAAATTCCTAATGGATGATTTTACCCATCATAAAATGGATGGAACCAGAGGAAGTCAGTCATAGAGCTGTACAGCATGGAAGCAGGCCATTCAGCCCATCTTGGCCATGTCATAATGGGCTATTAGGATGTAGTAAACGTGGGTACAACTACACCACTTAGTCAGATACATGGGTAGGGGAGAAGGAATTTGGGTGAGGTGCAGACAAGTGGGACTAACTCAATTAAGCAACTTGATCAATATGGATGAGCTGGGGTGAAGAACCCGTTTCCATGCAGTGTAGCTCTAATATGCCAGGTGTCTATTTATCATGAGGTAAAGTGTGACTGGCTTAAAATCTCAATGCAGGCACTCAGTGGTTTCAAGTGACACCCATCAAAATGGAACAAATTACACCCGACCCTATCCTTCTTATTGAGATGGTAAAGGTGGGGTGATCAGTGCCCGTGATGGACCGAGCAGTGTCCACCGCATTTTGTAATCTTTGTTCCTGGGCATTCAATTGTGGTCGGGGGTGATTGACAATGTGCAAATTATGAACAGGCCAAAGGGCCTGTTCCCACGCTGTATCTCTAAAATAAACTAAACTACAAAGCATGAACTATGGGCTGTCTTAGTTGCACTATGGACTTTGGGCTTTTTGCACTTTTATCGGGCTTTTAAATTTATTAAATTCCTTTTGTTTATCATGTTATCTGTGATTACTTGATTTACAGTGGCAGCATGAAAAAATTAGTTTGCTACTTAAGGAATCTTCCAATGATGCCATTCCCTGCACCTCCTTCCCCCGTCCTTCCAAGTGGGTAGATGTCAGGGGCTTGGGAGGAGGTTCTGATGCCAAACCCATGTCAAAAACTGCATTCTACTCCTGGTGAACCCACACTGAACCAATATTGACTAATATCGCCCAGACTTTACACCCCCTGCTTACCATGAGAATCCATGGGACTTTTCTTTCAAGAAACTTTTAGATTGACTGTGAGCCAATGAATCTGTGTAGAGCGATTGATATACAAACACGATTAACTCCAGGACATAATTTACTGAGCTGCTCTCTGCAGAAAATTTTGCACATACTTTTCACTTCAGCGGGCAAGTCTTCAGTCGAGTAAGAACTTTTCAAGTTGCCAATAAATTCAAGAGTTTTTGCTCCGACACAATGACTTACCAGTGGAAACTGATGACAAGGAATAATGAAAACTAGGAATTCATGGGCAGACGTGACCTTATTTGGTTCTATTGACAGGAGGACGTTGCGTCAGTCCATTTTCATGGGTGCAATGATTTTTTTCCTTTTTGTTCTTGCTTGGGAACTAACCATGGGGAAACGTGCAAAGTGTTCTGGATCAGATTTATCATCTGCATTGAAAGTCAAAGTTTAAGACAAATGCATAAATTGAAATTACAGTTACAGTTAAGAGTTAAAGCCGAACAACAGATTCCACAAATCATGTCTACACCGGCTGCAATGTTACAATTTGTATCCTATAATTATTTTGCAATTTCCTGTAATATTTTATATTGTGGTTTGTGTGTGAACGTATATAAATATATATGTGTGTGTGTGTATATGCTAAAGAGCATATATAAATGCATATAGACTTAGTAGTGTTTATATATATATATATATATATATATATATATATATATATATAAATGACTTTTGGATACGTGTGTGGATATGCTGCAAATATGGATTATGTGGAGGAAGATAATTGATGGGCACAAATATTGTGGGCTGAAGGGACTGTTCTTGCGCTATGCTAATCTGTGTCCTATGTAATTTAGCGCATCAGGCAGCATCTCTGAAGAACATCGATAGGTAACGTTTCAGGTCGGGAGCCTTCTCGGGACTCATTAGTGTGGTGTTTACTTAGTTTGAATAAACTTGTGAAAGACCATCACTTCTCAGTTGTCTCCGCTGTAAGCATTGGTTCATTTCACCCCACCCAGATGGTTCATAATGAACTTGGAGAATCCGTATAAAGGGGAACTACATCTGGAAAGTTGAGGAAGCCTAGATGCACTGCTAAATGCAACCTGTAGGTGGTGCACAGGGTCTGAGAGGGGCCCCAATCATTGTTGCCGGCCTTACACCTTGCACCCCCTCTTGAACTTGGCTAAAAGTCAGCCTTCTTTTTATCAACATCCACAAAGGGTGGTGGGTGTATGGAACGAGCTGCCAGAGGAGCTAGTTATGGCAGGGACTATTGCAATGTTTAAGAAACAATTAGACATGTAACATGGATAGGAGAAGTCTACAGAGGGATATGGGCCAAACTCATGCAGATGCGGCAAGTGTAGATGGGACATGTTGGTCGGTGTGGGCAAGTTGGTCTGAAGGGCCGTTTCCACACTGTGTGACTCTATGTCCCAAACACCATCAACCCTGTGCTTCCTGACTGTGAAATTCAGATGTATTTCAGAGAATCGGAGAGGCGGATGAAGGAAGCCGGCAACGGTGGACGCAAGAACAAGGGCCGGTGAGAGAATGAACCGGGGTCTTACCTTCCACGCCCTCAAAGCACAAAGGCTGGCAGGCAAGAGGAAGGACGACAGCTCGCTGGACCATCCATGGAGGCGACTGCTGGAGGCCCTGCAGCAGCCTGGGGCTTGTCTGGCTCGGACTGCTCCAGAAGACGGAGCACACGGTCTGGACTTTGAAATTGTCACCAAAACCTTGTGACTGTTACGTGCAGTTTCAAGTGGACTATCGCTATGCACTTTGTACTATTCAGAGATTTGGAGATATGGCAACACTTTACTGAAATATATGGAAAAAGATAACTTCACTTTATTATCACATTTATATATGCTGTAAGAACAATTAAACTATTCAACCATTGTGTTTGTCAGTCCTGTGTATTAAATTGAAAGTGCCTATTTGCCTTATATATGTTCAAGCTATTCACTGGCATTGGAAAAGAAAGGCAGAACATGCTCATGTTTCCCTGTAATAACAATGAGCTGCAGATGCTGTTTTATACCACAGACAGACACAAAGAGAGCCCCTTTTTCAGACTGATGAAGGGTCCTGTCCTGAAATGACACCTATCCATTTTCTCCAGAGATGCTGCTTGACTCATTGAGTTACTCAAGCATTTTGTGCTAATCCCTACTCTGGGTAACAGATTCCGTGCATTTACCTTATCTATTCCTCTCCTGATATAATAAAGTTTCCTCTGATGATCTTATCCTTGATTTCCATCACACAAAACTGTGCTAACATTCTCCCCATGAGCTGCGTGGGTTTCCTCCGAGATCTTCGGTTTCCTCCCACACTCTAAAGATGTACAGGTATGTCGGTTAATTGGCTTGGTAAATGTAAATATTATCACTAGTAGGTATAGGATAGTGTTAATGTTTGGGGATCGCTGGTCGGCACGGACCCAGTGGGCCGAAAGGGCCTGTTTCCGCGCTGTATCTCTAAATAAACTAAACTAAATGCAAATAAATCCTGTCCATCAGAAATATTTCCCACCGTTGATGTAAGGCTGGCTGGCCTGTACTTGCTGCCCATTTCAAATAAAGGCACAGTGTTCTCCATCCTGCACAGTTTCTGTATCTCAAAATCTCACCCTGGGCCCCTTGGTTCCCCTAATGTCCTTGGATACACCATGACATGCCCTGGGGCTTTATCCACCTTTATGCATTTCAGGACATCAAACACCTTCTCCGTTGTAATGTTGAATTGCTCCAGAAATGTTTTGTTCCTTCCCCTGAACTTCATTGTTATAGTCACAGAATCACAGAGAATGGAAACAGGCCCTTAAGCCCAGCTTGCCCATGCTGACCTATGTGCTGCTTTTCCACTAGTCCCACCTGCCTGCATTTGCCCCATACCCTCTAAACGTTTAATATCCATATTCCTGTCTAAATGTCTTTTAAAAGTTGCTATAGTTTCTGCCTCAACTACCCCTTTGGCTGCTCATTCCATATACCCATCACCCTTGATATGACAAAGTTGCCCCTCAGATTTCTATTAAATATTTCCCCTTCACCTATGTCCTTTGGATCTTTAGTCTCCTACTCTGGGTTAAAGACTGTGCATCTATCCTATCTATTCTTCTCATGATCTTATACACCTCTACAAAATCACCTCGCATCCTCCAAGAAGTACAGTCCTAACCTGCCCAACCCTCCCTCCTGATAGCTCCGGTCCTTGAGTCCAGGAAACATCCTTGTAAATCTTCTCTGCCCTCTTTCCGGCTTAATAAGATCTTTCTTATAGCAGGGTGACCAAAATGGAGCACAATACTCCAACTGCGGCCTCACCAATGCTTGTACATCTTCTTCATATTAAATATGGATTAGAAATATTTGTTTAAGACACTTTCCTGCCACTACCACATTGATCTCTCAGGTTATTTCCCAGCTAATCTTTAACTCAGAATAAAATCTTTTTGTATTCTCCATTATATTATCTGTCAGGGATATCTCCTGGCCCCTTCCTAACAGTACACGTGAAAGGTAAGTATACAAGAGAATGTAATTCACGATATTCTTTTTATCATGTATCTGTACACTGTGAATGGCACGATTGTAATCATCTATTGCCTTTCCGCTGACTGGTTAGCACACGACAAAAGCTTTTCACTGTACGACGGTGCACGTAACAAGAAACTAATGATCTACATGTCTTGTAGTCTTCAATTATATCAATAGTCAATCAATGTGGCATCTCCATATGAACAGATATTTCTGACTTCTCTGAGAAACTAAAAAGTGTTGACTAAATATGCATCACGAGATGCTGGAACTGGAAAGTGCATCACAATTAATACAAAGAATTGGCTTGGAGTGCATACATGATCCCAAGACAAATTACATTCAGACATGAATGTAATATTATAGAGATTATGACATTCAGTACAGGAGACACCAGGTGGTCAGGGGTGATAGCAAATGAGGCAAGCAGTGAGGTAGAAAACTCCGGTAGTTCACTTGTGCGGAGTCTCCCTAGGCCTATGCGACCTCCCAGTTTCCAAACATTTTAACTCCCCTTCCTACACTTCCCACACTGACCTTTCTGTACTGGGCTTCCTCCACTTTCAGAGTGAGGCCACACTTTCTTCTAAAGCACCTCATATTTCGCTTGCAACCCAGCGGTATGAACATTGATTTCTCTAATTTCAAGTTACCTCTGCATTGCCTCTCCCCCCGCCCACACTCCCCTACCCTAGTCATCCTACAGTCCCACTAGTTCCCCTGTTCACATCCTCACATCCTTTTGTTGTCACCTCTGCCCCAGCCAACAATGGGCCAAAATTGGCTCTACCCTTTCTTGGTCATCTGTTGTCGGCCCTGATTTGTTCAGGTCTTTTCCTGCCTTCAGTTCCCTCCCCTCTACTTTCAGCCTGAAGAAGGGTCCCGATCCAAACTACACACATCCTTTTTATCCACAGATGCTGCCTGACCTGCTTCGTGAGCACTTTGTGTCTGTCTCTGGTAGTTACAAATCAGGCATTTTATTTAATTAATTTGATAGCAAAAGTTAAGCAGATTTCACATAATGCACTTTCTTGGAACGAATTAGATCAATTTTCAACTAAGGGGTGAAATATATTACTGTTGTGTCGACAGGGTCTTCTATCAAAAGTGACATTTGTAGAGTTATTGACAAAACATCCTGTTAGTGAAGGCAGCAAACCTGTAATAAAACAGCAAAGGCAGGTATAAAAGGACACAAATTGCTGGAGTAACTTAGCAGGTCAGGCAGCATCTCTGGAGAACATGGATAAGTGATGATTCGGTCGAGTCCCTTCTTCAGACTGATTGCAGGGGAGGAGAAGAAAGCTAGAGAAAAGGAGTGGCAGTACAAAGAGTGTGATGCAATAGGTCGACATGGGTGTGCGAAGGGAAGGTTTGATAGTCATTGATTTGATACACTGAATTACAGAGAATGGGAAGATCTAAAACATGCTACTGCACCCAAGTGGTCTATGCTGGTGCTGATATAGTGAATTTGGCCTGTTCACCTCAACCCAGCCATCCAGCATCTCATTCTGTTCCCGTCTCTGTCAAATAAATCATAAAGTACCAGAGTAACTCAACAGATCAGGCAGATTCTCTGGAGAACATGGATCGGTGATATTTCAGGTTGGGACGCTTCTTCAGACTGATTGTAGAACGCTGGAATGGAAGGGGGGGATGGGAGAATGCCTGGCAAGTGTTAGGTGGACACAGAGCTGGAGTAACTCAGCGGGTCAGACAGCATATCTGGAGAAAAGGAATAGGCGACGTTTCGGGTTGAGACCCTTCTTCACACTGGGAGTCAGGGGAAAGGGATTTGAGAGATAAAGGTTTAAGGTTAAAATGTCTTTTATTGTCACGTGTACCAATTAAACTACAGTGATATACTAAAAAAAAGCACCAAGACACACAACTACATAAAAGTTAACATCCACCACAGCAGATTCCCCACATTCCTCACTGTGATGGAAGGCAATAAAGTCTAATCTTCTTCCCTCTTTGTTCCCGCATGGTCAGCGCAGTCGAACCATCCGCAGTCGGGGAGATCGAAGCTCCCGCAGCCAGTGATCGAAGCCTCCGCCTCGGGGCGATCGAACTTCTGTTGCTTGGAGCTTCAAAAGTCGGTCTCTAACCAGGGACCATGAGCTCCACGATGTTAAGTCCGCAGGCTCCCACAGTTGGAGCTCTGAGATCGATCCCCGACAGGGACCGGCAGCTTCACGATGTTAAGCCCGCAGGCTCCCGCGGTTGGAGCTCCCGAAGTCGGTCTCCAGCAGAGTCCGCCCACTCCACGGTGTTAGGCCCAGTGCGGACGGAGATACAATCCGGAATAAAATCGCATCTCCGTTTAGGTAAGAGTAGCATGGCGTCTCCAGTAGGCTCAGCGGTGCATTCTGGCGTCCTAGAGCCACCCCCCTCTGCATCTGTCTAGTCGGTTATTTGGGAGACCAAATGGGGTCTTTCCTCTTCAGCCAGAGCCACTGGCTACTCCGCTCTGCTACCCGTGATGTTTCTTTGATAGCCTGTCGTAGGGCTTGTTTGCTGATCCCCAGGTCCTTCATCAGTATTAAGGTAGATGTTACCACGAATCCTCGACATCCAACTTCTACCGGGCAGATCTTAGCTCTCCAGCCCCGCTGTTCTGCCTCCGCTGCAAGCTCTGTATATCGCAGTTTCTTTCTTTCGAAGGCTTCCTGCACAGCATCCTCCCAAGGGACTGTGAGCTCCACAAAGTACACCATGCGCTGAGAGTTCGACCAGAGCACAAGATCAGCCTCAAGTTGGTGATGGCTATCTCTGATGAAACTGTAAGCCGTTGGTCCACATCCACCAGCATCTGCCAATCCCAGGCTGCCTCCAGCTGTCCAAGCCTGGCCCTTGGTGGAATTTTCCATTGCCTTTGTTCCCCCCGAACAAAGGCAATTGTCTTAACTAGGTTGGTTATTCTGGGCGGCAAGGCATTGTTGGCTGTTCTCCTGCGTTCCAGAGTCGATGCCAATTTGAGCACTTGATTATGTCTCCAGGTGTACCGTCCTTGGGAGAGACTTACTTTACACCCAGTGAGGATGTGCCTAAGTGTGGCTGGTGTTGAACACAGGGGGCATGATGGATCTTCGCCCATCCATTGGTTGAGATTTTTTGGGCTAGGAAGGACATCATAGGTTGCCCGAATGAGGAAACTTATCCTGCTCGCCTCCATCTCCCACATGTCCTTCCAGCTGATCTTCCTCTTTTCCACACTCTCCCATCTCATCCACTGGCCCTGTTTAGCTTGCGACACAGCCTTGGCACACCTACTCAACTCCTCCTGTCGGCGGACTTCGGCCGCGACCAACTTCCGGCGCTCCAGTGATGATGCCTTGTTCCAGCAAGGTCGCTTTCCACCAAGCCCCAAGCCACTTCTTCCATGTTGGATTTGCCCTACTATGTCGCCTTGGTGGAGACAGATTTTGCTTGCTGTGTCACATTTTAGCCGTCGACTTCTTTCCTGTTGCCAGGGTTGGAGCAGCAGCTCGGATGACCGTGTCCCTTGATTCTGCCAGGGTCATCTCTAGTCTGACTTTAGTGCACTTGTACTCGTCTGTGAGACTAGAGAGAGGCAGCTGGAGTACCCCCTGACCGTACAGGCCTACGCTGATCAGGCACCGAGACTTGCAGATCTCTCTTCTCTTTTCTTGCAGTCTGGATTTGGTGCCAAATCATGCTGGTATGTTCGAGACACCCAGAGAATCCTGGGATGCCTGCTTTTTGGACTGTTGTATCCACAAGGTTTCTCTCTAAATAGCTGGTCATCTTCTGAGCTATGATGCTGAAGAAAATCTTACCCTCTATATTGAGGAGACTGATTGGGCGGAATTGGCTGATATCTGTGGATTCCTTCTCTTTCGGAATCAGGATTCCTCCTGACCTGCGCCATGCTTTGGGTATGACTCTCTTCTCCCAAGCCACTCTCATTAGCCTCCACAGGAAGCGAAGAACATCAGGAGCACCCTTGTAGAGTCTATACGGAACCCCATTTGGCCCTGGGGCTGATGATGCTCTTGCCCGCTTTACTGTCTGTACCACCTCCCTCCACTTTGGAGGACTAATGTCCATCTTGTGCTCTGGTTGTTCAATTGGTGGAATGCCTGATGGAATAGCTGTCTTCTGGTGTCTCTTGGCATCCGCATGCATTCTTTCCAGATGCTCGTCCAGCTCCTGCCTTGATGTTTTCAGGTTTCCTCCCTTTTCCTTATAAGGGTCCTTGAAGAAGTGTGATCTCGCTCGTTCTTTCTTTTCTCGTGATTTCCACAGGTACTCTGCTCGTCTTAGGGTTGCTAAATGGTTTTTGATATTTCCCTGGAGAATGTTGATGCCCTCCTTCTCACTATCAGATGCCTTCCTCCACTGCTTCTTGAGCTGCCTTCTCTCCCTGATTAGGCATTCCATCTCCTTTTGCCGTCTGGACTTGCTTTCCAAAACTGGTGACTTTTCCTTTTTCTCCCTTATTCTATATCGATCTGCTCCATAGCCATAGATGATGCCCCCCATATTATCAAGCTTTCTTTCAACTGTACCCCTTAGACCCTGTAAGATACGGGTCAGGTCTACATTTATGGTCTCCCATTCTTTCTTCTCCGAGGCTCCAGGCCATTTGACGCGAGGTTTTCTTCTGTTGATCTTTTTCTCCATTGCTGGTTTTCTTGGCTGGATGGGCTCCGTATCTTCCTCTGCCTGCGTAACTGTGCTTGAGTTTCCTTCATCAGGGGGGCTGATGCCCTGCGAACTTTGGTAAGACTCCAGTCGCTGGACTTCATTCGACTGACTTGATTGACTTCTCAGGAAGTACTTATCAATGCGAGGTCCCTGTTTTCCCTCTCTCAAGCACCCTTTCTTTCCTTGATGTATTTGCAGGCCCTTTGAAGATGTTATTTTCATCCAGCCGCAGGAGCAGTCCTGAAGCCTCTTCTCGGATGATGATTGTGCGCATGGTTCTTGTTGAGTGCATGTATTGCACATGGTCATTTCCGTTCCTAGGTCTATAGCCGTGTTATCCGTCAATGAGTCATCTTCCGCCCCCGCTCTCGCAGACTCTAGGGGTATTCTTTCTTTAATTCTTTTCGTAGCCATATGCAGGTGTCTCCAAAATACTGAATAGTATTGGATCCTGCTGACATGGGTAGCTAGCCCATGCCTGCCCCAGGTGGGGTCTATTTCCAGAATATATTTACAACTCCTTTGCAAGTCCTTGCTTAGTTACTTTGGTCCCACCATTTCCATAGAATTAATTGTCTTACCCACTCCGGTATTGGTTCGTGTTTATTTTATTATCATCACATGTACCGAGCTACAGTGAAATGATTTGATTTGCCCCTTATCCAAGCAGATCACATATACCAAACATACATACAATCAAGTCAAACTCAAATACAATTTTAGATTGTAGGCGGAAACAGGCCCTTCGGCCCACCGAGTACCCTCCGACCAGCGATCATCCCATACACTTAGCACTATCCTACATAGTAGGGACAATTTGCAATTTCTACCAAAACCAATTAACCTTCAAGGGTTACACTAAAGGCTGGAGAAACTCAGCGGGTGCAGCAGCATCTAAGGAGCGAAGGAGATAGGCGACGTTTCGGGTCGAGACCCTTCTTCAAGCCTGTACTTCTTGGAGTGTTGGAGGAAACCGGAGCACCTGGAGAAAGCCCGGTAGTCACAGGGAGAACTCCATACAGACAGCACCCATGGACAGGATTGAAGCGGAGTCTCTGGTGCCATAAGGCAGCAATTCCACCACTGCACGACTGTGCCGCCCTATGGCCTGATCAATTTTAAGGGTCTTGATATTATTTTATATTACAATATTACAATTTACAATTTATATTGCAATTATACTTTATGGGTAATTGAAAAGGAATGGAAAATGTTTCATTTTTCTGCAATGAACCCAAACCCACCAATTTTATATGGCTTACATTATGTGTATAAATAGCACACCCTGGAATATATTTGTATTTTAATGCAAAATAATGTTTATTTCTCAAAGTGAAGTACATTGAAAATGAGGGATTCTATTTTGTTCAGTTAAACAAACAAAAAAATAATATCGTAAAATATCACACTGTTGTGTTTTCCTTTTGTGCAGAACTAAATAGCCCAATTTCACATGCATATTAACAGCAAAGCAATGACATTCTGAAAATAGAAGTGGGAATGTTTTCTGATGATTCTGCAGTTCTTCATTTAGTTTAGTTCAGAGATACAATGTGGAAACAGTCCTTCGGCCCACAGAGTCCGCACCGACCAGCGATCAACCATATACCTGTTTCATCATACACACTGGGGACAATTTACAGTGGACAATTAACCTACAGACCTGCACGTCTTCGTAATGTGGGAGGAATCTGGAACACCTGGAGGAAAACCACGGCATCACAGGGAGAACGTGCAAACTCCACACAGACAGCACCCTAGGACAGGACCAAATGTGGATCGCTGGCCCCATGAGGCAGCAGCTCTACCAGCTGCACCAATGTGGCAACCTGGATGTATGTTAGTGGTGGCTGATGTAGTCGATAACATTCTGGGACCATGAGCAGTCATGGTTTAATGGAATGGCAGCGATAGCTTGATGGAGCATGCAGCATTTTCTCCCAGTCATATTTATTTTCTCTTATTAAAATAGGCAATGTAATCAAGCAAGATGAGATTATTTTTATGATCTGAAATGAACCATCTGAAATGGTGATAGACTCAAATTCCGTAATTAAATATAAACCTGAGAGGAAATGTCAAGTTTCAGGAAAAGAGCTGAGCACTGCAATCTACAAGAGAGCTCATTCAAAGTGCTAAGCAGACACAATCTTTCTATGATTCTGCTAACTCTTTTTAGATTACTGAGTAATTGGTGCAAAGTAAGATAGCACATTATCATCCGTGCCATATAACTTGCTATAAGTATCATACATCATTCGAACTTGGTTAATGTCAATAGAATATTCAGTGAAAGATTGTGGAATTGGTTTTAAAATGCTGACACAAGGAACTGCAGATGTTGGAATCTTGACCAAAATGAAAAGTGCTGGAGTAACTCAGTGGTTGAGGCAGCAGCTCTGGAGAACATGGACAGGTGACGTTTCAGGTCAGGACCCGTCTTCAGATTGATTGCAATAGGGGAGGGGAGGAAAGCTGGAAAAGTGATGTGAGGCCAGTGATGAACCTCTCAGAGGGCCACAGCCTACAGGGAAAAGCCACTGAGCCAGTCCCCCACGGCTGAACGCAAGACCTGGCAGACTATGGCCTGCAGGGGGAAGCCGCCGAGCCGACCCTTGCTCACAGAAGCAAGCCGAACGTGGCCTGTAGTTGGGAGCCCAGCAAGCCAGTCCCTGCCTGTCTCCCGAAGACCGAAGGATGGAGATAGCGATGGTGACGGATGAGGTGAGAGGCGAGTCCTGTAGGAGAGGAGAGGGAACTGGGATCTGGCCTACTGCATCCTCAAGGTCGGTTGCAAAGGGCGCTCCCGGGGAGCAAAGGGCGATGGGCGAGGAGAGGGATGTCGATTCGTTGGTCGATCCAGAAGTCCAAGGAAGGTGATGGCAGGAGGCCTGCAGCCTGGTGCTTGCCTGGAACTGGAGAACATGGACTGGACTTTGAAAAGGACGCCAAAACATGGCTTCTCTTGTACGCACGCTCAATGGACTATTTCTGTACAATTTGCTTATTCGGGATGTGCTTGGGTATGGCAATACTCTACTGGACTGTTTGCAAGAAAATAACTTTGCTGTGCATTTGCACTTCATACATGTGACAATAAAAACACCATTGAACCGTTGATCCAATGAACTATTATTGTTCACATTAAATCAGCTGAAGTGGAATTTGAAGCTTTTATGAAAAGTTAGTTTTTACCATAAAGGAAAGATTACTGGCTACAGTTTGTCACTTAAGAAGAATGTTTATTTCAGACTAGATCCCTTTTTAAATATTTCTCCTAAATTTGTTCTTCTGAGTGGGTGAAAATATCTGAGAGCGTTTTAATTTCTCCAATGTAGAAAAAGTTTTGTCCACCAAAAGAATAAAAGCACAAGCCCAAAGATAGACACAAAGTGCTGGAGTAACTCAACGGGTCAGGCAGCATCTCTGGTGAAAAGGAATAGGTGACGTTTTGGGTCAGAAACCTCTGGCCACTTTCTCCATTTTCTCCAGAAACGGTGCCTGATCCGTTGAGTTACTCCAGCACTTTGTGTCTATCTTCGGTATAAACAAGCATCTGCAGTTCCTTCCTACACAAAGACACAAGACCAACAGATTGTGACATTTGCCTCAAGATGTAAGGAACAATTTGAATCTCAACATCAATGCAGCAACATTAAATAAACTGATAAAGTCATAGCATGATGAGACGGAGCTTTTTGAAAGTTTCACTGCTATTAAATATGCATTAATGTTCAGCTGCTGAAGTCAGGCACTCAGTGGATTTAATATTATATATGCAAGGAAGCTTTTATGCTTAATTCATGGTGTCATCAGTAAGGGACATGTAAAGTCCACGAGGACAAAGATTTATCACAGCGATTTAATAATAGATCATTGAATATGTTCAGAAGCATCATCATTTATTTGTATGTTTTCCCAAATGTATATTTGTGGCTGCTGCCATTGGAGTTGTGTTCCAGAAAATGAAATATTGTCTCCTTTTATGCCCCAACCCATTTGACATTTGTTTTAGGATTCCATCTGTACACATTACCAACTCTGACGATGAAATACATGCAATAGGTAATGAGCCATTTCTCCTTGGGAAGCAACATTAACTGCAAAAGATCAACACAAAATGCTGGAGTAACTTAGGAGGTCAGGCAGCATCTCTGCAGAAATGGAATAGGTGAAGGGTCCAGATCCTTCTTCATTCTGAGAGTCAGGGGTGAGGAACTAAAATACTTCTTAGCAATAACATAATTAAAATATTTAAGCTGCAAAAGGAAAATTTGCAATCAATGTCAAAAAGTTCCTCTGCAAACAAAGATTAATGAACAAAAGGAAGGAAGTTTATTTGATCATGACATGGGAGACTATTTGGCCACTCAGAACCATGCTAACTTCCATTATTAATCTAGTTTAGTTTAGCTTAGAGATGTAACATGGAAACTGGTGCTTCAGCCCTCTGAGTCCATGCCGACCACGATCACCCTAGTTCTATCATAGACACTAGGGACGATTTATAGAACCAATTAACCTACAAACCCACATTTCTTTGGAATATGGGAGAAAACTGGAGCACCCAGAGAAAACCCATGCGGTCACAGGGAGAAGGTACAAACTTCGTACAGGCAGCAGCCGTAGTCAGGATCGAACCTGGGTCTCTGGCGCTGTGAGGCGGCAACTCTACCCCTGCACCACCGTGCTGTCCTGTTCTCCAGGGATGCAGCCTGGTCCGCTGAGTTACTCCAGCACTTTGCGTCTTTTGATGTAAAAGCAACGTGTGAGTGGGTACATACTGTACTGTACAGCCAAGATTCACTTGTTGTGGAAGGAATCAATATCCAGGCTGGTAGGTGAACTGCCCATCGTAAAGATTGGTTTGCCCTGGGGTTCAACTTCTTTATCTCTCTGGATTTGGGCTAATTCAGACAAGCAGAAAGTATTCAAAGATGGACACAAATTGCTGGAGTAACTCTGCGGGTCAGGCAGCATCTCAGGAGAAAAAGGATGGGTGACATTTCGGGTCGGTACCTTTCTACAGACTGAGCAAGGGTTCCGACCTGAAACATCACCCATCATTTTTATCCAGAGATGATGCCTGACTCGCTGAGTTATTCCAGCACTTTGTGTTTATCTCTGATGTAAAGCAGCATCTGCAGTTCCTTTCTACACAGGACATATTCAATCCCATTCATAATGTGTCTGATAGATGGTGGATAGACTGGGGTCTCAGCCTCTGATCTCTCAGTGTAGATGTATAATTATATGCCTGATTCAGCTCATTGTGGTCAATCAGAGACATTGATAGAGTGGGAATCCATCAGATGTAATGGCATTGAGTGTCAAGGGGTGTTTGTAGATTCCCTCTTGTACAAGATGATCATTGCCTGTTAGCAACATTCAATGTTACCTATCAGGGTTTGTTATTGCTCGTTACGTGAGGGATTGCGAATGAAACTGAACACCGTGCGGCCATCACCTAATGAGGAGGAAAGATTATAGATTAATCTACTGAAATACATTCCTCTCCTCAGAGTGCTACTGATGCAAAGGGGCTCTATGACATTCTATCACAGTTTCATTGTCACTATCACTGAATGACGACTTTAACAAAGAGACGACTTTGCCCAATTATATCAGCAATACGTATTTCAGCAACAACTTATTCCTCTGGACATTCTAGTCCTGTAGTTCAACTAGAATGCAATGCACCCATAGAGTCATAGAGTCATTCCTCGTGGAAACAGACATTTCGGCCCAGAATTGGCCACACCGACCACCTTGAGGTCATCGTTTTGTCCATATCCCTCCAAACCTTTCCTATCCATGTACCTGTCCAAATGTTTCTTAAACATTGTGATAGTACCTGTCCCAACGATGATCGTTCCATAGACATACCACCCTCTGTGTGAAAAAGTTACCCTTCAGGTTCCTTTTCAATTTTCCCACCCTCACCTTAAACCTATGTTTTCTGGTTCTGGATTCCCCTACACTGGGCAAAAGATTTTTGGGTCAGATCCAAATTGTACGGCAACAACTCTACTGCTGCTCCACCGTGTCACCCATAGGTATAAGTATATTTTGAGGGATAAAGCCAAATGTTAGATTATGCACTGTTCAACACCCAAATTCCAACTCAAGGATTCTGACTTTTAATTTGTTGCGAAAGCCTAAGTTTAAATGTACACCAAGATAAATGAAAAATAAAGCATTTTATGTGGGTATGATAAAACTAGGTTATCATTCACTCCAGCCTAGGCCATATGCCATGCTACAGATGACTGTGCTGGAAGTAATTTTTATAATCTTTATAATTAGGCCTCTTTCAGCGGGTGCCACTATGAAAGTAGTCAGGCGAGGTAATTTCAATCCAATTAATACTTCTCCTGCATCCATAAAATATACTGCTCCTGGCAGGTTCCAGAAGCTGCTTATTGCTAAACCTGCTACCAAATGACATACTGCTGAGCCAAAATAGTATTTTATGAAATACCATATGAACATAAGAAACACGTGCAGGTAAAGCCTGTCTGGCCCCTCGTGCCTGCTCCAAAGATCTTCATTATATATATACATCAATATTCTACAGAATTATAGAAATAAAGCTGTGTTTATATTGCAGGTTTATACTGAAGATAGACACAACGTTCTGCAGTAACTTTGCAGGTCAGGCAGCATCTCTGGAAAAAAATAATAGGTGAAGTCTCAGGTCGGAACCCTTCTTCAGATCCGGAATGTCATCTACTCTTTTTCTCCCGAGATGCTGCCTGACCAGCTGAGTTACTCCAGCATTTTGTGTCTATCTTTTATGCTGCCTGACCAGCTGAGTTACTCCGTCATTTTATTTCTTTCCAAGAACTAATGATCTTGGGCATATGTTATTATAGCAACAAATAAGGATTTTGTGGGATAAAGTCATTCATAGGGTCATAGAGTCAAGAGTCATAGTCATACAGCACGGAAACAGCCCCTTTGAGCCAACGTGTTCTTACCGACCAATATGCCCCATCTAGTCCAGTTCCACCTACCTGTGTTTGGTCCTTATCCTTCTAAACCTTTCCAATCCATGTACATTCAATAAGACTATTGTAGATGATGTGTGTATACACCTTTAATTGATAGTGACGATGTCCATGCTAACCACTTCCCCACCAGTTGGTATAATTGTAACCCACACGCCTCTAGCTCTCTCTCTCTGGTGATCGTGACAGACCACGTACAGCTAGGGCTATATGATGTATGATTAATAAAGTAGTTAAGACCTTAAGGTGTCTGCGTACCTTCTCCACATGGTGTCAGAAGTGGGATAGGCGGGAACGTTCCAACAATCCTTTAGCACTGCGGATCGTGCGCTCGGCCAGTCCGTTGCTCTGCGGGTATTCCGGGCTGCTGGTGTAATGACGAAAGTTCCATCATTCGGCAAAAGTGCGAAACTCGGCACTGGTGAACAGGCTGCCGTTGTCCGACTGCAGGCTGACCGGGGACCCGAAGGTGGCAAAGTGGCAGCGCAACTTCTCGATGACCGCGGCGGAAGAGAGGGAGTGGAGCTGGTCAACTTCAAACCAGCTGGAGTAAGAGTCGACAAGCACCAGGAAGTGCTTTCTGTGCCACTCGAAGATGTCGGTTGCTAGCGCAGACCAGGGCAGGTTAGGAGCTGGCTGCTGCAGGAGCGGCTGCCGCTGTTGCTGCGGAGCGAGGCTGTTGCAGGTAGGGCACGCGGAGACTCTATCCCGGAAGTAGCGAGGCATGTCAGGCCAGAAAAACTGGCTCTGAGCGATGGAAAGGGTCGCCTCGGCCCCGGGATGGCCACGATGAGCGGTTTCGAAGTATTGTTCTCGTAGTGCTTCAGGCACCACCACCTTGTGCCCCTTCACAATCACACCATCACGCAGCACCAACTCGTCACGAACCATGAAATAAGGCACCGCTGCGGCCGGCAGGGAAGAACGGCGGTCTGGCCAGCCCTGCTTGATGATCGCGGCCAGCTATTGTAGCGAAGCGTCAGCCGTCGTGTGCCTGGCCAGGGACTTCAACTGACTTGAGGGCACGAAATTGACGTTTAGGACTATCAGATCGGACGCCTCGTACGGATGTCGGGTTGTGGATGAGAGAGGCGCCCGAGACAGCGTTTCAGCAACAAACATGTCCTTGCCCTTGCGATAAACCACTGTGAAAGTGAAGCATTGTAGCTGGGGCATCATGCGCTGGAGGTCAAAGTACTTCAGCGTTGGCATGCTGATCAGCCTAGATTTGAGGGTGTCAAATGCTTTCTGGTGTTGCGGGAACCAGGCCCAGGCAGTGTCCTTTTTCATCTGATTCCGCAGTGGGGCACTCTGATACTTTGACCTGTGACATCTTGGTCTTTGGTCTTCGGGATGATAAGCTGCACTCTGAGCTACTGCGTAAGCCTGACATTCAATGAGGCGTTGCATGCCTCTCGTTTAGCTGAGGCTGTCTCCTCCGCTGTAGCTGACCCTGTGGTCCACGCAGCCAGTCTCGCTGGTCACCAGTACAATGCTCCCCGGCGACAGAGGGCAAGCCCTACGACGGGTTTCAGACCGCCTCAACGATGTCCGAATTTTAACTTTGTTTCACACCATTCTAATGTGTGCCCGGCGTTGGGGAAAACCTGTAATTTCTGCAATAAGCCCAACCACTTCTCGGCAGCATGCCGTTCCCGTGGGAACCCTGCACAGCCACAGCAGTAACCGTCTCGCTACTTGACACGTGATGATACCACGTCTGGTTCCCATCTCCAGCATGATGAACTCCCCCTGTCTGACTCTGACTCTTCTCAGGGCGAACTGAGTGGTGTTTTCCTTGCGAGGTGCAGCATCTCCGGCTCGTGAACGAGCTTCTCCCTCCCCCGGCGGCTCCGTATGCCCCCTCGCTGCCACTATTGCGGCCCAGTGCTTTGCCCGTTCCTCTGGGGTCACCCCCCCTCGTCCTTCTCCTGTCCGCCTCCCGGCTGCGGTCTCGCTTCCTCGCCCTTCTCTTCGCCGTCCCCCCAGATGCCTTCATCGCCCAGGGGTTCTCCTGTCCGTAGCCCCCACCATGCCCTGGCGTCGTCCCCGCTTGTTCCCGTCGGGGAAGGAGGTGATGGCGAGGTGCGGACCCGGTCTGGTCGCCTGGTCAGGCCGCCGGTCCGTTATGGCGATTACGTGTGATTCTGTATTCCCGTGCTTTACTGTTTGCATTTACCCTAGCGCATGAGACGTGGTCGCCCTGTCACTCACTGTTTGTTTTGGTAGAGGAAGGATGTAGATGATATGTGTATACACCTTTAATTGATAGTGACGATGTCCATGCTAACCACTCCCCCACCAGTTAGTATAATTGTAACCCACACGCCCCTAGCTCGCTCTCTGGTGATCGTGACAGACCACGTACAGCTAGGGCTCTATGATGTATGATTAATAAAGTAGTGAAGACCTTAAGGTATCTGTGTACCTTCTCTACAGCTATGGCTCGCCATGTACCAGAGTGCCACTTTCCTACATGAATTTCTTATAGAAACATAGAAACATAGAAATTAGGTGCAGGAGCAGGCCATTCAGCCCTTCGAGCCTGCACCGCCATTCAATATGATCATGGCTGATCATCCAACTCAGTATCCTGTACCTGCCTTCTCTCCATACCCCCTGATCCCTTCAGCCCTGATCCCTGATCCCTTTATCCCTTGATTCCCTCAATATGTACACATCTATTTATCTCTGTCCTGAATGTAATCAGTTGACAGAGTCCACAGCACTCTTTGGCAGAGAAACCCAAAGATTCATTCTCCTCTGGGCGAAGAGGTTTTTCCTCATCTTCATCCTAAGGGATGAACCTTACCCTGAGGCTGTAACCTCTGGTTCTGATCCTAGACACCATCACCTCTGCACCTACCTAGTCAGGTCCAGGAGAATGTTGTTAATTTAGTTTAGTTTAGTTTAGATATACGGTGTGGAAATGGGCCATTCGTCCCTCCGAGTCCTAGTCCGAGTCCATGCTGACCAACAATCACCCCTACACTAGTTCAATCCTACACACTGAGGACAATGTACAAAAACCAGTAAACCCAGAACCCACAAGCATGCACAGTACCTACGGTAACCATAGAGTAATATTTTTAGCTGTTACACACTGCAGCCACTGTATGCTGGCAGTGGGAGAAGTGTTAGTCAAACTCGATGCTTTTTTCCAGGGGGTTCTTGAAGATTATTGGTTGCTAAACATTTTAACTCCCCCTCCCATTCCCACACTGACCTTTCTGTCCTGGGCCACCTCCACTGTAAGAATGAGGCCCAACGAAAATTGTAGGACAGCACTTTATATTTCGCTTTGGCAGCTTACAACTCAGCGGCATGAATATTGACATCTCTAACTTCAATAATCCTTGCTCTCCCTCTCTCTCCATCCCTCCCCCTTCCCAGTTCTCTGACTGGTTTGATTGTCCTATTGATTAAATTTTACGTTGTTTGCCTCATTGTCCACTTCCCCTAGCTAATGATCGATTCCACATTTTCCTTGAACTTCGTCACCTTTGATTGCTCGTTTCACACCTTACCCTTCCATATCTCGATGTCTTCCTCTCCCTTGACTGAGGAAAGGTCTAGACCCGAAACGTCACCCATTGCTTCACTCCAGGGATGCTGCCTGTCCCGCTGAGTTACTCCAGTATTTTGCATCTAGCTTGGGAGAGAGAAAGACACTGCCTCACAGCGGCAGAGACCCAGGTTCAATCCGACCTTGGATGCTGTCTTTGCGAAGTTTGTACCATCTTCCTGTGACCACGTGGGTTTCCTCCAAGTGCTCTGGGTTCCTCCCACTTTCAAATAAGTGCTGGTTTGTAGGTTCAATTGGTTTCTGTAAATACCCCCTAGTGTGCAGGCAGAGGATGCAAAAGACAGATAACATAGAACCAATGTGAACAGGTGATTGATGGTTGGTGTGGACTCGGTGGGCTGAATGGTCTGTTTCCATGCATCTCAAAACTAAACTAACCACAAGGAACTGGTGATGTTGGGGTCGTGAGCACAACACAAAGTGCTGGTGGAACTCAGTGGGTCAGACAGAATCTGGGGAGGGAATTGACAGACGGCGTTTCGAGTCGGGACTTTCTTTGGACTAGGAGAAAAAAATGATTTTAAAATCTGCACTTCTGGGCACGAAATAAGAATTTTAATGGGATCTGTAACAGCCCGGCAGTTCCACATCAACCTTGAAGAAGTGAGTAGTTTGGTTAACTTTCAGTTCATCAAGAGAATAGACCCCATACTGTTTTCCTGATATTTATCTATAATGCAGTAAAATAAATGGGGAAAAAATGAGTGTTGGGAATAAAATGAGACTGATATGCTAACAAACGGTAGTGTTTAAAAACTGTCAGGAGGGGTATGCAATGTAATTGCAGACACTTCAATCAAATGTCGGTACTGAGATCTGCAACAGCTGGAGTCAGCTGTGCAGTGAGAGGTAACTGCTTATTTATAATCGTTAAGCTTAAATAGCACTGAAAAGCACCCTGTTGTGAGTTCACAGAGTGATTTTCACTCTTCTCATGAATGGAAAAATATAGACATCAGACTGATACTTGGCTCTGACTTTAGAACATACAGGTCCACCACCGATTTTCCAGCATCTGTTAGACCGGCACCTCCTTTAACCCAAACAAAATTACGAGAGCGTTGCGTGTGGCATGTGTGGCTCAGTCCTGAAAGAGTTAATTGTTTACTTCTTTGGTAATTAGCTTTAAGGTTGGGGCTGGGGGGAAAGATCTTATAGGAATATAAGAGATATAGGATCTCTTATAGGATAATAGAGCTAGATAGGGCTCTTAAAGATAGCGGAGTCAGGGGATATGGGGATAAGGCAGGAATTGGGTACTGATTGGGGATGATCAGCCATGATCACATTGAATGGCGGTGCTGACTCGAAGGGCCAAATGGCCTACTCCTGCATCTATTGTCTATTGTCTAATGAATCTGAGGGGTAACATTTTTGCCCAAAGTGTGGTGGGTGTATGGTACGTACTGCTGGAGCAGGTAATTGATGCAGGGACTATCACATTGTTAAACAAGCAATTAGACAAATAGATGGATAGGACAGGTTTCGAGATATATGGGCCAAACGCAGGGAAATGGAACTAGTGTGGATAGAGCATGTTGGTCAGTGTGACTGGAGGGCCTGATTTCACAATGTATGTCTCTATGACTCTAATTGTTAATATTTTATTTACGTTTCTAGCAGTCCATAGTGCTTTAGAGACACAGGAGGAGTATAATTAGTGGGTCAGAGGTGTATTGTTGAATTATTATGTGACCTTTGTTGATCCGGCAGAATGGATAATCTATCAAGGCTCTGCAGCCAAGGGAGCTGGAAAATCGACAGTGTCCCTGTATCGTAAACCCTTGTTTTTACGGACCTCTTTATAAGGGATTTCTGTTATTGCGGACATCTCTGCCTGAAACTTTACTGACAGGCCGGACTGCAAACGCCAACCCCTGCTACTTCCTTGGACATGCCTGCTGACACCACCATCACCGCCCATGTTGCCATATTGAGATCTTAGAAGTTTGTAGCTTAGGGCAGGTAAGGCTTTGGTTTCATGTTTCAGCCGAGACAAGGCATCTCTGTCATTGCAGTTCTTGCCCAGCCTAAATTTTATTGTTGGGTCTCTACACATGAAATGTCCTATACCGCATCCAGTTATACCTGGACAATTGGCAATAACGAACACCATCCCCTTTGCTGTGGTTCATTATAACGAGGGTTTACCGTATATATAATAGAACATGGAGCAGTACAGCACAAGAACAGGCCCTTCAGCCCACAATGCCTATGCTGAACATGATGCCAAGACCATCACTTATCTAGAAACAAGGAACTACAGATGCTGGAGTAACTCAGCGGGTCATGCAGCATCCCTGGAGAACATAGGTAGGAGACGTTTAGGAAGGATGGTCCTTCTTCAGACTGAATCAGAGAGAAGGATGGTCCTGACCTGAAACATCACCTATCCATGTTCTCCTGAGATGCTGCCTGACTCACTGAGCCACTCCAGCACCCATTGCCATAACTTCTCTGCCTGCATATAACCTATAACCCTCCATTCCCTGCATATCCCAATGCCTATCCTAAAGTATTTTAAATGTATGTGCACTCACCACCCCAGGCATTGCATTCCAGGCACTCACCACCCTCTGTGTAAAAAATATTGAAACATGTAGAGAACATGAAGTTCTGGAGGAATTCAGCAGGCCCAGTAGCATCACTGGAGGAAATGGATAATTGACGTTTCCAGTTGGGACCCTTCTTCAAACTGTCTCTATTGTTGAAAATTTTTAGCTGCTTGGTTACAGTATTGACAGATACTTCATAATGCACAACCACAATTGTGACTATTTGTTGCAGACAGTGGTTGAGGATATCTATGTTACTAAAAGTCTGATCTTGACCACTTCCTGTTGTTCTGTATATTAATTTTAGAAAAAACGCTGCCACGTACGGCTATGATTTTTGGTCATCTTACTCAGAGTCCCCCTTCGCTGTGCAGGACAAGAGGATTTTTTTCCATCGATGAAAAATAAAAGAATTATTAGCGTTTAAAAAATGTTGAGATTCACTCACCTGAAGGCCATGCCCCTTCTGGAGGGACTATAAAACCCTGAAGTGTTGAGTGCCTCAGTCAGTCTCTGCAAGATGGGGGAGCGAGAAGGTCACGTCTCACAGTCTGAGCTGTGAATAACACTGAACACATGTCTACTAAACTATGAGTGTGGTTTTACTGACCTTGAGTGCCCTTAATGTGGTTTGAAAATGAAAATGTGGTTGGTTTGAAATAAAGCACAGCAAATGGTTGCTGGTGGTGGTTGGTTTGAAATAAAGCACAGGTTTTAATATCTAAACTTGACAACTTCCTGTTTGCACTGTATATATTGATTTTAGATAAAACGCTTCCACTTACAGCTGTGATTTTTGGCCATATTACTCAGTCCCCCTCTGCTCATCAGGTGCAGAGGATTCTTCCCATCAATGAAAAATAAAAGTGTTATAGTTTTTAAAAAATGTTGAGAATCCCTCTCCTGTCAATCATGCCATGAAGGCCACGCCCCTTCCGGTGGGATGGGAGAGCGGTTATAAAACGCGTAAGTGTGGGTGTGGCTCAGTCTCTGCAAGATGGGAGAGGGCGAGGTCACGACTCTGAGCTGTGAATCAACTGAACACACTGAATGTCTACTGAACTGTGAGTGTTTATGTGGTGTTTTGTGGTGATTTGTGTGGTTTTATGGTGGTTTCACCCTGCTTGAAATGGCATGAAACTGCATTTGAATTTGGTGGCCTTGAACCCTGCTTGAAGTGGTATGATACTGCATTTGAATGTGGTGGCCTTGCACCCTGCTTGAAATGGTGTGAAACTGCACTTGAATTTGGTGGCCTTGCACCCTGCTTAAAGTGGCATGATACTGCACTTGAATTTGGTGGCCTTGCACCCTGCTGGAAGTGGCATGAAACTGCACTTGAGTTTGGTGGCCTTGCACCCTGCTTGAAGTGATAGGAAACTGCACTTGAATTTGTTGGTCTTGCACTCTGCTTGAAATGGAATTTCAAGGAATAGCCGTGAGTCAACTGCCAGTCCACCAGCTGTGAGTGAGCTGCCAGCACATCAGGCTTGAGTGACTGAGCTGCCACCTCAAGAATCCATTTGGCCCACAATGTCCATACTAGCCCGCTGGAAACCAGTCCCTTCAGCCCACGACACCCATACTAGCACTCCAGAAAGCCCCCCCCCCCCCCCTACTGGCCACCAATATTGGAATTGGTGGAGAGGAGGAATATTGCGTTGGGGGACCAGCCCTCCTGTGTGAACATGGGAATCAATGGGTCCCACTTAGTCTAGTATTAATTATAATTTTACTTTAGACTTTAGAGATACAGTGCAGACAGACCTTGTTGGCCCACTGAGTCCTCGCTAACCAGCAATCACCCTGTGTACTAGCACTGTCCTCTACCCTAGGGACAATTTACAAAAGTCAATTAATCTGCAAACCTGTATGTCTTTGGAGTGTGTGACGTAACCGGAGCACCCGGGGAGAACCCACGTGAGGAAGTACAAACTGCATACAGACAGCACCCATAGTCAGGATCAATCCTGGGTCTCTGGCGCCGTAAGGCAGCAGCTGTACGCTGCACTACCACGCCGCCCCCAACGCCACTGTGCCGCCTGATGTTGCAATCAAATATCCCATAAATAAAGCACGCCACAAAATACTAGTAGTTAAGCCAGGTACGACTGAAGCAAAGCTCATCTGGTTCAGTCATGCTGAAAGGCCTTTAAACGTTCCTCTTATTGAATGTTAAATCATTCCATCGTTTGCAGTCACTATTGTAACCAAATGTTCAGGCATATCCCCATTAATCATTGCTTTTCACTAATTTGCCTGGGTAATGTCAGCGTGTATTGAACCTATGTTTATCATTTGTCTAAACTGTCATCTTTGAGTCACCTCTTTTCTTGATTGATAAGTGCAGACTATTCCACTTCTTGGTAACTATATTCTCTGCACTTTGCTGCAGCACATGAGTCTTGGTAGTCAGTCGGCACTTAATACTTAACGTGAAATCTCAGTGGAGGATTACTCTTTCAGCACCAGCTTTTCCGAAGGGTTATCAAGTCAAGAGTCTCTTTTAACAGGCTTTTGGATAGGCACATGGACATGCCTTAAATGGAGGGATGTTGATCATGAGCAGGCTGAGGAGATTAGTTTAATTGGCATCATGTTTAGCACAGACATTGAGGGCTGAAAGTTCCTGTACTGTTCTATTTCTATCTTTTAGGTTTGACCAGAAAAATAGGGCGGCGCAGAGGCACAGCGCCAGAGACCCGGGTTTGATCGTGATGGCAACCTGAGGGATATGGGTGCTGTCTGTAAGGAGATTGTACGTTCTCCCCGTGACCTGCTTAGGTTTTCTCCAGGACCTCCGGTTTCCTCCCACACTCCAAAGGCGTACAAGTTTGTCTAATTAGGTTGGTATGTTTGTAAATTACCCCTATTGTGTAGGATAGTGTTAGTGTGTGGGGATCACTGGGCCAAAGGGCCTGTTTCTGTGCTGTATCTCTAAGCTCAAGAAGTAAAAAAAATCCTATAAATGATGTCTGAAGAAGGGTTTCGACCCAAAATGTCGCCTATCTCCTTCGCTCCTTAGATGCTGCTGCACCCGCTGAGTTTCAGCCTTTTGTGTACCCTATAAATGCTAATGCAAGTTATTTCCAGTGTCTTTGGTAGTAAAATGGTGAAAGCAAGGCAGTGAGGTTTGAACATATAAAGCTGTGATTTCTGTGCTTCGTTGCTGTTGAACAATAAGCAAGAAGGCGTGTCAGTTTGTTCTGCTTCCGGGGGGTTGTGTGGTGGGGTGGGTTGTGTGAGGGGGGGAAGGGGCTGTGTTGGGGGAGGCTGCGGGGCGGGGGGAGGGGGGGGCAAAGGACATACAGTAGGGATTCCAGCCTTGCTGCTGTTCTCCATTAATGTGATGAGCACCCACCCACCTTTGGTCCCGACCCCGTTGATTTAATTAATCAACGGGGCATTGTTGGGCGAGAGGTGGGGGAGTAAAGGAGAAGACAAACTATCTTTTAAAGATAATTATTTTACTCATTTTAATCATTAATGTCTTTTCAAGTATTGTTTTAAAACATATGTTAACTTTAAAAAATGTTTCCTCCAAATGTTTTAATTGCATTGAATATTTGAGATAATTGAAAATGATGTAATATAGAGTCATAAAGTCATACAATGTGGAAACAGGCCTTTCAGCCCAACTTGCCCACACCAACCAACATGTTCCATCTACACTCGTCACACATGCCTGCGTTTGGCTAATATCCCTCTAAAACTGTTCTGACCATGTATCTGTCTAAATGTTTCTCAAACGTTGCGATAGTACGTGCCTCAATTACCTCCTCCTCCGGCAGCAGGAGGAGGTACACCCACCATCTGAAAAAGTTACCCCTCAGGTTCCCATTAAACCTTACCCCCCTCACCTTAAACCTAAGTCAACTGGTTCTCAATTTCCCCCACTCTGTCAAGGGACTCCGTGCCTCTACCCGATCTATTCCTCTCATGATTTTGTACACTTCTATAAGATCACTCCTCCTCCTGCGCTCCAAGGGAAAGAATCCTAGCCTGCTCCACCTCTTCCTATAGTTCAGGCCCTCAAGTCCTGGCAACATCCTCGTAAATCTTCTCTGCACCCTTTCCAGCTTGACAACATCTTTCCTATAACATGGTGACCAGAACTGAACATAATACTCTGAATGTAGCCACACCAACATCTTGTATAACTGCAACATGAACTCCCAACCTCTATACTCAATAGTCTGACTGATAAAGGCCAATGTGCCAAAAGTCTGTTTTACTCCCCTATTCCCTGTGTTACCAAATTCACCAAACGACGTAGCTGCTTGATCCCTCTGCTTGACAACACTCATCAGAACCCCACCATTCACTGTAGGTCCTCCCTTTGTTCGACCTCCCAAACCTGCACTTCACATTTCTTTGTATTTCAGCCTACCTGCCCAACCGATCAAAATCCTGCTGCAATTTAATGTTTTTATTTTAGTGCTCCGGTTTCCTCACACACTCCAAAGACATTTAGTTTATTATTGTCAAGAGTACCGAGGTACAGTGAAAAGCTATTTTGTTGCATGCTATCTAGTCAATGCAAAGGATATACACGATTACAATTAAGCCTATCTATCGACAGAGGAGTTGTCACCATATTTTGCAGCTGCAGTGGTGGGTGTTCTGTTTCCCCTTGTCTGTGGATGGACAATGTGCACATGCGCAGGCTGAAGAAGAGTCCCGGCCTGAAACATTGCCTATCCATGCTCTCCAGAGATGCTGCCTGACTCACTGAATTACTCCAGCACTTTGTGTCCTCTTGTGTCTTGACTCTTGAGTTTTGTGTGAAGAAGCCACTCATTTTTGTTATATCGAATCACGGTTAAAAATGAATCCCCAGAGCAACTAGATACTGGCAATAAATACACAAGCTGAGAGATATGAGAGCATAGAATGTGGGGAATGGTCGAGGAAGAGGCCGCTCCAGCAATAACTATGAGGAATTATCCCACCTTCAAACACCCAGCACAGTAACGATGGCCAATGATCTGAAAAAAATCTATGGTTCTAAAATTCCATTCTATTTTTGTCGTGGTTGATATTTTGTAACTGTTGTACATTGCTGTTGAATTTGTGATAATTTCTAGCTGTTGATTTAAAAATATCCAAAAAATTTTGTCACATCTTCAATGTGTTTCTTTGCAGTACTGCGGCATTGATTTCCTGACTGCTATTTTCAAAACTTGCTTCTGAGAAAATGTGCCTATAAAAAGGAAGTGATTGCAGTTTAGACCAGTGAAGTAAATGGTAACCTGTCCTGCTCGGAGGATTAGTCTGATAAAGTAATCATTAACTTGCCCTCCACAAATTCAGTCAAATTCATGACACACGACCTCACACGCACAAAGGCTTGCTGATTATCCCTAATCAACCGCTGTCTTTCCAAATGCATGTATGTCTTACTCCTTAGAATCCACCCGGCATCTTACCTACCACAGATGTGAGCCTTACAGGTCTATTGCTTCAAGCTTTTTCTTTGCAGTATTACTTGAGTATGGGCAAAACATTAGGCACAATCTATTCTTCCAGCAATTTCTTAGTTTTCCACAGTTCTGGACATACCTGATCAGGCCCCAGAGAATTATTTTTCTTCCTATGTGATCAGATGTCCAGCACCTCCTCTAATGTAATTTAGACTATTACCAGGTCATCACCAGTAACATTCCCAAAGTATTCATCCATATAAAGTTAAATTATATGTATTTAAAGATAAATGATGTACATTATTCATTCTCCAAACATACTCAAAACTTCTCTTTCTTATTATTTTTCATGATCAAAATATCTGTTAAATATTAAATGGGGCAGCATGGTGGCGCAGTGGTAGCGTTTCTGCCTTACAGTACCAGTGACCCAGGTTCGATCCTGACTAGGGGTGCTGTCTGTCCGGAGCTTGTGGGTTCTCCCTGTGACCTGCATGGGTTTTCTCTGGGTGCTCCAGTTTTGTCCCACACTCCAAAGACATACAGGTTTGTAGATTAATTGGCTTCAATAAAATTGTAAATTGTCCCGAGCGTCTAGGATCGTGATAGTTTACAGGAATCACTAGTTGGTGCGGACTCGTTGGATCAAAGGGGCTGTTTCCGTGCTGTATCGCTAAAACTAAAACAAAAAATTTAACATGTTAACTTGCATTGTTTTTAAGTTCTGAGTGTTAACTAACAAAGAAATAATTACCACCAATGATAATTAAAACAGTTACAAAGTCTGTCAGCACCAACAGAAGCTTTCAAATTCTGAGAATTTTTCACAAATTTTCCTCTCAGTTTCAACTTACTTGAAAAATTACATCTTTGACACATTTGTTCCCACAGGTATATGAACGAAGGGCAAACTGTATCATCAACGCTCGTGGACTCAAACATAGGAGAGATTCACAGCAACTGTGGTGGAATTCATTACAATGTAAGATGACAGATTTTGAACCTCTGGGACTCAATGATTTTATAACTGAAAAATGTAGAACATGAGATGAACTCAAATAAATTTACCGTTTAAGTTATCACTGGCTTTCGTTCTCCCAGAAGGCACCATGTTCATTAAGCGCACCACAACTGTTACATTAATTCCTCACATTTTTGCCAAAATCTGTCTTATTATAAATGTGTTACACCTACAGTTTCACAATCATGTGTGATAGGACTATTTGACTCTAAGACTGAGAAAGAAGTTTATTGAATTATGAAAGACATAGGTACGGTAGATAGTCAAAACATTTTTCCCAGGATGGAAATGTTAAAGAATAGGACCCAGGTGGGGCGGTAGAGTTGCTGTCTTACAGCGCCAGGGACCTAGTTTCAATCCTGACTACGGGTGCTGTCTGTACGGAGTTTGTATATTCTCCATGTGACCACGTGAACTTTGTCCAGGCCCTCCAGTTTCCTCGCATACTCTGAAGACGTACAGGTTTGTGGGTGAATTGGCGTTGGTAAAACAATTGTAAATTGATAGTGCTGTATGATAGTGCTAGTGTGCGGGGTGATCGCTGGTTGACGCGGACTGGGTTGGCCGAAGTGCCTGTTTCCGCGCTGTATCTCAAGACTAACGTTTAAAGTACAGACTAGGGGGCATAGCTTTACCGTGAGGAGGGGTAATGTTTAGAGGAGATGTGTGGTGCAAGTCTTTTTACACAGAGAGTGGTGAGTGTCTGGAACATGCTGCCAGAGATAGTGGTGGAGGCAGATGCGATAGATGTGTTTTAGACACTTTTAGATGGATATGGAAGGAATAGAGGGATATGCATCACGTGCAGACATAAGAGATTAGTTTAAGTTGGCATCATGTTCAGCATGGACCTTGTAGGTCCATATTCCTAAGCATGAACTCGAGTCTCTGCTGCTGTGAGGCAGCAGCTCTCATCCTGTATTGAAGGCAATGTATAAAAACAAGTGCTTGTTAATTCTGTTGGTCAATTTGGAACACATTAATTACTTTGAACAATCAGCAGGCTTGCTTGATATCAGTGAGATCACAATGTTTGCTGCATTTTTACAATGTAATTTATATAAAATCAACAAAGTAAAGCCATGCAATTAATGAACAATCTTCAGTGCAAAAAGAGACAATACTGAATAATAGCAGAATAGCAATTCTCGTTAATTCTATGGTGACAAAGATCATGCCATTACTGGATTAATTTAAGTGCTAAACCTCTCAAAACTTCGCAGAAGAATTATGAAATTGGTTTGTAACCCATGGGAACATTTGGATGTAAATTTTAGTGAGTTGAATTGTGGTCAATTCAAGTCGTAATAATCATAATAATCATAATTACTTTTTGCAACATACGAGGAATTTCATTTACCATACAGTCATACTAATAAAAAGCAACAAAACACACAAAATACATTTTAATATAAAGATCCACCACAGTGACTCCTCCACATTCCTCACTGTGATGGAAGGTGAAAAAAAGTTCAATCACTTCCCTTCTTTATCCTCCCATGGTCGTGGGCCTCGAGCCTTCCATTGATGGGACGATCTTGACTCCCATAGCCGGCGGCGTTCGGGCCCTCCGCGTCGGGTCGATCAAGCTCCCCCATCGGGGGGATCTCAGCTCCTCTGTGCCGAGTGATCGGAACCTGGGTCGGGGATGGTGGAACCTTCTGCATCATAGGAGCTTCCGCCATTTACGGGCTCAACCCGAGACTGCGAGCCCTCAATGGTGAAATCCGCAGGCTGTGGTTGGAGCGTCGACCCCAGGCAGGGAATCAGCTCCGATGGCAAGTCCACATCCCTGCGGTGGGGCTCAAAGTCAGTCCTGAGCAAGGCCGCCAGCTCCATGATGTTAGGCCGCAGAGCGACCGGAGACACGATCCGGAAAACAATCTCACCTCTGGCAAGGTAAGAGATTTGACACCCGACACCCTCCCCCACCCACCACATAAAGCAGATAGACAACATTAAAACAAACTTTTAAAACATACTAAAACATTTTAAAAAGACGAAAAAGGCAGGCTGTTGGCGAGGCTGCCATCGTCAGCGCCCCCTGGTGGTGCTGAGAGAAAGTGCAAGAGCCATTCAGTGATCAATCTATTGCACATTAAATATGAGTTTAGACTTTAGAGATACAGCACAAAAACAGGCCCTTCGGCCCATCGAGTCCACGCCGAACAGCGATCACCCCATACACTAGCATTATCTTACACACTAGGGACAATTTACAAATTTATCAAATCCAATTAACCAAACAAAATGGCACGCCTTTTGCATGTGGGAGGAAAGTGGGGCACCTGGAGAAAACCCACGCGATCACAGGGATAACATACAAACTCCGTACGGACAGCACCCGTAATCAGGATAGAACCCAAGTCTCTGGCGCTGTGAGGCAGCAACTCTACCGCTGCACCATCAGTGATGCCGCTGCAGGCTCAGTGATGCCTGAGGTTCTTGTTGCTAGAGACCGTAAAAGTGGACAGCCAATTGAACTGAATCAAATAGCTTGATTGTTTTTCTTTACATATGTATCACTTACTGAATATCTGGTAACATCCCGTTTTCTGAATTATGCATTATTGCAGTTACTGTGGTTTATTAGATTGCCTTATAATAATGTTGTGATAGTTAGACCGAGCTGAAATGGATTACAAACCAACTGCGAGCAGCATGGTGTTGCGTCTACTATGGTACTTGCTGCCAAAGGAACTACATAATGACAAACAACCTCATGAACTCTAATTATGATGTTATTGCCATTGATACAGTTTTATTGATGTTATGGATGGTTGAAAAAGATTCCAGACACAATTACTGAACGAGAGAGCTAGTGTGGACCGGGTGATGCAATGGACAATTTGATTACATTTGAAAAATTAATTGTCTGGGGTTCATGTATAGATATTCCTTTATGAAAAGGCATAGATCAAGCCACCACACAACCATAGCCACTGTCCAATGAGTGCATACTTTATTAGTTGATTACCTTTGCAGATTCAGATGGACCACGGCCTTATTAATGTAATTTATTCAGGACCATCTAGCTGCTCGTAATAGATTATGAAAATCGCATGAGGAAAAATAAGGTGTGAAGGATGTGGCAGCAAGAATTTTAATGTATTACAATATTTGGGAAACACGGTGGCACAGCTGACGGACTCGCTGCCTCACAGCGTCAGAAAACCAGGTTCCATCATCACCTCGGGAGCTGTCTGTGTGGAGTCCGCACATTCTCCCTTGGGTTCCCTATGGGTGCTCCCTTTCGTGAAGACGTGCAGGTTTGTAGGTTCCTTGACCTCTGTATATTCCCTGCTGGTGCACAGGGAGTGGATGCGTTAGTAGGATAACATCGCACAAAAGTGAACTGGTGATCGATGGTCAGCGTGGACTTGGTGGGCAAAAGGGACTGTTTCCATGTTGTATCTCTCCAAATATTTATTTGTTACATTGGTGTTAAAAAGTACATTGTTTATGGTCAATGTTTAAGTCTGATCTCATTGTGGGTGGTCTGTGGAGTGAATGCTGGAATGATGTTGTTGCTGGGATTGAGGCTTGGTGGCAGCTGCCTCTTCAGTGTAACCACCTTTGCTGTGTGCGACAGGCGCTGGCGACGGGAGCCACTGAGTGAGCCTGGAGCTGGGTTCTGGAGCCAGTGAGTCTGGACAGAGCTGTGTCCGGCAGCCGCTGAGCCCACACTCCCCTCCCCCTTCCTCCCCCCCTCCTCCCCTTCCCCCCCCCCCCCTTCCCCCCTCCTCCCCCTCCTCCCCCTCCTCCCCCTCCTCCCCCTCCTCCCTCTCCTCCCCCTCCTCCCCCTTCCTCCCCCTCCTCCTCCTTCCCCCCTCCTCCCCCCCTTCCCCCTCCTCCCCCTCCTCCCCCTCCTCCCCCTCCTCCCCCTTCCTCCCCCTCCTCCGACTCCTCCGACTCCTCCCCCTCCTCCCCTCCCTCCCCCTCCCCCCCCTTCCTCCCCCCCTCCTTCCCCCCTCCCCCTCCTCCCCCTCCCCCCCTCCACCCCCACACACACACCCTCCCGCCGTTGCATTGGGGGAACAGGTGAGTGGTGGAATATTGCGTTGGGAATGGGTTGCATTGGGGGGACCAGGACTCCCGTGTGACTGGGACCCAATGGTTTCCACTTAGTGTAGCAATTTTATATACTTCTGTCAATTCTCACCTCAACCTCTGACATTCCAGAGAAGACTGTCCAAGTCTATCCAACTTCTCCCTGTGGCTGAAACGCCACCTATCCCTTCTCTCCAGAGATGCTGCCTGACTCGCTCAGTTACTCCAGCATTTTGTCTCTTTGTGCCCCGGGGGCAAATCCTGCAGCCGATGTTGTGGGCACGGTCGGCCGGACCCAGGTCCCACTACTACCAGCCATGTTCTTCGCGTCTGACAAATGTGGAATCTTCTAGGAATCACCTCTGCTCTCTACACATCTACTCACCGCTGCACCAGGTCTTTGCCGTCTATAAGCTTTGAGGTGGAAGATTGCATTGGTGTTGGGGTTTAGTTTGGAGATGGAGCATGGAAACAAGCCTTTTGCTGGCCGACCATTGGTCACCCATTCACTTTGGGATGTTTGAGGAAACCGGAGGACCCAGAGGAAGGTGACGCATTCACAGGGGAACGTGCAAACTCCACGCAGCCAGCACCTGAGGTCAGGATTGAACCAGGGTCTTTGGACAGTTAGGTAGCGCCTCTATCAGCTGTGCAACTGACCTGCCCTTAACTTTGATAAAGGGTTATAAAAGTTTTCCCCTTCCTGATATCTTTACCTGCCCAAACCTACAATAATCTGTTGAATAATCTGTGGAATTCAATACCACAGACGGTGGTTGAAGACAAGTCTTTGGATATTTTTAATGTGGAAGTTCTTGATTAGTAAGAGTGTCAAAGGTTACAGGAAAAAGACAGGAGACTGGATTTGAGAGAGAAATATTGATTAGCCATAACTGAATAACGGAGTGGACCCTGTGGGTATATTGGCTTAATTCCGCTCCTATGACTTATGACCATGAATAACATTCTGCACGTAGACCCAGAAAAGAGTTTTCTTTCCACAGACCGCACAGTGGTAGAGCTGCTACCTTACTGTGTCAGAGACCCTGGTTCAATCCTGACTCCTGGTGCTGCCTGTACAGTTTATCCATTCTCCCTTTGACTGTGTGGGTTTCCTCTGGGTGCTCCGGTTTCCACACACATTGCCAAGATGTCGAGGTTTGTAGGTTAATTTGGCTTTGGTAAAAATTGTAAATTGTCCCCAGTGTGTAGGATAGTGCTAGTGTACGGGGTGATTACTGGTTGGTGGGCCGGAGGGGCTGCTTCCAAGCTGTATCTCTAATCTAAACTAAAAAGGTGCTGTTGGACCTGGTGAGTGTTTTCGTGCATTTTCTGCTTTTATTTTGGTTTTCCAACATCTGCAGTTTATTTGTGAGTTGTCATTTCTCCTGAGCTGCAGAGTTGATGGTGTGGTTCATCACTAATGTAGATCTGCCTGGCCAGCTCTCGAAGTCCCCTATCCTTCACCCTGTCCTTATTCCTCCTTTGGGAATCTCATAGTGTTTTCTTGTATGTCATCAACTTCAACAACGCACTGCAAGTGCCCATGTCTCCAGCTGACTAGGTCTGAAACCCCTTCAATCTCTTCACACATCTACCACTAAACACTGTAAAACCTTTACCTAACTTCACCTGACATCCCTTTTTGTGGAAATGTTAAATCTGGAAATGTTAAATCTGGTGTTGGTCCAGTGAAGGGCCTTGGGATGTTTTGCTTCATTAAAGGGGTTATTTTGATGTAAGGGTGAAAACAGGCACTAAATGGTTGCTGTGTTAATCAGACACATCTGTTTGAAAGTCTGGTTTAGCATGCAATTTTGTGATTAATTGCTGATTACCATAATTTGATCTTGCTTGAAATACTAAATGAGCCACCTGCAAGTTTAACAGTCAAATAGTGACTTCAAAACAGATTTTGTGGGCAGTACATGTTACCTCCTTAAAACCACAACAAAGTGCTTAGGTTCTTCAGATCAATATGTGTCAGAAAGGTTCAGAGGCCATGTGAATAAGCACACGTTTTCAGAAGAAGCCCAGAGGAAAGTTCAAAGTTTAATTTAGAGATACAGCCTGAAAAATTGAGTCTATGCCGACCAATGAACACATGTACGCTTGTTCTATCCAACACACTAAGGACAATGTACCTTATTGTAGACCTTGGACTTTCTTTAATCGGACTTTACTGGATTTTACCTTGCACTAAATGTTATTCCATTCATCATAGACAATAGACAATAGGTGCAGGAGTAGGCCATTTGGCCCTTCGAGCCAACACCGCCATTCATTGTGATCATGGCTGATCATCCCCAATCAGTACCCTGTTCCTGCCTTCTCCCCATATCCCCTGCATCTTGTATCTGTGGGTGGCTTGATAGTAATCACGTATAGTCTTTCTGCTGACTGGATAGCACGCAATAATAAAGCTTTTCACTGTACTGGTGTAAACATTACAATAAACTAAACTAAACTTTACAGAAGCCAATTAATCTGTAAACCTGCTCGTTTTTGGAGTGTGGGGGGAAACCGGAGCACCTGGAGAAAACCCACGCGGTCACGGGGAGTCTGTACAAACTCTGCACCAACAGCACTCGTAGTCAGCATCAAACCCAGGTCTCTGGTGCTGTGAGGCACAAATCCATTGCTGTGCCACCACTGCCCCATCTGTGGGAGACTCTGCATTTGCATTATTGGTGTCATTAGTCCCCTTTAAATCCACAAAATGAGATAGAAGTATATCATCCCAAGAGACCGTATAAAAAGTAGGTAGAATGTGGAAGAGTACAGCACTCAATCTTTTCAGGTGGAATTCCTAGAGAATATCTGTAATAAATATTGATAGATTGCTGATGAAACCTTGAAAGCATGTCTCAGTAAATCTCCCGATGTTTTTCAAACCTCCAGTGGTGAATGAAAAGGGAATAGTGGTGTACATTTGGGATTTAATGCTGAGACTCTATAAGGCCCTGGTCATAGCCTCAGAATTAAGTGTGGGGGGGGGGAAGGGCAGAAGGGGGGGCAGGGGGCATACGGCATCACAAACACTAACTGCCCCCCCCCCCTGCACACATGCTAACTACCCCCTTGATACTATATTAATATTATTAATTTACTCATTTTACCCCATAACAGCCCTATCTACTGATGCATAGCTCCCAACTCGCAAGCGCTTCTGGGGGGGGGGGGGGTAGAGAGGGCAGAAAGAGAAGTGGGCAGAGACACAGAGAGAGGGGCAGAGACAGAGAGGGGCAAGAGACAAGGGAGAGGGGGGTGGAGTGGATGAGAGGGAAGGTGGAAGGGAGGGGGAGAGTGGGGGGGGGGGGGGGAAAGGGGGGAGGAGGTGAGAGGGGGGAGGGAGGAGGGTGAGAGGGGGGTATGGATGGGAGGAGCGAAGGGGTGGGGGGAGAAGGTGGGGGGGAGAAGGTAGGGGGGGAGAGAGGGTGGGGGGGGAGAGGGTGTCCCTGTCTTCCCTCTGGAAGCCTCCTCATCCCCATCAGATGCCGAGTTTCCAGAGCCCTGGTTAAACGCGGGGGCCGCTCTGTGAAAGCGACCCCATCAGAGACTGTGAGGCCTCGCATCCTTGAGGGGGTTGAGCGGGGGTTAAGGGTGGAGTGGATGGGTGGGCGTGATCCAGAGTGAGCCTGCGGGCTGCCAGCGATGATGGTGAAAAGCAGCGGGGGTACCAGCCGATCTTTGGCTTCCGCCAGCGTGATTGAGTCGGCTGGGGGGTGGGGGGGAAATGGAGGAGAACCGGGCGGCAGCAGCCATTATGGTTGGGCTGGGCACGCAATGAGAAGGTGACAGAGCCAGGCCGGGGGGTGGGGGATAGTGGAGGATAGCCGGGGCGGCAGCAGGTGGTCGTGCGGGGCACGCCATGAGATGGTGGCCCAGCGTGAGGCGAGAAAATGAGTTGGGGGGGGGGGTGTGGGTGGGGGGGGGGGGGGGGGGGGGGGGGGGGAGGGGGGGGGGTGGGGGTGGGGGGGGGGGGGGTGGTGGGGGGGGGGGTGGGGGGGGGGGGGGGGGGTGGGGGGGGGGGGGGTGGGGTGGGGGGGGGGGGGGGGGGGGGGGGGGGGGGGGGGGGGGGGGGGGGGGGAAGGATTTTATAAAAAAATGTGTACAGAAAAATTACTATATTAATGAGGAGTGGGTCAGTGCATGTAAAAGTAAAATCGCTAGTGAGATGGTAAAATTCAGCATTTTTCGCATCTGGTTTTCGGGGGGGGGCGGAGTAATGGGGGGGAATCCAAAGGTAAAAGGTCACACACACCACAAAAAAAAAGGCACGCACGCACACGCACGCACACACACACACACACACTGACACTGACACACAGAGTTTTAAAAGTACACACTAGACCAAGTGCAGACCCCTCACCGTTGGGTCTGTTTTCCCCCAACCCCCCTTTTGCGGGAGGGAGGGGGGGGCATGTGGCGTCACACACACTAACCACACCTCATTAACGACCTCCCAACTACCCCCTTGATATTATATTAAATTATTATTAATTAGATTCTTTTGCCCCATAAACCGCACTAGCTACTGACGCAAATAGCCCCCAACACGCTAGTTGTTTCTAGCGAGAGGGACACAGGGGGTAGAGAGAGTGAGGGCAGAGAGAGAAAGGGGAGAGACAGTGAGAGAGGCATAGACAGAAGGAAAGAGACAGTGGGAGGCGGGGTGGAGGAGAGGGAGTGTGGGGAGGAGGGAGAGAAAGATGGGAAGGAGAAGAGGTTGAGAGGGGGCTGAGAGGGGGGGAGGGAAGGGGAGATGGGGTGAGAAGGGAGAGGCAGAGATGGGGGTAGAAGGGAGTGGGACAGGAGGGGAGGTGGGGAAAGGGGAGGGGTAGGGCATGGGTGGAGGGGAGGTTGTGGAGGAGGCGGGAAGGGGGTTTAGGGGAAGGGGCAGGTAGAGGGGAGGGGAGAAGAGAGAGGGGAGATAGGAAGATGAAGAGAGAGGAGGGAGAGAGAGGAAGGGGGGAGAGAGAGAGGGGAACAGAGGAGAGAGAGAGAGAGGGGGAGAGAGAGAGGGGGGTAGGAGAGAGGAGGGGGAGAGGGGGGGGTAGAGTGAGAGCAGAGAGAGAATGGGGAGAGATTGGTGGGTGAGGGGAGGGGTGGGGTGGAGGGGAGAGAAGATGGGGAGAGAAGTGAGGATGGGAGGACATGGGGAGGGGGAAGGGAGAGAGGGGGATGAGGATGGGGAGGTGAGTGGGGAGGGTTAAAGGAGGAGACAGACGGGGGAAGGGAGGGGGGAGATGGTGAGAAGGGAGGGGCGGAGGATGGGAGAATGGAGGGGGACAGGTGGGGAAAGGGAGGGGGAGAGGTGGGGGGAAGGAAGGGGGTAGGGATGGGGTGAGGGGGAAGGGGGTTAGGGCAGGGCAGGTGAGAGAGGGAGGGGGAGAGGGGGAGGGGAGAGAGAAGGGGAAGAGAGAGAGAGAAAAGAGAGGGGGAGATAGGGGGTGAGGGAGATAGACAGGGGGAGGGAGAGAGAGGGGGAGGGAGAGACGAATGGGAGAGAGAGAGAGAGAGAGAGAGAGGGGTAGAGAGTGAGGGCAGAGAGAGAATGGGGAGAGGATGGGTGGGTGAGGGGGAGGGTGGGAGGACGGGAGAGGGAGATTGAGGAGAGAGGAGATGGGGAGAGAGGGGATAAGGGGAGGAGTGGGAGGGGGAAGGGAGAGAGAGGGGATGATGAGGAAGGGGGAGGGGAGGCGAGTGGGGAGGGTAAAGGAGGAGATCCCGGCAGTAGGGACAACCAAGTGGTTGGAATGGGGGAGGGAGGCTGAGTGGTGAAGGAGGGGAGGGAAGGGGTGGGAGCCGAGGAGGGGGGTGGGGAGGAGCTGCTACGCCTTAGGGTCTCCAGCGATGGTGCGGGGCCGCTGGGCGCTCTAGGAGTTTCTCCATTTGCGTGCTTCGCTTTTATTTTATCTCCTCCTTCATTTGCTTTGTTGCGTTCTGTGGTCTCAACTTGACGGTGCGCGCGAATCTGTATGGGGGATTCTGTTGGGCGTCCGTTTCTTGGTTACTTCTCTCACTTTCTTTCAATTCGGCAGGGTGCTTTTGCTTCTCTATCTTTTCGGTCGTTACCCTTTCTGTTGTCCTGTGACAATTTCCTGTGGGATTACCCGTCTTTTGACGTGGCCCGTTTATTTTTCCGTGATTGATCTGGTGCACTCTCTCTGAGGTTGTCCTGCTCGTTGCCTCGGTACTACTTCCTTGCGCCTTCTCGGGTTGTTTCGCTTCTCGTCTCCTATTTATTTATTTTTCTCCCCTTTGCTTTTCCTGCCGCATCCCCCCCCCCCTGCCCGTGGGCTCCCCCTCGGGTGGTTTCTGCCTTTTTCGCGTTTTTCTTGTCCTCTCTTCTCTTGTCTCTCGCAGGTCTCTCTGATGTCCTTGGTCTTGCTCGGTGCCTCTATCTTCATCTTGGCGGCTTTGACTCCGGGCTAGTACCCGCTCGCTCTCCCGGTTTAGTTGTGCAGTGTTTTATTGGTCACTTTCTTCTTTTTTCGTCTGTCTCTTTTTTCTCATTTTTTTTGTGCTTTTTTGCTCTCTTGTGCCTGACATTTCCTCCTTTTTCTGTATCTCGGTTGACCCACCACACTCACTTTTCTAGTCTCTCTGTCGTTTTCACTATTTCTGTGTCCTCGATTTTCTTCTTTTGCTCTCTTCTCCCGAGGGGCGGGTCTGGTGTGTGTTGTTTTGTCTTTTGCCCTTTTCGGTCTGTTGGGTGTTCTCTCTCCCACATTTTGCTATTCGCAGTTTCCGTCATTTTCCTTTTTTATCTCCGCCCATTCATTCCTCCATTTTTCTGTCTTGTTCTCATTATATACTATGTTTTCTATTATGCTTATCTTTTCCTTTTTCGGGTTCTATTATTCAGCTTTCTCTCCTTTACTTGTCCCCTGGTAGTTTTCTCTTTCATGCTTGGCGCTCTCTTTATTCATTATTCTTGCTCTCGAATTTGCGTGTCTCTTTGAATTTTCCTTTTCCTCCCCGATTCCTATTTTCCCTTGCCCTCTTTTATTTCCGTGTTAGGCCTCATCCTCTTTTTGCCTTCCCTTTGTCGCATTTAGCTCCTTGCGCGTCCTCGCCCATGTGGACTCCTGTCGTTTTGTCCTTCTTTTTTCTCTTTTGTGTTTCCCGTTCGTTTGATTAAGTGCTTTTATTCTTTTGCCGTGTTAACTGTCCTTGCCTTATCCGGCTGTCTTGTTTCTCTCCTTTTTCTTTTCTCTCGCTTTTCTCTCCTCTCTCTCCCCTCTCTTTTCTCACTGGGTAGCGGTCTCACCCTCCCTGTTTTCGTCTCTCCGCTTTTTTTTGCCTCCATTTTAGCTCACTCTCGCTCTCTCTCGTTTACGCGCGAGAGTGCCTCTCTCTCCATGTCTCGTTCATTATTGATGCGTTTTTTCTTAGTTTTCTTCCTTCTCTGCTCCATTTTCCCTCTCTATTTTTCTTTTCTCAAGTTCGCTCTTTGCCATTTCATTTTCGGTTCTGCTCGATGTTTCTTTACCCGTCTGCACCCTTCGACGTGCCATGAACTTTCTTTTTTCTGTATTCATCGGTTTTACTCTCTTTATTTAGCCTATTCTTTGTTTGATTTTCTCTCGTCTCTTTCCATTTCTCTCTATTTTCTTTCATTCCCCCCTTCAATTTTTCTCTATTGTATGTCTCATTTTCTTTTCTTCTCTTTTATTTTTATTCTCTCCTGCATGTTTCTTGTTCTTTCTTTTCCACTTACTATGATTCTTTCTCAGTCTTTCTGTTTATTTCTTTGCGTCCTTTTCTTTTTACTTCTCCTCTTTCTTTCATCTTCCATTATTCTTTTCTTCTATTCTTTTCGTTACCCGTTCTTTCCCTGTACATTTGCCCTTTGATTCGCTGCCTGGGGCATTTTCCCTTTTATGTTGCTTTAGATATCGTTTTCACCCTCTCTTATTGTCCTTCTCTTTTCCTCTGACTCTGCTCTTCTCGTCGCGTTGATTTTCTTCTTCTCTTCTCGTTCTTATTTTTCTCCACCTGTTCTTGTTCGCTCTTCCTTCTTTTTCCTCTTTTTACTCTGGTTCTGTGCCCTCTCGGCGCTTTCTTACGGTCTCTCCTTATTTCCCTTTTTTCTTTCTCTTTCATCGATCTTCTATTCTTTTCTGCTTGGAACTCCTTCTATTATGCCCTCTCTCTTTCCTTTTGTATTTTTCTCATTTTTCTTATTCCTTTTCTTTTTTCTTCTCTCTTTCTCTGTATTCTTTTCCTCTCTTTTCCATGATATTCTCTCTTGTACCTGTGCTCGCTCTTTCTTTTTTCACTATGTCTTTTTACCTCTAGGCTGCTGTCTTGGCGCGCTTCGCTCTGATTTGCTTTCCTTCTTTTTTCTCTCTCCCACATTGTTTCTTTCTCATTTTCTTTCAATTTTCCATTTTCTCTCTCCTATTCCTCCAATGTTTCTTTCGTTTTCTCATATACCTATTTTTCTATTATTCTTATCTCCTCTCTTCTTTGCTTTTTTCTATGTCATCTTTCTCTCCTTTACTTTTCCCTTTTATTTTTCTCTTCCATTCTTGTCTCTCTCTTTATTTTTTTCGTCTGCTCTAAATTTAGGTCGCTTGGAGTTTTACTTTCCCTCCCTAGTCCGATTTTCTTTCTTTCACTCCTCTTTATTTTTCCTATTATTCCTCATCCTCTCCTACTCGCTCTGTCACTGTCCCCCTTTTATTTTTCTCTCTTATCTTGTTTTCCTTCGTCTTCTCATTTTACTTTCTTTCTTTTCCTCTATGCTTTCCCTGTTCGTCTTTGATTTTTTCTCTCCTTTCCCTCGATGGCGGTAGCTGAAGATGCAGACCCAACACCCCCACCCACACCCCCCCCTCACCACAAACTCACAACCCCCCCCCTTTCAACCGCTCATCACCCCCCCGGCAGATGGTGTCTTTTGGCTTGTTATTCTTGTGTGGTTTTTGCTGGGCTGGCGCCCCCTCCGCAGATCCCTGATAACCACGCATGTCTCCAACCTTACGAGATGCGGTTCAAATACCAAATAGACCGCAGCAAGGAGCCTAAAATCCCACACGACGTAATGCAGGCCACTACAATGAAAAAATAAAAGGCCGAGAAGAAATATACCTCTTGATAGTAATGGGAGTCCGGGGATATCGTACAAGGCAGGAGAATAGTGTTAGGAGGGAGAGCTAGATCCGCCAAATAATAAACCTTACGAGACCCGTGAGTGACTACGTGAAGACCCCCGACCCGCACGCAGCGTTCCATAAGTGATCGAGCTAGCACCTCGACGACGGGCGTTCAAGTCGTGCTCACCCCCGCTAACACAAATGAAAAGACTGGCCAACAGTCAGTTTTTACCGTGGCCGAGAGTCTTTTTCTCGGTGGTCATCTGCTAGTTTATCCAGAAAGAATGAGCAAACCTAGAGGGAAGACATCTGCCGCTCGCCCGCCTGTCGTCCCCGTTGAGGAATCTCCTTTGAGGGGGGGCACGAGTCGGCGGGAATAACTAAAACCCGCGCCGAGCCCAGCACCCGCTCGAGCTGCCTGAGCAGCGTCAGGAGGTACCAGCCGAGCCAGAACCGGCGGTAGTGTCCTACGCTTACGGAAGAAGATGGGCCACAGAACCGCTCGAGAAGCGACACAGGCAGCTGCCTAAGAGCCGCATGGAACGGCTTAAGGAGCAATTGCCTCCAGCAAGAAATCGTGCTGAGAGAGCAGCAGCTGACTCGCCAAGTAGCTCAGGCACGTCCCGCATTGCCCTTAACGCATCTGGCCATTGCTTCAATCCCTTCCTTTTGAAGGCAGCATTGGCGACCAGGTCTGGCCCAGTTCAAGAAGATGAGTCACAGGTGAAGAAGTCCGAGTAACGCAGACTGTACAGGATCAGAAGAGCTGCTGGTGTGGACAACCACTACGTGGCCTTCCACGAGCGGGTCGGCCGAGTAGGAGTCGAAACTTGCAGCCAGCATAGACCACCTCTCCTCAAACCCCTACCAAGAACAGGTGGTCACTGAGGCTCTTGAATCAATATACAGCCCCAGAAAATGACATCATTGAATGTACCCGTTATTTAAACAGCCAAATTTGGACATTTGGGGCATAACAACAGGAACCGGCAGTTGAAGCTCAGAAAATCCATAAACTCTGACTGCAGAATACCACATTTGCTCGTTCCATTGATGGTGAGTCTGGACATCTCCACTAATCAGCAAGACCATTAGCTCTGCTGTGCCCACACTCAATATGAAATAAACAATTTACGGAAGGAAATCATCAGCCTTCATTTCTCTGATTAATTTCCCACATGAGCCTCTTCTCTACTTGGTTATCCCTTCCTTCTTCTCTTCTTCCTATCCCGTGTTTAAGCATACTCCACATCTTTCTTTCTGCTCATTAGCCTTTTTTCTACCCACTCTTGTCACTCTTCGCCTAGCCTTCTTCTATCTCCTTATCCCTCTCTCATTCTCTCACTCCTTAAAAAAAGACTATGACACTCTATGCATACCAACGCCAAACCTTCCCTCTCTGCCCCTCAACCCTTAATTTTGCGGGACTTTGCAAAACACCGGTTCCGAACCACCAATTCGGCTCTTTGTTGGGAAGGACCTTCCAAAAAGGTGAAAAGACCTAAGGAAGAATCCAAGACTTGGTCCTCGTGAGGGCAGGTTTTGGGACCGAGCAGACCTAACAAACCAGGCCCGCAGTACCCCACGGCGTCCACCCAGATCGTGCGACCACCTATGGAACTGGTGAAAGCTCAGGTCCCGCACCATTCCCCGTAAGGCCTTTTTTAGGGCCAGGGCCCAGAGCGGACCCCATGGAAAATGCGCCACCGCCCCAACAACATCAACATCACATCAACAGCAGCCCTCTACAAGCAGCAAACGCCTCATCGTCCAGCGAAGAGGCAGAGAAGCACCAATAACCAAGGTGGTAGGTGGTCTGGTTCCTCTTCAGACATATGAGCAGTAGGGGCTCAATACTAACAGGGGGGAATTGCACTTGTTTTTGGATGCATGGAAGCCATCCAACTAAGGACAAGTATAGAATCAGACAGCATTCATGGCTTCAAATTGACTTTGTTCATGAAACATTCCCCAGTTCAGCCATATACCCCCAAAAGGGTATTTCACCTCTTAGGTCAAAGAGAAACAAGAGGGTCAAGCTGAAACTGATGAGGCTACTAGCAAAAAGGTGTCATTGAAAGAACAAAATATGAACCTTTGGAAATTTGTGTCTAATATTTTCACTAAAACAAAAAGATGGTGATTTCGCAACATCATGACTTAAACTACTTTTAAACAAGTCTGTTAGGTATATACATTTCAAGATGGAAACTTTTGAAACAGCAGACTTATGGTTTCTAGCGTACTTTCTAGCTAAGCATTGATTTTAAAAGATGCATACTACTCAGTACCCATACACAAGAGCATCGTTAAATAATTAAAGTTTTATCTGGATGAAACACTATGGCAAATTTAATTAAAGCCTTACCAAATGGGCTAACCTCCGCTCCAAGGTTGTTTCACGTAAAATCCTTAAAACCCGCCTTGCATTATGAGGAAACAAAAGCATATAGTCATGGCCTACTTAGACGACATTCTATAGTAGGAAAACTTGGAGACAGCCATTTCGGCAGTAGCAGCCACCAAACATTTGTTTTGAAACTTGTGGGGTTTGTCAAACATCCAAATAAATTCATTTTACACCGTCCACTAACATGGACTACTTGTATTACGATTGATACGTTCGCCATGATTGTAACTCTGCGAAGGGGAAAGCATCAGAGTTGCACTCCATTCTAACAAAACTCATGATAAAACTCATGTAAAACAACAGCATACGGCAGGTAGCTAGAGTTATTGTACAAAATGTAGCAGCTGTTCCCAGCTGTACAATATGGGCCTTTGCACTATCAAAATTTGCGAAAGAGCAAAATGCAGCACTAAAGCGCAAAACTCCAGGTCACTTTGACCGAGCATGAATATACTGGCTGAAATCCATTCCAGAGTTACAATGGTGGACAAGGAAGTTAGGCTCAGTTTCCAGTCCCATAATAATCACCAACCCGTAATTAACCAATCACACAGATGCCAGTGCTTTGGCTGGAGCAACTAACATGCAATCCCGCACAGGGGGCAGATGGACTAATTTTTGAATCATCATGCCTACAGACAACGGGGTATCGGACTACTTAAAATGTTGGATGCTTTTATGTTTAAAAGCATATCATCTAATACGCATCAAGCACAAGTTCAGGGGTTGCAATTAATAACCACGGTGGTGGCCAATATCTACCACATGGTGGTGTAAAGTCGATAACGTGTGACATTTGGTCAACCTAAATCTGTGCAATGGTGTGGCAAAAGACATATTTGGTTTATCACAACTTACCTACCAGGTAAGCAAAATACAGTGACAGACACCAGGTCACCTCAAATTCAATGAAACATCGAATTGATGTTAAATCCAAAAAATATTTGCTGAAAATACAAAGCAATAGGGCACACCAGAAAAATCGATCTAGTTTTGCAATCCAGGCTGAATCACCATTACCAACGTATGTCGCTATGGGAACCAGACCCAGAGGCAGCAGCAGTTGATCATTCTCGCTGCATTGGGGGAAAATGTACTTTTATGCTTTTCCTCCCTACTGCCTCATCAGTCCAGGAATTACGCAAGATTCAATTTGGATTCCGCTTCATGAATCTTGATAAATACCCGACTGCCTACACAACATGGTTTTCCCAATGCCTCGGAGACTGCTGTTGAAACAGCCTTTGTAATTCCGCAAGCAGTCGAGAATTATAAATGCATCCACCCAGTGTCAGGCATATAGTCCACCTCTGCCATGACCAGAGGACAATAGCTCCTGGCATGCAGATCTAAACAAGACCTCTACTGGGCCTGGGACTGTCTGAGGACGCCAACAACATTATGACCGCCTCCCACCCGGGAGTCCACCAGGAGACAAATACCTGACCAACATAAGAAAATGGGAACGGTATTGCTCCAAAACTGGAACTACCTACACTACACTACAGCCACCAGTGTTGTGGTAGTTTTCTGGTTGGATTAATATCGGATAGAACTCAAGCTACAGCGCCATTAATACAGCCAGGAGTGGCGGTTTGTCAGCTTATTTTGTTTCCAGCAAGCAGGACACTGCTTATGGGTCCCCATCCACCTAAGTGGTCAACAAATTCATAGGGGATTTTTAATCACCCCAATCCCCTAGCCTAGGTAACACTCAGATCTGGATGTCAGCAGTGTAACTACTGACGTACCTTAGGGGATGGCACCACCAGGCACTGGACCGCTGGAACAACTTACTCTGAAATCAGTCAATGCACATGGCTCTAGTGTCAGCTCAAGGGTACAGTCCCCTCTCCACCTTCTGAGCTGGACAGCATGACAGAGTCATTGTACTTGTTTCAACACATTTCAATATTCAGGGACTGGCCAAACAAACTAATACCAGGTACCATGCCTCCAGTCATGGAGTTCCGGGCATATTCATCTGACCCACGCTGTTCCATGACCCATCTCGGCCAATTACATAGACACAACATACACCTTACGATGAAAGAAAAAGCTTATGAGAAAAGCCACAAGAAGCCCATGTCAGTTGAAGAGCCAAACCATTACAAAGGTGAAGCTCAAGCAGGTGCTTAAAGTCCGCGGAGTCCAAACTAATGTTTACAAATCTCACTCCACCAGGGCTGCATCTACGTCGGCGGCTAGGCGAATGGACGTGCCTATGGACCATATTCTGGCCAGAGCAGGATGGTCCTCGAAAGCTTTCCAAAGGTTTTATAATAACCGCTGGCGGAACCTGCTACATTTGCAAACAGAATTTTAGAGTCTGCAGCTAATATTTAATTTAAGCCGGGGGAGCTCTCTGTTTTGTTTTGTTCCACCGGAAATTGGAGAAGTTAATGTTTATGCCACTAAGGTGCAAACTGCCCAAGCGGAATATGAGGTGCTGCTCGTCCAAATTTCCGGTGGGACTCACTCTGTCCATGGAGGAGGCCCAGGACAGAAAGATCGGATTCGGAATGGGAGTGGGAGTTGAAGTGCTGAGCCACAGAGAGATCAGGTTGGTTAATGCGGACTGAGCGGAGATTTTCGGTCAAAATGAAACGATTGCCAAGCCTACGCTTGGTCCTCACCGATGTAGATCAGGAGACATCTAGAGATCAGGGATGCAAATAGATTAGGTTGGAGTAGATGCAAGGAACCTCATGATGCAAACCTGGAACGACCGCTTGGTCTTGAAATTGAAGTCCAGGCGGAGGTAAAGCTACAAGTTTAGCATCTACTTCTTGACGATGCAAGACGTAAATTATGCCCGGGGATTGAGTGGAGCGGAAGGGAAGAATTGGGACTAGAGAGTTATGGATAGAGCGGTCTTTGCGAGAAAGGGGCCAAAAAAACAAAAAGGTAAACGTGGGGGGTGGGGGGGGGGGGGGGGGGGGGGGGGGGGGGGGGGGGGTGGGGGGGGGGGGGGGGGGGGGGGGGGGGGGGGGGGGGGGGGGGGGGGGGGGGGGGATGGAAAAAGTGGCGAGTGGTGGGTCACGTTGGAGGAGGCGACAATGCGGAGGACTATTTGAGTTTGTATGTGATGCTTAGTGGGGAGAAAGGTTGAGACTAGGGGGACTCTCCCTTTATATAGTGGGGGGGGAGGGAGAGAAAGCAGTGTGTTACGGGGTATTGAAGAGACCCGGTGAGAGCCTCAATCTATAGTAGGGGAGGGGAACCACCCCCCCCCCCACCCCCCCCCCCCCCACCCCCCCCCCCCACCCCCCCCCCCCCCCCCCCGATCCCGAAGATATAGGACTTTCCAATGCCCAGGTGTGGAACACCTAATCCTGGTAGCAGATGCGGGCATAGCGTGGAATTGGGATAAGGGATGGAGTCCTAACAGGAAGCAGGGTGAAAGAAGTAGTGGGTCTAGTTTGCATGGAGTCACACATCTCGCTCGGTCCGCATAAACCAAACAGATCTCCCTAAGGCTCAACACTATATCTTCCCTTTCCCATTCTGAATCCGACTTTCTGTCCTGGGCCTTCTTCCGTGGCCAAGAGTGATACACCGGAAATTGAAGGAGCAGCACCGAATATTCCGCTTGGGCAGTTTTGCACCCTAGCGGCATAAACATTTGATTCTCCAATTTCCGGTAGCCTAGCTGTCTCCTCCCCTTCTCAGCTCTCCTCAGCCCTCATGACTCCTCCTATCCTTTCTCCCTCTCTTCACCCTAAAACCTATCCTCCCCCCCACCTCATAACATCAGTCTGAAGAAGGGTATTCGCCCGAAACCTGATGCTATTTCCTTCGCTCCATAGATGCTGCCTCACCCGCATTAGGTTTACCCCAGCCGCTTTGTCTACATTCGATTTCCAGCATCTGCATACCTTCTTAAAAAGTTATTATAAGTTGTCTTGCTTCTTAAAAGTGCTCCAGTCCTCTTCCCCCACCCCCACCTTCTCCCACCCCACCCCTCACCCCCCCCCATACTCCCCCCCCCCCTTCTATCTCCCCCCCCCTTCTCCCCCCCATTCTCTTACCACCCCCCCATCCTCATCAGAGTTCTCTGAAGACCTACCGTACATTGTGCCAGCCTTTTTTACTCTTCCTGTTCATCGCGGGTGTGCATTTCAGAACGCAGCACCCCCTTCCCCCCGCTTTCCCGGCCCCCCCCCGCCTTTGCAATGTGTGTGTGTGTGTGGTGTGTGGTGTGATGTGTGTTTGTGTGTGTGTGGTGTGTGTGTTTTGTTGACGGTTGATCCAGCTCACGGTTTCCAATGCTGAGCAGGCCATCCAGCTCGAGTGAGCTGGATTGAGTGCCCCTCAAGCTATTTGGGGGAAAGTCGAGTGCCCTCGAACTAGACGGACGAAGACAGTCGCTGAAAGTTTGTTTGTTAGTGGGACAGGCCCTTTACAGAGTGTCAATCGACCATAAAACCCACAAATCTTTTGGATGTGGGAGGAAACCAGAGCACCCAGATGAAACCTACGCAAGTCACAGGGAGAACGTGCAAACTCCATACAGACAGCTCCCGGTCTTTGTCACTGCGAGACAGCAGTTTCTTCAGCTATGCCACTGCGCCTCCTCCCATTATCAAATCCAGCCACAGTCACAAATAAAATATTTTCAGAGTAAACACTGTTGTTTTGCAACATTGTTAATTGGAATTAATATTTCCCTTGTTTGGGCACATTGAATTGTCTGGGAATATTTGGCCAAGAGAATAAATGCCAATAAGAGGTCCTGCAAAGCTTCTGCTCATAATTTGAATGGAAAGAAGGTTGGATGTGCCTTGTTGACACACATTCCTGTCTGCTTGGTGTGTCCATGTTTTGTTTTCTGGGCTTAGCTCACTATTATTATTATTATTATTATTATTATTATTATTATTATTATTATTATTATTATTATTATTATTATTATTATTATTATTATTATGTATGCCTCCAGAACCACTATTTTTAGCCATTGAAGTCTTTGAGTCCCGGCAGACACAGGGATCTGCGTGCTTGGAGCCTCGTCTCTGAAGATTAATGTCTCATGCACACACTACTGTCCATTTTATCTCCATGTCTACGATGAGCAATGGGAGCATTGCAGGAGAGTCAGCTGCTGGGAGCAGCTGAAAGTAGCTGAGGATGGTTTGCACTTTGTGAGCCTGGTTTTCATATCGTCTTTATTTGTACCTGGAGATACAAGGAAATGCAGATGATGGAATCTTGAGTAAACTGGAGTAACTCAGCGGGTAAGGCACATATGTGGACGGAATGGATAATCTGAAGAAAGGTCCTGAAACGTCACCTATCAATTCCCTCCATAGATGCTGCCTGACCTGCTGAGTTACTCCAGAGTTTGTTTAATCTAAGTTAGACACGAAGTGCTGGCACAACTCAGCGGGTAAGGCAGCATCTCTGGAGTTAAAGGATGGGGGACCCTTCTTCAAACTGAAAGTATAGGGGAGGGAACTAGAGGTAAGAAAAGGCCAGACCAAAGCAGGGCCGATGACAAATGACCAAGGAAGGGTGGAGCCCATAAAGGTCCATTGTTGGCTGGGGAAGAGGTGATAATAAAGGGATTGAAGATACAATCTTCATTTGCAGTTCCTTCCTACACAGGATTTCCCTGCTAAATTGATTCCTCTATGTCTCACAGTCGACCATCTGCAGTATTAGTTTAGCTCAGTCTTCCTGTTCCACCAACTCTGAAGATGGGTTCCGACATGAAATGTCACCTATTTTTTTTCTTCAGAGATGCTGTCTGACCCATTGAGTTACTTCGGCATTCTGTGTCTATCTTTAGCAAATCAGACATTCTTTTGACTACGTTCATGTGTCTATTCTCACTGACCGGAGATCCTTGTCTACTGCTTATTCCTAATTTTCCTAATTCTCCCCTATCAGATTCATCTCTCCCCCTGGCACTGCCTTTAGTTGTTGTCAAATAAAACCAATTTTACCTGCAAACTCATGGGACCGGGAGTCTGATCATTCTCTGCATACTGGATCCTCGACTTCCTGACCAACAGACCCCAATTGGTGAGGATAGGGGCCAAATCATCCTCTACGATAATCCTCAACACTGGTGTTCTGCAAGGATGCAATGTTCTGTCCCCTCTTTCCGCCTTGTACACCACGACTTTTGTGCAGCCTATTACAAATCCAATTCAATTTAAAATTTCGCAGACACGACACCATCATTGTAAGTGAGATGTCAATAATGTGAGAGGAGTCAGGAATGAGATTGAGGACCTTATGGGTCTGGTGCCAGGGACAACAGCCTTTCTCTCAATGTCACCAAGAATAGGATGAGATGATCATCTTCAGGAAGTGAAGCAGTACACATAGCCCAGTTTGCATTGACGGCTCAGAAGTAGAGAGCCGCTGTGAGCTACAATCTACCTCATTGGAAACTTGGACTAACTTTAACTGGACTTTTTCTCGCACTAAACGACATTCATGTTATTTCACTTTAACATGTATCTGTACACTGTGGTTGGCTCGGTTGTAATCGTGTATTGTCTTTCCGCTGACTGGTTAGCATGCAACAAAAGGTTTTTGCGGTACCTCGGTACACGTGACAATAAACTAAACTCAACTCAACTCAATGGCCGTAGGCAACTTTTCCAATATTCTCATGCCTGGCCTTCCAGATGAATCTGAGTTCACCCTAAGTGAAGCTAGATAAATGCATAAAGGAGAACCATTCCTCTGCCATTATGTTCCTCACCATGAATATATCTCTCCATAACTTATCAAATCCCAGCACATTTTCAAAGACCTAGGTCCCAGAGTTTGGAGATGAGTTTAGATGGGATTATTGTGTTAAAGGCGGAGCTGTCTTCGATAAATAGGAATCTAACAAAGGAGTCCTTATTGTCTAGATTATTCCAGAGATGTGTTTAATGTCCCAGCTTGCCCAATCTCTGGCAACGTTCTCGTAAATCTTCTCCAGACTCCTTCCATCTCAATGACATTAAGTGGTGCTACGTGAAAGCATATTTATGTTGCTTTTTCCCACACTCTCTCCTCTCGCCCACATTTCCTGTTACACCTCTTCAGAAACAATGTGGAGGATGTTGTTTTCTATGATTAATTCATGTTGCACCTGACCTTGAGAGGTAACTGTGATAGTGTCGAGGGCACTTTTCTCTGATGTATTGTAAATGGATAGACAATTGTGTGGGGAGAGAGGTCTGTGCGAAGAGATGAAGGATAACAGGGCTTAGAGGGCACCAAGTAAGGAAATAACTTACAGCGTTTGCAAGGCATCCTTTTTGGATTTTAGAATATAAAGGAATTAAATGGGATAGCAAGATTTATTTGTTTTGCTGCTGTTTTATTTAAAATATTAGTGCATGAATTTTTGATAAATTTTGTGGCTGAATGGATAAAATTTACAATATGTCTTTGCACTCTCTGGTTTATAATTAATAAAATAGGCAAATAAAATATTAATTAATTTTGTGACTACAATAACCATATATTTAATAAGCATGCTTCTATACATTGTATATTTAGAATTGCACATATATACAATATTGAGGATATTGTTCATAATTGTTTATAAAGACATTGTATATAAATATTGTATGTATCTGTGCATTGTGGACGGCTTGATTGTAATCATGTATAGATTTTTTCTGAGTGGATAACACGCAAACAAAAGCTTTTTACTGTACCTAGTACATGTGACAATAATAATATTCAACTCAACTGAACAACTTCCTTGTTTTATTTGCGAACATGTCAGTCAAAGCAGCAAAGAGAGGAGTATCTACAACCTTTGAAACTTTGCATATCTTATATGATTACATTCTCGATCAGTCTGTCTTTCTAGCCCGAAGAAGAAGTATCCATATCAGGGAAACAAAGGGGGCTAAGTGCAGCATATTTACTGAAAGAGAACTACAGTAGGTATGTGAATTATTTGAGTGATCCTAACAGAGTCAGGTCAGTACTGGCTTGTGTTCTATTCATGAAGGCCATCTTTCACTCACACAAATGTGGAGTTCACAGATGAATTGAAAATCCGATTCTGAAACCCCAAAAGTAGTATCCAAATTAGTTTAATTGAATTCAGTTTAGAGATACAGCGTAGAACGGGCCCTTTGGCCCACCGTGTCTGCACCATCCAGTGATCACCTGTTCACATGTTCTATGGTATCTCACTTTCCCATCCTCTCCTTACATGCTAGGAACAATTTACAGATTCTGCGCTGACCAATGATCACTAGTTCTGTACTAGTTCTATCCTACACACACTAGGGGCAATTTACAGAAGCAAATTAATCTACAAGCCTGCATGTCTTTAGATTGAGGGAGGAAACTGGAGCACCTGGAGAAAACCCATGTGGTCACAGGGAGAACATGCAAACTCCCTACAGATAGCACCTGTACCAGGCTTGTACCTGGGTCTCTGGTGCTGTGAGACAGTGGCTCCATCACTGCGCCACCCTAAAGGGCCTGTCCCACTTACGTGTCCTTGGCACGCAAATTACGCGACCTCGTGGTCGCGTTGGTCCAGCGAAGGTCGGGCACGATTACATGCATAGGCACAGCCGTCTGGAGTGCGTGACGTCATTTGAAGATGGAAACAAAGCTGGAGTAACTCAGCGGGACCGGCAGCATCTCTGGAAAGAAGCAATGGGTGATGTTTCGTGTCGAGACTCTTCTTCAGTCTGAAAAGAAGGGTCTAGACCTGAAATGTCACCCATTGAAACGTCATCCAGAGATGCTGCTGGCCCCGCTGAGTTACTCCTGCATTTTGTGTCTATCTTCAATTTTCTTGGCCCCGCTCTGGGAGTAGAAGTGGGGGCGGATCCGGACCGCAACGGCCGTGAGCCCCAGGCCGAGGTCGGCGATCGTTTGCCTGCTTCTGCTGCTGTTGAAGGTGAGATGTTGCATCTCGCCAGGGTCTTGGGCCTGTCACACTTTGGCCATCAGTTCCGCAACAGGCCGTTGGCGCGCGAGGATTTCCTTCACTACTAAAATTTCGGAGCCCCGCGCGATGTCGCGCACAACTACATACCCCTCCACGCTTCTCAGTGGGACCGGCCACGCACGGCCATACAATGCCTGTACGCATCAATGCGACCACGAGGTAGCGTAATTTGCGTGCCAAGGACATGTAAGTGGGACAAGCCCTTAATGGTAGCCAATGTGCACAGTGTGTGTGTGGCTGTGTGGAGGAAGGTGTGTGTGTGTATCTGCGTGAGTGTGTCTGGAATTTCCCTGCTTTGAACATTCAGCACAGAGCGGTCTTGGAATAAAAAAGGAGTTTTATGATAGATATCAATTTGATGATTCACCAGAGGACAAAATTCCATATAAAACACTGAGAAGCATTAAAAATGGGAAGAATGAAGAATATGGCGGCACAGTGGCACATCTGGTAGAGCTGCACCCTCACAGTGCCAGAGATCCGAGTTTAATCCTACCCTCGGGTGCTATCTGAATGGAGTTTGTACGTTCTCCCTATCACTGTGTGTGTGATCCTACGGTGCTCCGGCTTCCTCCCGCATCCAACATTCTCCATTTGTAGGTTACCTGGCCTCTGTAAATTGCCTCTAGCATGCAGGGAGTGCATGAGATAGTGCGATAGCATAGAATTAGTGTGAACGCTGGCGTGGTCTCAGCGGGCCGAAGGGTTTGTTTCGATGCTGTATCTCTAAACTAATCTAAAAATATTGATTAAGTGAAGCAAAGAGTGTGCAAACACATCGATGACTGGCATAACAGAGAACCAAAATCCTTTACGAACATAAGACAGGGAAAGGGCGGTCTGATCTGATTAGAAATTTTGCTGTCTGATCTGATTAGAAATTTTAAAATAAAATTTTATATTATGAAGGCAGGCAATTTGTCAAAAATCAAAAGCATTTAATTGTCACACGCACCGGGAACAGAACAATGAAATTCTTACTTGCTGCAATTTTATAGACCCATTAACGCAATAACACAATAAATAAACCATGAAATAATTAATAAAACAATAAATTAATATACAGTAATACAACGGAACTGGACCAATTTGGATGTGTTCAGTGCGTTGACTTTTCTTTCCCTGGAACAGTAATGCTGCTAATGTAACAGTGATAGTCCAGTAGAAAGGGCAAAAATAAATAAATCTGATTGCTATCGAAAAAATCCCACCTGCTCCACTTACATTCCTAGGAGGAAAAATCCTCTTATATTCCTTCATCTGGCTTCACAATTTGCAACTTTTCAATCCGTCTGTCTCACAACTTCTGCTTTAATCTCTAGTCTTTGTTCCAGACATTTACCTGTCAAAACCTCCCCCTCATGTGTGTACCAACTATCTGCCACGCTTTGTCCTGCCTATCCTCTGTCCCAGCATTCTTCCCCTCCCTCTCCCCACAATCAGTCTGAAGAAGGGGTTGGAGATTGCAACCTTCACATGGTTCACCCTGTTTCTACTAATGCAATCAACCTGACATGCACAAACAAGATCAAATAGAACAAGTTGACCTACAACTTTAGGCTGTGCACGTCATACGCAAGAAGAAGTCTGAAGAAGGATCCTGACCCAAAACGTCACCTCGCCATGTTTGCCAGAGATGCTGCCTGACTTGCTGAGTTACTCCAGCATTGTGTGTCCTTTTGAGCAAACCAGCATCTGCAATTCCTTGTTTCTACAATAACCCATCCTATCTGCCACCACCAATTCTAGTCTGATCAAGGGTTCCGACCCAAAATGTCACCTTTTTCTTTTGCCTGAGATGCTGCCTGACCCACTGAGTTGTTACAACATTGGGTGTCTATCTTTGTTGCAAACCAGCATCTGTAGTTTCTTCCTACACACGCCTATTCCACTTGTGGATGGATATACTGTACCCACATTACCCCCGTAAGTAGCTTCAGAAACCACAGAAACAGAGTATAAGTCAATCAGCGTCAGTCCCAAGTTATCCTACCTCTTACAATATGGCTAATGCTATGGAGTAATTATGAATATTTTTGCTACTTTTACAAATGGTAAATCAACAAATTGTTAATTACTAATTGCATGCAAAATATTTCTGTCAAAATACATCTGCACATTTCCCCACATGGATTTTAAGCAGTGAAAAGACTCAAATGAGAATGCTTAAAATAAATGCCAACAGAAATTATCAGCTTACTCACCAGTCAGCCAAAATAAATTGAAAAATGTAAATTCCCGCTCCAGTGACTCAACTAGTGTCTGTGACTTCTTCCAGTTTACAGTTCAGAATGGATCTGTCCTAGATCTGATCACAGCTGCGACTGGGGATTATGCTATATCTCTTGGGCAAACAATTTTAAGTCTTTAGACATTATTGTTGAATATGTTACAAAACAAGTAAATAATTCAGAATAAATTGGCTCACGATTCTAAGACTCCACAGGTGACAGAATTTGATCTGCTAAGAGATTGGTCTGTCTCTAATAATCGCCGTAGCTTTGACAAATGTGAAATTAACAGAAGGGCCTGAGCATGCCTGATAATGTTAATCAACTGCGCCAAGTGCTGGCCATATTTTATAATGGGCTCATAGGAGGCTAGACAAATATCCTAATGTGTAAATAGAAGGCATTTGTCAACGAGCAAATGCACTTGAACAATTGAAGATTAGAACAAAACACAAAGTGCTGGAGGAACTCAACAGGTCAGACAACATCTGTGGAGAGAATGGGTAGACGATGTGCACCAGCTTATTCAAATTTCTGTTAAGGAATGTTTGGGCAGGTGGGCATTGCAATAGGTGCCTTCCATCGGCGGATCCCGCTCATAAACCAGACCACTAAAGTTGCAAAAACAGACCACAGACCCCCCCCCCCATCAGTCTGAAGAAGGGTTTCGGCCCGAAACGTTGCCTATCTCCTTCGCTCCATAGATGCTGCTGCACCTGCTGAGTTTCTCCAGCATTTTGTGTACCCTTGATTTTCCAGCTTCTGCAGTTCCTTCTTTAACACTAAAGTTGAAGCCCACTTTGTTGCTTATGCTGGATAATGGAGTCCTTTATAGCACTGGGGAAATTTGTACATGAGCAGCAAGCTGAAATTTGCTGCAAGTAAAGCAGGAAGAAATAATTTTGGCTTCAGATGAGTATCCGGGATCCCATTAAAAGTGAAAACAAGGCAAAGTTTAGTTTTAGTCTAGTTTAGTTTAGAAATACAGCATGAAAACAAGCATTTTGGCCTACCGAGTCCGTGCCAACCAGCAATCCCCATACACTAACACTATCCTACACACTAGGGACAATTTGCAGTCATTACTGAAGCCAATTAACTACAAACATGTATGTATTTAGAATGTGGGAGGAAACCAGAGCACCCAGTGAAAACCCATGTGGTCACAGAGAGAACGTACAAACTCCGTACAGACTGCACCAGTAGTCAGGATCAAACCCGGGTCTCTAGTGCTGTAAGGCAGCAACTCTACTGCTGTGCCACTGTGCCGCCAGATAAAGACATCTGAAAATAGTGCCAATGGCCAAAAGCATTGCCGATGTTAGCTCAATGGATCATGTCACACAAGTATTTGGAATGAGCTGCCAGAAGAAGCTGTAGAAGCGAATACAATTATGAATTTTAAAAATTGGCAGAACAGATATATAGCTGGGAATGGTGCAAATGCAGGCAAGTGACGGCTTGGTGCAAATGCAGGCAAGTGAGACTAGCCCAATATGCCAACTTTGTTGGCATGGACTAGGTGGGCCAAATGGCCTGCTTCTGTGCTGTGCAGTTCTATGATTCTCTGACTAAGTGGAGTGGGAAATGTAGTTAACTTGCTATCATCTATATCAGAGGTGAACCACTCAGGAAATTAACTTTGAAATTGGTCTGTGGTACCAATGGATATTTTAAAGGTGGAGATTGACAAATTCTTGATTAGTAGGGGTATCAGGGGTTATGGGGAGAAGGCAGGAGATTATGATTTAAACCAGCATCTGCAGTTCTTTCCTACACAACCTCTCCTTCACATTGTGTTATTTTCATTGTAGAAAAAGACAGTGGAAAGACAACAAGATATTATTTTTTTGTAACTTGCAAATGAAAGTACTGGGAGCATGATCAGCTGCATCTACAGTTGACTAACAATCCAAAGGTCTGATCTTAATACAAGATGGAAGTGGGGTGGAAGATTGCAACCCTCACGTGGTCCGCCCTGGTTCGACTAATGCAATCAACTCGATGTGCACACACAGAAGATCAAATAGAACAAGTTGTCCTACAATTTTAGGCTGTTCACGCCACACGAAAGAAGAAGAATACAAAAAAACATGTATTTTATCATGTTCATAACTGAAATTGGAATTGCCAAATGGTACCTTATAATAAACCTTGACCTACCATCTACCTCATTGGAGATCCTTGGACTATTTTTAATCAGACTTTACTGGTCTTTATCTTGCACTAAACGTTATACCCTTTATCCTGTAGCAGTGCATTGTGCACAGCGTGCTATCAGTCAGTATTGTCTTTCCACTGACTGATAGCACGCAACAAAAAAGCTTTTCCCTGTACCTCGGTACACATGCCAATAAACTAAACTAAATTAAAAAAATATCAAAGTAAAGCAGGGCTCTGGGAGAGTAGAAATGTAACTCTACTGATATGGCTAACATAATCAGAGTGAAATTGGAAGGCTTTATTTTATTTTAATGCAGTTCCCAAAGCGTTGGTGTTGGATTTAACAGGCTGGTCATGTTTTGCACCAAGAATATAAATTTAGACAATTATGTGTGACTAGAGAATAGAGTCAATTCATACTGTTATACTTTACACACTGAATTATTACAGAACGTTACTGTAAAACATAACACTTGCACTTTCGTTATAGCAGTAGACCGAAGTCAAGGTGATTCAAGTAGGTTTTAATCCCTGGTGATGAGATGATACCTCACCTATGCATTGCCAATAATATATGACAAATGATCTTATTGATTGAAGAGACAGGTATTATCCTGAAAAAAGTGTGATCAAGATTAATTGCTCACTTCCACAGCACAAGGAGCTCAGACGCGGTATCCTGCAGGTTGAAAAAATGATTCTAATCGGTGGACTAGATGTAATATTGGTCATGAATAATTAGTTTTACTTGTTGGCTGCCACCCTTTTATTCACTTGACTGGGTTAAGGATGGTGGGGTTGTCCTTTGAGGAGAGATTGTATTGGAGGATAATTCAGTGGCTGAGGAGTCTAGATGCAGGCCCATGGTCTGAGAATAAGGGCAGGCACATTTAAGTCTGGGAAGAGGCTTTTCATGCAGAGTGTGAATCTTTGACGTTCTCTAGCGAGGGACTGTGAAGGCTCAGTCATTGAGTTAAACAGAGGACAACATCAATGGTGCTGAGGTGGAAGATCTCCTATGATTTTAATGTATTTTCGAAGGGCCAAATTACATTCTACCACAGCTGTTTCATATGTTCTTATATACTGAAGGGTTGTGTTATGGGTGCCAGCGATGCAGACCAGACCACATTTGGAATATTATGAGCAGTTTTGGACCTCAATTCCGAGGAAGTGATGTGATGTTGTTAGCATAGTTTGCCAACTGCTCTGCTGAAGAATTTTGGATGCAGCCCCGTCCATCATACAAATAACCTCCATACTTTGCACGACCTCGGGAAAGCAGCTGACATGATCAAAGACCACTCACACCCTGGTCATTCCCCTTTCTACATCTCCTGTCAGGAAGAAGCTGCAGAAACTTGTAAGCATGTGCCACCATATTCAGGAACAGCTTCTTCCCCTGCTATTCTTAGACGATTGAACGGACCTCGCATTTGATTAGGATGTATTCCTGATCTCCCAGGCTACCTAGTTGCAGCTCTATCATATTTTTTCTGTACTTTCTCGGATTGCAGTAACAAGATATATTCCACCGTTTAGACATACAGTTCAGATATACAGCGTGGAAATAGGCCCTTTGGCCCACCGAGTCCGCACTGACCAGCGATCACCCCTTACACTAGCCTACAAACCTGGACGTCTTTGTAGTGTGGTAGGAAACCAGAGCACCCGAAGAAATCTAACGTGGTCACAGGGAGAACGTACAAACTTTGTACAGACAGCAGCCATGGTCAGGATTGAACTCGGGTCCTTGGTGCTGTAAGGCAGCAACCCTACCGCTGCACCACTGGGCCACAGTTTGTTTAATTTGTTTAGTTTCTCTTTGCTCTACCTGTTGTTCTTGTGTCTGCTTTCATGGAACTCTATGGCATGGATAGTAACATTTTTAGTCTATCTCGGTGCACATAATAATAATAAACTAACACCAATACTAACAGCAACATTTGTTGAAGATAGACACAAAGTGTTGGAGTAACTCAACGGGTCAGGCACCATCTCTGGAGAAAATCGATAGATGACCATGCTGGTCGGGATGCTGTCTCAGGCTAATTTTATTCCATTATATTCCTTGAGACAGCGGACAAATGTCTCCGAGGTTGCTCTTGCTTGTTTAATGTCAGCAATGCATTAGCCAGCAAGTTGCCGGGAAGACAAGATAGGAATCAAGTGGTAGCCTCTGCACTCCTTAACCAATTATTCTTAAGGATTTAGCAATTAACTGTGCCGATTGAGAAGCAAGTTGAATTAAGTCTCAAATTAGGGGGAGATAAATTGGGGAGTTAAGAGCATCACGGTGATACAACTCACATTAATAGTCAGCCTCACATTAACTGCAAGATTCAGGCTATCACTGTTTCTGATCAGAAGAGGTGGAACTGTGGTATCATCTGGCAGAGCAGCTGCCTCACAGCGCCAGAGACGCAGGTTCGATCCTGACCTCGGGCACTGTCTGTATGGAGTTTGCGTGTTCACCCTGTGATCGCGTGGGTTTCCTCCGTTGCTCATGGGGCTTTGAAGGTTATTTGGCCCTCAGTAAATTGCCCCTAGTGTGTTGGGAATGGATGAGAAAGTGGGATAACATAGAACTAATATGAACAGGTGATCGATGATCACCGTGGACTCAGTGGGCCAAAGGGCCTGTTTCCATGCTGTATTTCTAAACTAAACTAAGATAAATAGGAATAAGAGAAAACGTGAGAAAGAAAAATGATTAATAAATTATATTTTAATTTTGTTTCACCAAGAATAACAAATGTAAGAGACCCGATGCTTCTAATTGTTAATCTTCAATCACACTGAGGTTGATTGGCAGGTTAATAGCTAAAATAATATGCTTTATCTTTTTACCGAAAGTCTACTTTGTAACTATCATATAAGCTCAATACAATATCAGGCACACAGAATCAAAGACGTGTAGGTTTGTCGGTTAATTGGCCTCTGTAAATTGTCCCTAGTGTGTACAGATGATTGCTGGTTGTGATCATTAGTCGGCGTGGACTCTGTGGGCCAAATAACCTGTTTCCATGCGGTATCTCGAAAACTAAAACTATAACAAAAACTAAAATTTATCAGGTATATCAAGTATACAGAATAGGTTTCGGTTTAAGTTTATTATTGACACATGTACTGGGGTGCAGTGAAAAGCTTTGTTTTGCATGTTATTCAAATAGATCAGATATACTACACATATATACAATCAGTTCAAACTCAAGTACAACACAGCCAAAGGGAAGATACAGCATACTGAATATAATTCTCAGCAGTTCCTTAGACAAAGTCCGATGCCCCCAATGATGTAGAGGTGAATCGGACAGTACCCTAGCGCATGGAAGGACCATTCAGAAGTCTGTTAATGGAAGGGAAACAGCTGTTCATGAGTCTGGTAGAGCATATCTCCAGGCTTCTATACCTTCCGCCGGACGGAGGCAGAGAGAAGATGGAATGACCGGGTGGGATTGATTAGTCTTTGATTATTGGTTGCTTTTCCAAGGCAGCATGTAGATGGAGTCAAGGTTGGGAAGTCTGGTCTGTGTGATGGACTGGGTACATCTACAACTCTCTGTAGTTTATTGCACTATTAGACAGAGCTGTTCCCAAACCAGGCTGTGATGTAACCCAACAGTGTGCTTTCTATGGTGCATGTGTAGAAGTTGGTAAGAGTCATTGGAGACATGCCAAATTTCCTTAGTCTCCTCAGGAAGTAGAGGCATTGGCATGCCTTCTTGGCTATTGCATCAATGCAAAACAAAGACCATAACACAAGAACATAATACCTAAAACTAGCTTCCTTCCCAGCCAACAATGGGCCATAATGGGCTCCACCTTTCCATGGTCATCTGTTGCCAGCCCTGATTTGTTCTGGCAGTTTGCTACCTCCAATTCCCTCCACTTTACTTTCAGTTTCTTTCTACACCAAGAACAAAACACCGTATAACCTTTCGGGCCCACAATGTCTGTGCCGAACATGATGCCTTGACAAACTAATCTCCCCTGTCTGCACATGATCCATTTCCCTCCATATCCATGTCCCTAAATAAAAGCCTCTTAAATGCCACTATCGTATCTGCCTCTGAATGGTGCATTAGAATGGAGAAACAAGCACTATGTTATTTTTGTAACTTAGACGGTCGAGCAACTCAATTCCAATGGCAACTCCAACAGTAGCTTTTTAATTTCCATGCTTAATTGCACATCTGCCCTTCCCTAAAATTGCTGTAGCGCTTCATTTAAATAAAAGCAGGCATTAAACCATATAACCATATAACCATATAACAATTACAGCACGGAAACAGGCCCTCTCGGCCCTTCCAGTCCGTGCCGACCATTTGTTTTCCCCTAGTCCCATCTACATGCACTCAGACCATACCCCTCCATTCCCTTCACGTCCATATACCTATCCACTTTACTCTTAAATGTTAAAATCGATCCTGCCTCCACCACTTCTGCTGGAAGCTGATTCCACAGAGCCACCACCTCTGAGTAAAGAAGTTCCCCTCACTACCCCGAAACCTCTGTCCCTTAATTCTCATGTCATGCCCTCTTGTTTGAATCTTCCCTACCCTCAATGGGAAAAACGTATCCACGTCAACTCTGTCTATCCCTTTCATCATTTTAAAGACCTCAATCAAGTCCCCCTTAACCTTCTGCGCTCCAAAGAATAAAGACCTAACTTTTCAACCTTTCTCTGTAACATAGTTGCTGGAACCCTGGCAACATTCTAGTAAATCACCTCTGTACTCTCTCTATTTTGTTGACATCCTTCCTATAACTAGGCGACCAAAATTGTACACCATACTCCAGAATTGGTCTTACAATGCCATGTACAATTTTAACATTACTTCCCTACTCCTATATTCAATGCTCTGATTTATAAAGGCCCACACACCAAAGGCTTTCTTTACCACCCCCACTACATGCGATTCCACCTTCAGGGAACTATGCACAGTTATTTCCAGATCCCTCTGTTCCACAGCATTCCTCAATTCCCTACCATTTACCATGTACGTCCTATTTTGATTTGTCCTGCCAAGATGTAGCACTTCACACTTATCAGCATTAAACTCCATCTGCCATCTTTCAGCCCACTTTTCCAAATGGCCCAAATCTCTCTGTAGACTTTGAAAATCTGCTTCATTATCCACAACACCACCTATCTTAGGTGGCATTCTCGGCATCATTTTAACAGATATTTTGACAGCTGGAATTTTAACAATATAATTCCTGATAAGGAGTAATTACCTGGTTCCTAAAGCCAGTGAAAATAGATGACATTACTTTGTGAAAGAAACAACCCGATAAGTTAATTACAAATAGAATAACAAAGAAATTGAGAAAAAACTGAAACCGAGAAGTAAGAATTTTTTTTTAAATGCAGATATAAAATAGATAAATGTATCATGGCAAATATAACATGCAACAACATGTAGCAGTCAGTGGAAAGACAATGCATCGTTACAATCGACAGAGTACAGATACATGATAAAGGAAATAATGTGAGTAACATTTAGTGCAAGGTAAAGTGCAGTAAAGATAGTCTAAGGGTCTCCAATGAGGTAGATAGTAGCTCACAACTGCTCCCTAGTCGTTGGTAGGATGGTTCATTAAGATTTTCTGACTTTTGAGCAGAATTGTTACATAACATTAATGTGACTTGGAATCTTAATGAATTGTGTTTTTCAGGAAAATTGCCTGAAGCTGCAGATGTTCTTAGGATTAATATCTGCCAACATGTTCCACGCACAGTGGGGGGCTTTCTGTTTGATTGCATAAGTGGGTAATACTAACACATCAAACCACTTTACAACTCTGTTTTATCATTATTAACATCCAAGGAAATAAAGTGAGATGGAACAAATAAAAACAGGAAATGCTGGAGTAACTCAGCAGGTCAGGTAGCATCTACGGAGGACATGGACAGGCAACGTTTCAAGTCGGGACCCTTCTTCAGAATGATTGTAGTAGGGAGGAGAGAAAGCTGGAAAAGTAGGGGGGCAGGGCAAGATCTGGAAAGTGATAGGTGGATACAGGTGATGGGAGTTTTGTTTGGCAGATGGGTGGACAACGGCGTGAGATAAATAGACAAAAGACATAAGCAGCTGCCTCAATGTCCATTTCATTAAGTAAGAAATTCAAAAGTAGAAGCCTTTGGCGATTTTGCCCGTTTGCTCAGAGTGCCTGACTGTAGACATTTCCATGGTCTCCATCCACTGTCAGAGACACCAACACCAGCTCTCTCCCCCCATGTAGTCTGTTGCGGTTGCAAACTGAGTGCACTTAATCTTGCCTGAGGAAGGAATGTTTGTCTCCAGCACTCTGGGTACGAGCTTTACCTATGATGTGCCTGCAAATCTCCAAAAAGTTCAATGTTTATAAGGTCATAAGGTCATAAGTGTTAGGAGAAGAATTAGGTCATTCGGCCCTTCAAATCAACTCCACCATCCTAAATCTATTCCCCTGCCTTCTCCCCATAACCCCTGACACCCGTACCAATCAAGAAACTATCTATCTCTGCCTTAGAATTATCCACTGACTTGGTCTTCACTGCCTTCTGTGGCAAAGAATTCCACAGATTCATCATCCTCTGACTAAAGAAATTTCTCCTAATTTCCTTCCTAAAGGAACGTCCTTTAATTCTGAGGCTATGGCCTCCAATCCTAGACTCTCCCACTAGTGGAAACATCCTCTCCACATCCACTCTATCCGAGCCAAGTTTCCTTTAGATTGTGAGACCACTGACGGGAACCAGCAGTTGAGCCAATTCCACTGCTCTATGAGCATCAACACTCGCACCATTTATGCATTCATTGAATACTGCTGTCAAGATCACTGATCTTTCTTTGAACATAAAGGTCCACATTTGGGATTGAGTCTTTCCTACATTCCAGTTTGATTGTTCCTGTCAGATCTCCTGGTCTGACTGGAAATTGCATTAAATGGATTCCATTAAAAGTTCTGCAGATTTTAAATAGGATGTAGAATAGTACAGCACAGTAACTACAACCCCTAGGCCCACAATGTCTGTGCTAAACTCTTATCTGCCTGCACATAATCCACATCCCCCCATTCCCTGCATTCCCATTCCCATTCCTATTCAAAAATTTCTTCAATGCCACTGTCGTATCTGCCTCCACCTCCACCTCCGCCATCACATTCCAGTCTCTCTCCACCTACTGAAAGCTACTTATTTCTTCTAAGAATTATTTCCTCTAGTAGCTCCTCTTCTGCCCGGATCTTGCATTAATGACACTAAGTGGATCCCATTGAACATTCTGTGGACTTTTTGTTCTTTTGGACCCAATTGAATGCCTTAAATTGTTGAAATTTCAGATTGTTGAAAAGTCCCCTTTACGCTACCTCGTGAAGTTATTGAAATCAGTCATTAACCTCACTTTTCTTTCTTATTTTGAAAGAAGTTTAATTCTTCTTTGGCAATCTACTTTTCATTCTAAGCCGACTGACATCGATAATTTCAACCAGGAAGTGATATTTTTTTAATCATGCATTATGTTGCATTTCTGTAAGTGCTGAATCACTTTGTATTAACCTATCAGTTAAATCATCTCTAATCGCAAGAGTGAATTTCTTGAGGCTAAAAAATATAAGTAATGGATGTAGAGAGACATTACCAATTTGTTGGTGGCTTTGGCTAACGTTGAAGTATCTCCTTCGCTCCTTAATGCTGCTGCACCCGCTGAGTTTCTCCAGCTTTTTGTGTACCCTTGATAGATTCTTGATGGTCAGAGGTAATGGGAAGAAGACAGGAGAATGGGTTTGAGAGGGAAAGATAGATAGTCATAGAGTGATACAATGTGGAAACAAGCTGCCTCAACTACTCCTCTGGCAGCTTGTTCCATACACCTACCACCCTTTGTGTGAAAAACATACCCCTCAGATTCCTATTAAATCTTTTCCACTTCACCTTAAACTTATGTCCTCTGCTCCTCGATTCACCTACTCTGGGCAAAAGACTCAACCTGATCTATTCAAATCATGATTTTATACACCTCTATTAGATCATCTCTCATCCTCCTGTGCTCCATGAAATAGAGTCCCAGACTACTTAACCTCTCCCTATAGCTCTGGCCCTCTAGTCCTGGCAGCATCCTCGTTAATCTTCACTGTATCCTTTCCAGTTTGATGACATCTTTCCTATAACATGGTGCTCAGAACTGAATACAATACTCTGAATGCGGCCTCACCAACTTCGTATGCAACTGAAACATGACCTCCCAACTTCTATACTCAGCCTGACCCACTCAGTTACTCCAGCACTCTGTGAAACGTCACAGAACAGGGCAAGATTAGCAAGTTTGCTGATGATATAGAAGTGAGTGGTCTTGCAGATAGTGAAGATGGTTGTGAAAGATTGCAGCAGGATCTGGATCAATTAGCCAGGTGGGCAGAGGAATGGTTGATGTTTGCATGGTTCCTTGAAGGTCGTGTCACAGGTATATCAGGTGGTCAAAACGTATTTTGGCACTTTGGCCTTCATCAGTCAGAGTATTGAGTATAGAAGTTGGGAGGTCATGTTGCAGTTGTATAAGACGTTGGTGAGCCCACATTTAGAATATTGTGTTCAGTTCTGGGCACCATGTTATAGGAAAGATGTCAAACTATAAAGAGTGCAGAGATCCCCATCCTGGAACAGTCCAATCAGGGTTGTGTCATCCGCAAACTTGAGAAGCTTGACAGTGGTGTTTGTGGAGGTGCAGTCAATGTGTGTAGAGAGAGTAGAAGAGAGGGGAGAGTATGCAGCCTTGTGGTGCTCCTATGCTGAGCGTTTGCAGGTCCAAGGTGTGCTTTCCCAGCCTCACATGCTGCTTCCTGTCAGGAAGCTGGTGATCCACTGACAGAGGGGTTCACAGTCAACTCAGAAAGTTTGGAGCATAGTAGCTCTGGCACAATGGTGTTGAATGCAGAGCTAAAATCAACAAACAAAACCATCGCATAGGTGCCCAGGTGGTCTATGTGCTGGAGGATGAAGTGCAGAGCCAGATTGACTGCATCATCCACAGATCTATTGGCCCAATATGCAAACTGCAGAGGGTCCAGCAGGGGGATTGTGTCGTCATGACTACAGAGGTCAGAGCGACAGGCCTGTTGTCATTAAGACAAGTAATCCTTGCCTTTTTGGGTACAGGGACAATAGTGGAGACTTTGAAGCAGGCAGGGACAGTACATGTTTGCAGGGACTGGTTAAAAATGTCTGTGAGATTTCCGGCTTTTCTGTCTTCTGAAAAGCCTCTCCACCTCCTCTATTTTTATTGTTGATGAAGTGATGTTGGAGTGAGTGAGTAATTGGGTGTGAAGTGGTGATTGGAGGGGGGTAGGTGTAGAAGGGCCCAGTCTTTGCAGACTGAGGCCAGGTTGTGAGTGGGTGTGAAGTGTTGGTTGGGGTGGGAAAGCGTCCAGTCTTTTCATACTGGAGTCTTGCCTTAAGTAGGTGTGAAGTGATGAATGGGAAGGAGAGGGTTCAAGGTCCATTCCTTGCAGACTGGGGTCTGGCTGTGTTTGTTGGGGGGGGGGGGGGGGGGATAAAAGGGTTATGTATCTGATTTTCAAACCTGCAGTAAAACTCATTCAGATTGTCGGTCAGCTGACGATTGTCCAAAGAGCGGGGGGTTTTCCTCTTATAGCTGGTGATTTCTTGCATGCCCTTCCAAACTGAAGAAGAGTCACTAGCTGAGAACTTGCTCCTCAACTTCTCAGAGTACCTTTCCTTGGCAGCTCTGATTCCTCTTCTCAGCTCTTTATCGATGAGGCTATCTTTTAACTCTTTAAGGATTAGGCTATCAGCTTGAATCATATTTCCCCCCCTCCCCAATGATCTTGAAATGGAAATGTATATTTATGTCACAAACTATGGAATGCATATTTTTCAGTATTGTTATCAAGGAAAAGAAAGCAGTTCCAATGATTTGATATTATTTGATATTGTTTAACATTATTCATGTGGAAGAGTAAATATAATAGCTCTAAAACCTACATTAACTTTGCAATCTCACTAAAGATAACCCCCTTTCCCTCTCCCCACTACCGCTCTCTCCCCATCTCCCTCTCCCTCCCCCCTCCTTCCCCTCTCTCTCTCCCCCTCCCCTCCCTTCCCCTCTCACATTCCCCCCTCTTTCACCTTTTTCCCTCCCACGCAGCGTTGGAGGGTCCGCGGTGGTGGGGGGGGGGTGGGGGGGATGGTGGGGGAAGAGGCGAGGGCCCGCGGGGGGGGGGGGAGAGGAGGGGATCCGCTGCGGGGGGGGGGGGGTGAGAGGCAACGGTCCCACTCCCGCCTAGCGACGGGAAAACAGTCTCCTGTTAGACCCCTCGCGGGTAGATTGCTAACCTGGATAAAAACCAAAGATACTAGAGGATGAAAACCAGACACCCGCTCCCGCAATGCAATACTCCACTACTTACCCAGAGTAGACACGAGGCATCGAGGCGATCGCTGACTGTGTGGACTGCAAAATGCGATCTGATCCCGCCTGGGCCCACTGCGCACGCGCAGAGAGACGTTGGCTTCCCCCAACTGCGCAGGCACGGGTGGACTCAATTTTTTTCCACCAAAACATCCAGCGGGCAGGAACCAGAATTTCAGGTAAATGCTGATTACGCTCAAAATTTTGTTTTCCTCTGGATTTTTTCTTACTGTGGGGGAAAAAAGGGGGGTGCGAGCGCATCCAACGCACCCCCCCTTTGGACGGCAATGGTCCCACATGCCTGCATTTAGCCCATTTCCCTCTAAACCTTCCCTATCCATACACCTGTCTAAATGTCTTTTAAATGTTATTATAGTTTCTGCTGCAACTACCTTCTCTGGCAGCACGTTCCATATACCCACCACCCTCTATGTGAAAAGGTTGTGCCTCAGATTCCTATTAAATCTCACCATAAACGTGAACTTCAAAAGCAGAAGCCTTTGCCAATCTTGACCATTTGCTCAGATTGCCTGACTGTCAAGTCAACTTTATTTGTCACATACACATCCAATATGTGCAGTGAAATGGAAGTGGCAATGCCTGCAGGATTGTGCAAAACAACGGAACATAACAGAACAGAACAGAGCAGAACCAGTATTTACATTTTAGAAAAATAGAAAGACACAACACAATAGTAAATTAGTCCCTGATGAGATTAGGGTTTACAGTCCTAATGGCCTGTGGAAAGAAACTCCGTCTCATCATCTCTGTTTTTGCAGCATGACAGCAGAGGTGCTTGCCTGACCATTGCAGCTGGGACAGTCCGTTGCTGGGGAGGAAGGGGTCCTTCATTATCTTGCTGGCTCTGGATCTGCACCTTCTGGTGTATAGGTCCTGCAGAGGCGTGAGTGTAGTTCCCATAGTGCGTTTGGCTGAACACACTACTCTCTGCAGAGCCTTCTTGTCCTGGGCAGAGCTGTTCCCAAACCAGGTTGAGATGTTACCAGACAAGATGCTTTCTACAGCTCCAGAGTAGAAGCACTGAAGGATCCTCAGAGAGACTCTGAATTTCCTCAGCTGCCTGAGGTGGTAAAGGCAATGCCTTTCCTTTCTCACCAGTGTGGCAGTGTGCGTTGTCCATGTCAGATCCTCCGTGATGTGGACTCCCAGGTATTTAAAGCTGCTCACCCTGTCCACAGTAGTCCCATTTATCCCCAGTGGCGTTTACGTCCTCGGTTGTAGAGCCCTTTTAAAGTCCACAATCAGCTCCCTAGTTTTAGTGACATTCAAGAAGAGGCTTTCGTCCTGACACCAGAGTGCCAAATCAGCCACCTCCTCCCAATAGGCCTTCTCATCGTTATCGGAGATCAGGCCCACCACCACAGTGCCATCAGCAAACTTGATGATGGAGATGGAGCTGAACCTAGCCACACAGTCATGTGTGTACAGGGAGTACATTAGGGGGCTGAGGACACATTCCTGGGGGGATCCTCTGTTCAGGTGAGGGGGTCTCCCCATCTTGACCACCTAGGGCCTGGCGGTGAGAAAGTCCAGGACCCAGGCACACAGGGGAGTGTTCAGCCCCAGTTCCTGCGCTCCAAAGAATAAAGACCTAACTTGTTCAACCTTTCTCTGTAACATAGTTGCTGGAACCCTGGCAACATTCTAGTAAATCTCCTCTGTACTCTCTCTATTTTGTTGACATCCTTCCTATAACTAGGCGACCAAAATTGTACACCATACTCCAGAATTGGTCTTACCAATGCCTTGTACAATTTTAACATTACTTCCCTACTCCTATATTCAATGCTCTGATTTATAAAGGCCAGCACACCAAAGGCTTTCTTTACCACCCTATCTACATGCGATTCCACCTTCAGGGAACTATGCACAGTTTATTCCTAGATCCCTCTGTTCCACAGCATTCCTCAATTCCCTACCATTTACCATGTACTTCCTATTTTGATTTGTCCTGCCAAGATGTAGCACTTCACACTTATCAGCATTAAAACTCCATCTGCCATCTTTCAGCCCACTTTTCCAAATGGCCCAAATCTCTCTGTAGACTTTGAAAATCTACTTCATTATCCACAACACCACCTATCTTAGTATCGTCTGCATACTTACTTATCCAATTTTCCACCCCATCATCCAGATCATGATGTACATGACAAACAACAGTGGACCCAACACAGATCCCTGAGGCACCCCACTGGTCACCGGCTTCCAACCTGACAAACAGCCATCCACCATTACTCTCTGACATCTCCCATTCAGCCACTGTTGAATCCATCTTGCTACTCCGCCATTAACACCCAAAGATTGAACCTTCTTAACCAACCTTCCATGGGGAACCTTGTCAAAGGCCTTACTGAAATCCATATAGACAACATCCACTGCTTTACCCTCATCAATTTCCCTAGTTACCTCTTCAAAAAATTCAAGAAGGTTTGTCAAACATGACCTTCCAGGCACAAATCCATGTTGACTGTTCCTGATCAGACCCTGTTTATCCAGATGCTTCCCATTAAGGTTAAGGGGGGACTTGATTGAGGTCTTTAAAATGATGAAAGGGATAGACAGAGTTGACGTGGATACGTTTTTCCCATTGAGGGTAGGGAAGATTCAAACAAGAGGGCATGACATGAGAATTAAGGGACAGAAGTTTAGGGGTAACGTGAGGGGGAACTTCTTTACTCAGAGGGTGGTGGCTGTGTGGAATGAGCTTCCAGCAGAAGTGGTGGAGGCAGGATCGATTTTAACATTTAAATGTAAAGTGGATCGGTATATGGACGTGAAGGGGATGGAGGGGTATGGTCTGAGTGCAGGTAGATGGGACTAGCGGAAAACAAATTGTCGGCACGGACTGGAAGGGCCAAGAGGGCCTGTTTCCGTGCTATAATTGTTATATGGTTATATGGTTATATGGTTCTCAGCAAGTCTGGTGGGGACTATGGTGTTGAAAGCTGAACTGAAATCAATGAACTGCAGCCTCACATAGCCCGCCTTCTGGCTGTCAAGGTAAGAGAGAGTGGTGTGCAGAACCTGGGAGACCGCATCATCTGTGGATCTGTTCGGATGGTATGCGAACGGCACTGGAGCAAGCTGATTAGCACAAGACTTTAGTACTCACCCAGATATACCATCTGGGCCTACAGCTGTCCTCGTGTTCACATGTGTCAGGGCCCTCCTCACGTCGTGCTCGGACATCGAGAATGTGTGCACATCCCCAGCGGTGGACCTCCCTCCTGCCTCGCTAGCCAGCGCGCTGGCGGTGTTGTTGTTGTTGATAGGCTGTAGGCCTATCAGAGACACTTTGTGTCCATTTGTGTCTTCATCCACTGTCACAAACAGCAGCTCACTCACTCTGCTGTGTAGTCCCTTGCTGTTGCAAACTGAGTGCAGTAAATCTTGCCCGAGGAAGGAATGCTTGGCACTAGCACTCACCGGCTGCATTCCCTTCGAAATATTTCATGCTTCTACTCACTGCTTGTGAAATTCCCACCACGGGAATAGGTTTTCACCGTGCATCAATATGATCACTATTTAATGTAAAAACCTTCCATGTGCTGTTGCTTATTAAATACTCAGGTGGGCATTTTAGATCTATGAATAGCTTTAAAGTAATTACCGGCCTACAGTTTTAAAACTAATGGCAACTTAGAATTATAATGTCAGAGAGTAGTACAGCATTGAGATAGGCCCTCGACCTATCATATCCATCAGAACACTCTTTGTCCATCTACTCTAATCCATTAGCCTGCACTGGGATCAAATCCTTGTATGCCTTGACATTAAGTGTCTGTCTAAGTGTCTATTAAACGCAGTAATTGCATCTGATTCCATCTCCTTCTCCGGCAGAACATTCCAGATATCACCCACTTTCTGTGGAAAAAACGTACCTCTCAAATCTCGTCTTCGGGGCGGCAGTGTGGTGCAGCGGTAGAGTTGTTGCCTCACAGCTTCAGAGGCCGGTTTCGATCCTGACTACGGGTGTTGTTGTATGGAGTTTGTACGTTCTCCCTGGTTTCTCCAGGTGCACTGGTTTCCTCCCACACTCCAAAAACATACAGGTTTGTAGCTTAATTGGCTTTGGTAAATTTGTAAATTGTCCCTAGTGGGTAGGATAGTGCTAATGTATGGGGTGAACGCTGGTTGGCGAGAACTCAGTGGGCCAAAAGGCCTGTTTCTGCACTGTATCTCTAAAGTCTAGTCTAAAGTAAAACTCCCTCCTCTCATTGTAACATTGTGCCTGTGCCTAGGGTAAAGGTGAATTAGGCAGTAGCCTAGCTTATAATAGGACCATTCAGAGGGGAAGAAGGTGAGTCTTGATGCCTCGTTGCACCCAGACCATCACAGAAACCACTGACTTCCATTGACTCCATCTACATCATGCTGCCTCGGCAAGGCCACCAGCATAATCAAGGACCAATCGCACCACGCACATTTACTCTTCTCCCCTCTCCCATCAGGCAAGTGGTGCAGAATTTTGAAAATGCACATCTCCAGATTCTGGGAAATGTTCTTCCCAACTATTATCTTCAACTAGAGAACGGTCCTGACCTCCCATCAGCCCTATTGGAGACCTTCAGACTATCTTTAATTAGACTTTATCCTGCACTAAACGTTATTCCCTCTACCCTGTACCTGTACAATGTGCTTGGCTTGATTGTAATCATATAGTCTTTCTGCTGACTGGATAGCACGCACCCAAAATAGCTTTTCATTACACCTCAGTACACTTGACAATAAGCTAAAGCCCCTGTCTCACGGTTTGAGTCGACCCACGAGTGACCCCGAGTGAAAGAAAAAATCAGACTCGTGGTTGTGTACGAGATTCCAAGTTTATGTTCAAGAGTTTAACCGTGTTCCCACGGGTATGACTAAGTTTGCCGTTTACTTCTCATTTCTGCGATGTTCCAAGTTCCTCTCCCGATTTACCAAGTTCCTCTCCCGAGTTACTCTTGAGCCAACAACGACCACCGTCGTGTGGAAAAATCATCACATGGTAAAAATGATGCCATGCAGTTTTATTTTCACTATAAAAAGCCTCCCATGTTTACATTTCTTAGGGTTACGGAATCAAGGGATATGGGGAGAAAGCAGAAACTGGGTACTGATTTTGGATGATCAGCCATCATCATATTTAATGGCAATGCTGGCTCGAAGGGCCGAATGTGATCACTTCCATTAGGTAGTGTCTCAGAATGTTAATAGAGATTCCATTCAGTTTACATTGCGCTTTGAGCATGGATCAAATCTTAGCCCAAAGTGTACATTAGGCTGTGAGGATTAATTTCAAAACAGTGTTTTATCCGAACAATGGATCAGGGCAGATGCCAGCCCCTTTAAATATCACGGACAGCTCAGAGTGAAGTGGTGCTGGAATTATATATGTGAAATAGTCTTTGGAGTGTTATTATCGATCCTAAATGCTCTATTTAAATTATAGGTCGTTTAGTTTGTTGTGAAGTGGCGCCGGATTAACACCTCAGTCTATTAAAATTGAATTATCTCACTGAACGAAAACATACAATATGTTTCCAGGCAAATATCCAGCGGTTGAGAATTAAAGAGCAGTCATTTTAAACGGGCGGTTGTAGTCAATAATACGGCAACCGAATTATATTTATTCATTGCTAGAGAGGACGATGTAAACACATCGATGTTAGTGAGCAGCCTCTAACATTAACCGCTCCTCGTACTGTTCTGTTGTGTAGGAAGGAACTGCAGATGCTGGCTTACCTCGACGACAGACACCAAAAGCTGGAGTAACTCAGAGAGTCAGACAGCATCTCTGGAGAGAAGGAATGGGTGACGTTTCGGATCGCGACTCTCCCGCTTGCTACCTGGACCTACCTGATCTCCCGGTTCCCAAACACTTCCCATTCCCACACTGAACTTTCTGTCTGATGTCTCCCCCAGTCAGAGTGAGGCTAAATGCAAATTGGAGGAACAGCATTTCATATTTCGTTTGGCAGCTTCCAGCCCAGTGGTATGAATATTGATTTCTCTCACTTCAAGTAACCCGGCATTCCCTCTCTGTCTATCTCTCCTCCACAGAAATCGAACCAGCTGCTTGTTTTCACCCATAGAACAGCAAACAAAGGTCTGTTTCCTTTATCATCATAACTTTTGGAATTCATTGTTCTTTATCTCACTACAATACATCATTAACATACAAATTAGCCCAAAAAAGCAGCTTACCAGAGGACTGGGAGAAATTCAGAGTCCAGCAGAGGAGGACAAAAGGCTTAATTAGGAAAGGGAAAATAGATTATGAAAGAAAACTGGCAGGGAACATAAAAACTGACTGTAAAAGTTTTTATAGATATGTGAAGAGAAAAAGATTAGTTAAAACAAATGTAGGTCCCTTGCAGTCAGAAACAGGTGAATTGATCATGGGGAACAAGGACATGGCAGACCAATTGAATAACCACTTTGGATCTGTCTTCACTAAGGAAGACATAAATAATCTGCTGGAAATAGCAGGGGACCGGGGGTCAAATGAGATGGAGGAACTGAGTGAAATCCAGGTTAGCTGGAAAGTGGTGGTAGGTAAATTGAATGGATTAAAGGCCGATAAATCCACAGGGCCAGATAGGCTGCATCCCAGAGTACTTAAGGAAGTAGCCCCAGAAATAGTGGATGCATTAGTGATAATTTTTCAAAACTCTTTAGATTCTGTAGTAGTACCTGAGGATTGGAGGGTAGTTAATAACCCTACTTTTTAAAAACGGAGGGAGAGAGAAAATGGAGAATTACAGACCAGTTAGTCTCACATCAGTAGTGGGGAAACTGCTAGAGTTAGTTATTAAAGATGGGATAGCAGCACATTTGGAAAGTGGTGAAATCATTTGACAAAGTCAGCATGGATTTATGAAAGGTAAATCTTGTCTGACGAATCTTGTAGAATTTTTCAAGGATGTAACTAGTAGAGTGGATAAGGGAGGACCAGTGGATGCGTTATATCAGGACTTTCAGAAGGCTTTCGACAAGGTCCCACATAAGAGATTAGTATACATACTTAAAGCACATGGTATTGGGGGTTCAGTATTAGATGTGGATAGAGAACTGGCTGGCAGACAGGAAGCAAAGAGTAGGAGTAAACGGGTCCTTTTAAGAATGGCAGGCGGCAATTAGTGGGGTACTGCAAGGCTCGGTGCTGGGACCCCAGATATTTACGATATATATCAATGATTTGGAAGAGGGAATTGAATGCAACATCTCCAAGTTTGTGGATGACACGAAGCTGGGGGGCAGTGTTAGCTGTGAGGAAGATGCTAGGAGGCTGCAAGGTGACTTGGATAGGTTGGGTGAGTGGGCAAATGCATGGCAGATGCAGTATAATGTGGATAAATATGAGGTTATCCACTTTGGTGGCAAAAACAGGAAAGTAGACTATTATCTGAATGGTGGCCAATTAGGAAAATGGGAGATGCAACGAGACCTGGGTGTCATGGTACACCAGTCATTGAAAGTAGACATGCAGGTGCAACAGGCAGTGAAGAAAGTGAATGGTATGTTGGCATTTATAGCAAAAGGATTTGAGTATAGGAGCAGGGAGGTTCTACTGCAGTTGTACAGGGTCTTGGTGAGACCACACCTGGAGTATTGCATACAGTTTTGGTCTCCTAATCTGAGGAAGTACATTCTTGCCATAGAGGGAGTACAGAGAAGGTTCACCAGACTGATTCCATGGATGTCAGGACTTTTATATGAAGAAAGACTGGATAGACTCGGCATGTACTCGCTAGAATTTAGAAGATTGAGGGGGGATCTTATTGAAACTTACAAAATTCTTAAGGGGTTGGACAGGCTAGATGCAGGAAGATTGTTCCCGATTTTGGGGAAGTCCAGAACAAGGGGTCACAGTTTAAGGATAAGGGGGAAGTCTTTTAGGACCGAGATGAGAAAAACATTTTTCACACAGTGAATCTCTGGAATTCTCTGCCACAGAAAGTAGTTGAGGCCATTTCATTGGCTATATTTAAGAGGGAGTTAGATGTGGCTCTTGTGGCTAAGGGGATCAGGGGGTATGGAGAGAAGGCAGGTACAGGATACTGAGTTGGATGATCAGCCATGATCATATTGAATTGCTGTGCAGGCTCGAAGGGCCGAATGGCCTACTCCTGCACCTATTTTCTATGTTTCTATGTTTCTATCATCTATATCTTTCGTTTCGCTTACCAGTCTGTCGAATCGTCTCGACCCGAAACATCACCCGTTCCTTCTCTCCAGAAATGATGCCTGTCCCGCTGAGTTACTCCAGCTTTTTGTGTCTATCGTCGCCCTTCTTCAGACTGTTCCGTTGTATTGTCCGAAAACGAACGATATGAAAGTACCAGCGACTTAATGAATGAAATGGAGACACGCGGAATTAAATGGACTTGGAATAACTGGGGCGGTGGGGTTTCATCGAAAAGTGACTACATGAAATCAGTGGAAGGAAACAGGCAGGCGAGGTTTCGGGTCAGGGTCCTTCTTCAGACTCTATGACCCACTGAGTTCTTCCAGCTGTCAAATGGACACAAGAGGGACCACAGATGCTGGCATGTTGAGCGAAACACAAAGTGTTTTTCCAACTCGATGGGCCGAATGGCCTAATTCTGCTCCTATGACATGAACTCACCAAGTTTTGAAGTAAGCCAGCGGGTCAGGCAGCATCTGTGTAGGGAATGGATAGGCAATGTTTCTGATCAGGTCCCTTCTTTTCAAGCCGAATAAACCTCTGTCCATTCCCTCCGCTGATGCTGCCTGTCCCGCTGAGTTCCTCCAACACTTTGTGTGTGTTTTATGATCATGATTCCAACATCTGAAGTTTCTTGTCTCTACATAAACTGGGCCTCAGCAACACTGAGTGTACTAACCGGGAGATTATGTTGCTGCAGCCAAAACAACAGTTGGCAATGTATGCACGGTAGATGTCACATTGCGTGGGAAACGAGGTCTTCAGGGAGACAGACGCAAAATGCTGGAGTAACTCCGCGGGACAGGCAGCATCTCTGGACATTTATAAACATTACATTTTGGAACACAAGGAACTACAGAAGCTGGTTTACGAAAAAACACAAAGTGCTGGAGTAACTCAACGTGTCAGGCAGTATCTGTGGAGAACATGGACAGGTGACGTTTTGCTTGAAAGAAGGGTCTAAATTTTGAAGAAGGGTCCCGACCCGAAACATCACCTATCCAAGTTCTCCGGAGATTACTAATCTTCAACATTTCACTTCTGGCACTCAGGCCAAACCGACGGTAGACTCAAGAGTCACTATGGTAAACTCATGGGCCACTACGTTCTTACAACGAGTTTAAATGTTTCAAATTTTAACTTCAAGAGTAAATTGACTTCTGAAAATCTTTAAACATGTTTAAAGTTTTTCAAGAGTTAACAAGTTTCCAGGGTACCTGCCGTTAGCGCCACGAGTCGCTAAGTTGCGTCCACGAGTTCCGATGTTACCGCTACGTTAATTGTACGTGATTACCACGTTTAATTTGTTTTAAACTCGGGGTCACTCGTGGGTCGACTCGCACCGTGAGACAGGGGTTTATCCCATACTAAACTACTCTTAGCTATTCATTTCTCTGACGGTGACGCCTTCAGCACAGCTGCAGAAGTAAGTGCGGTCACGGGAAGAGAAGTCGCAGCGGATTAGATTGAACACAATTCACTTAAAGAGCTCAAATGTGTTCACGTCTTTTAACTCAGTCAATGTACTGCTCTCCTACTCTCACAGGCACAGATCGTTAACTTGCATCTTGCTGCAGGACCTGAGCCCACGATTGAGAGATTACTGTGATACTGCCAAACCAAACAATTTTGCATTGTTTTCTGTACACATAATTTAGAATAGCAAATTACTCTTTCTACAAGCCACTAAGCAAGCCAAGACAAAACAATTGCCAAAGCTACTCTGGAAAGTGCACAGTTGAATATATATTAATGTAGACTACAATGTGAAGAAATATTTATTTGCAGCCTAAATCAACAAAATAATGCAAAGAAAAGTTCCTGCAAAGTTTCCATTCTGCATTATTGTTGGAGTTTTATTTTTGTTTTCTGTGGTTTAAACAATATTCTTTTATCTTTTTGTTCCATATATATCTTGTCTGCTTCACTTGGTTTGGAGCTATTTAGCATCACGTGTACAACTGCAGCTTTCACAGGGGGGATGAAGCCAAATACTGTTCGAGCCATAAACTGTTCGAGCCATCAGCTTTCACATGTAGTACCCTGGGAAACTCTTGGGCTGATTGATGTGCTCTCCAGTAACGTAGACGAGAAAACGGCAACATTTCTGAGGACGGAAAATGGACATTTTCAAATTTCATTTGTAGAAGATTCAAATCCATATTCCGAAAGATGAGCATATTCTAAACAAAATCATTTGCATTTAGATTCAAACGCACCATCTTTTTCTACACCAATGATCACACAGAATAAATTAATGACTAGTCCAGTTATTATTTCTCCCATTCTGCCAGGAGCGTTCTCTTGCTGTGTGACACATTGAGAAATTAACCATTTGATGGTACACAAGCTTTTCTTGGGAGACATACACATGGAGACATTAAGTCACACAGCGTGGAAGCAGGCCCTTCGGCCCAACTTGCTCATGCCGACCAACATGCCCCATCAACATGCCCCATCACCTGCCTGCATTTTGGTCATATCCTTCTGAACCTATCCTATCCATGTACCTGTCCAAATGTTTCTTAAACATTGTGGCAGTTAAGTGGCATTTTACTGGTACCTTTACTGGCAAAAGCATTTTTCTTTGTTGCTTACAGAGCTAACCAACATAAGAAACATGTACTTGTTTGAATATAGATGCTATAAAGGAATGAATAATTAAAAAAATCCACTCCCTTGCAATATTGATGAAAACATGTGGAACATCAGTTAGCATCTTAGTTTAGTTTAGTTTAGAGATACAGCAGGGAAACAGGGTCCTTGTCTCATTGAGTCCACGCCAAACTGTTCACAATAGTTCTATGTAATTCCATCTTTGCATTCACTCTCTACATATTAGGGGCAATTCCATAAGTTCCCAAGTTCACAAGTCATAGGAGCAATTAGGCCATTGGCCCATTGAGTTGACACCATTTAATCATTGCGGATCTATCTTTCCGTCTGAACCCTACTCTCCTGTCTTCTCCCCTTAATGTTTGACACCTTTACTAATCAAGAAATTAGCAGAGGTCAATTAACCTGCAAACCCGCACATCTTCAGGCTGTGGGAGGAAACCAGAGAACTTGGATGAAACCCATGTGGTCACAGGGAGAACAAGCAAACTCCACACAGACAGCGCCCGAGGTCAGGATCGAAACTGGGTCTCTGGCGCTGTGAAGCAGCAGCTCTATCACCTGGACTACTGTGCTGCCCCTTCTGGTCAGGGACAATGATAGTCTAAATCTATCTTCAGACTACAATCTACATGAGGCTTCCACCATGTAGTTGCACCTCAGTACTCTGCTGTCAATCATTATTGTTGTTATTGCCAAGTAAGTTAAGAAGTCAACCAGACTGAGGAATTCTCACACATTTCAAAGCAGGAAATTTAAAACACACTATCAAACAAGCGACACAAGGAACTGCAGTTGCTGGAATCTTACGTAGAACACAAAGTGCTAGAGTAACCAAATTGGTCAGGCAGCATCTGGGAGGAACATGAACTGGAGGATGTAGATTTAAGGTAAGGGGGAAAAGATTTAATAGGAACCTGAGCAGCAATTTTTTTTACCCAAAGGATGGTAGGTATATGGAACGAGCTGCCTGAGGAGGTAGTCGAGGCAGGTATTATATAACCACAGGTAAAACATATTTGGGCTGGTACATGGATAGGACAAGTTTGGAGGGGTACGGGGTAAACACTGGGAGGTGGGACTAGTGTAGATGGGGCATGTTGGTTGCCGTGGGCAAATTGGACTGAGGGGCCTGTTTCTGCGCTACATGATTCTATGATTCTATGAATCTGAAGAAGGATCCCGACCTGAAACATCAACTATCCATGTCCTCCATTAATGCTGCCTGACCGGCTGCTACTTCAGCATTTTCTATTTTATCCTATTTAACTCACTCTTTAAGTATTTTATAGACCCAGAAATAAAGATTAAAAAACACACATATCATTAAGATTGAAGTGTCATAATAAACGGAATATATATTTCTAATTATCTCATAAGCACAGAATGTCCCTGACGTCCAGAATCAACCCAAAAATTTTAATAATTAATGGGCTTTGATTTATCTTTAAAAAAATTAAATTGAAAATGGAAGGGTGGCTCAGTGGTGCATCTGGTAGAGATGCTGCCTCATAGCACCAGAGATCCATTTTCAATTCTGACTACGTGTGCTGTCTGTGTGGAGTTTACACGTTCTCCCTGTGACCGCGTGGGTTTTCTCTGGATGCTCTGGTTTCCTCCCACATTCCAAAGACAGTGCAGGTAGGTAGGTTAAATGGCCTCTGTAAATTGCCCCTAATGTGTAGGGAGTGGCTGAGAAAGAGAGATAGCGTAGAACAACTGTGCACGCGTAATGGATGGTTGTTGTGAAATTGGTGAGGGCCAAAGGCCCTATTTCCATGTGTAGGAAGGAACTGTAGATGCTGGTTTAAATTGAAGATAGTCACAAAATGCTGGAGTAACTCAGCGGGACAGGCAGCATCCTTGGAGAGAAGAAATGGGTGGCGGTTTGGTTCGAGATCCTTCTTCAGATATATTTCCATGCAGTTAATCAAGAACTAAAACTAAAACTGAGGAATAAAATACCCCAAAACACGTCATTGTCATTTGACTAATTAAAATTAATAAAGCAACACAATTAAAGTCTAATACTTACACTTTTCCCACCAGCTGTTTCCGTCCATTTAAATGACTGGGCTCAATTTCTCTGCTCTGGGACTAAAGACAGGGACTACACTACTGCATTGGTCCCAGCGCTGCCAAACATTGTTTCACCATGGGAATCCCAGAACTAATTAACGAACCTCATCAAAGATCCTGTATATACTTAAAACAAAAATTGTATTAAGGTCCTTACATAAATATTGAAACACAGTATAGAATTTCTAGATCCAGGTTTGTGAACTTTGTTAAGCTATAATGCCATTTGTTTGTTGTTTCAGAATTCCAGCACTTGTAATTTTTTTCTCGCTTCTGTACTTTCAGTAGTGATAACTGAACAGTAACCAAGCAGAAAATGAGGCATTTGACAGTATAAAGGGTAAATATTTCAGCCGCTCTGTCTGAACACCACATTGCTGCAATGCCAACACTTCCATTGCTGAAGAAGTGGTGACACAGTACATGAGTGATGAGTCAGGCAGCAACACCTTCAAAGAACCCACAGATATAGCTGCTGCCCACTAAATCAACTTAGATTGTATCGAGTCATGGAGTCATGGAGTCATGCATCTGGAACATCTAGGTTCAGGAACAGCTTCTTCCCCACAGCCATCAGGCTATTAAATTCACCACCAAACAAACTCTGACCAATAACAGCCTATTGCACTTTATCTGTTTATTTATTGTGTATATATATGGTCTATCATATATAGACACACTGAACTTTTATCTCTGTATTATGTTTCCGTATTCTGTTGTGCTGCAGCAAGCAAGAATTTCATTGTCCTATCTGGGACACATGACAATAAAACTCTCTTGACTTTAAATGTGGCCTCATGGCCTCAAATGTGGCCTCACCAATGTTTTATACAACTGAAACATGACCTTCCAACTTCTATACTCAACACTCAATAATGATGAAGGCCAATGTGACAAAAACCTTCTTGACCACCATAATTTACTTTCCAAGGCCACTTTCAACTGCACTCCTAGATCCCTCTGCTCTACAATACTCCCCAGGGCCGAGCCATCTCTTGATAGGAGAGGTAGCAGTGGCTTTTCAAAGTTAACAGAATGCTTTCCATTATGGTACAAGTTAGAAAAATGTGTAAATATATAGTGAAAAATATAGTAAGATTTAAATGAGAACTTACCAAGTTTGAAGTTTGATCTGTATTTTACGAAGGAGTCGCGGTGAGGGATTTTCGTGCCCACCGCTCCCACCCTCAATCATAAGGTCAACCAGGTAAGTTCTAAACGTTTTCATCTACTATTTTTTTAGTCATGGTTTGGTTCTGTGATTCCACACAACCGCTGCTTTTGAAGGAACCCGCCAGCACGCGTTGCGCAGCATCCTTCAAAGCAGCGGTGTGGAATAACCAGAAACCAACCATGACTGAAAAATAGTAAGATGATGAAAACCGTAGAACTACCTGTTAAGACCTGATGATAGAGGGTGGGAGCGCGTGGGCACGAAATCCCTCACCGCGGACTCTCCTCGTAAAATACAGATCAAACTTCAAACTTGGTAAGTTTCTCGTTTAATCTTATTATTTTACTTCGGAGTCACGTGAGTGACTTGTGAAGATTTCAAAGCTCTGTGATTTCACGCCCTGAACAACGCCCATGCTTATCACAACTGCCGCCATTCTGATGAGTAAGATGTTTAATGGAGTTCAGTTGACAGCGGCTGAAAAATCAACACAATTATTAATCAACTAAACAACACCGCCTAATTCGGGGGCCCAGACATTTACTGAGCGGTACCAGGCTCGCTTCTGCGAATGTGTGCGCGAGGGGAACGCCACTAGATAGACTTGTTATAGAACGTTGAAAGGTTTTTCCCCACTGGCCCAGCCCGCAGTGGGTCGAAAATGTGGTCCATGGGCACCTTCCCAGGCTCTCGCTGTGCGAGCCCTGGTGGAATAAGAACTTTAAAAAAAAAAAAAACGTTAGTAGCACTCCTGTTTTAATAATCTCTTTACCAAAGAATTTTATTTTGACGGCACGGGGGTTAGCAGCCAACCATGTCGTCCCCAGGTCGGGCCAAGCTTGTTGTTGTAACATTGGGCTCGTTGGTGCTGTTAGCGCTCGGAGCGATTGCCATTGAGCGTCCATGCCACGCTTAGAAAGGGTGAGGCTGATTTCAACTGGTAGCTCATCAGTATTGCGGAGCCCAGCTCCGGGTAAGGGGTCAGCATGGTATCCCCGCTCAAAGTCCCCACGGTTACTGTATTCTGGGACGTGGAGGTATTGGTATTGAATACTCCCCCCTCGCTCCTGGTAGGTTTAGTCACCAGGTGGGGTGGGAGCTGATACTTATATCCAAGGTCTTGAAATTTTAAAGCGCTACTCCGTGTCCGTGTTGTTGGCACTGTAGCTGAGGCCTGATCAAAATGAGGCTGCTAGAAAAACTCCAACAAAAAACAACATATCCGCCAGTTTATTGTTGCCCGAGTTGTGGAGGAGCCTGTTGGTTCGCGGGCCACAGAAGGACCTCCACTTTCTCTGATTTGAGTGAAGACTTGTGTTGCGGCGTGGGATTCCCGTACCCGGACTGCGTAGCATTTAAGGTTCCCACGGCTCTCTTGACGCGGATGCCTGCCCGGTTGAGCGGGTCCTTTTCCATGAACCTGCAAGCCAAGCCAAGACTTACTGACCAAAGGCAAGGATGACTGGACCACCCCCTGTATGGACCGGTGGAGGTATCAATTGGCGCTGGTTTCTCCAATCGCCAATCCATGCGATGTTGTACATTTGCTAACAAAACCATCGGGTACCGAAGGTTGTGTGAGGCAGTCGGGGAGGGAATGATCACTGGAGTTGTCAGGATGCAGAGTCTAGTTTATTTTCTGCAGTATACCCGACTGGTGAGGCTGGCATTGGGGGATATAAACTCGCGTAGAAGCAACCCATTTCCACCCCAGTGGATATAAAATGCCATTCCAATGCTATTTCGGAGGGGTCTGGTTCCCACAACCCGACCTGTCGTGTGGCTCAATTGCGAGTGGTTCCGCCTGGACCGCAAATAGGGGTCAATAATCTGGTGTCCCCAATTCTGTGCTATAATAATCTCGCCAAAATCTGGGGGTTGAACAGTCCACTCAATTCAGTTCGTCATTGAAGATACACGGTGTGACCCCATGGGTTGTCCGCCACTGAATTAAGCCTTCCCAGGGAAAATAGGGTCGCTCTAGCTTGTAATCCAAATACTTTCTTTCACATGCACGCAGCCCGTGCAAAATGATTAGCAAGTCATTAGCCAAACTTGCCGACACTAATCACGACCCATTGCTCTTGATGTAAACCCATTATATGTCTAGCTCCATTATCTCATTCCGAAAGCGGCATGTGAATCCCCATGAATTATGTAACAGCAACGCCCACGCAGGTCCATGAAATACCCTCCCTGCAATCCGTATCTATATTAGGTTGTATCCCTGGTGTGGACTCCTAAGGAATGTTAGGACTCATGAGAGTTCTTCTGCCACACCAACTGGGACATAGTACAGTTGCTCCCAAGCCTGGTTGCCACTTGCAGTCAGTGAGTTGCACAACATCATAGGGTGTTGCTCCTTATATCTAGGTCATGAATTCTTTAATATTATCTAGGCCCACCATTATAGCTTGTTCTAGCTTCGGTAGGTAACCAAAGTGGCCGACCAAAGCAGCCAGATTGTGTTTTTTAAAACTGTGATTTGTGACCTTGTGGAGATTTTCGGTATAGTGTGGGTGCCCGAATCCGTACAGGTGGGAATGTAGTTACAATTTAGAGTTACCAATACCAATAACTATTCGCTTGTTTGCCACATGGGTCGATACCCTAGGCGCAGAGCAAGATTGTGGCATGTCAACTCTTCTGATATAGCAGTTAGCTTTATTAGGGGTGAGGAATAAACTTCATTTAAAAGTTAGTGTCTTAGGTGAAACCAAATTCCCATAACCCGTTAGCGGGTGCGAAGGGTTGCCCGTTCTTGATTTGTCAGGCATGGAATTACACTCCTCAGGTTCTCAAGGCAGAGCCTTGGTTGCAGTCACCTCCTGCTGAGTTTGCCAATTGGACGGGTCTGGGCCGTATTTATAAGGATTTCATCAACATGCCATCACCATATAATCTTGTTGTCGGAGGGGGGTAACGAGGGGAGGAAAGCCATTACAGGTAAAATACCAACTGTTGGTAACACAGTCCTAAGCTGTGATGGATCCATTAGGGAATGCACCCTTCCCGACAACTTCATAATTCCCTGTGGGCCTCAGCGATGGGTTACCCGTATTTAGCATGCTTTCCTTTCACAATGATACATGTCAATAAGTGTACCCGGCAGTAAAGCTTCTCATACCGGAGCTGTTCCAAAAGCATTCCATTTTGACATGGGTTACATTGTACAAAAAGTGTTCGAACTTGCAGCTCTAAATCGAGATTTATAACGCCCGACATTCCCTATTATTTATCCTGCTGGTGAACCAATATTAGGCCTCAATCTAATATGGTCCTTGCTTGGGTTTGTATGACGTATTACACTTTTCACTATCTTGTCGCCATCATAATTTCTGCATGCCCTGCCTCCACCTCTTTTCGGGAATAAGGAAGTAAATTCCTACGACGAGCGCGAATGCTGGGTATCGGGAATCTATGACCTCCCACGAATTATATATTACACTTGAACACTTTGTAAAATTAACTCATCTGTGGTTTACAGTTTTCCCCAGATAAGGTCCAAGCACCTGTGGCCTGACACTAGGCCCGCCACCTATTCGGACAGGACAGGGGGATACTAGCGGGGCGTGAGAGGAGCGCCTTGACCCGCCTGGAGCCCTGCCATCGTGAACGGCCGTTGGTTCGCCATAACATTACGGTATGGACGGGAATTTGCGACGTTATGAGGTGGTTTGACGGCACCGGCTGGCCGCATGTTCACCATTGCAGGCCGCTGTGGGCCTTGCCCTAAATGGTCGTAGTATTTATTGAGATGGTAGGGGTAGAAATCTTTGTGCCCTCATCGCGCGGCAACCTTGGTGTGTCGCACAGGTATGATTCAGGGCTGTTGCCTGGTGATAAGGGTTACACTCTGGCCGATATGGAAGTATTCTGAGGCGCACCCTATTTGGCCTCCTTTGTCCAGGTGCCACCTTCAGCTGTTTGGTACACGGTCGTCAAGCAACTGAGCGTGCGGCCGGTTGGATGGTGTTGTGTTGGTCCCCACGGGTGGGGGCTGGGTTCCTCTGGGTTGGAGCGGTATATGGTCGGCACAGACCATCGCGGAATGTGGGGGTTTAAGTGTCGGGCTATATGGGAGCTGTCGTTACGCTAGGGCGCTAAAAATATCTCATACTGGGGCGTGTGGCATCGGGTGCTAGGAGCGCAGATATGCATCTTACTGGACAACAGTTGATCTCCGATCAGGGTTATTCCAGGAACGCGTGTATGCCAGTGTGGTGAACCTTTCTCCGGAAGGGTGATTATTGTGAATCTTGACTCCAGGGAGTCTGGTTGCATTACGTAGGCAATTCAATGGTGCCCGCCCGAATTCGGGTGCAAGGGTTCGAGCCTGTCCTGGGGTGAGGAAGAACGGCAAACTTCACTCACTGCACATCCAGCGATCGCTCCTCTGCTTGGTTTCATGCGGTCATCTGTGGGCTGTCCCGGGTCGTCCGGTCAAACTCAGCAGGGCTGGGCATCTTTAATCTTCTGGCTGGAGGAGCGATGAGGAGCTCCTGATGCGGAAAGTCTCTTGCACGGCTGTGGATGCCGTTCTTCTCGTCCTTGGTCCGATGCGAGATGTTGGGCACCATTATTTAAGAGCTCCAAGCTCGCTCAATGCGACCAGTTCCCTGGGCTATATGCAGCGGACAAGCCGACTTCCCAGGCGCCTGGGCGAGATTCACTGGGGCTTCCACTCCAAGGACCTTCCCCCCTTAGGGGCCTATGGGTCGCACAAGTCGGCAGGTCGTCTTGACCTACGCCCAAGGTAGGGGTCATGTCATTACTGACTCCGCAACCTGCATCGGAGCTCTGCCGCTAGTCTGTCCTTCCGCCCCAAACTGTGTCCCCGGCCCTGCACAGCCTGGAGAGTACAGAAGGACACGGTGCAGCGCTTGACTCGGGCGCGGGCCCCCTGGGCAAAACACAGCGCTCCCGGACGGGTCGTGCAAGCTGTTACTCCCTCCAACTTTACACCAATTACTTGGCGTGCGAGAACGGCTGATGGTCCGCGGACGCGCTCGCGAGCGCTGAGCTGGAGCGGCGAGTCGACCGCTTCGTGCGTGCCCAGCCTGTCTCGCCCGTTGACCCGCAACCGTCGCGCCGGACGGCGGTGAGTTGTCGACGGTATCTGGCCGATGTCCAGCCAGGGCTCTCTACACGCCGCAGCAGTGTTTGATGGCACGCGGCTGCACGATGGCAGATATCCCTGAGCTGACCGGTGAACGCAACTGCACTTTCTGCCAGGGCTCCTCCGTGTCGTGCGGGCTGTCCCCGGCCCCAAGCAGCCCTCTGCGGATCTATGGGAGCTCGGGGAGCAAGGTCGTGCGCCTTGGATATAAGGATATACCAAGGACCTTGCCTCCGTTACCTGTATCCCCGCCCTTCTACTTATGCTTGGGGGACGGCCGGCAGGACACGGGGGCGCGGCGTGCGTGGGGGGGTGTTGCTTGCTAAGCTCCCATAGCGGGGGTCAACCTCATTACGCGTGAGTGAGTCGGTCTCTGCCGCCCCGTGTATTAGGGGAAGCGCCCGGGACCTTCTGCATTCCAGCTGCCCACCGTTGGCGCTCGTTTTTGAAATGCTGCCGGGGAGTTAGCGGTTTGCAGCTTCAGGGGGACAACGGGCCGTCGGGCTGGCGCCGCGAGGCTCATGCTCCGCGCCCGACATCCTCATTCCTGCTTCACGCAGCGTTGACGGGTTGTGTAAAGAAGCTGCCGGCGTTGTTCTCGTGCAAGCTCCGGGGAGTCGCGCATAAGGGCCGTCGGCTGGCCGCAGACTCGACGCCTCCGTGCCCGACCTTAGCTTTCCTGAAAAGGCCGGCCTTGATTACGTGGCGAGCTCCCTGGGGACAAGGGCTGACGGCTACGGCCGCAGCCACAACCTCAGCTCGCCCCGACAGCGTCGTCTGCGGCCCTTGGTCCATGCTAGGAAATGGGGAATTGGTCAATACTTCACTCGATGCGGGTCTTGTGAAGGAGGACCTCTAGGGGTGGGGAGGGCGGTAGGGGTCGCGAGGTTAGGATGCGCAGCTCCCGCCCCCGCAGATCTCGACCTGCGTGCGCAAATGGGCGCGCGGCTAACGGTATGTATGCTGCGGCGAAGCAGTCTCTTGCTGGTCGGCTGGCGTTCTTCACGAAGTCAACTCACGCTTGAGCTCCGAAGTTAAAAATCAATGTCAATGTTATGTTGAAGGCATTGAACAAGCATTTGTGGGGGGAAGGGAATACTTGATTTGGTGGAAACAATGTATGTGATGTTATTGCGATGAGATGTCCGCTCGCCAATACTCCTGCAGCTGCAGCTAACGTTCTGACTCTCACAAAACAGTGACCTGCTTATTTTGAAATAGAAATCAAACGATATTGATTTTAGATGCGCTCAGACATATATGGGAAATGTGATTGAATTTCCAATACAAGAAATCTTGTGGGCAATCATTAGAAGCGGTGTACGCTTCCCGGCGTATTATGTTCATTAAGGTTGACTAAGTTTAGGATCAGCGATGCGGCCATTTTTGAATTACCAGAGCCTTCTGAATATTTTTATAACTTGTAAACGTTTGTTATGAAGTGGCTCATAAAGGATTTTGATAGGGGGTTAGTTCTTGAATTCAGTAGTTACAGAGCACACAAGAATATGTTTCCTGAGCATTTTATTGCCGACAATCACAAAACAGAGAAAACCTCTACCATACAATTGCACAGGTTTAATATGTTGCCTTATCATTGGAGCCAGAGAAACTCAAGCAGAGTTATCTGTGCAGTGAAACATTATTATTTTATTTGGTTCCAATGGGTGCATTGATTTCTATCGAATGCGTCGATTTACTAAAGCGTCTGTTCAACAGGAGCATTAGCATTAACTCCCATTTTTCAGAGGGTTTAGAACCCCAGTGAGAAAGATCAATGGGGGGCAATGCTGCAGGATGTTGTTCCTCCGTTTACTGCTTTGGGTTATAGGTGAGGCTTAGTTGATTAAGTAAATGAGAAAGGCTACCAGGTTTTAATCAGTAACTGAAAGTTCGTAGAACAGGTGTGGTTTTATATGATTGTGGGGAATACAGCTTTTAAGAATTATATTTGGGGGAATTGCTTCGGGCCAGAAAACCAATTTGGCCATGGCCAAAAACTCAGCATTCTAACGTTGGGTGTAAAAAACTGTGTAGAATATAAAGTACGAAAAATAGTAAAACATATGAATCTATAGAAACATAGGCAAATAGATACATAGGAAATAGGTGCAGTGAATAGGCCATTCAAAAACAACTTTGAGCCTGCACGCCATTCTATATGATACCTTGGCTGGATCATCCAAAATTCGCAGTACCCCGGTTCCTGCCTGTTTCCCCCCAATTACTCTTGATCCCTTAGCCCTAAAGCTCTAATCAAAACTCTCCCTTGAAACTCCAGTGAATTGGCCTCCACTGCCTTTTGTGGCAGAGAATTCCACAGATTCACATCTCTCTGGGTGAAAATGTTTTTCCTCATCTCGATCCTCGATGGCCTACCCCTTATTCTTAAACTGTGACCCCTGGTTCTGGACTCTCCCGACATCGGGAGCATTTTTCCTGCATCTAGCCTGTCCAATCCCTTAAGAATGTTATATGTTTCTATAAGATCCGCTCTCATCCTTCCAAATTCCAGTGAATACAAGCCCAGTCGACCCATCCTTTTGTCATGCGTCAGTCCCGCCATCTCGGGAATTAACCTGGTAAAGAAATAGATTTCTTCCCACAGAGTAGTGATTGACAGAGTCATTTTTCCTACTCGCAGTTGTCAACCAGGTTAGCCGCAGACTATTTCTCCCTCTTCGATCTCAATTCAGGAGCAAAGTCCTCTTCTGATAAGCTTTTGCAATGGTAATAAATCAAGTAAAGTCCGTTTTTCATCTCTGTGATGGATTAACTATTCAAGTGAGGATTGCTACAGGACGACCTGATAAAATACTAACTGTGTTACTGTTGCTGGCATGGGCCATTGTGATGGATGTAAACTGTAGATTGAAAGCGCGCTAAATGATGCATTTCAGCAGCTGCTAAATCATAAACAGCATTGTAAGAGCAGAGCTGGTGTATGTTTGGTTTGGTCCTGTCTTCTGTTCTTTGTGCCTGTTGAATCATTGTGTGGAAAATTGCCTGTTATTTGCAGGTACTATCACAACGCCCTTAAAAAACATTAGACAGGTGGATGGATGGATAGGTTTGGGGGGGGGGGGGAGGGGGGGATGGGGGGGATAGGGCCATATGAGGCTAGGAACTAATGAGGGTGGGGCATATTAGTCAGTTGAGCAAGTTGCGCCAAGGGCCTAGTTCCACGTGTTTGACAATAAGACTATTCTCTCTTGCAATATATCCCTGTTGTTTCTAATATAACCAACACGAAATACACTTTCTAGAAATAAGAAAAACAGATGCAGGTTTAATCAAAGCAAAAACACATAGGTGTGGAGTAACACAGACATTAGACAGCATCTCGGTGATAATGACATTCTAGTAGGGGACCTGTTCTTAGATGATGGTGGGTGTGGGGGGGGCGGGGGGGGGGGGGGGGGGGGGGGTGGATCCTCCTTCAGTCAATCAGTTTTTTGTGGATTTTCATCTTTAATTTTAGGTTTCAATAATTAGGTTACAATACAAAAACAGAACCATTGGAGCAGAATTAGGCCTTTCGGCCTATCAAGTCTATTTGCTTATTTATCATGGCTGATTCTATTTTCCCTCTCATACCCCATTTCTCCGGCCTTTCTCCCATAAACCCCTGACACACGTTCTAATCGATTATCTTATCAACTCTCGCTTATCCATCTATCCAATGGCCTCGACAGCATATGTGGCAATTAATTCCACAGATTCAACCATTCCTCTGAATAATAAGAAATTCCTCCTCCATCTCATTCTAAAGTACGTACACCTTTCATACTGAGGTCTATGGCTTGGTCCTTATATTCTACTAGTGGAACATTCTTCAAAATTACTTATCGGCCAACTTTTTCTATCAGACCAAAGAGTCTTTATTTTGCAGCTGTCTTCTATTCATCAACTAAATTATAATGTTTTGCTTGGGATTACAGTGACTATATGCAAATTGAACATTAAGCATTGGGGACTGTATGTATGTTATAAAGAATAACATAGACCTTTGTTGGAAAAATACTTACAAATATCATGCCTTTTTGCCTGTTCATATCCCATTATCACCACTGCATCCCCTACCCCTTATCTCTGGTCCCCACAAAAATCAAATTTAAGAAGATCATAGGTTTAAGGTGAAAGGGACAAAATATAACTTTAAGTGAAAGGGGCAAAGTTTAAAGGAGATGTGCGGGGCAAGTTTTTTACACAGAGAATGATGTCTACCATTGACCTTTACACAGAGAATGGAACATGCTGACATGGGTGGCGGTTGAGGCAGATGCAACAGTGGCATTTAGGAGACATTTAGATAGGTACATGGATATGCAGAGAATGGAGGGATATAGATTAATGGCAGGAGATATGGACGTGGGCCCTTGGCATCATGTTCTGGCACTGAATTGTGGCGCCCGAAGGGCTGTACTTGTACTGTACTGTTCTTGCTCTCTGGTTTCATACTACATCCCAACGTCATGCTACTAGTTAAAGTGGCCACTCAGTAAGTTAGTGCAGGTAGCTGTGACATAAGTGTGAGGGAGATAGGTTTAATGGGAAGTGATGGATGGGATATCGGGCTGCCATGAGATTGGCCACAGAACCATTGGCCCAAATGGCCTCCTTGTAATGTGTAAGGAAAATTATTTAAAAATATGAAAAGGGAATTTCAAGACTTTATGTTGGGAGGAATAGTGCAGTGAAAGTGCCAGTCTCTTTTAATTCAATATCAAAGGTGCCAGTGCAACTTTATATGATTGTTGTGAATACCTATTTATGAATAACACACGCTTCTAATTAATGGCTAGTACATGTCAATATTTATTTGCTTTTCACAGTAAATGTGATGATGCCAACATCCTCCCGGCTTCCATTAAAGGGGCCATGTGCCTGTTTCCATATTCTCCATTGGGGAATGCGAGGTATGTGGTCACAGTGGTCCACAGTGCTGGCTTGCGGCATCCCCCGCCAGCCCCAACAAGTTTTGTTCTTTTTAAAGAGTCTACAAATCTGAGTCGTTGGTGATGGGGAAGATGCCAGTGGCAATCGATCTCCTGTAGGCGAAGCGACAGTACCATAATACATTTTTCACCTCTCTCTTTCCTTGTGCTACTAGGGTTGGCATCGTGGCACAGCGGTAGGCTTGCATGCCTCTACGCGTTCGCAGTGCCAGAGGTCCCTGGATTCGATCCCTCACTACAAGTGCTTGTCTGTACAGAGTTTGTACATTCTTGAGGGTTTTCTCTGATCTTCGGTCCACTTACACGCCATAGAGTAAGGTTTGTAGGTTTAATGGACTTGGGTTTGTATTGTGTATCTGTGTAACTTGTCCCTTTGTGTGTTCAATGTGCGGGGATTTGCTTGTGGTGCGCTATTGGGAGGGTCGAAAGGCTGTTTCGAGCTTTATCTCTAAACTAAACTTGTGCCTCACTCTAATGCACACACAATTTCTACATATCCTACCCTCCTTTCCCTTTCCATTCCCTCCCCTTCCTCCTCAATCCTCTCCATCCTCCCTTTATATTTCACTCCTTCATACCTTTTGTCTCCTTTTCGTCTCTTAGTCTTTGCCCACCTTCAGCCCATAAATCCCACTTCACCTGTATCCAAACTATCCCGTTGTCATTTGTCTGACGAGGGTTCTCGACATGAACAATCACAATTTCCTTTCCTCAGAGATGCTGGCCCGCTGAGTATTCCAGCATTTTGTATGTCTTCTTCGGTGGTAAACCAGCATATCGCAAATCCTTCCTACACATTATCAGCTTGCCAAAACTTTGTCCTGACCCCATCTCATTTTTTGCACCTTACTTATTCTTACTGAAATCGATCTCGAAGACGCGTCCTTGGACCCCAAACATGGACGTTGAAGTCATTGCAGCACGGAACCAGATCCTTCAGCCCACAAGGTCAGCAACAGTGGCACAGCGTTAAGAGTTGACTGCCTTACAGCGCAGAGACCACTGGGTGCTGTCTGTTACGGAGTTAAGAGTTTGTTTTACATTCTCCCGTGACGCATGGGCTTTCTCGGGTGTGGTTTCTCCGATTTGATCACACACTCCAAAGACATAAACAGGTTTGTATTGTTGTACATATTCAATTGGCTTCAATAAAATGTAAAATGTCCTGTGTTAGTGTAAGGGGTGATCGCTGGTTGGTGCAGGGACTCGGTGCTGGCCGAAGGGTCTGTTTCAACGTATGTATCTCTAAGTCTACAAGTAAAGTCCAAAGTCTAAACGTGTGTCATGTCAACCAAGTGTCTCATTAAGCTAGTCTATTATGCCGATTAGTCCATTTCACTCCTACGCTTCCCTATCCATGTATCTGTCGAAAATTGTCTCCAATCGTTGTCATTGTGGTTCGCCTTGATCAATTCCATAAAGGTATTAAAGAAGGAACTGAGATGCGGAAGGTTTTGGCCCGAAACATTGCATATCTACCTTCGCTCCATGATGCTGCTGCACCCGCTGAGTTTCTCCAGCATTTTTGTGTAACCCATAAAAGGTTAGTGTAGGGTTGAGGATAGGGAGAGGGGGATTGCCGTTTTGAACTATCTTGGGGGAGATGCTTTGACTCTCCCTTACTGGAAATGACAATGCCACAACAGTACGTGTGGCCAAAAGCATAGCCTGTAGTGGTTGGTTAGAAAAAACTTGATTTTATTTGTTCATCTGAGTTTGAAGGTAAAGGTGTTTGTCCTTCTTATAGACAAATATATTGCGTAACCCTGCGCAGCCTATGGAGAAATACTGATAACAAATGAATCTTTCACTCTCGCTCTTTCCTGTGCCCCAAACTGATTACGCTACACCAATTCTCCCACCTATATACCCTTTCTATTCCCTCTGCCTATATCCCAAACACCTTTTGTTAATTGGACACCTTTTGTATATCCTTTTCACTCTAAACATTAGTTACCCATCATATCCAATCTATACCACGTCAATCCTATCAGTTCCGATTTTTCTGCCGTCACCTCTTTTCCGCTTTCTTCACCCCCCCGACCCCCCCACCCCATTTACTTACAGTCTGAAGAGGGTCCCTACCAAAAAAGCATCTCACCTCATCCTTTTCTCAGGAGATGCTGCTACCTTTGCGTTACTCCAGCATTTGTGTTCTATTGTCTGTACAAACAGCGCATCTGCAGTTCCTTTCCTTCAATTTCCTCGAGAGATGCTGCCTCTAGCCCGTTGTTAACATAGCACTTTGTTATAAAATGTCCAAAGGCCACGTTTGATGTAAAATATTATTCAGATCATTACGACCAATAAAGGGAAACCATAATTAAATTAAATTATTTTTTGATAAATACTGGTCATGTCACATTACAATCTGATTGAGGGTGGCATTGAAATGAATTTGCATAAAGGCTTGTCTTCTTTCATCGGCACCAGCTATTCCCCTGGTGCCCAACATCACGAGCTGTCTTCAAGAATCAGAAATGAGTGTTCACTTGTCCTCTCTCAAACAGCGTAGTAAATTAAAACAGGGCGAGACATAATTTTATGAATGACAGAGTTTAATGCTGGAAAACGGAGGTGGAACTTTCTTGTTCCATTCAAACTGTCCACTGAAGAAGGGTTCCGACTCAAAATTTACCTGTCCATGTTCTTCAGGTGTGCTGCCTGACCTGTTGAGTTACCCCATAATTTTGTGTTATAATCATAATTAAACTGTTACTTTAGTTTTCATGGAATTGTTTTTTTCACTGTCAGAATAATGGTGTGAATTTGCGCAAACAAGGTTTTGTAACACTCACACGAGAAGCATAGTCAGCACTTTTCCCCTAGGTTGGAGAGGTCAAGGACTAGGGGGCATAGCTTTTGAGGAGAGGGACCAGGTTGAAAGTAGATGCACAGGGCAAGTTTTTCAAACAAAAAATGGAATGGGGTGCCAGGGATGGTGGTGGAGGCAGATACAAGGCAGATAGGGGCATTTAAAAGGCTTTTAGGCTTTGTTTGTGCAGGAAATGGAGCGATATGGATAATGTGCAGTTAGCTGAGATTAGCTTATCTTGACATTATGTTTAGTGTAGACATTGTCAGTCGACGGGCCTGATCCTGTGCTGTTCTGTTCTATATCTTGGCCCAACTCTTCATTCCGAAGAAGATGCATGAAGAAGGATCGCGACCCGAAACGTCATCTATCCGCTTCCTCCATAGATGCTGCCTGTCCCATTGAGTTCCTACAGCACTGTGTTTTACTCAAGATGCCCATCTATGCTGGTCCTATTTGTCTGTGTTTGGGCAATATCCCTCTAAACATTTCCTATCCATGTACCTGTCCAATCTTTCAAGTGTTGCTATTGTACCTGCCTCAAAGACTTCCTCAGGCAGTCCATTCCATACATCCATCACCCTCATTGTGTGATATGCACTGGAACAAACTTTGTATAAAAAAGGCTGATGCATTTTCACTAGATGTTTCACAAACTTGGCTTGTGTGGAGCACAATGACCAGTAAAGTGGAGAGGATGTTTCCACTGGTGGGAGAGTCTGGGGCCAGAAGCTATAGCCACAGAATAAAAGGACATACATTTAGAAAGGAGATTCCCCATTTGATAAGTATGAACTTATGAACTCAAATAATAACAAGGAACTGCAGTCTGAAGAGCGGTCCCGACCCAAAACATCCTCTATTCATGTTCTTCAGAGATGCTGGATCGACCCATTGAGTTACTCCAACATTTTGTGTCTTCCTAAATACACATTGTGGGGATTAAAAGTTGTATCAGTTTGATTGCACCTACCCTCCATACTCCTCAGGTTTTTGTTGGGGGATTTTGGAAGTGAAGGGGATCCTTAAGATCGCTTAGAACCTGACATTCCTTCCGCAGTAAGAAATGTTCTATGTTACGTTATGGTTTGCCATTTGCGTGGGAGTTTGTAGCTTTTACTCTCCCTGAATTCCATCCACTGGCCATGGGAAGATGAGGCACTACAAGACTGTCAGCTGAAAAAACAAGCTTTCATGACCACTAACTGTGGAAAGAATGTAACAGCTGATAAAATGATTCACTCCTTCATTTTGTCAGTTTTGATTAATTTATTCTCCGTACGATCGCTTTTTAACTTGCTTTTAGCGTGATGAAAAAATAGTAGACAATTGTGTCAAGAATCGCATTGGATGTGGATTAGGATATTGAACAGGGACAGTTACCACAAAATGCTGGAGTAACTCAGCAAGTTAGGCAGCATCTCTGCAAGACATGGATAAATGACGTTTCAAGTCGAAAGCCTTCTTGGTTTAGGAACAGTTCCATCTAAGACCCCAAGAAATTGCAGAGAATTGTGGAAGCAGCCCAGACCATCACACAAAACAACCTCCCTTCCATTGCCTCCATCTACATGCTGCCTCGGCAAAGCTACCAGCATAATCAAGGATTATACTCTCGGCAAAGCTACCAGCAAAATCAAGGCTCATCCTGGTCGCTCCTTCTTCTCCCCTCTGCCATCGGGCAAGAGTAACTCAGCAGGTCAGGCTTTTTCTCCAGAGAAAAAGCATGGGTGACGTTTCAGGTTGAGACCCGTTTTCAGATGTTGGGTCCTGACCCGAAATGTCACCCATCCTTTTTCTCCAGATATTAAACACTGTTTAAGGGCAGCACAGTGGCGCATTGGGAGAGTTGCTGCCTTACAGCACTATAGACCCGGGTTCGATCCTGACCACGGGTGCTGGCTGTATGGAATTTGTACGTTCTCCCTGTGATTGCATAGGTTTGTCGGTTCATTGGTTTCTATAAATTGTCCCTAGTGTGTAGGATAGTGCTAGGGTACGGGGTTCACAGGTCAACATTGTTTCCACGCTGCATCTCCAAAGTACAAATGTAGCTTGACCCACTGAGTTACGCCAGCACTTTGTGTCTATAATCGGTATAAACCAGCATCTGCCATTCCCTTCTACACAATCATAGTCAAGAGTCGACATGATATCTGTTTCATTGTATGATGTATATTACTGTGATATATGAAGCATATTACTGTACATTACGGGGCAAGTTGAGTTGTCTTGGTTGCACATCGCTGACTATAGTAGATTGAAGGCCGATGCAATTTTAACGTTTAATCTCCTGGAAGAATTGTGTAGACCGGATGTAGAGAAACTATCTCTCCCCTCAGGAGGAATCAGAAGAGGATGAGCCGGTTCATTCTAGAGGGAAATCAGGAAGCACTATTCACTCAAAGTCGAGTGGAAAATTGGAAACGTACCTCTCACATGCGGCTGTGGAGGATTTCAGCTGCAGCTTTGCAGACTGAGGCTAATAGATTACTGTTCAGCTGGTGAAGGAAATGGAGCAAAGCCAGTGAAATGCAATTGAGGTTCTTGTCAATCAGAATCCACAGAAGTAGCACGGCAGGTTCACAGTGGGTCTTCAAGATTAAAAAATGAACCTGACCTCAGAGTGACTGTTGCATGGAATATTTTAATGAAATGTCAACAAAGAACCATGAGGTGCTTTAAAAAAAATTGGTGTTGCCAGCAATGCCACCATAGATCATCAATTCCTAACTGCTGTTGAATAGGTCATGCTGAGCCAGCTATTTAACTGATCGTAGTTTGTTTGCTGAAAATATTACTCCAACATTGCTAGAATGCGTACCGATGCTTTGACAATGATGGATCAGCAATATAACAGCAATAAGTCAAGATCCAGTCGACTTAATGAATCGTGCTTTATTATCAAATGTGACAAGTCACAGTGAAATGTTATGTTTTGCATACCATACACAAAGTATGCAAAGGGTTGCCAGGTATAGGGTGCCGACGGAGTTGCAAAGTGTTCAATGTAGTCCCAACTGTCCCTCATCAGTCTCGGTAGCGCCACTATGCCGGGTCCCTCTTTGTTCTCTCAGCAGTTCGTCCTCGACCAACATCCGGCACCCACAGCAAAGTTGTTATGTTCATAGCCCACCCCATCACACAAAGCAACCTCCCTTTCATTGACTCCATCTATAAATCACACAGCCTCAGCAAGGCCACTAGCATACTAGTAAGATTAAATGAGAACTTACCAGTTTGAAGTTTGATCTTTACTTTATGAGGCGTTTCGATGAGGGATTACGTGAAGAACCCCGACTGCCCGCAGAGCGCGTCAATCTTCAAAGCACCGGTGTGAAATCACAGGTAATAGTGGCTGAAGCATAATAGTAAGAAAACAGAAGACTAGAACTACCAGATTATATTTATGAGGGTTGGGAGCGGAGGGCACGTAATCCCTCATCGTAACTCCTCATAAAATAAATATCAAACTTCAAACTGGTAAGTTCTCATTTAATCTTACTATTTTACTTCGGAGTCACGTGAGTGATTCCATGAATATTTCAAAGCTCTGTGATTTCACGCCTTGAGAAACGAGTCTACACAGCCACAACTGCTTCATCGACAAATGAAGGAAAATATATTCATAATACATAGTCATGACATAGATTTAAACATGCTGATGCTATTAATGAAGTAATAATAATAGTCCCACCTCTCACTCGGATGGAATCTATAATCAATGAAAATAGAGTTGACAAATACCCCTGGTCTATCAATGGGTTATTATAAATGTTTGAAATTCATTCGCTTGACCATGCTGCAAGCATTAGGACGTGGTCCAATGGCTCGTAAGATGCAGATGTTATAGCAGCCCTGATGGAGTGATAACTAGACTCAGTATCTACTCCTACATAATCAAAGTCCATTTTATCCTCTGGAAGTGACCTGAACAGATACGTTCTTATATGTTTTTGTGACTAACAACACAGCTAGTTCAGAGCCTCGAAGACTCTCAGTGACCTTAACATATGGTTATATATGTGTGCCTCACTTTACCAAAGGTCCCTGGGTACGCCTTGAACTATTTTGAGATCTGACACCCCTTCTGCTCTGCTTAAGTGAATTATAAGCATAAATATTATATATTATTGTTTACAGACGTAACCATCTTGTACTATGTAGCGACTAAACCTGTTGCGCTAACCAGCGCTAGGAGGATAACCACCTATGAGATCTGGCGAAACTAAGGATGTAGCTGGACCACCCTGGTGAAACAGTGCTCACACAATGTTGACATCCCATACCGCATTGTACTTATCCTAGGAAACATAGTGTTAAAGATATGCTTACCAACTTACCAACTTGATATCCAGGGTGAACCCGACAGAGCAGGTCTTGTTTGCTGTAGCCAATACAATGAGAAGGCACGTTGGCACAGTTAATGGCCGTACAACTTAATTATTGACAAAGATCATTTAAAATGAATGCCAAACATCAGTAAATTGTATCGTCTTCAATGCAACATGAACATTCAACAAACGCTTTCCATCTCCTGGAAAAGAAAGTCCTGCCTGCCGCTTTTCTTTTTTTTTTTATGCTGCAATCGCAGACTGAAATAAGAATACGCTTCCATGGACTGATGTAGCAACTCAAGCCAAGGAGCAGTCTATTAAATCTACAGAACATAATTTTGATTTAAACATGCAACGGCTGATCTCTCAAGACACAGACTGCACCAGCAAGTTACGTTAAAAATAACCATATAAGGTTATATTATTATTCCCGACAACTGGAATCAAAGTTGCATAGGCCAATCACGCAATAGGAACCTAAACGGCTCTTAATGACTTCATTTCAAGCCCCGATTTAATGAAGCAAAATGGAGGAAGACACAAAAGACCTTCCTTCTCCTTGTAGCGAGAATGTATCTTTTGCCACTGTTATGCCACATATATGTACATTCGGTGTGATTCAACACCCAGTCTGTGTTGTCATTGACCTATAGCTGATGTTACTCCAGTGGTCAATGAGATGGTGTAACCACTTTACTTGATTTCACCCACATGTATTAACATATGCCACCATCATAATGTGTCCACATGAAGTTGAGCATGCAGGTATGCATATCCGCTCAATTAGTCTTAACCCACAAATACGTAGGTCTATAGATATTTGACACCAATAAATGAAGAATTGGCAACTCATGCACATCTCCTCCAGCTCCAAACCAGAGATGATATTCGCAATTTCCCATTCTTAGGCCATTAGCATCATTTTGCAATACAATGAGATATTTACTGATTAACCTACTGGAACAATGTCTATCCATCATTGCGACTTTGGCAGTTTCAGCTGATAATAGCAAAGTGTATCAACCATGACCCACATGGCACTTTCGAGTTCTCCATTTAGGATGATTTCTTTTTTTTTTTTAACTTAGTTTTTATTGCTTTTATGTATACACAAATATACATAATTTAGGATGATTTCAATTCTCCCACTTGCACAACTGAACCACATCCATTATATTGCCAATTAGTCTTAATGACTAGACTGCTGCTTTATAACAACAAAGCTGTAACAGGCTTCTATTGACTCCAATCTGTTGCCTAGGACGGTGTCATAAACCAATTGACAACTCAATGTAAATCGTAATGACCTGATAGAATGCATGGAACCTCTGGCCAGCTTTCATGCTGCCACCAGCTTCAGTGAACCGCTTACCTTCATCCTGTAGGATTTGCCTGTTGAATAGGTCTTACCTGACAAACAGATTCGGCGGCTGGGTCTAATGTCCCTCTGATAGCGGTGTTCACTGCATATGTGTTGTGATGGCAAATCTTGCTGTCAGTAATGATCTCTGATATGTGACCGTTACCCCTTTGGGTATATCCACGGTTATACCATTAGACTCGGTATGCTCTTCTCCTTCATGATGAAGCCATTAAACAGCCCTACTATAAGGCGCTGCTGACGTGGCCTCTCAAATTGGCCGACACTGCCATGGACCCGGCCTCAGACTAATACTGACCCGTTGGCTTTTATGTGATCGGGTATGCTCTCTGCAACATCTCCAACAAGTCTATTTGATAACAACTTAAATTGAATAGAGGAGCCCAATTTCTCAAACATGGTTTGAGACTGAAACAGTGGATTATCCTATTATAGTGCCTCATCACTGCAATGCCTCCACCAAATATCTCCAATAATACTGTAAATGGGCACCACTATGACTCCAGTTGTTAATCAGCCATCTTTCACAATTAACAGGCACGGCTGTCATCCTTCGCGTCTGCCTTGAACGGCAACTCTGGCCCGTTCCCGAGCCTATCTTGTAAGACAACCTGACCATAATAATGAACCTGTCTGCTAATTTTAATTTGTCTAAAACAATTCTAGCCATAATTATGACCTGTCTCGAAAGACAAGTCTGCCCATATTTTTGAACCTATCTTAAAAGCAACCCTGGTCAAAGTACTGCGCTTACCTAAACACAATTCAGGCCCAATTTCAGCCTGCTTAGAATGCTAGTATTGTCCAATTTTACATGGTTAGATGCCTAAATTTATGAAGAATGCCTTGATCATTTGAATTGTTCAACCAAGTGTAATTCTTATCCACTTGTAAATGGTCCCTTGCTGTAGAACTTCAGTGTAAGAACAAACTGCCCCGGGAAGCCTCGCCTCTCCCATGAGGGAAACATTATGCAGCCCTTCCACAGATGTTGCTACCCACATTAAGCAGCCCTGCAACAAGGTGCTGCTAGCGTGGCTTTCCCATATGCCGGTGCTGCCATAGCCTCGGCCTCAATATAAAACAGCCCTGGTACAAGGTCTGCTGATGTGGCCTCTCCCATAGGCCGGCACTGCCATCACTCGGTATCTCATAAAGCAGCCCTGCACAATAGGTGCTGCTGGCTCGGGCTCATCCTTATGCCTGGCTTCCCGTCAAGCAGCCCTGTGCAATAGGTGCTGCTGACGTATGCCCGGTATTGCCTTGAATTTGGCATCCCTTCAAGCAGCCCTGTGCAATAGGTGCTGCTGACTCGGGCTTATCCATATGCCTGGCATTGCCATAGATTCGGCATCCCATAAAGCAGCCCTGCTCATCATTACCTAGAGTCAACATCCCCTAAAGCAGCCCTGTGCAAAAAAGGCGCTGCTGGCTCAGGCTCACCCATATGCCTGGCACTGTCACAACTCATGTAGTTGAGGTATATCTAGATGGAGCCTACTTTCCACAATGGCTCCATCCTGGTCAACCTAAAAATGTTTTTCATACCCGGAGGGGAACCCTCCCGCCATCAGGGCTGACCATATTGGTCAGTTTCCCCCCCACCCCCCTCCCACAATTCTATAACTACTGCGGTCTGGATACCGCATTGCTGCTGAGTTTCCCCTCCCCGGGGAAACCTAGCATCTGTATGCCTTACCAAGGGAACCCCCCCGTTCTGGTCAGCTTCAGCCCCATATCGTGGGCCACTGCGGTCTAAAACCGCACATCTGCTGTAGTTCCCCTCCCCGGGAACCCAGCGTTGAAAAGTCACTGACGATTCTGGTCAGTTTCTGACCATATCGTGGGCCACTGCGGTATAAAACTGCACTGCAGCTGCAGTTCCCCTCTCCGGGAACCCAGCGTTCCGAAGTCACTGACTGTTTTGTCAGTGACTGAACTCCGCGAGCCCGACGTTTCTGCAGCTGCCGGCTTCCGCGGTAGGACTGGAGTCTCCCCACAGCCCGCAGCTGGTTTCCTCGTCGGCACCCGCGAAGTACCCGGCAGGAACCTCTGTGGAAGAAAAGGTTCCTGCAGAACATCAAAAAACAGGTAAGAAATAACTTACCTGGAGTTTAAACATACCTCTGGCACAGGCACGTGCCATCAGGGTAGGCAAGGTAGGCACTGCCTACCCTGACTAAGATTATGAAATGGCAATTATTAAATATAAATAGTAAAGGCATGGGAGAATTATGCCTATCTAAGAGATGGATCTCTTAGGTAGGCATAATTTTCCGTGCCTTTCGTCTGCAGCGCTTGTAACACGGGAAGGTCTGTGCAGCCCACGGGCCGTCAGCGCTGCCTGAGCCGTCAGTTTCAAGGGGAGCTGAAGGCAGCAGAAATTCTGCCTTTGCAGTACTGCACAGGCGCAGCAGTATACTGCGCATGCCCAGCGCGAGTTTCTTGGCGGGATTTTCGAATATGGATTGCCATTATTTTAATAGTTTCTCAGGAAACAAAGAGTGAAGAATGGACTTAATGTACCAATAACGTGGTAAGTGCATTTCTTGGTGCTTAATTTTTATAAATACTGTATTTCCCGGGGTGGGGGGGAGAGGTCCGTTCACAGTGTTTGGGGAGTCTGGCATTGTGAAGGAGAGGTTCGGGGTCAGTAACCCACTTGCCACGCTCCGGTCTGAATGCAGGTAGATGGGAATAGGTGAGAGTAAGTGTTCGGCATGGAGTAAAAGGGCGGAGATGACCTGTTTCCGTGCTGTAATTGCTATATGGTTTTATTGTGGCCGGGTAGTGAATTAGCTTGGGCGGATTAGCTTGGGTGAATTAGCTTGCCGCAGCGCTCCGGGCACAGACAGCACAACTGGCCGCCACTTCCGAGGAAGGAAGCAGCTCGGGTGACTGACTTTGAGCGGCCGCCGGGACCCTGCCACTTCAGTCACTTCAGCCCCGTCTGCTAGTCCCCGTCTTCTCTGGCTGTGCTCTCCGTCTGAACATCTCTCACCTGCCGCTCGCCGGCCGGCATCCCACAAATCTTTAAATTCTGACAGCGCGTTCACGGAACCAGTTGAGGTTACTCAGCTGTAGAAATTTAAGGATTTGCGGGATGCGGTTGACATGAGCAAAGCCGGCGAGCGGCAGGTGAGAGATGTTCAGACGGACAGAACTGCCAGAGGTGAGCGGGCCGGCAGAAGGCGCTGAAGTGGCAGCCGGTTCTGCTGTCGGGTCCCGGCGGCTGCACGCACCCAAGCTGCTTCTATCCTCGGAAGTGGCGGCCAGTTCTGTCCGTGCCCAGAGCGCTGCGGCAGCGGTGAGTGAGTCTGACATGATCTCCGACCCTCCTCCTTTTCAACACTCCTGCCCTCCCCGCATCTTTAACCCCTGGCACAGACTCTCCACACGCTGTGAAAGGAACTCTCCCTCCAAATGGACCCTTGAATTAGTATTGTCATTCAATAAAATGACAACTGATTCAACATCCCGGTGTGCTCCCGTTTTTCCCACCATCTCTCCACCTGCCTTCATCCTCCATCCCCCACCCATTCAGTGATTAGAAAATGAAGGAGATTGAGAAGCTTTGGTAAAATTGAATTGTTACTTATTTTTTATTTTTTACGAAGAGAACAATCTGCGCATGCGCGGTTTAAGATTTTTTTTTAAAAGCCGGCTGACTGCCTACCCTGAGTAATCACTCACGGCACGTGCCTGCTCTGGCAGGAGCGACGTGCCTGCCAGTCCGGTGCTTCGCAATGCGTGCGTGGTAATGACGCGCACTGTGGGCAGTCGGGGTTCTTCACGGAATCACTCATGTGACTCCGAAGTAAAATCAAGGTCGATTCTCACCCCAGACACACCCACTTCTTCCCTCTCCCATCAGGCAAGAGGTACAGAAGTGTGGAAGCACACACCTCCAGATTCAGGGACAGTTTCTTCGCAACTGTTATCAGGCAACTGAACCATCCTGTCACCAACTAGAGAGCAGTCCTGTCCTAGCATCTACCTCCACGGACACCTCCGGACTATCGTTAGTCCGACTTTACTGGACTTTATCTTGCACTAAACGTTATTCCCTTTCTCCTGTATCTGTACTGTAGATGGTTTGATTGTAATCATTTATACTCTTAGCTGCTGACTGGATTCTATGCAACAAAAAATGCTTTTCACTGTATCTCTAAATAAACTAAACTAAACTAAACTAAAATTCTCCACTAGTTGTCAGTTTTGCTATTATAAATGCACTGTGTTGTTGCTAAAAGAGTATGAAGGTGATGATGCGGAGAAGGCTGCAATCCTGCCACTAGAGGCTACAAGCCAGTAGACAGAGGAAAATGATAATGAAAGCCAAGAGCTCCTTTTTTAGATTTGGCAAACCCTGTACTCACTCGATCAGCCTTTGGGCCATGGCAGACCAGAGGTAACACTTGAGGAGTTGCAGATGGTGTTGATGAAGAATTGGCAAGGGAAGTTAAGAAAGTCAGAGGAGACAGACATACGAGTGGGGCTTAGATGGAGGAGAGGTGTGAGTCTGGGCAGCCAGTGCTTTGCAGCAAGTCCAGCATGATTTCATGGCAACCCGGCATGAAACTAAAGAGACAGGTGGAGCATCAGACCCCAGTCACGCCGCATCGCCCACAATGTGCAGCAGATGGCTGGGATAGTAAGTTAGTCCACTGTCCAGCTGTGCAGTACCGTCTGAGAGAATTCCACACCACTGCCGTGAATCCTGGAGAAAAAAGCATCACCAGAAATATTTGCCAACTTTTTCATCCTTCACTAGAACTCCCGGCATATCAGATTATGAAGGCATTGAATCTACGGCTGTCTGGCTTGAGAGACCATTAATAGAGGTGGAATATGTAGCACCATGACCCAGCTATTTGTTTTAATCTCTCACATAGATTTAAAGGTGCCTAACTTCATGCTATTCAAGAGTCAACAGTCAAGAGTGCTTACTTGTCATATGTATCAACAACAGAACAATGAAATTCTTATTTGCAGCAGCATTACAAGCCTGTAAATACAATTTAGTTTCGAGATACGGCGTGGAAACAGGCCTTTTAGCCTACCGAGACAGTGTCGACCATTGATCACCCATAGACTAGTTCTATTCTACACTCTGTCCTACACAAATTACTGAAGTCAATTAACCTACAAACCTGCATGTCTTTGGAATGTGAGAGGAAACCGGAGCAACCGGGGAAAACCCACGCGGTCACACGGAGAACATACAAACTCCGTTCAAACGGCGCCCACAGTCAAGATCGAACCCGGATCTGTATATGGGTGATCGCTGGTCGGCATGCAATCAGTAGGCCGAAGGGCCTGTATCCACACTGTATTTCTAAACTAAACTAAATTAAACTAAGTTGGTTCATCTGACAACAATTACTGCTGCTCTGGAATCAACCTGCAGTGTAAATATTGCTTTCACTTACATGACATTCCTTTCCCTAGTCAGAGTCATTCAATTTTCTTTCTCCCTGTGAAGATCTAAATGCACCAATCAGCAGAATCATAGTGGTGCAGCTGGTAGCGCTGCTGCCTCACACGCCAGAAACCCAGGTTCAATCCTGACATTGAGTGCAGTCTGTGTGGAATTTAAACGTTCTCCTTGACCATGCGGGTTTCCTCCGGGTGCTCCGATATTGTCCCACATCCCACATCTCCTATGCATGTACTGTACCTGTCTAAATGTTTCTTAAACACTGCAATAGTACCTGCGATTGTATGTGGGATAACATAGATCTAGTATGAACGGGTGATCAATGGTTGATGTGGGCTCGATGGGCCGAAGGGCCTGTTTCTATGCTATTTCTCCAAAACAAAAAAACTAAAGACTAAAATATAATCAGAAGAGACGCCGATAATGAGGGAACAGTAATACATTCTTCAATTGTGTGGCACAAAATAGCCTGAGCTCCGATGCTACTTGATTAATTTGGTTTCTTTTGCAAACACAGCGCGTAACTCTCAGGAACTTGTATTTCAAGAATCAAGTCGAGAATGTTTCATTGTCAAATGTACCGACAACAGAACAATGAAATTCTTACATGCAGCAGCGTAACCAACCCGCAAACACAAAATAGGCAGATAAATATAGTAATAACAAGATTCAATAAATTGGTAATCATATTACACGTACAAAAAAAGATCAAAGCCCATAGTGCAAGCAAAGACACAGTACAAAGAAGACCATAGTTGCTGAAATTAGTGTTGGTTAGTGTTCAGGAGCCTAATGGTTGCTTTGAAGAAGTTATACTTGAACATGAAGGTCATGGTTTTCAGGTTCCTGTATCTTCTTCCTGGGTGTCAGGGTTATGGGGAGAAGGCAGGAGAATAGGGTTGAAAGGGAAAGATAATTCAGCCATGATTGAATGGCGTAGTAGACTTGATGGGCTGAATGGCCTAATTTTGCTCCTAGAACATATGAACATGAATTTATGAGAGGAATGAGAGTGTGGCCTAGGTGTTGTGTTTCTTTGATGATAACACCTGCCTTTTGTCAGGCAGTGCCTCCTTTAGATCCCTTCGATGGTGGGGAGTTCAGTACCCGTGATGGACCGGGCAATGTTCACCACGTTGTAATCTCCTTGGTTCCTGGCTGAACCAGGCCATGATGCAACCAGTCAATATGCTCTCTCTCATACACCTCGATAAATTCAACAGAGTAATTATTGACGTTCTGATTTGGCTCAATTCTCTAATGGACCTGTCCAACTTACTCGACTTTTTCGGCGACTGCCGGTACCCGTCATATGTCGTTGCAGGTCGCCGAACATTTTCAATATGTTGAAAATCCAGCGGTGACCAGAACGACGCTACAACTCTTTGGGCAACTGAGGAGACTACTCATGACCATACAGGCGACACCCCGGCGACATGTCTGTATGGTCGTGAGTAGTCGCCCAAAGAGTCATACCTTGTTCTGGTCGCCGCTGGATTTTCAACATGTTGAAAATTTTCGGCGACCTGTGATGACCTATGATGGGTGCCGGCAGTTGCCGAAAAAGTCACATAAGTGGGACAGGCCCAGAAAGAAACTGAGGTGTTGAGGAGCTTTCCTTGTGATGGCATCATTGTGCTGGTACCAAGTCAGATCTTCAGAAATTTGCTTGGCCAGGAAGTTGTGGACTCTCTCCACGGCTCACCTGTGGATGTGGGCTGGTTCATGCATTCTCGCTTTCCTCTCCTGCAATGAACAATCCACTCCGTGGCCCTGCTGACATTGAGAGCAACATTATTGTTCTGACACCATTCAATCAGATTATCAATCGCTCCATTCTTAGGCCTCAGCTATTTACTCTCTAATTTCTCTTCAGTCATATTTCAAAGGGAATGAAGTAAGATTTCCCAAAGAAAGATTTTGCAGGTATCTGAAGCAAAACCAATGATTCACCAAAAATCTGGAAAAACAATTTCACCTTCATCAACTTATTTTTCAATATTTAGTTCCACTCGGGTGAGCTGATCTTGGCAAATGTATTGTATTGAAATGTACAGCAGCAATGACAAAAATAAGTGTATTATTCTTATTTTTAATCTCTCAAATTATGCAAGAATGAATTATAGCAGAAAGTCTGGATAATGAGAGGTAAAAACAGGTGACCAAAACCTTGGATAAAGTGGAGATTTTAAGGAGTGTCCTAAAAAAGAGGCATAGAGGTTCAGGAACCGAGCTGGGGCCCTTGATAGTTGAAGCTTAGCTTCCAGCATTTCAAGGGTTAAAATTGGGAAGCTCAAGAGATCAAGTCCAGAGTGTTTTATTGTCATATGTCCTGAAATGGAACATTGTACTTCTTACTTGCAGCAGCACAACAAGTATGTCAGCATAGTACCCTGTAAAACCCATAACAATTAACTATGAAAAAGTTATACATAACATACATACACACACGCACACACATAAATACACATATATATATACACACACATAAATACACATATATATATATATCTACATCCGCCATAAATCCCCCAGTCTATAGTTTAAAGCCTATTTGGAGGTAGAGTTTAATACCCTGATGGTTGTAGGGAAGAAGCTGTTCCTCAACCTGGACATTACAGTTTTCAGGCTCAGATACCTTCTTTTCGATGGCAGGAGTGAAATGAGAGTGTGGCAAGGTGGTGTGGGTCTCTGTTGATGCGGTTCAGAGGTGAATCAGCACAGGTAACTCAGAATTTTGCGGGGCTGGGCTTTATTACGGAGTCGGGGTGATGTGAAGGAGAGGTTTTAAAACATGGAAATTAATTTAAAATCTGATATGTTAATTAATCAAAAGCAAATTATAGGAGGCAAGCTCAGGCCTGATGGGCGAATGAGACAATACTGCACAGGTCAGGACACAGGCAGCAGAGACTGGGTAACCTTGTGTTCATTAGAACATCGTAGGCTGGTTAAGAATGTATTATGTAGTCATGTTTTCATCAGGATTACGTAATTCACAGTGAATCTAAATTGACCAAACCCTGACTAAAAGTCCTATCCCTAAGATGCTGATGTGGGCATGGTGTCAGTGTTCAGATTCTTAACTTGGAAAGAAAGCCTTTCATTAATATAAAGCCTTTCATGTCTCTTGTCTTAGTTTGTGTTTGTGTTTGTGTGTGTGTGTGTGAGTGTGAGTGTGAGTGTGAGTGTGAGTGTGAGTGTGAGTGTGTGTGTGTGTGTGTGTGTGTGTGTGTGTGTGTGTGTGTGTGTGTGTGTGTGTGTGTGTGTGTGTGTGTGTGTGTGTGTGTGTGTGTGTTTTAAATAGCAATATGAATGGTGCCATTAAGTCAATTTCAATTCAATTTTATTTTTATAGCTACATACAGTGGTACATGGATCTAACAATACATACATAAATACATACCTACAGCACTCCCTCAGAGGGCCTCAAGAAACGCTTGTGAGTAGAAGTACATCAGTGCAGAGAATAGAATGGCTATGGACTTATATCAACCAACATTGCCACTCACAGGCTGCGCATACTATAGACCGTATGATTCTTCTGCACTACGCTGCCTCGAGGATATAAAGTGTTGGATGGCCCAGAACTTCTTCCAACTAAATGAGAGTAAGTCTGAGGTCATCCTTCTTGGCCCCTCGGACTCGATCAAAATGATAGCAGGCAGCCTTGGAAACCTTACCCCACAACTCAAAACCTCACGTCAAAAACCTTGACGTCAATGCCGTAGTAAAAGCTAGCTTTTTTCAGCTTCGGATGATAGCTAAAATAAAACAATTCCTCCAGTTTGATGACCTCGAAAAGATCATCCACACATTTATCTCCTCCCGCCTAGATTACTGCAACTCCCTCTACACTGGCATCAGCCAATCTTCCCTGTCCCGCCTGCAACTGGTCCAACACGCCGCAGCGAGACTCCTGACGGGCAGCCGAAAAAGGGACCACATCACCCCGATCCTGGCCTCTCTCCACTGGCTCCCTGTGCGGCTCCAAATAAATTTCAAGATCCTCCTTTATGTCTACAAAGCCCTCAATGGGCTTGCCCCCACCTGCATTAATTGTCTGCTCACCCACCACACCACCTCCAGGTCCCTCAGATTGGCCGACTTGAGGTTGCTGAACATCCCGTCTAGGCATAAGCTCAGGGGCGACCGCGTCTTTGCGGTTGCAGCTCCTAGACTGTGGAATAGCATTCCTCTTTCCATCAGAACTGCCCCCTCCATCGACTCCTTTAAGTCGAGACTAAAAACTCATATCTACTCCCAAGCCTTTCTTAACGTCCTCTGAGCGAGGACTATATGTATGTAGTGATGTTTGTATTTAATCTATGAACCACTGTTGTTTGTTATACTATTCTTATACCAATGTAAAGCACTTTGGCCAACGAGAGTTGTTTTTTAAATGTGCTATATAAACAAAAGTGATTTGACTTGACTTGACTAGACTCACTTTATCCACAACTCTCTTTGTGAATTCTACGCAACACCGTCCTTTACTTCTTATAATGTCTCTGAAACTAAGATGCCCATGTATGTGTTTTAGAGTTCCATATGTCATTATGACAGACATGAATGGGATGGACAGTCAGAACCTTCTTACTGGGGTAGAAATGTCAAAGACTGGAGAGTATAGATTTAAGGTAAGAGGGGCAAATTTTAATGGAGATGTGCAGAGCAAGATATTTTACACTGTGAGCAATGGATGCCTGGAACATGTGGCCAGGGGTGGTGGTAGAGGCAGATACGATTGTGTCATTTAAGATGCCTTTGGAGAGGTACATGGATTTGCAGGAAATGGGGTGGATATTGATCACGTGCGGGCAGAGGAGATTATTTCAACTTACACCGTATTTGACACGGTTATTGTGGGTCGAAAGGCCTGTTCCTTTGCTGCATTGTTCTATGTTCTATGTTCCATGTAATAAGGCTGGGGAGGTCTGAGTCGGTAACATATAACGAGTCGGTCCGCATTAACCAACCCGACCTCCCGGTGGCTCAGCACTTCAACTCCCCCTCCCATTCCGTATCCGACCTCTCGGTCCTGGGCCTCCTCCACGGCCAGAGTGAGCAACACCGTAAGTTGGAGAAACAGCACCTCATATTCCGCTTGGGGATCTGCATCCTCTGGGCTTGAACATTGAATTTTCTCAATTCTGTTAACCCTTGCTGTCTCCTCCCCTTCCCACCTCTCCTTCAGCCCTCGGGCCTTGGCATTCCCTCTCTCTCTATCTCTCTCCCCCACCCTAGTCGCACTAGCTTCTCATTTTCACACTACAAACAGCTTACAATGGCTTGTTCCCTTTATCATCGATACTTTTTTGCATATCTTTCATTCATTGTTCTTTATCTCTCCACATCACCATCTATATCTCTCGTTTCCCTGATCCCTGACCAGTCTGAGGAAGGGTCTCGACCCGAAACGTCGCCTATCTCCTTCGCTCCTTAGATGCTGCTTCACCGCTGAGTTTCTCCAGCCTTTTGTGTAACCTATAAACCTATATGTCTTTGAAGTGTGGAAGGAAATCGAAACACACAGAGAAAACCCACACAGGTCAAAGGGAGTATGCACAAACTCGGTACAGACAGCACCCATAGTCAGGCTTGAGCCCGGGTCTCTAGCGCTGAGGTAGCAACTCTACCGCTGCACTACCCCGCCATCTGATCATGGCCTCCTGGCTCCATACTAATACTCAAAAACAATACAGGGTTTGACAATGCTACATGATTTAGAGTTAAAGAAGGAACTGTGGAGAGGCCCACAGGAGCCGTTGGAAGAGAAGGAGGGGGAGGAGCGACACCCGACCGGTAAGGTTTAAAATCCAGCGCGGGGCTTGTTTTTACCCAAATCCATAACATTCCATTTGGAGAAGTGGGTTTTTTGAGGAAGCCGCTGATTGGTGGGAAGCGGACCAGGGTAAGCAGCTGATTGGCAGTCAGATCCCAGCAGTTTGTTGTGTACTTTATATTGTATCCTGTGTAAGGGGGGAGTATGAAGGCCAGGGCAGTGTACTGTTCTGGATGTCAGATGTGGGAGGTCAGGGAATATGATAGCCCTCCAGACGTCCACATCTGTGCCAGGTGTGTTGAGATAGGGCTCCTAAAGGACTGTGTTAGGAACCTGGAGCAGCAGCTCGATGACCTCCGTCTCCTCAGGGAGAGTGAGGAGGTAATAGAGAGGAGCTACAGGGAGGTAGTCACTCCCAGACCACAGGAGGCAGACAAGTGGGTCACAGTTAGGAAGGGCAAGGGGCAGAGGCAGGGGCTAGAGAGTACCCCTGTGACCGTACACCTGGAAAATAGGTACTCGGGTTTGAGTACGATTGGAGGGGACAGCCTAGCTGGGGGCAGCAACAGCGGCTGGGCCTCCGGCACAGAGACCGGCCCTGATGCTCAGAAGGGTAGCAAAAAAAGGAGGGCAATTGTAATAGGGGACTCTATAGTTAGGGGGTCGGATAGGCGATTCTGTAGACGCAGTCGGGAGACCCGGATGGTAGTTTGCCTCCCTGGTGCCAGGGTCTCGCATGTGTCAGAACGTGTACAAAAGATTCTGATAAGGGAGGGAGAGGAGCCTGATGTTGTGGTACACATAGGTACCAATGACATAGGCAGAAAAAGTGACAAGGTCCTGAAGGGAGAATTTAGGGAGTTGGGGGGGAAAGTTAAGGAGAAGGACCAAAAGGGTAACGATTTCAGGATTACTGCCTGTGCCGCGTGACAGTGAGAGTAGGAATGAAATGAGGTGGAGGATAAATGCGTGGCTGAGGGACTGGTGCAGTGGGCAGGGATTCAAGTTTCTTGATCACTGGGACCTCTTTTGGGGAAGGCATGATCTGTACACAAAGGACGGGTTGCACTTGAGCCCGAGGGGGACCAATATCCTGGCAGGGAGATTTGCAAAGGCTACTGGGGAGACTTTAAACTAGAAAGGCTGGGGGGAGGGACTCGGGTAGAGGGGGCTAGGGGTCAGGGTGTGGGGCAAGAGGCAGAGAAGGGAAGCACTCGGATCCAAAATGTAGGCGAGAAAGATGAAAAAGATAATAGACAGAGAATAAGGGATGGTGGGTTTCTAAAATGTGTATATTTTAATGCTATGAGCATTGTAAGTAAGGTGGACGAACTTAGAGCCTGGATTGACACCTGGAAATATGATGTTGTGGCAATCAGTGAAACATGGTTGCAGGAGGGCTGTGATTGGAAACTAAATATTCAAGGATTTCGTTGCTTCAGGTGTGATAGAATTGGAGGGACCAGAGGGGGAGGTGTTGCATTGCTTGTCAGAGAAGATATTACAGCAGTGCTTTGGCAGGATAGATTAGAGGGCTCGTCTAGGGAGGCTATTTGGGTGGAACTGAGAAGTGGGAACGGTGTAGCAACACTTTTAGGGGTGTATTATAGACCGCCAAATGGGGAGCGTGAATTGGAAGAGCAAATATGTAAGGAGATAGCAGATATTAGTAGTAAGCACAAGGTAGTGATTGTGGGAGATTTCAATTTTCCAAAAATAGACTGGGAAACACATTCTGTAAAAGGGCTGGATGGTTTGGAGTTTGTAAAATGTGTGCAGGATAGTTTTTTGCAGCAGTACATAGAGGTATCGAGCAGAGAAGGGGCAGTGCTGGACCTCCTGTTAGGAAATGAGGCAGGTCAGGTGACAGAGGTATGCGTTGGTGAGCACTTCGGGACCAGTGATCACAATACCATTAGTTTCAATATAATTATGGAGAGAGTCAGAACTGGACCTAGGGTGGAGATTTTTGATTGGAGAAAGGCTAACTTTGAGGGAATGCGCAAGGATTTTAAAGGAGTGAATTGGGACACTTTGTTTTATGGGAAGGATGTAGAAGAGAAATGGAGGACTTTTAAAGGGGAAATTGTAAGAGTACAGAATCTTTATGTCCCTGTTAGGTTGAAAGGAAATAGTAAAAATTGGAAAGAGCCATGGTTTTCAAGGGAAATTGGACACTTGTTTCGAAAAAAGAGAGATATCTACAATGATTATAGGAGGCATGGAGTAGATGAGGTGCTAGAGGAGTATAAAGAATGTAAAAAGAATCTTAAGAAAGAAATTAGGAAGGCTAAAAGAAGTATGAGGTTGCTTTGGCCAGATAGGTGAAAGTAAACCCAAAGGGTTTCTACAGCTATATTAATAGCAAAGGGATAACGAGGGATAAAATTGGACCATTAGAGAACCAGAATGGGCAGCTATCTGCAGAGCCAAAAGAGATGGGGGAGATATTGAACAATTTCTTTTCTTCGGTATTCACCAAGGAGAAGGATATTGAACTCGGTGAGTTAAGGGGAAAAAGTAGAGTAGCTATGGAAACTATGAGATTCAAAGAGGAGGAAGTACTGACACTTTTGAAAAATATAAAAGTGGATAAGTCTCCAGGTCCTGACAGGATATTCCCTAGGACATTGAGGGAAGTTAGTGTAGAAATAGCAGGAGCTATGACAGAAATATTTCAAATGTCATTAGAAACGGGAATAGTGCCGGAGGATTGGCGTACTGCGCATGTTGTTCCATTGTTTAAAAAGGGTTCAAAGAATAAACCTAGCAATTATAGACCTATTAGTTTGACGTCAGTGGTGGGCAAATTAATGGAAAGGATACTTAGAGATAATATATATAAGCATCTGGATAAACAGGGTCTGATCAGGAACAGTCAACATGGATTTGTGCCTGGAAGGTCATGTTTGACAAACCTTCTTGAATTTTTTTGAAGCGGTAACTAGGGAAATTGATGAGGGTAAAGCAGTGGATGTTGTCTGTATGGATTTCAGTAAGGCCTTTGACAAGGTTCCCCATGGAAGGTTGGTTAAGAAGGTTCAATCTTTGGGTGTTAATGGCGGAGTAGCAAGATGGATTCAACAGTGGCTGAATGGGAGATGTCAGAGAGTAATGGTGGATGGCTGTTTGTCAGGTTGGAAGCCGGTGACCAGTGGGTGCCTCAGGGATCTGTGTTGGGTCCACTGTTGTTTGTCATGTACATCAATGATCTGGATGATGGGGTGGAAAATTGGATAAGTAAGTATGCAGATGATACTAAGATAGGTGGTGTTGTGGATAATGGAGTAGATTTTCAAAGTCTACAGAGAGATTTGGGCCATTTGGAAAAGTGGGCTGAAAGATGGCAGATGGAGTTTAATGCTGATAAGTGTGAAGTGCTACATCTTGGCAGGACAAATCAAAATAGGACGTACATGGTAAATGGTAGGGAATTGAGGAATGCTGTGGAACAGAGGGATCTAGGAATAACTGTGCATAGTTCCCTGAAGGTGGAATCGCATGTAGATAGGGTGGTAAAGAAAGCCTTTGGTGTGCTGACCTTTATAAATCAGAGCATTGAATATAGGAGTAGGGAAGTAATGTTAAAATTGTACAAGGCATTGGTAAGACCAATTCTGGAGTATGGTGTACAATTTTGGTCGCCTAGTTATAGGAAGGATGTCAACAAAATAGAGAGAGTACAGAGGAGATTTACTAGAATGTTGCCAGGGTTCCAGCAACTATGTTACAGAGAAAGGTTGAACAAGTTAGGTCTTTATTCTTTGGAGCGCAGAAGGTTAAGGGGGGACTTGATTGAGGTCTTTAAAATGATGAAAGGGATAGACAGAGTTGACGTGGATACGTTTTTCCCATTGAGGGTAGTGAAGATTCAAACAAGAGGGCATGACATGAGAATTAAGGGACAGAAGTTTAGGGGTAACGTGAGGGGGAACTTCTTTACTCAGAAGGTGGTGGCTGTGTGGAATCAGCTTCCAGAGATAGTGGTGGAGGCAGGATCGATTTTAACATTTAAGAGTAAAGTGGATAGGTATATGGACGTGAAGGGAATGGGACTATGGGAAAACAAATGGTCGGCACGGACTGGAAGGGCCGAGAGGGCCTGTTTCCGTGCTGTAATTGTTATATGGTTATATGGTTATATGGTTATATGCAGATGCTGGAGAATCGAGGGTACACAAAAGGCTGGAGAAACTCAGCGGGTGCAGCAGCATCTAAGGAGCGAAGGAGATAGGCGACGTTTCGGGTCGAGACCCTTCTTCAGACTGGTCAGGGATCAGGGAAACGAGAGATATAGACGGTGATGTGGAGAGATAAAGAACAATGAATGAAAGATATGCAAAAAAGTATCGATGATAAAGGGAACAAGCCATTGTAAGCTGTTTGTGGTGTGAAAATGAGAAGCTAGTGCGATTAGGGTGGGGGAGGGAGCTGGAGATAGAGGGAATGCCAGGGCCCAAGGGCTGAGGGAGAGGTGGGAAGGGGCGGAGACAGCAAGGGTTAACAGAATTGAGAAAATTCAATGTTCAAGCCCAGAGGATGCAGACTCCCCAAGCGGAATATGAGGTGCTGTTCCTCCAACTTGCGGTGTTGCTCACTCTGGCTGTGGAGGAGGCCCAGGACCGAGAGGTCGGATACAGAATGGGTGGGGGAGTTGAAGTGCTGAGTCACCGGGAGGTCGACTTGGTTATTGCGGACCGAGCGGAGGTGTTCTGCAAAACGATCGCCAAGCCTCCGCTTGGTCTCACCGATATAGATTATCTGGCATCTGGAGCAGCGGATGCAGTAGATGAGGTTGGAGGAGGTGCAGGTGAACGTCTGTCGGACCTGGAAGGACTGCTTGGGTCCCTGAAAGGAGTGGAGGGGGGAGGTGAAGGGACAAGTGCAGCATTTCTTGCGGTTGCAAGGGAAAGTGCCCGGGGAAGGGGTAGAGCGGGAGGGAAGGGAAGAATTGACAAGGGATTTGCGGAGGGAGCGGTCTTTGCGGAAGGCAGACGGGGGGGGGGGGGGAGATGGGAAGATGTGGCGGGTGGAGGGGTCACGTTGGAGGTGGCGAAACTGGCGGAGGACTATGTGTTGTATATGCTGGCTGGTGGGGTGAAAGGTGAGGACCAGGGGGACTCTGCCCTGTTTGCGAGTGGTGGAATGGGGAGAGAGGGCAGTGTTGCGGGGTATGGAGGAGACCCTAGTGCGAGCCTCATCTATAGTGGGGGAGGGGAATCCCCGTTCTCTGAAGAATGAGGCCATTTGTGATGACCTGGTGTGGAACACCTCATCCTGGGAGCAGATGCGGCGTAGACGGAGGAATTGGGAATAGGGGATGGAGTCCTTACAGGAAGCAGGGTGGGAGGAAGAGTAGTCCAGGTAGCCTACGTGATTTAGAGTTGTTTTCATGCATTGACTCTGAAATAAATGAAGTATGCTTTGCTATTAGAGGCAGTTATTTCAATACCTGACTATTGCTGCATGGACAATGGACAATCAGATGAGAAGTCTGCTTTAAGACTTTCTTGACAGGCTTCCTTTTACTGTTACTGAAACATCAGAGAGTTTTAAAAGCAACATGTAGACTGCCAGCATTTGATCAGCTGGTAAAACTATGTTCAAAGTCTTACTTTCTTCTATCCTTCACATCACCACGTATAAATGATTTAAAAGTTTCACCCTGAAACATTTAATACATGAAGGATGAGGGGAGAACTTCATCGAAACTTACCAAATAGTGAATGGCCTGGATAGAGTGGATGTGGAGAGGATCTGGATAGAGTGGATGTGGAGAGGCCATAGCCTCTGAATAAAAGGTCATATCTTTAGGAAAGAGATGACGAGGAATTTCTTTAGCCAGAGGGTGGTGAATCTGTGGAATTCATTGCCACAGAAGGCTGTGAAGGCCGTCAATGGAGATTGATACATTCTTGATTAATACAGGTGTCGGGGTTATAGGGAGAAGGCAGGAGAATTGGGTTGGGAGGGAAAGATAGATAGATCAGCCATGATTGAATTGTGGAGTAGAATTGATGGGCTGAATGGTCTAATAACATGAACTTATGAGGATCTACATCACTCCATCTAACTATCATTAATTCTTAGTGTTTCTTTGGAGGAATGTCGCGGTTATTTTTTTTAATATGATTTTCCATTGCCTGACTGGAAACTGTTCCCAGAACTAAGGCCGATTAATCCTATAACCATACACTATCCACAGATGTGAGGAGCCAAATGGTCCACCCAACTCATCAGATTACAAAAGTCAGCAGTTATCTGTGCATGGTACATTTTTCTTGCACAAAGGGTATGAGTCAGGAAGTCACAATGCAGCTTTTTGGACTGGTTAGGCCGCATTTGGAGTATTGTGTTGGCCCAAAAACGTGGAGGCATTGGAAAGGATGCAGGAGAGATTTACCAGAATGATGCCTAGATTAAAGGTTATTAGCTACAAGGACTGACTTGAATTGTTCTCCTTGGTACACTGAAGGTTGAGGGGAGACCTAATAGAAGTTATTTAAAATCACGAGAGGAAAAGATAAGGTAGAGAGTCAGATTTTTCCCAGGATAGAAATATCAAATACAAGAGAGCATAGGTTTAAGGTGAGGGAGACAAAGTATAAAGGAGATGTGCAGGGTATGTTTTTTACAGAGGCTGATGAGTACCTGGAATACACTCCCAGGGATGGGGTGAAAGACTGCAACCGTCACGTGGTCTGCCCTGTTTCGATTAATGCAATCTACTCGATGTGCACAAGCGGAAGATCTAATAGAACAAGTTGTCCAACAACTTTACGCTGTGCACGCCACATAAAAGAAGAAGAAAACTCCCAGGGATGATGGTTCCGGCAGATATGAAGGTTGCTTTTAAAAGGCTTTTGGATATGTGCATGGATATGCAGGGAATGGAAGGATATGGATTATGTGCAGGCAGATAAGAGTTGACACAAAATGCTGGAGTAACTCAGCGGGCCAAGCAGCATCCTTGGATACTTTCATATTCCCCAGGTATGCTGCCTGACCTGCTGAGTTACTCCAGCATTTTGTATTAATCTTTGATATAAACCAGCATCTGCACTCCCTAGTTATTGCAGATAAGAGTTGGTATTGGCATCATGCTCAGCACAGACATTGTGGGGTGAAGGGCCTGCTCCTGTGCTGTACTGTTCTATGTTTTTTTCATAAACAGATCATATGCATCATGGTATCACATTCGTTTATATTGATAACCAACATGGTTTCTACAAGGGACATTCCTGTGACACTCAATTATCTGCTCTTGTTGAAGACCTTGCAAAGATTTTGGATGATAAAGGCAGGCGGACCTGATTATCATGGCGTTCGATTCTGTGCCTCACCGATGTCTTTTGATGAAACTTCGCCATATGGGAATTAGAAACAACGCATTGAAGTGGACTGAGTCTTTCCTTATAAACCACACCAACAGGTTGTGCTGAAGGGTGTTTCTTCCAACTGAGCTAAAGTTTCATCTGGAGTTCCCCAGAGTACAGTCGACTCCTACTATTTTTGGCATATATCACTGATCTGCCTTCGAAGGTCCAGTGAAAGGTTAGACTCTTTGCAGATGATTGTATTCTCTATAATATAATACGATCCATGGAGGATTCAGAGAGACTCCAACAAGTCCTTGATATTTTAATCAGATGGTTAACTTTAATCAGATACTTTAATCACGGTTAACAGCCAGTAGTTAACAAGTAGGAGTGGCGGCGCTGCCCTGGCAGCAGCGGCTCGCCTGCAGTCCGTCTCTTTTTCTTTTTATTTGTTGTTTTCCTGTCTTGTTTTTAGCGTTAGTTTGAGTTATTATGTAGTGTATGTGTGGGGTGGGAGAAACGTTCTTAGTCTCTTCCTTTTGGGGGGACGCGACTTTTCTTATCGTAACCCCCGTCTCCGTCTGCGCTGAGGCCCATCGCGGAGCTGGCGGCCTCCAACTTTAACTGCAACCGACCCGAGGCTCCGGAGGCAGAGCCAGCCAGGACTTACCAGCGCGGGGCTGGCCGACTTCGGGGCTGCGGCGGGTTCAGGCGTTCCGGCAGCCCGACTCAGAGCTGTGGCGGCTTTCCGGTGGCGGTGGCGGCAGCAGCGACTTCGGAGGCCCGGCCTCGGGCCCAGTGGACAACATCGCAGGTCACAGGTTGGTGACCTGTTTTTCCGGAGCTCCCGCGGCAACAGCTGCATCCGCTGGACTGGAGGGCGGCAGCTTCGGCAGCTTTGAACGGCCCAGGCCGCAGAGTTGAACCGGCCTGCTCGCGGAGCGCGGTTCACCCGCGGGACTTATTTACATCACCCGGTGCGGTCACAACATCGGAGGCCCGGTTCGCCTCAGCGCAGAGGAAGAGGAAGAGGAAGAAGGGAAGAAACAAAGACAAGTTTTTGTCTTCCACCACAGTGAGGAGGTGTCTGGTGAACTCACTGTGGTGGATGTTAAATATATGTTTATTGTGTGTTTTTGTTATTTACTATATGTATGACTGCAGGCAACGAAGTTTCGTTCAGACCGCAAGGTCTGTATGACAATAAAGTTTTCCAAGTCCATGGGAACGAGATTGGCAGATGTCTTTTAATTCTTCTAAGTGCTTCAGTATGAGAGTGACCCACAGGAGGAACCCGGTTACCATGAAGTACAAGATGGGGCACTCCACCCTGGAAGAGGTGAAACATCATCCCTACCTGGGAGTGGAACTTAGCAGTGATTTTAAATGGTCTACTGATATCAACCAAACAACCAGCAAGGCTAATGATTTGGACAAGGGAATTGAATGCAACATCTCCAAGTTTGTGGATGACACGAAGCTGGGGTGCAGTGTTAGCTGTGAGGAGGATGCTAGGAGGCTGCAAGGTGACTTGGAAAGGTTGGGTGAGTGGGAAAATGCATGGCAGATGCAGTATAATGTGGATAAATGTGAGGTTATCCACTTTGGTGGCAAAAACAGGAATTAGACTATTATCTGAATGGTGGCCAATTAGGAAACGGGGAGATGCAACGAGACCTGGGTGTCATGGTACACCAGTTATTGAAAGTAGGCATGCAGGTGCAGCAGGCTGTGAAGAAAGCGAATGGTATGTTAGCATTCATAGCAAAAGGATTTGAGTATAGGAGCAGGGAGGTTCTGTTGCAGTTGCACAGGGTCTTTGTGAGACCACACCTGGAGTATTGCATACAGTTTTGGGCTCCTAATCTAAGGAAAGACATTTTTACCATAGAGGGAATACAGAGAACGTTCACTAGACTGATTCCTGGGATTTCAGGACTTTCATATGATGAAAGACTGGATAGACTTGGCTTGTACTCGCTAGAATTTAGAAGATTGAGGGGGGATCTCATAGAAACATACAAAATTCTTAAGGGGTTGGACAGGCTAGATGCAGGAAGATTATTCCCGATGTTGGGGAAGTCCAGAACAAGGGGTCACAGTCTAAGGATAAGGGGGAAGTCTTTTAGGACCGAGATGAGAAAAACATTTTTCACACAGAGAGTGGTGAAACTCTGGAATTCTCTGCCACAGAAGGTAGTTGAGGCCAGTTCATTGGCTATATTTAAGAGGGAGTTCAATGTGGCCCTTGTGATTAAGGGGATCAGGGGGTATGGGATACTGAGTTGGGTGATCAGCCTTGATCATATTGAATGGCGGTGCAGGCTCGAAGGGCCGAATGGCCTACTCCTGCACCTATTTTCTATGTTTCTATGTTTCTAACAGGATGCTGGGGTTGATGAAGAGAAATATTTATTATTGTAACAACAGAACAGAAGTCTATAGCCTACAAGACTCTGATAAGACCCAAACCTGAGTATTGCTCCATGGGGTGGGATCCACAACAGAAAATAGATGGGGACAAGTTAGAAAGAATTCAAAATAGAGCTGCAAGGTTTACCATAGGTGATTACAGCAGGGAGTCCAGTATCACTAAAATCCTTACTGATCTAGAGTGGGAAACTCTTCAAGACCATAGGACCAAATTACGCCTGACGACCATCCATAAAGAAACGCACAGGTTTATTCCACGCAACATCAAGAGTCATCTTCAATCTACAAATTCATCCGGTCAACCAAAGACCAGGCCATCGGGGGTTTTCAAATACATCATCCAAACATATAAAGACTGTTATAGGTATTCACTGCACCCAAAGACAATTTGCGAATGGAATCATCTCCACCATGACATTCGCACTGCACCCGACGTCAAGACCTTCAAGACCAAGCTGGAAACAATCGATATTAAGACGCTGACCTCTGAGGCCCACTTTAATATTTAATTGCGACTTTGCACATGACCCTCTTAACTTATGCAACACCCAGTAATGGTGATTGTATGTCAAGATACAGATACAGATACAGATATTCTGAAATATTAACATTCAGTTATGGAAAAACATGTTTAATTTCAGGAAATGGTGGCTGTTTTATAATTGCCAGTAAAAATATAACTGTGGTCCAGCAAAGCAAACGTATTAATGCTGAGACAAATGAAATTAATATATTTCTCTAAAGCCCAACACAACAGCAAATGATAAAAATGAGCTAAATTTCATTTTAAATTTAAATTACAATTTAGGGTTCATTTTTTTCAGCTAAAGTTATGAGAAACTGCAATCCAACAATAATTATTGGCAGAACCATGTTTGTTGGAGTGGAGAACCTTTGTTAGGTTTGGAACCTATGTGCTACCAGTGAGGATACTGTGCATTATAGTTGTACTGAAACCCATATCAATCTTGGTGTGAACATTAGTTCTTATGCAACTGATACTGAAGGGAATAATTCATCAGAATACAATACTGGGATGGATACTGAAGCTGAGATTGGCTCTGATTTGTGGGGATGCAGAAGAAAATGTCAGTACCAATCAGCTTTTACAAACAGAAACAAAAATACATCCTGTTCAGTTAACAGCTGTAACCTGTAACCTGTAAGCTGTTCTTTCGTGCAGAGAATTTAATTACTGCACCAGGCAGTCTGAAGAAGGGTCTCGACCCGAAACATCGCCTATTCCTTCGCTCCATAGATGCTGCCTCACCCGCTGAGTTTCTCCAGCATTTTTTGTCTAACTTCTATTTGAGGGTGCCTAGAGATATGTCCTTTGTCCATGAGACAGGAATCTGCTGAGCCTCTATCACACTGACTCTAAGACAACTTCCATTACTGGTAATAGAGGGCGCCACCGCACAGCTGAAGGCTCCCAGTGGATGCCGGGGCCTACAGGCAGGACACTGGGGGCCACAGCTGACCATGTTCTGCTGGGCCATGGCCTGCAGGGGATATCCGCTGGAATGGCTGACCAGGCGGTCCGCAGCCTGGAAGTCCAACCCGCCGAGCTGCCGCTGCTTGTTCCCTGAAGACCAGAGACCAGGGGGATGGAGCTGGTGATGATGATGGATTTGACAAGAGAGGAGTGAGGTCAGTAGGTGAGGAGACGGAGCCGGTGTCTGGCCTACCGCGCTCACGAGGTCAGCTGCGGGAGGCACCCCTGGGGTACAAAGGTGGACAGTTAAGGAGAGGGACTTCAGTTTGCTGGTCGACCAAGGAAGGTGATGCCTGCAGCAGCCTGGAACTTGCCTGAATAGGGCACCACTCATAACAAAGGGGACATGGACTGGACCTGGGAAATGGAGCCAAAACATGACCCCACCTGCATGCAGCTCAGTGGACTATTTTTGTACAATTGCTAATCGGGGATGGTATGGCAATACTCTACTGGACTGTTTGTAAGAAAAGAATTTCACTGTGCGTTTGCACTTCGTATATGTGACAATAAAGCACCATTGACCATTGAACGGTTAATACGGTGGTAAAGAAGACTTTTGGTACATTGGTCTTCATCAGTCAGGTTACTGAGTATGGATGTTGGAACATTATGTTACAGTTGTACAGGACGTTGGTGAGGCCACATTTGGAATCCGCTGTCTTCTGTTTTGGTCACTTTGCTATAGGAATTATGGTAATTTACAGTAAGCAGGAAAGAGTGCAGAGAATATAGAGAAATACACAAAATGTACCTCAGCGAGTCAGACAGTGTCCCTGGAGAACATGGAGAGATGATGTCTCAAGTTGGGACCCTTCTTCAGATCAGAGAAGATTTTCAAGGGTGTTGCAAGGACTAGAGGGCCTGAGCTGTGGGGAAAGGTTGGGCAGGCTACGACTTTATACCTTGGAGCATAGAAGACTGAGGAGTGATCTCATGATGGTGTATATAATCATGAGGTAAATAGATGGTGTGAATGCACAGAGCTTTTACCCAGGGTAGGGGAATCAAGAACAAGAAGACATAGGTTTAAGGTGAGGGCAGAATTTAAGGAGCAACCTTTTCAATCAGAGGGTGGTGAGTGTATGAAACAAGCTGCCAGCAGAGGTAGTTGAGGCAGGAGCTAAAATAGCATTTAAAAGATACTTAGAGAGGTACAAGGTTAGAATTGGTTTAGAGGAACATGTGTCAAAGTGGGCAGGTGGGACTAGCATAGATGGGGCATCTTGGTCGACATGGGTGAGTCGGGCTGAAGGGTCTGTTTCCATGCTGTATGACTTTTGACTTGGGAAGAGCTCTTCCCAAAATTGTAAAGTTCACCAGTCATCACATTTTTATGCTACTGAATCCTTTCAGTGATTGCTTCTGAATCATCAAGCCAATAAATCTTGTTGTGACAAATCAACTAGGACAGAAAACATATGGAATGTAGAACAGCACAGGAACAGCTCCCAGGCCAGAGTGTCAAGCGCCAAACATGATACCAAGTTAAACTAATCTCCTCTGCCAGCACGTGATTCATATCCCTCCAATCCCTGCATTTCCATGTGCCCATCCGAAAGCCTCTTAAACGCTTCTATCATGTCTGCTTCCACGACCACTCCTGGTAGCTCATTCTAGGCACTTACCATTGGCTATGTACAAAACTTGCCCCGTGCATCTCCTTTAAACATTGCCCCTCTGAACTAAAAGCTACGTTCTCTGGTTTTTGACATAAACGTTATACGGGTTGAAGGTTATATGACATGATTGGTTACATGATAAAGGGGTGGCACAGTGGCGCAGAGGTAGAGTTGATGCCTTACAGCTCCAGAGACCCGAGATCAAATCTGACAACGGGTGCTGTCTGTATGGAGTTTGTACATTCTGCCTGAGACCGCATGAGTTTGCTCCCGGTGCTCCGGTTTCCTCCCACGTTCCAAAGATGTACAAGCTAGAAGATTGTAAATTGTAAATTGTCCCGATCATGTGGGATAGTGCTAGTATATGGGTGATCACTGGTCTGCCTGGACTCGCTGGGCCAAAGGGTCTGTTTCCAGTTTCCAAGCTGTATCTGCAATGCTGTCTGGACAACGGGACTTCACTTTCAGGTCAAGAACCCTGCACTTGCAACAACTGGGACTTGAAAATGGTGCCATACTGGCGACTGGTGCCAAATCGATACACTGTCTCACTTGTACTGTATATCTCAGATGCTTATCATAGATGCTTATGCTTATCATAAGTGCTTATGTAAAATGAAATGTTATACTGAATTGAATTCAAAAATGTTATTGTACCTCAGTATATGTGACCATCGAAGTATCTCTAAACAAAACTGAACTAAACTAAAGACATGAGATAAAAGGTTCTGACTGTCTACCCTATCTACGCCTCCCATAATATTTGGGATGTTGAATCTGTAGTTACTTCAGTTTCCTCCCACATCCCAGAGATGTGCTGGGTTAATTGGCTCCTGGAAATTATGACTAGTGTAGGTAATTAGGAGAGAAATCAATAGTGGAGTAGATGAACATTTAAATGTCAGTATTACAAGGAAATAAAGGTGAGGGGAGGATTAGGACTGATCCATTAGACTAAATAGTACCCTTCATTATTGTGTTGTGTAAGAAGTGCATTTTTGTACAATGTAAAATCAGTTACGGATGCAATGGCTTTCTTGGGTATTTGAATAGTGCATTTGCAGGTGCACAGAGTGCCCATGCATGAAGCAGCAGTGATGTCAGTCAGCATACAGCACACTTTGACTGCTGCTGCAGCTTGGGTATGCAAAAGGACAACTAGGGGACAGCATGGATCTCGAGCAGTACTCAGGTCTCTTCAGACAGAAGACAGAGGCTACAGAAACACTCTTTAAAAAGACAGCCCTCAGGCAACTTACAATGTTGCAGGAATCCCACCATTAATGGTCATTGTCCCAAATACATCAAATACATGGGCATTGCCTGTCTGAAATATACTTCCTTGCATGGTCAGTTCTGCTCTTGCCTCGATTATGTTCCGGAGTGTAAAGCATAGGACCTTTGGCGCATTGGCCTTCATCAGTCAGAGTATTGCACATAGAAGTTGGGAGGTCGTGTTACAGTTATATAAGACGTCACATTCAGAGTATTGTATTCAGTTTTGGTCACCGTGGTACAGGAAAGATGTTGTCAAACTGAAAACGGTGCAAAGAAGATTTGCGAGAATGTTGTCAAGACACGAGGTCCAAGGAGGTCCACTTCTTGGAGTGCAGGAGGATGAGGGGTGATCTTATAGAAGCGTACAAAATCACGAGAGGAATAAATCGGGTAGACGCACAGAGTCTCTTGCCCAGAGTAGGGGAATCGAAAACCAGAGGACATTGGTTTAAGATGAGAGGGGAGATAGATTTACTAGGAACCTGAGGGGTAACTATTTACACAAATGGTGTGGCTGTGTGAAATGAGCTGCGAGAGGAGGTAGTTGAGGCAGGTACATTTAACATTTAAGAAACATTTAGACAGGTACATGGATTGGATAGAGTTAGAGGGCCAAACACAGGCAAGTGAGACCAATGTTGATGGGGCATCTTGGTCGGCATGGGTAGTTTAGGCTGAAGGGCCTGTTTCTATGCTGTATGACTCTATTAGTTTATGACTCTCTATGACTTGCAGTAAACAGCAGAATAAGAAAAAAAACAATCAAATTGAAACAATAAAATCTAGTCAAGCTTTTTAAAGTGTAACATCTGCCAGCTATCCTTCTAACCCAAGACCAACCCCATTGTTAGGCTAGCAACAGGTTTTGCATTCACATCAGAGCCTTTAGCTTTTAAAATTTACACCACAATTGTTAGTGCTGTAGACTTTGAAATCCTTCTGAAGTAAGCAGTCTTTAATAATGTAAGAATTCTCCAACTACTGTAACCCAGATAAATAGTTCCTGGGAAAAAAAAAGATACATTCGCTCAACATCAAAAGTATGAATGTTCTCAAAGTCATCATTTGATCTAAAATCATGCATATCAATTTGTTCTTTTCATTTCCTTACCTTAAATGGAAGGAAACCAAGTGATAAAAACAATAGGAACTCTTTGAAATGTGACATTGAGGTCTACTTTTGCTCTGTGGTGATTACTTGTCTACTTTAAGTTTGGCTTATCCATGTAGAAGTATTGTATTATTCAAACAATTCAGGCTTCTATGATTGAAAGTTTGTTATGGTTTCTCCAGTAACTGCTCATGAATTATGTATCTGGATGCTGTGCCAATCTCATTTAACAGTCACTAATTAGCACACGAGGAGCTACGGATGAATAAAAAATCTTTGGTTCCAAGGAGCATTCTTCCTCCAACTGCTACATCAGTCGTTACCATCTGCAAAGGTTATTAATATGAAATGGATTCAATCCAGAGAGACAAGGACCCAGAAAATACATTTGGAACTAGATGTAAGGGATTGTGAATAATGCAGTAATCAGTCTGGGGGGAAATAAATCAATACTTGTCTTGAATGGAGTCATTTATAATCTTTAAGCATCAGCTCCCTTCCCCCATGCCCTAGGTTCAAAGAGTGTGAGTGGAAGTTATGTCCCGCAAATAGAGTCATAGACTCATGGAGTCTTAGAGTCATGGGGTCATACAGTATGGAAACAGGCCCTTAGGCCCAACTTCCCCATTCAAACCAAGATGCCCCATCTACATAGTCCAACCTGCCCACGTTTAGCCCATATCCCTCTAAACCTTTCCTATCCATGTACCTGTCCAGATGTGTTTTAAATGTTGTTATACTACCTGCCTCAGCTTTCTCTTCTGACAGCTCCTTCCATATACTCACCACCCTCATTGTGAAAAGTTGCCTATTAAATCTTAGGTTCCTATCAAATCTTAACCCTCTCATCTTAAACTTATACAAGATAAAATATACATTTATTTGACACGTGCCAAATGCCACAGTGAAATGAAATCACCAAACAGCCATGCAGTAAAAAATAAAGAACACTACATAGAGTTGATAGAATTCAACATAAAACACCCCACACAGCGGGATCAAAGTTTCCCACTGTGAGGGAAGGCACCAAAGTCAGTCTCTACCTCTGATGTTCCCCACTGTTCCCCCTGGTCGGGGCCTCCCCGAGCCCTCCGCAGTTGTCGCTATGGGCAGCCCGATGTTCAGGCCCAATCGCCGGGGTGATGGAAGTCCGACGTTGGGGCTGGGGGACCTCCTCAGCGGCCTGGACATCAGAGTCGGCCCCCTCCTACCGGAGTCCGCGGCTCCGAAGGTCCGCTGGCCGCGTTGGGCGGAGATGCAACGCTGGAGGCCCTTGGAAAAGGCCCCCAGGACTCCACGATGACGGTCAGCGCCGCCCGCATTGGAAGCTCTCCAAACCAGAGCTCCACGATGTTGGAGCAGCGGCCCAACGCTCCGGAGCTCCACACGGCGACCCAGGTAGGCCTCGCCCACTCCGCGGTGACTCCAGCGCCGTCGCTATTGCAGCTCTGGTCCGGTTCCCGTCCCTGGCAGGAAAGGCCGCTCCGATCCAGGTGGTAGGCCGCGAGGTGGGGGGCGAGGACGCGACTCGGAGAATAGTTGCGTCCCCACCAGGAAGCGACTGGGAGTTAGTTTCCTCCTTACCCTGCCCCCCCTCCCCCCCCCCTCCCCCACATATAAAAATTAAAGATTCTCCCAAAAACAAACTTTAAACTGACTAAAAATTAAAAAAAAGGATTGAAAAACAAACGGGCCAGGCAGAGGCTGCTGTCAGTGCAGGGCCCCTAGTGACCTTCTGTTCTTGATTCCTATACTCTGGGTAAAAGACAGTGCATTCAGCCTACCTATTCCCGTCGTGATTTTATATACCTCTATAAGATCACTCCTCAGCGTCTTGCACTCCAAGAAATAAAGTATTATCCTGTCCAACCTCTCCCTATAGCTCAGGCCTTGCATCCTTGCGTCCTTGCAACATGCTAGTAAATCTTCTCTGCACTATTTCCAGCTTAAAGACATCCTTCCCACAGCGGGATGTTCAAAACTAAACAATTGTAAATTGTCCCTAGTGTGTAGGCCAGGGTCAGTGTAAAGAGTGATCGCTGGTCAGCGCGGACTCGGCGGTTCGAAGGGCTTGTCTCCACGCTGTATCTCAGAAGTCTAAAGTCTGAAAGGAATGATTGGGGTAGCAATTGATCAAGAAATTTGACATTTTAAGATAGCATAATTTTAAACTGTCTTGAAAGATGATGTCATCAGTTTGATCTATTTCTACAGATGTATTTTTGCGAAAATTATTTTTTATTTCCATGTAGTGCAAGTTTTATTAATATTTACTTGTCAGCCATTACCCTAGTTCAGGTACTCAGGCATGAATGAAATAAAAAGGGATGAATTTTCGGTAGTATAGCTGGCTGGCTGCAAATCAGAGACCATGGAATAATGGTAAATGTGAAGCTATTTAAAGTGGTACTGGGTTGGAGGTAGGGATCAGGTTGAATCAAAAATCCAATGTTTAAATATGTGGATAAAACCAAATAGAAATTGTAAGCTTGAATGCATGTAGCACCAGACATGGAACAGTTTCTTCCCTTCTGTTATCAGACTTTACATGCTGCTTCCTGACAGACAGGTGAGGCTGGGAAAGCACATCTCAAACCCGCAAACACTCAGCATAGGAGCACCGCAAGGCTGCGTACTCTCTCCTCTCCTCTGCTCCCACACACCAACGACTGCACCTCCACAGACAACTTGGTCAAGCTTCTCAAGTTTGCGGATGATACAACCCCGATTGGACTGATCCAGGATGAGGAGGAATCTGCCTACAGACAGGAAGTGTCACAGCTGGCATCCTGGTGCTGTAGCAACAACCTAGAGCTCAATGCTCTTAAGACAGTGGAATTGATTGTAGACTTTAGGAGAGCGCACTCTCCCCTCACCCCACTCACCATCAACAACACCACAGTCACATCTGTGGAATCTTAAGTTCCTGGAAACCATCATCTCCAAGGACCTTAAGTGAGGGGTGACCATCGATTCCACAGTCAAAAGAGCTCAACAGAGGATGTACTTCCTGTGACAGCAGAGGAAGCACAAGATGTCACAGGCAATGATGGTCCAATTCTACACGGCCATCGTAGAGTCTGTTCTCACCTTCTCCATCATGGTCTGGTTTGGCTCAGCCACCAAGCACAACACCTGGAGGCTGCAGCGAATCGTCCGATCAGCAGAGAAGGTTATTGGCTGCAACCTTCCCTCCATTGATGAACTGTACACTGCAAGGGCCAGGAAGCGAGCGGGCAAGATCATCTCTGACCCCTCTCACCCTGGCCACACCCTCTGGAAGATGACTCCAGACTGTCAAAGCTGCCACAGCCAGACATAAAAACAGTTTTTATCCACGAGTAGTTGCTCTACTCAACAGCCAAAAATCTGTAGCCTCCCTTTGATCTGGTATTTGGTTGGTTCACATGCTTAATCAATGGTGTTTTATCATTAATGTTTTATTATTATTAATGTTTAGTGTTTTCTGAGTCATTCGCAACTGTCACTGTATGTCATGTTCTTACTTGTGGGCGGAGCACCAAAGCAAATTCCTTGTATGTGAATACTTAGCCAATAAACGTACTTACTTACTTACTTACTTACTTTAGAACGATCCTCCGATAAGCCAGGGTATAGTTCCGATCTTCCAACCTACCTCATTGCGAACATCGGTGTTTTTCTCTGGAACTGTAACACTGCAATGCTGATAAACTATATTCTGCACTCTGGTATTTTTCTCTTTGCACAACCTGTTGTCCTTTTCTATGTCTTGATTGTATCATGTATAGTATTATCTGATTTGATTGGAAAGCATGTAAAGGAAAGCTTTTCACTGTATCTCCGTACACATGTCAATAATAAATCAATGCTGAGACAGAGAATAGCAAATTAGAAGTAGACATCAATAAACAGTAGTTTATAGTGGTTCTTTAGTTTAAACCAGCATCTGCAGTTCCTTCGTACTCAATAAACTGTAGGATAGCCATATAGTAAACAAACACATTTTTAAACAAATATCTGTAAGGAATGATATCTGGGTAAGAAAAGCAGAATTACTGAAGAAGAAAACCAGTAATACAAAAGAAATACAGTAAATGGATCTAGGAGGTAAATACACACATCACTCAAAGTTATGGCACAGGTTAGTGGAGCCATAAAACAAACCAGACATCAGGATTTATGTTCAGAGTAATGGAACCAAAACCTGTAGAATCTCTGCTAAACTTCTATACAAGCTCAGTTTACAACGTAGTCAGGGCATTCTATGACGTTTTGGTTACCACATACCAGCAGTTAATGAATTTAAATCCAAGTTATTAAATAACTTGAAAGAATCAGTCTATTTAAAAGGCAATGGATTGTTATGAAAGCTCCGCCTGGTTCACAATCCTTGTAATATTTTTAATTATTTAACTTTTCCAGTGTTTGCAGTTTATGTGTGGCAGACATTCACTGGTTGACAGAGGGTTTCTGGGCCAGGAATGTTCTGGACGTCCTGACATCTTTTGAGGTGCTGTTGTTCAGAGCTTGTCCCTTGGAACCAGGACAGTCTAGACAGTGGAGAACAGCTTTCCAGCTCCAGTGTTTTAGTTTAGTTTAGTTTAGAGATACAGCACGGAAAGCGGCCCTTCGGCCCACTGAACCTGTGGCGACCAACGATCACTCGCACACACTGGGGACAATTTACTGAAGCCAAATAATCTACAAACCAGGGTACATAAAAGGCTGGAGAAACTCAGCGGGTGCAGCAGCATCTAAGGAGCGAAGGAGATAGGAGACGTTTCGGGTCGAGACCCTTCTTCAGAATGGTCAGGGATCAGGGAAACGAGAGATATATACGGTGATGTGGAGAGATAAAGAACAATGAATGAAAGATATGCAAAAAAGTATCGATGATAAAGGGAACAAGCCATTGTAAGCTGTTTGTAGTGTGAAAATGAGAAGCTAGTGCGACTAGGGTGGGGGAGAGTGATAGAGAGAGAGGAAATGCCAGGGCCCGAGGGCTGAGGGAGAGGTCGGAAGGGGAGGAGACAGCAAGGGTTAACAGAATTGAGAAAATTCAATGTTCAAGGCCAGAGGATGCAGACTCCCCAAGCAGAATATGAGGTGCTGTTCCTCCAACTTGCATTGTTGCTCACTCTGGCCGTGGAGGAGGCCCAGGACCAAGAGGTCGGATACGGAATGGGAGGGGGAGTTGAAGTGCTGAGCCACCGGGAGGTCGGTTTGGTTATTGCTGATCGAGCGGAGGTGTTCGGCGAAACGATCGCCAAACCTCCGCTTGGTCCCACCGATATAGATCATCTGGCATCTGGAGCAGCGGATGCAGTAGATGAGGTTGGAGGAGGTGCAGTTGGTTTGTAGTGGATGTCGGTCAGGAGTGTATCGCCTGCAATAGAGATGGTGAGGCCCATTTCCGACATTTCCCCACCATTCCTTGACCTCACCATCTCTATTGCAGGTGATACACTCCTGACCGACATCCACTACAAACCAACTGACTCCCACAGCTACCTGGACTACTCTTCCTCCCACCCTGCTTCCTGCAAGGATTCCATCCCCTATTCCCAATTCCTCCGTCTACACTGCATCTGCTCCCAGGATGAGGTGTTCCACACCAGGTCATCACAAATGGCCTAATTCTTCAGACAACAGGGATTCCCCTCCCCCACAATAGATGAGGCTCGCACCAGGGTCTCCTCCATACCCCGCAACACTGCCCTCTCTCCCCAATTCCCCCATTCGCAACAAGGGCAGAGTCCCCCTGGTCCTCACCTTTCACCCCACCAGCCGGCAAATACAACACATAGTCCTCCGCCGGTTTCGCCACCTCCAACGTGACCCCTCCACTCGCTACATCTTCCCATCTTCCCCCCCCCCCCGTCTGCCTTCCGCAAAGACTGCTCCCTCCGCAACTCCCTTGTCAATTCTTCCCTTCCCTCCCGCTCTACCCCTTCCCCGGACACTTTCCCTTGCAACCGCAAGAAATGCTACACTTGTCCCTTCAGCTCTCCCCTCCACTCCTTTCAGGGACCCAAGCAGTCCTTCCAGGTCCGACAGAGGTTCACCTGCACCTCCTCCAACCTCATCTACTGCATCCGCTGCTCCAGATGCCAGATGATCTATATCGGTGGGACCAAGCGGAGGCTTGGTGATCGTCTCGCCGAACACCTCCGCTCGGTCCGCATTAACCAACCCGACCTCCCGGTGGCTCAGCACTTCAACTCCCCCTCCCATTCCGTATCCGACCTCTTGGTCCTGGGCCTCCACCACGGCCAGAGTGAGCAACAATGCAAGTTGGAGGAACAGCACCTCATATTCTGCTTGGGGAGTCTGCATCCTCTGGGCTTGAACATTGAATTTTCTCAATTCTGTTAACCCTTGCTGTCTCCTCCCCTTCCGACCTCTTCCTCAGCCCTCGGGCCCTGGCATTCCCTCTCTCTCTATCTCTCTCCCCCACCCTAGTCGCACTAGCTTCTCATTTTCACACTACAAACAGCTTACAATGGCTTGTTCCCTTTATCATCGATACTTTTTTGCATATCTTTCATTCATTGTTCTTTATCTCTCCACATCACCATATATATCTCTCGTTTCCCTGATCCCTGACCAGTCTGAAGAAGGGTCTCGACCTGAAATGTTTCGACTATCTCCTTCGCTCCTTAGATGCTGCTGCACCCGCTGAGTTTCTCCAGCCTTTTGTGTACCCTCGATTCTCCAGCATCTGCAGCTCCTTCTTTAACACTTAGCCTACAAACCAGCATGTCTTTGGAATGTGGGTGGAATCTGGAGCACCCGTGGTGACCCCAGGCGGTCACGGAGAAAACGTGCAAACTCCGTGCAGACAGCACCCGTAATCAGGATAAAACCTGAGACTCTGGTGCTGTAAAGGTCTGTCCCACTTTCCCGAGTTACTCACGAACTCTCCCGAAGTTTCCCCTTGATTCGAACTCGGGGAATGTCGGGTAATGTTGATAGCGAGTCCGTAGGAGCCCGTAGGAGTCCGTAGATGTTTCGTAGCGGCTCGTAATGCCAGCCGTAGGAACTCGGGGCATCAGGTAAATCAGGACGTTTTTTCAAAATGTTGAAAAATGTCCACGAGTTAAAAAAATAGCCCCGAGTACTTACGAATGGCTATTACCGCAATTCTCTGAGTTCGAATCAAGGTGAAAACTCGGGAGAGTTTGTGAGTAACTCGGTAAGTGGGTCAGGGCCTTTAGGCAACATCTCTACCGCTGCACCACTGTGCCACCCTTAGGCATCTTTGTAGATTTTGGAAAGGTTTAGTTTGGAGATACAGCGAGGAAACAGGCCCTTTGTCTGCACCGACCTGCGATCACGTGTACACAAGTTCTATCCTACACACTGGGGACAATTTCCAGAATAAATGTTTTGAAAAAATGTTTATAAATTATAGTTTGCTGTAAGTGTCAGAAAAAATATTGCTTAGTTTGGAAAAAAAGACACAAAGTGCTGGATTAACAAATTAAATCTCCATAGACATAAAAGAGCAGTGGTTAAATCAGAGGCAGATACAGTCAGCATTTTCATAAACTGGATATTCAAAAATATTTCTTCAAAAACCTATTCATTATATGTAATTGCATTTCTACAGTGCTGCTGCATCCATTGAAATGTAGCAGGATCAATCATTTAAAAAAAGAAAAATCAGCAAAAAATGGCAAGGCATTTAAATACTTGCAGCAAGAATATTTTCTCGCATTTTTCCCGGCATAATTGCATCAATGCTAAATGAATGGAATTGGCACCAGTGAGAAGTAAGAGAACAAATTGTTACTGTCAGAAAGAAGGTAAGGATGAAGGGGGTAATTATTAAAAGAGCAGTGGACAGAATGGGTGCCAAAAGCAGCAGGACTGCGGTTCAGTGAAGTATCCTGTTGCATTCGAAGTAAAGCAGAGGGAAGCGAGTTTTGGAGGTGTGTTAGTGTTAGAATTGGTTTGTCGGACAGGAACTTTATGAAGACATGGACTGAAGTGAAATCCCACAGATGGACTGAAGGGGAATTCCTTAGTTCCAAGAGTCCCTCATTGGAATTCCCCACCCTATGATCTGGAGGTCAAAGTAAACATTGAGGCCAACAGCTTCCCTGTGGCTCTCAGCAGTAGTATTATGATGATCTACTTCAACTTCCTGAGCCTTGTACTTTATGCCTCTATTTATAAAGCTCGGAATTCTGTCCACTGCACAGAATGAAAGCACAGTCTTTTAGCCAGAGGAGGGGAATCAAGAAACAGAGGACATAGGATTAGGATAGTAAGATTAAATGAGAACTTACCAGTTTGAAGTTTGATCTTGATGTTATGAGGAGTTACGTTGGTGATTGCGTGAAGAAGCCCAGCCAGTCCGCATGCGTCTCAATCTTCAAAGCAGCGGTATGAAATCACAGATAACCAAAATCAAAGTAAACATAGTAAGATTAGCAACCTGACAACTACCAGATGATCTTTATGAGAGAGGGTTGGGCGTGGAGGACACGTTATCACCAACATAACTCCTCATAAAATCAAGATTAAACTTCAAACTGGTAAGTTCTCATTTAATCTTACCATTTTATTTCGGAGTCACGTGAGTGATTCCGTGAAGGGTTCAAAGGCCTGTGATTTCATGCTGCAGATCGAAATCTCGGCGTCTCACTGCATCGATTGACTCAGGATGAGTGAATAATTAAAAAAACGCATTAATTCAAATGATTGATTCAAATGTATTAATGGTTTACGTTAATAAATAAATCAATAGCAACCCCTGTATCTCAGGGGAGGCTAAAGTGGACGCAAAACAGAATGGGCAAAACCCCGGGTCAGTAACCGGCCTATGGTTAAAAATAAATAAAAAATCAATTCAGTTGCCCATCCTGCGAGGATATGGTCGATGGGAATGCCCATTGCCCACGCTGCTGATGTTGATGCTGCCCTGGTGGAATGAAATATACAATCGTCAGTGTTAATACCTGCATAAACCAGAACCTGCTGCAGCCACCTTGAAATAGTCTGAACCGACCTTTTCTTATGTGGTTGTTTGTTGCTTAATAAACAATGCCGATTCCACACTTCTTAGGATTCTGGTGGCCTTGATATAATATAGCAATCCTGTCCTCCCACATAGACGCGAGTCCGTGGGGTATCCGAAACATGATCTTAATCCTGCCACCCCTGGTCTGCTCTGCTTGTGTAGATCAGAAATGAAAAAATGTAATGGCACCTGCAGCCAATTCCATCCTATCTAGCCACAGCGTTTGTAATGTTTGCCCTCGTTGTGCTGATATTAGTGTCATGACTAAGGATGTAGCTGGAACCTCCTAGTGAAGTAATGTTAACACATTTTCAATATCCAAACTGCATATTCTTGTAGTGGGAGAACTTGTGTCAAGATCTCTTTTACAACCCGATATCCGGGGTTAACCTGACAGAGTGGTTCCCGTTTGCTGCAGCTGTAGTGGCTCTATAACTGAATTATTGTCAAAGACCATTTAAGAATGAACTGGAAGACGTCAGTAATCTGTACTGTATTAAATGTAACATTAACATTTAAACAAAACCACTTCCGATCCCCTCAATAGGAATATACTGCTATTTTGGCTGCTATCCCTGCACTCTGTAGTGAGCACATCCATGGCTTGATGTGACAACCTGAGCCGTAAGTCAACATGGCTGCTTAGTAAGTCCGACAGTACGAAACCTAAAGCAAGGTCTTGCTGACTGTTTTAAGACCCGACTAATGAGGCAAAATGGAGGAAGACATAAAAGAACATTCCTCCTTTTTGTAGCGAGAATGTATTTCTCCGCACCGTTGTGCCACATATTTTTGCAATCAGTGAATAAACATGAAACCAACATATCGATATTTGATGCAGCATTGAACCATACTTTCATAATACTTTGAGATCCAATACCTATTCTGTGTTGTCATCGATCTGAACTGGATGATACACCAGTGGCAGAGGAGATTAGGTAAATTATTACAGGATACTTGTACTTGATTGCCATGTGATTAACATATGCCACCACCATAGTGTAGCAACTTGAAGTTGAGCATGTAGATTATGTATATTCGCTCAATAGCCCCTTACGCATGGGGTGCACCTAGTGGATATATTTAGTTGATAACAACAACTGAAGAATTGGTCACATGCAAATCTCCACTACCTCCAACTAGAGATGGTATTCGGAACTTCTCACCTTAGAGCCCTAGCATCAGTTTGTAATAACTGAATTCGACTGACCAAACTACTGGAGTAACGCTGAATACTGTTTGTTCATCATTGTGACTGAGGTAGCTTCAGCTGATAATAGCATAAGGTTGTTAACAATGGTCTACATGTCCTTTGAGAGGTTGCTACTTTGCACGATGTCAGTTCCTTGATTAGCACAGCTGAATTACAGCTAATGTATTGCCAATTACTCTTGATGAAATAGAAGTCAATTTTATAACAGGTTGCTAATAACTTCACAGGGTGGAGTCATAGGCTAATTAATAGTTAAAGGTAAATCCCAATGACCAACAACCAGTTTATCCCTTCTGCGATGTTTTACTGTTATTAGTACAGTTATATTGTCTTTGATAACCTCTGTAATGAGAACTGCATAGAATGGATCTTTGAGACTCTTATGAATCTGTTGTTAGTCAGGAAAAGACTTTTTCATATTCAGAAAGTTCATATGCGACAATCTCCATTTTCCATAATAAACAGGCCACTCCTGCCTTATTCCGTGGGTGCTTTGCATGAGAACTCGGGCCCGAATTCTGAACCTTATCTTCAAAGACAACCCTGGCCATAATCCAAACTTGCTTGGAATGCAAGTACTGTGCCTCTAAGCAGATGTTTTTGTCCTTTGTTTGTTGTACAAACAAGTGTAAATTTTACAACTTGTGAGTGGTGCACGTACCCATGTTTTGGAAGTGCCAGACCCACTTTGTTAAGTAGGGTTGGTAGGGTGCATAGAACTTCTGCCCAGCTATCATGCTGCCCCCAGCTCCAGTGAACCGCCTACTGCTGATTAGCACCTGGGGTGCGTTCTGAAATGATGAACCTTTGCCCGCCGTTGGCCTTAATTGATTCATTTGCCAGGTTTTCTCCCCTGTTGAATAGGCCTACCTGAATAACAGATTCGGCGGCTGGCTCTCACAACCCCCTGTTGGCGCTGTTCACTGCCGGCACATATGTGCTCCAGTATGTTCCATCGACTTCTTTAGAGCCTGGAGTCAGTTATATCTTGACCTTTCACACTCCCTTCCTCAGAGAGGGCGATTCGTAGGCAGCCCTAAACAGGCGCTGCCGTAGGCCGCAGGATACCTATGCTGAAAGGAACCCATTGGACCTATACCCGAATAGAACATTCTGCTGGGATGACAACTTTGTTGTCAGGAAAAGGTACCTCTGACACGTGCCCTTCACCCCTTGGGGTATGCCCCACGGCCATACCCTGAGACTCAGCGGCAGCAGGAAACTGACCTGTCTTGGTCACCGCCTCCAAGAGGGAGACCTGTAGCAACTCTGTCAACTGGCGCTGCTGGTGCGGCCTGCAGAGATGGAACATCTGGCTCAACCTACCATCAGAGTTTGGGTCAGAACTAAGATGACCCATGGTTCGTGCCTCCTCATCCATGAGGGTGCTATCAAACAGCTCTCTACTAGGTTCTGCTGGCGCCTTTTTGTTCAGGGTGGCGCTGACACTTCTCCTGCTGGCGTGTACCCTGCTGTAGCACTGTATGCAATAGTTGCTGCATTTGGGATAGTCGTTTCAAACGCACTATCCAGCCCCGGTGAGGAATCATCCCCCGACTCCGTGGGCCTATTATTTTGCTATCTGGCCCCGGCAGGGAATCTTACCCCAATTCCGTGGGCCCAGCAGACTTATGTGTTACTTTGAGCAACCCTGTCCCAGGCGTTGCGTCTCGTAGATGGCCCGTCGCTGCTGCGCGGCTTTTGACAAATGAAGCAACATATATGAAGAAGCCCTGCCAGGCGCTGCTGATGCGGCCTGTCCCATATGCCCGTGCTATTACCAATTTTTAGGCTTTACCAGGCAACGCTGCGTTGTCAGGGAACATGGGGACCATGTAAACTTTATTATTAGAGAAAACCCTTGCAGTTCGTAGAGCGGACCACACTGTGAGCCACTGACCGCACTGCAGCCTCTGGCGTTACTTACTTGCCATTCCACGGGCGCTGCTGACTGGTCAGCGGCTTATCTCCCATCTTTTGCGGTTAGGCCGGGGCAGTTAACCAGCTCATATATGAAGAGAGGCCCTGCCAGTAAGTAAAAACGAACTTACCTTTTGTTTAACTGACGCAGGCCTGCCCATATGCCAGTCTGGTGTTGCGTGCGGCTATTGCGGACAGCTTCTTCACGGTGTAGGCTCACAAAAGAAGAAATGGGCATGCTGGAAAATCATAAGGAGCGAGATGACAGATTGATGGGACCAAATGGGGAAAAATAATCTCTAGGGAAAAAAATCCCCACAAGTGCATTTCAGTAATAATATTTAAGTTTTATAGCATCAGGTTGTTCATATTTTTATATTTTATTTTGTTTTATTATAGTGTCATTTACTGGACTATATAAAACAAAATAGCACTATTTTAGAGATTATTTTTCCCCATTGGGTCATCTCGCTCCTTCTATTTCATGTGCTGCCTCGTTGGTGGGAATCTTGCTCAGATGTTTCCCTCCTAGTGTTGTTGGCTCTGTAGATTGACCCAGTGAACACAGCCCCGAAACCAGCACACAATTTTAAAATGAAGGGCATACACTCTGGAGGAATAAATGAATCATTGCCATTCCTATGCAAGTCCCTCGCTTGTTGCTGCAAGCATTATATAAAAGCTTTGTGTTGCATGCTATCCAGTCAGTGGAAAAACTATACATGATTACAATCGAGCTGTCCACAGTGTACAGATACAGGATAAAGGAAATAAAGTCCGATTAAAGATAGTCCAAGGATCTCCAATGAGGTAGATGGGAAGTCAGGCCCGCTCTTTATTCGGTGATAGGATGGTTCAGTCGTCTGATAACAGCTGGAGAGAAATTAGAGAATCTGGAGGTGTGCATTTTTAGTCTTCTGTACCTCTTGCCTGATGGGAGAGGGGAGAAGAGGGAGTGACAGGGTTGAAGATTTGTCCTTGATTATGCTAGTGGCCTTGCCGAGGCAGCGTGGCGATTAAATGAAGGCAATGGAAGGGAGGTTGATGTTGGGGTAGTCTGGGCTGCATCTACAATTCTCTGCAATTCTTGACGGTTTTGGATGGAGCTGTTCCCAAATCATGAATGAAATACAGAACAACAAGGGTGCGGCTGAATGGAGAATTTAATACACACGGACTTGAAAATAAACTTTTTTGAATTAAAGTCTTTTATAATTTCAATCCTACACTAACTCAGAAATTACTGAATTAACATAGCAATAGCAATTGAATTTAATGCAAACTGTTAAAATGTTATAATGTAATAACGTATTATAATGATTGACTGTCCGGGGAGGGGCTAAATATAAGGAAATAGATAATTAACATACTAAAAAAAATAACATATAATATATTAGGATCCAGTTCCAGTTATGCTCAGGAGGAGGTGAGAAGATTCAGTCCCTTGGCAAACAGCCAGGAGTCTGATTCTGGTTAACCCCTTCCAACCAGCAGTTTATTATTACTGAATGTGAAGCAAATGTAAAAACTGTTAGCATAAAGTAAATGGTAGATAATCTGAAGACTTAATCAGATAAGACTTATTTAGATATATATTTATATTGTAATTTTGTTATATATAATTTGGTTTTGAATTTGCCCCTCCTCCCTTTTGCAAGATTTGTCAAGGGAGCGGAGCTAAATGTATATTAACAACAACAGAAGTCAATAAATTTGTAACTACCACCATTAGGTGTCTATTTTGTTACAGTGTCCTTATTTTTAGACACTGTAATATCACTTTAAAAAAAAAATTGTCACTTTATTTCACACTTTTTTGTCTTTTTGCTTAAGGACAATTTAAAAAGGGATGTAGCAACAAAACCTAATAGCCGCGAATGCTCCCCCAACATCCAGAGTACTGAGGTATTTTGTTGCACCGTATGACTTAAAGGTATCAAAGTAATTTAACATGCAAGACGATAAACAAAATAAATTTGGAGGAATCACATTTTGCAGTTGGAACATAAGGGATGCTAACGAACCAATTAAAAGGGGTAAGATTTTCGCGCAATTGAAATCACTTAATTCAGACATAATTTTCTTACCAGAAACACACCTGAAACTGCAAGCTCAGACTAGATTGAAGGCAAATTGGATAGGTCAAACATATCAGTCTTCATATATCTCTAAATCTAGAGGTACGGCAATTATTATTCGTAAAGGTATACCATTTAAATCAAAGAAAATCATAACAGATAAAGAAGGGAGATATCTCATAGTTACCAGAGAGATCCACTCTACCCCAATCACTATGGTAAATATTTATGCGCCTAATTTTGATAATCCCCATTTTTTTAATAAAATCCTGAATATAATTTCAGAGTTTAATTATCAAAATGTGATAATTGGGGGAGACATTTATTGCATTTTAGATCCTTACCTGGACAAATCAGCACAACAAAAGAGGCGTAACATAAAATCTAAAACTAGTGAACTCCTAAATACATACATAAAAAACACAAATATAACAGTTGTTTGGTAGATCGCTAACCCAGCTGGAAGGGAATACTCATTTTACTCAACAGTACACAAAACGTATTCACGTATCTACTACTTTTTAGTGGACACAAAATTAATTCCTTACACAATGAACCCAAAATATCATAACAGCATCATCTCTGATCACTTCCCGTTAACCTTTTTTTTAAACTAGAAGGAATGCCTAATACAAAATCATTTTGGAGGTTTAATTCTCAAATCTTAAATGATCCACAAGGTGGTATATATCTAAAACAACAGATAGAACTTTTTTTTGAGACCAACGACACCCCAGATATTTCACCCGCTTTACTATGGGAATCTTTTAACGCATTTATCAGAGGTTCTATAATTTCATATCAAGCTTTTCAAAATAAAAAGAACAAGAATGAACAAATGCAGTTAGAAGAACAAACAATTCGACCTAGATAATGCTAAAGAGCCAACTGTAGATAAACATAATAAAATAACAATATTGAATTGGCAGTTGGACATGGAGAGAAGGCAGGTACGGGATACTGAGTTGGATGATCAGCCATAATATTGAATGGCGGTGCAGGCTCGAAGGGCTGAATGGCCTACTCCTGAAATTTAAATTAAACAGAATATTATCTGCAAAGGTTATAAGAATATTTCAAATTGCAAAACAAGAAAATTTTGAATTTGGTGATAAACCACATAAACTTTTGGCACGTCAACTGAAAAAAAAAGAAAAAGATCGTACGATTTTAAAGATTAAATCAGATAAAGGTGAATTGTTAACATTACCTAATGATATTAATAAAAGATTTGCTCAATTTTATCAAAATTTATATACATTTAAAACGTCAGCAGATAGTACTAAAGTTATAGAGTTTTTGGATAACTGTAATCTCCCAAAACTTAATCTGCTCGAACAAGAGGAAATAGGAGCGCAGGTCTCAATTAAGGAAATAGAAGAAACAATAAACTCACTGAAGAATGGCAAAACACCAGGACCGGATGGATTTAGTAATTAATTTTATAAAAGATTTTATGAGATAATTTCACCACGTTTACATAAAATGTATACATATGCTTTCAAAGAACAAACATTACCAGAAACATTAGCAGAATCAACGATTACACTTATACCTAAAAAAGATAAAGATTTAGAAGACCCTGACTCATACAGAGCCTTCACATTGTTAACCACAGATCAGAAAATATTCGCGAAAACATTAGCAAGAAGATTAAGTAAATATGTTAGCAAATTAATAAATGCGGATCAAACGGGGTTTATACCCAAGATATAATCATGCAATCATTTGAGACATCTGTTTAATATAATGCAATCATATAAAACTGAAGAACAAGACTTGTCAATTATTTCATTGGACGCAGAAAAAGCATTCAATCAAGTGGTATGGGACTACCTCGTTAAAGTATTGCAAATATTTCAAATGGGAGAGAATTTTATCTCATGGGTAAAACTATTATATGACAGGGCGACTGCTAGAATATTAACTAATAATATGTTGTCTCCGAAATTTCAATTATCCAGGGGCAATAGACAGGGATGCTCACTATCACCTCTGCTATTTGCTCTTCTAATAGAACCTCTAGCTGAAAGCATTAGAACACATCTGACTATCCATGGTTATAATACAAAATACTCAAATAACAAAATATCATTATACGCAGATGATGTACTACTGTATATTACAAAATCGCAAAACAGTATACCAAATATATTAAATCTAATAGAGGAATTTGGATCCTTTTCAGGATACAGAATAAATTTGAATAAAAGTGAAATTATGATGATAAAATCTCAAGACTCGACACACGTGTTAAAATTCCCTTTTAAAATTGCTACAGAAAAATTTAAATACTTGGGAATTGAAATCACCAGAAAATATAAATCTTTATTTAATGCAAAATATATGCCCCTACTTACTAAATTAAACGCCCTGATTAAATTTAGGAAAACTCTTCCGATGTCTTTAATAGGCCGAATAAATGCTATAAAAATGATCTTCCTACCATAAATTTTATATTCATTTCAATCGATACCAATATACTTACTTAAAAAGTTTAAAAAAAAACTGGATTCTGATATCACAAATTTTATATGGGACTATAAATCCCATACAATTCAAAGAAGACATTTGTGCAAACCTAAACAATTGGGTGGATTAACACTCCCTAATTTTTTGTATTATTATTGGGCAGCAATTGTCAAAAATGTGATTCACCTGTTGGACAATTCTGCCCAATGGGTGGATTGGATAGTAATGGAGAGAGAGGATTGCTCCCCTTTTAATATAGGACCGATCCTTCTCTCACCAATAAAACTGAATAATACAATATACAGTAAAAATCCAATTATTCATAGTACTATTAGAATTTGGAAACAAATAAAATTAACCCTTAAATTAAGAAATCTATCGCTTTTCTCTCCCATAGTTAATAATCCATCGTTTAAACCATCCACTATTGATAAATCATTTACACATTGGGAAAGAATAGGAATTAAAACGTTTGGAAATGGAAATGTATGAAAATTGATTTTGTTTTAATCTTTCCAACAACTACAACTTAAATACAATCTGAGAAGTAATCAATATTTTAAATATTTTCAAATCCGTGATTATTTGAAAAAATGTACACAAGAATACCAAAATTTGACTCCAGACCTATTAGACGAAGCTATGAATAGAAAGGCAGACTCAACTAATTTAATATCATACTTGTATAATATCATCCTAAATATAGAAATACCATCATCCGATAGAATTAGAAGAGATTGGGAACAAGAACTAGCTATAAAAATCTCGAAAGAGAGTTGGGATAAACGCTTGCTATATGTGCATAAATGCTCGATCAATGTAAGACATATTCTAATCCAATTTAAAACCCTACACAGATTATATTATTAGAAAACTAAAATAAGTAAAATCTTTCCAAATGTTTCACCCATTTGTGATAAATGTCTATCTTAAGAAGCAACTATAGCACATTCCTTTGTTTTTTGCATAACAATCCAAACATTTTGGAATTAAATTTTGAAATTTTTACAAAATTATTTAAAATAAAACTGAAACCGAATGCAAAATTGATTATTTTTGGAACAATGGAAGTCGGCTTTGAGCTGACTTCATTCCAAAAGAGTTTCCTTAATTATGGCTTAATAATGACAAAAAAACTCATACTTAAATTCTGGAAAAACGCTCCCACACCAACGGTAAAAATGTGGATTTCAAATATGTCCGAAATGTTACACCTCGAAGATATGAGATTCGTCCTAGCAGGCAAATCAGTCCAATTCCAAAAGATTTGGTCTCCATTTATCGACTTATTACAAGCATAGGGTGCAACATAACTTTGAAAATAAACGGTTTCAGGACCTGGTGAGGGGTGTGTAAAGATACAAAGTAGATACATCCCCTTTATCTTATCTTATTTTCTTATATTTTCTTTTTTACATTTTTCTCTTTCCTTTTTAAAAACAAATGTTTTATTCTCTCTCGTGTTCTACGTCTCTACGGGTTCTTCCTTTTCACGTTTTCACGCACTTACTATCTTATCTAACTTTCTCTATTTTTCTTCTTCTTAAAGTTTAAAACAAGAAGTGGTACATGAAATGTATTAGGTTATTTTTGGCTGTAAGGTACATTACTTCTAATAAAAATAAATAAATTAATTAAAAAAAAACCAAATCATGTTGCGATGCATCCTGATAAAATGCTTTCGAAACGGCGCATCTTTGGGAGTTGGTGAGATTTGCTCGGGACATGCCGAACTTCCTAAGCTCTCTAAGGAAGTAGAGGCATTGGTGTGCTTTCTTGGTCATTGCTTCGATATGGCTAGTCCAGGACAAGTTGCTAGTGATATTACTCGATTAAATCTGGATGATTTGTTTTTTAATTATAAGAAACTAAATTCCCTTGACCCTAGACCAAATGTGTTGGCTGAAACTGACCTGATTGGCAGCCATTTGCAGCTCAGGTTATTTTGGACATGCAGGCATGTTAAACCTGCAGCACATCCAATGACAGAACAGCGACATGATAATCCATTGCACCCAATCCTTTCATATGGCAGCAGAGGAGGGATAGCATTCCAACTGTGTCCTGTTTAACTTGTAGATACTTGCAACTTGCAGATACTGGTTTATAAAATAATCACAAAGTGCTGGAATAACTCAAACATTTTAGGCAGCGTATCTGGAGTACATGGTTAGGTAACTTTAGACTTGATGTAGGTGGCTCAGCTGGTAGTTCTGCTGCCTCACAGTGCCACGGACCCAGGTTCGATCCTGACCTAGGGTGCTGTCAGTGTGGAGTTTGTACATTCTCCCTGGGTTTTCATCGGTTTTCTCCCACATCCCAAATATGTAAGGGTTTGTAGATTATTTGGCCTCTGTAAATCACCCCTAATGTGTAGGGACTGGCTGAGAAAGTGGGATAACATAGAATCAGTGTGAACGGGTGATCGATGGCTCCCTGGACAGTGGGATGGAAGGCATGTTACCATGCTGTATCTTCAGATATTAGACTTTAGACTTTAGAGATACAACGCAGATACTCGCCATTCGGCCCACCGAGTCCACTCCAAACAGCGATCACCCCTTTCTAGCACCAGCACCATCCTACACACACTGGGGACAATTTACAGAGTTTCTTTTACCAAAGTCTATTAAGCTACAAACCTGTACGTCTTTGGATTGTGGGAAGAAATCTGAGCACAAGGAGAAAACACATGCGGTCACAAGGAGAATGTACAAGCACCACGCAGACAGCAGCCGTAGTCAGGATCGAACCCGGGTTTCTGGCATTGTGAGGCAGCAACTCTACCTCTGCGCTACTGTGCCACAATAAAAAAAACGTACTTTGTTTCCCTTTCCATGGGTGCCGCCTGACTTGCTGGGTGTTTCCAATGTGTTCTGTCTTTGCAGCCGCAAAGAGATGCACACTAAATAGTTACACAGAACATTTTCAAGGGAAACTGGCCAGGGAATAAAATGGGAGATTAACTTGCAGTTGGCCATTTGTACATTGCCCAAAAAGCCAACCTTTACCAAAACAGCACCTTCATTTTATTATTCTCCCTGCACATTATTTGCCTGCACCTGATGCTTTTCATTATTTGCCTGCGCCTGATGCAAGCCTGATATATATGGGCAACTAAATCAATCTGTATAGAATTTATAATCATGTTGATGAATTATATGTCAAATAGTTCAACTGCAGCAGCAAGCAGAGTGATTCATTAAGCAACATTTATGTTGCCTTCATCTATTAAAGTAAACATGCCTTTAAAATATGTGACTCATGAATTCATGAGTATGAACGCTTTAGCTTTTAAGCTACTGTATTTGCAATGCTCTGTTAATCAAGTTCTCTCTCTCTCTCTCTCCCTACTTAGTGGCATTCGTCAATCTTATAATTAAATGGAGATTGCTTAAGATTTATATTGTTGTCATGAAATAAGTCAAACATTGGACACAGGAATTGAAGTCACAGACCACTTCAGGGAGGTAGACAATCCTGTCTGAAATGTTTGCATGTGCAAACAGGAAAATCCATGTTCATTAAAATAAGCATGGTTGAGCTCGTCAACGACTCCACTGGACTAAGTATCATTGCGGCTGCCGATTTCAACGAAGGAATAAGGATATTGCAAAAGCAGAACAATTTTAAACATGGTCTAAAATGTTCTGCTCTGAAGACTTCAGACTTTAGAGATACAGTGCGGACACAGGCCCTTCAGCCCATCGAGTTCACACTGACCAACGATCACCCAGTACACCAGGAATAGTTTAGTTTAGTTTAGATAAACAGCGCAGAAACAGGCCCTTCGGGATCGAACACGGGTCTCTGACGCTGCAAGCGCTATAAGGCAGCAACTCTATCGCTGCGCCACCGTGGCCGCCCACAGTCTATCTTACACACTAGGAACAATTTGCATTTTATGCAGAAGCCAATTAACCTGCAAACCTGTATGTATTTTGCAGTGTTGGAGGAAACCAGAGCACCTGGAGAAATCCCTTGCAGTCATGGGGAGAATGTATAAACTTGGTACTGAGCAAGACCATTGTCAGATTTGAACCCAATCTCTGCCGCTGTAAGGCAGCAACTCTACCATTGAACCAGCCACTGTGCAGCCTTTGGTTAAAAACTATATTTTAGTACATTATAATAAAGCCATTGTCCTTAGAGCTTACTTTAACTGTTGTCATATCAGATAGTTTAATGGAGTGAGCTTGCATAACAACAGTGTGTAATATGTGGGGATAGACCCGACAATGACTTTGCCTGTACCAGCCAGCAAAGTGACCGCTAGAGTTATCACAGTTATAGATTCACAGCATGGAAACAGGCCCATCCATCCAATTTTCCCACACCAAGCATCATGTCCCATCTACACTACTCACCTGCCTCTGTTTGGCCCATATCCGTCTAAACCTGTCCTATCCATCTACCTGTTGAAGTTGCATAGTGGTCTCATCATCATCTACCTCAGAACTCAGTGCAGAGGAGTGGAAACAAAACTTCTTGCAATCCAAGAGCCTTCCTGAGAAGCGAAAGATGAACTGCCAAGGAGTAAAAATTTTTACAGGAGCTGTAAAAATAATCCCACCATATTGAGAAATGAAAAATTTGTATTAAAATGGAGGTAACGTGGCGAGTTAACAGATCTGAAGACTGACAGAGCGTGATGAAGCGCACAGAGACAACATGCATAATTATGCATAAAATACCTATGAATGCTCTGCAAACTGCACAAGAGTAATTACAAACAGCTTACCTGGAGAGCACGAGAGTAAATAAGGACTTTGTTTGCAGAATGACCGCTAATAAGAAGTTTCTGTTTCAGCACCTACTTTCCTGTGAAAAAGAATGGATGGAAGAAAATTATGTGCTTTTACTTACAAACTTCAGCACTGTTTTAATTCGGAGTCATGTGAGTGACTACGTGAAGAAACCATCAGCCCCGCATGCACGTCATTAAGTCAAACGCATGGCGCTCTGACTGGATGATGGCGTGTCGCTCCTCCAGCGGTAAGTTTAAAAGGCCTCCAGGTAAGTTCTTGAACTTAGTCTGCGGTCGTTCTTTTTTTTCTTCTGTCTTGTTACAGCAAGAACACCATGGATAAGGCGAGGGTGATGTCTCGATGGGCTGCAGGGAGAACTGCTTCCGAAGACCGTGGCAGTGCGGTCAGCGGGCGGCAGTCCGTTTCACCATCGCAGTCGCTGACTCCACAGCCAGCGACCCCAGGCTCGGTGCCCATGGACAGCACTTTGGCTACCCCTTGGGTCAGGAAAGCCAAGTGCAAGTCCAACAGGCCAGTCGACTCGGACGAGTCCGGCCGGGAGGGTTCGCCTCCTAGAGCGGGAAACGTCGGCGGACTCCTTTCCCACATGGAGCATCTTATGGAGAAGATGCTCCAACATGATGTGCTCCTTGGTCAGGAGGCATATCACAGCGGGCTCCGAGGGCCCACTGAAGCGCCTGGTGCAGGGCTGCAATATGTGTCCCCATCCGAGGATGGGAGTATAGACCACCAGTCCTGGGAGGACCGCTCGGTGCGAGACCCGTGGGAAGCAGAGGTGCCGACCATGGTCTCGAAATTTGCAGTGCCGTCACTGGTTGGGGAGCCGCTGGGAGAAGAGCAGGCGGCCAGCATTAATTACCTCGCTTCCCACCAGCTTCAGGAACAAGTCTTGATGGAGACAGTCATGAGGTACCACGCTCCCAGCAACTGTGCTGCCCTCAAGATATCGGTGGTGAACAGTTCCATCTGGAGCTACATCGGTGGCAGCATAAAGGCCCAAGAGGTCAAACTACAAATAATTGTAAACCTGCTGGCATCGGGGTTGACAGCATTCGCCTGATCGGTAGACGGCTGCGCATTATCAGAGGCTCCACGGGACGCAATGGCATTGTTGTGCAAAGCACAATTCGAAATTAATTGCGTTCGTAAGAATGCCATTCGTCCTGTTCTCAACCCCAAGTTTGCGGGGTTGTGTAAGGCCAGTAATGTGCAGCCGCCCAATTTACTGTTTAGAGAAGACCTGTCCAGGCAGGTGAAAGACTTGGACGACGAGTCGAAGGCTGTGGGGTTACTTCGGGCTCCACCACCAAACAGACAGTAGTCATTTCAACGCCAGCACCCCTATGACTCGACAAGCACAAGACCAGCTGCGGAGACCACCTCCAGCTTGAAGACCCATAGAACCGGCCGGAAGTCTTTTTTAGGACATGGCCCAAACCGGCCGACAGCCAAAATGCGCAGCTGGCGCACAAGCAGCACCTCAACTCCCCAAACATCGGGGAAGGAAATAAATGTCCAGAATCCACCGACTAACACGGAGGTAGGTGGGTCTGGGTCTCAATGTAACATACCGGGTGTGGGTTCATTGCATGTTGGTGGCAGGTTACGTTTCTTTTTGCATGAGTGGCGGTGGATAACTTCTGACTTGTTCATACTGCGCAGCATAGATGGGTTCAAAATTGAATGTGCGGACTCTCTCCCACCCACGCAGCATGCTCCAAACCGTACCTTTGCTCGTTCAAATCGGGATGGTTTGGAAGTTCAGGCTGAAATTGAAACGTTAAGTGCTAAAAGAGTGATTGAAAAAAACAGTCATGAACCTCATGAATTTGTATCCAATATTTTCACCAGGGAAAAGAAGGATGGGGGGGTACCGCATCATTTTGGACTTAACCCAACTTAACACCTTTGTGCAGTACAAACATTTCAAAATGGAAAGTTTTGTGACTGCAAAACAGTTAATTTCCAGGGGATGTTACATGGCATGTATTGATCTTAAAGATGCTTATTATTCTGTACCTGTTCACAAGGATCACAGAAATTACCTGAAATTTAAATGGATGGGGCAGCTATGGGATTTTAAAGTGTTGCCGAATGGGTTAACCTCAGCTCCCAGGTTATTCACAAAAATATTGAAACCTGTTCTTGCTCTATTAAGAGAGCAGAAACACATAGTAATGGCTTATTTGGACGATATCCTCATAATAGAGAAAACTATCGAATTGGCTATTTTGGCGGTCTCAGCCACCAAACTTGTGTTTGAGCATTTGGGGCTCCTAATTTTCACCCAGTAAAATCCAGGTTGAACCCATCCAGGGTTATGGATTATTTGGGATTTACTATTAACTTCAATCACCTGTTGGTCACTTTGCCTGAGGGCAAGAGATTGAAGTTAATAGAAGCCTGCAATTATCTTATTACACAGCAGCTGCCTTCAATTCGACAAGTAGCAAGCTTGATTGGAAAATTGGTGGCTGCATTTCCAGCAGGCAAATATGGGCCTTTGCACTATCAGCAATCACAAAGAGCAAAGGTGCAGGCACTCAAAAATAATTTCGGCCACTTTGACAGAACGATGCAATTACCGGCCGAAGCCATTGATGAGCTACAGTGGTGGAAAGCCAAAATTGTCCATTGTTCTGGCAATATTTCAATTGAAAGCCCTTCTGTTGTTTTACAGACTGACACCAGTTCTCTGGGGTGGGGCGCCACTGACACCATTTCTAGCTGAAGTGGCAGATGGAAAATGCATGAGATATCTTTTCTGCAGTTGCTTCGTGTTAACTATTTGGAATTGCTCGCAGCCTCTTTATGGTCTGAAAGCTTATTGTGCACACATGCACCATGTGCATGTTCAATTACAGATAGATAACACCACAGCAGTGGCATACATCAATCACATGGGTGCTATCAAGTCAGTATCCTGTGATAAATTGTCATGCCTCATTTGAAACTGGTGTATCATTCGACATATTTGGGTCTCAGCTATCTACCTCCCATGTAGATTCAACACGGTGGCGGACACCAGGTCGCGTAAATTCAATGACAACACAGAATGGGTGTTGAATCATAGAGTGTTTAAGGATATTGTTTCTAGGTATGGAACACCGGATATAGATTTGTTTGCTTCAAGATTAAATCATCAATTACCAAAGTATTTTGCATGAGAACCACACCCAGGAGCAGTAGCAATAGACGTGTTCTCAATACATTGGGGTGCAATGTTTTTCTATGCATTTCCCCCATTTTGCCTTGTCAGTCGCTGTCTGCAAAAAAATCAGCAGGACTCTGCCTCTGGCATTCTGGTAGTCCCATGACTGGCCGACTCGGCCCTGGTATCCTCTGGTTCTGAGCATGGTTGTAGAACCTGTGTGGAAGGTTCCTAAAGGCAGGACTTTGTTGACAAACCCGGTGTCTGGTGAAGTACATCCTCTGCATGATCGGCTCAATTTATTGATTTGCAGGTTTTAAGAAGACCTTTCCTTGGACTGGGACTAGCTGATCGTACGGTGGATGTGCTAACTGCTAACTAACTAGAGGCAGTACTCAAAAACAATATGCCTCATACATTAGGAAATGGGAAGTGTTCTGTGCACAGGCCGACATTTCTGATGAGGCAGTGCAGATTACAAATGTTCTGGAGTTCCTCTCGAAATTGCACTTTGATGACAAATTAAGCTCCAGTGCCCTCAATGGTGCCAGAAGTGCGCTGTCGTCTTACCTGCTGCCACTTTCAGAACACCAATCAGTGGGGTCTCACCCTTTAGTGTCTAGATTCATGAGGGGAGTCTTCAACTCGAACCCTCCTAGGCCCAGATATTCTGAAATTTGGGATGTAGGGGTAGTTTTAACTTTACTCCGGTCATGGTCTCCGCCAACTTCCCTGTCACTACTCCAACTCGCGCTCAAGGTGGCAATGCTGATGGCGTTAGTTTCAGCTCAAAGAGTCCAGTCCTTGCAAAAGCTACGACTGGACAGGATGCTCACCTCTGCCGGTAGTTTCACCATTTTTGTGTCCGGCCCTATAAAACCAGAGTAGACCAGGTACCTTGGGATTGAAATTACAGTTCATGGCATATCCTTTGGATCCCAATTTTTTGTGGGATCACCCGGCAATACATTAGCCTCGCCAAAGGGCTTCAGGGATCTGAGTTAGCATTACTCATTAGCCACAAGAAACCACATAAGCAGGTCTCAACTCAGACCATTTCCAGGTGGCTAAAACAAGTTCTAACATCGCTGGGATTGATACTAAAATGTTTAAATCTCATTCCACCAGGGCTGCAGCTATGTCAGCAGCGAGGGTCATGGACGTCCCGCTAGACCAGATTTTATCGGCTGCAGGATGGTCCTCAGCATGCACGTTTCAGACATTTTATAATAAACCTTTAGCCGGAACGAGCGTGTTTGCTGCCTCAGTTATAAGTTCATGTTAATAGCCTCTCAGGTAGAGAGGGAACTGTTGTTGTTATTGTTATTGTTTAATTTCACATTAAATTGTCAATTTGTTCATTATGTCATGACTGAACAGTTTTGTCCACTCTTCTTGGTCAACTATACAGTGTGTGACGCATGGATTCGTTCCACGGTATGGAGTCACAGAGCTTTAAAGTCTTCACGTAATACTCACGTGACTCCGAAGTAAGATAATAAGATTAAATGAGAACTTACCAGTTTGAAGTTTGATCTTTATTTTATGACAAGTTACGATGAGGGATTATGTGCCCTCCACTCCCAACCCCTCCTCATAAAACCAGCTGGTAGTTCCAGTTTCTTCGATCTTACTATTCTCAGATCAATGTTTGTCTGTCTGTGACTCCACCGTTGCTTTGAAGGTTGACACGCATGCGGGGCTGACCGGTTCTTCACGTAATCCCTCATCGTAACTCCTCATAAAATAAATATCAAACTTCAAACTGGTAAGCTCGTTTAATCTTACTATTATATTGTACTATCTCTGGAGAAAAGGCATACTGTAAGTGATGTTTCAGGTTAGAACCCTTCTTCAGTCTGAAGAAGAGTTTTAACCCGATACGTCACCTATTGCTTTTACCAGAGATGCTGCCTGACCTGCTGAGATACTTCAGCATTCTGTGTCTACCTTCAGTATAAACCAGCATCTATAGTTCCTTCCTACACATACATTGTACTATTTTTTTCTATATGATCCAATTGGAAGTCAGACAATGAAATAATGTGGCAGAAGCAATTAACGGAGACACAAAGAACTGCAGATGCTGGATTCTTGAGCAAAACACAAACTGCTGGAGGAACTGAGCATCAGAGAAGGAAATGAATTGTTGACGTTTTGGGTCGGAACCACTTTTCAGTCTGATGCAGAGTTACCCTGGTCCTCATGTTTCACCCCACCAACCTCCGCATCCAACACATCATTCTCTGATATTTCCGTCACCTCTACTGTGATCACACCACCAGTCATATCTTCCCATCCCAACGATGTTTTGGTCATGAAATTTTCCTGCCTAAGGGTTCTGAGCCCAAACATCATCTCTACATTCCCTTCATAGATGCTGACTGACACACTGAGTTTCTTCAGCACTTTGAGTCTTGCTCGGAAGCAATTAACATATTCACCTGAAGTTGCCTATTGAAATTGAAGAACATCAGTGTAGACACAAAAAGTTGGAGTAACGCAATGGGTCAGACAGCATATCTGGAGAAAAGGAATAGGTGACGTTTCGGGTCGAGAAGGGTCTCGACCCAAAACGTCACCTATTCCTTTCTCCAGAGATGCTGGGTCTCAACCCGAAACATTACCTATTCTTTTTCTCCAGAAATGCTGTCCGACCCGTTGCGTTGCTCCACATTTTTGTGTCTCTCTTCAGTTTAAAACAGCATCTGCAGTTCCTTCCTACACAAAGAACCGTAGTGTTATGGCAACCTGATCACATCCACACCATCACCTTGGTAGTTCTTAGTGACTTGCAACCCTTCAGGAACGTCCACCACAAATTCAGCACCAATTTCCTCATGTGTGCTGACAAGGCCCGGTTTTACATCACCATCATGTCTCTCGCCCTCCCATCTCTCTAAGTCACTCAAGTGTTTGTCCAAAATGCAGTAGTACAACAACAAACATATCTGCTAACTAAATAGCAGTGAGACCAAAGCAATTGCTTTTTGACCATTCACTTCATTGCTGCTTTCAGTATACCAAAAGGAACTGTACTGTTTCTAATATAATTTTTGGCCTTTGGACCAGAGATCTTGGCTTTCAGTAATTCCTGACCATTTCATCTAAGAGTGTTTTATTGTCATATGTCCCGAAATGGAACACTGAAAGTGTTACTTGCAGCAGCTCAACAGATATGCAAACGTATTACTCTGTAAAAACCCATAATAAACAACAAAAATCAGTCAATATGCTCCTTACGGTACACCTGTAGAAATTAAACAGTTCCACTCTTCACTCATCTGTCGATACAGCTCCCATCCACACCTTGTGGAATACTTTTTGTTGTGTAGGCTGTCAAATGAGGTGTTATCTAAAAATTAAATAGGCAACATGGCTAAAGTCCCTTTGCTGTGGTGGGTGAATCTTTGCTTGACAAGGGACTTAGCAGAACCATCAGTCTTAGGACTTAACATCCACCTGAAGAATGGTCATGACCCGAAACGTCGCCTATCCATGTTTTCCAGAGATGCTGCATGACCAGCTGAGATACTCCATCACTTTGTGTCTATGTCTGTACACCAGCATCTGCAGTTTCTTGTTTCAACATTAGAGAATATGGAATGTATAAAACACACGAGGAACCAAGAAAATGGAGTGGGAGTTCCTGCATCCTCATCAGAGGGTAGTGAATCTGTGGAATTCATTGCCAGAGATGGTGGTGGAGGCCAAGACATTGGGTATTTTTAAAATAGAGATTGATAGGTTTTTGATTAGTAAGGGTATTACGGAGAGAAGGCAGGAGAATGGGGTTGAGATGGAAAAATAGATCAACTATGATCAAAAGGCGGAGTGGACCTGATGGGCCGAATGGCCTAATTCTACTCCTATATCTTATGGTCTAAAGCCCCTGTCCCACTTATGTGTCCTTGGCACGTTAATTACGCGACCTCGTGGTCGCGTTGAGGCACGACGGTCCCACGAAGGTCGCACGCGATTTCATGCATCTGCACAGCATTCTGGAACGCGTGACGTAATTTGAAGATGGACGCAAAAAGCTGGAGTAACTCAGCGGGATTGGCAGCATCTCTGGATGTTTTGTGTTGAGACTTCTTCAATCTGAAAGACGGGTCTTGACCCGAAACGTCACCCATTGCTTCTCTCCAGAGATGCTGCTGGTCCCGCTGAGTTACTCCAGCATTTTGTGTCTATCTTCAATTTCCTTGGCCCCCCTCTGGGAGTAGAAGTGGGGGCGGATCCGGACCACAACGGCCTTGAGCCCAAGGCTGAGTTCGACGATCGTTTGCCTGCTTCTGCTGCTGTTGGAGGTGAGATATTGCGTCGCGCCAGAGTCTTGGGCCCTGTCCCACTTTGGGCGTCAGTTACGCGACAGGCCATTGGCGCACGAAGATTTTGTTCGCTACAAAAATTTTGGAGCCCTGCGCGATGTCGCGCACATCTACATACCCCTCCGTGCTTCTCAGTGGGACCGGCCCCACGCGGCCATACGATGCCCGTGCGCCTCAACGCGACGATGGGGTCCATAATTTGCGTGCCAAGGACATGTACGTGGGACAGGCCCCTATGTCTTGAATATTTCTTCCTAAACATCTCCATTTTAACTCCCTGCTCTAAACCCACTGGTCAATGTTTTCGGCCAACCTTTATGAGACCTGTGAAATATATTACGCAAAAGTCATCATATAATTGTAAATTGTTATTAAGATATGAATGGAACTATGATAAAAATACATTACACCAAATCACACTCAAATCTGATCAGTAGAATCCATAATAAAAATATACCGCTTGTCTTTGTGTTGTGTTTCTGACAAACCACAGTAAGAATTAGCTTTGCCAGCAGGCTGTTGACCTGGGAGCCAAGGTTATACAATTTTTACTCACATCAGTGGTGGGCTGTTGTAATCTGTCATCTGCAGTGGGTTGTTGAGAATATAGAGTTCACATCCCACAGTCCTGAGGTGTTAGCACTCAGGATAAATGCTTGTAGAATTAGAAAAGTAATCTTGAACCTAATGGAACAAGCACAGACAGCTGGCATCTGTAATGGTAGTACATTATTGTGTTAGTGTCTTGATGACACTATTCAGTGCTATACAATCTGTTATTCTTATCAAAATATTTATATAAAGTAAGTAACATTAAATGTGCTGTTCTGGGTCGCTGCCAAATAACAAAATTCCACCGACGATAGACACAAAGTGCTGGAGTAACTCAGCAAGTCAGGCAGAAAAAGGATGGGTGACGTTTCAGGTCGGGACCCTTCTTCAGACTAAATGTAGAGAAGAGGGCATTGGAGGTAAGAAAAGGGCAGAACAAAGCAGGGTCAACGACAGATGACCAAGGAAGGGTGGAGCCCCTAACGGCCCATTGTTGGCTGGGGAAGAGGTGATAGCAAACAGATACAAGGATGCGAACAGTGAAACTCATAGAATGACTGGGGTGGGGAGGGGGGCAAAATTCCATCTCCTGTTTGATTTCAGGTTTCTAAGAGCTTATAATAATGGCAGCTTTCCTCAACTTTCCCAAAATTCATCACCTCAAATTCGTCAGGATTAAATTCCATAGTCATAATCAGTCATAGATTCCATAGAGTGATACAGCATGGAAACAGGTCCTTTGGCCCAACTTGCCCACACCGACCAACATGTCCCAACTAGTCCTACCTGCCTGCGTTTGGACCATATCCCTAAACCTATCCTTTCCATGTACATGTCTAAATGATTCGTAAACATTTTGATACTGCCTCAACTGCCTCTTCCAGCAGCTCGTTCCATAGATCTATCACCCTTGTGTGACCCATCTGCGATCCTCTGCCCAACTTCCATCTGATTGCTATCCTGCTGTAGCCTTCCTCACTGTTCACAACACCAGCAATTTCAATGAGGACACAAGATGGTGCAATCTTACCGCAACGGTGGAGTTGCTGCCTTAAAGTACCAGAGACCCAGTTCAATCCTGACTGCAGGTGCTGTCTGTATGGAGTTCATACGTTCTCCCTGTGGCCACGTGGGTTTTCTCCAGGGGCTCTGGTTTCCCCCACATTCTAAAGACGGGCAGGTTTGTTAATTGGCTTCTGTAAATTGTCCCTAGTGTGTTGGATAGAACTAGTGTACAGGTGATTGCTCGTTGGCATGGACTCGGTGGGCCGGGGGTGCCTGTTTCCACACTGTATCTCTAAACTAAACTAAAATGAACCTCCTGCCTTTTAATTTAAAAATTCAGTGGATCGTATATGAACTGCCCTTAAAGGCATCACAGTGAGATCAGGGTCATTAATGACCCTGGAAACCTTGTGACAAATTGTTTAATGATTGTCTGTCAACCTTCAGTCCAGGGAGAGAAAAAATTAAACTGTTCAATAAAAATCCTGCATGGAATCAATTGTTATTATTGATTTAAAACAATATCAAAATTAAAATTGTTTTTTTTCTCTGTTTGTATTTCTCGATTTGTAAATTAATGTTTGCTCTTTTTACTCTTGCCTGGCTGATTTTACTTTAAACCGCATGCTCCAATTTATTTCTTGGCCATTTCTTTGTGATCAAGAGGATTGATCTTTGGGTAGCTAAGAATCCAACAATATGAACATTGATTTCTCCAATATTTGGTAACACTTACCAACCCCCACCCCCCTCTCTTTTTTTTCCCCCTCCCTTCCATGTGCCTCATCCAGGTGCCCACCAATTTTTCCCTTTACCCTATCACCCCTTTCCCTTTACCCTGCAGCCCCCCGGTTCTGCGGTCCATGTTTAACCTGTATCTATACTCTGTGGACCGTTTGATTGTAATCATGTATAGTCTTTTCACTGACTGGATACTACGTGCCAAGAAAGCTTTTCATTGTACCTTGGTACACATGATAATAATAAACTAAATTAAACTAAATCTATATCCCTTTCTCTGGCTTTACACTTCACTCTTCTTCTCCAGCTTTTTTGTTTTCTTCTTTATTTTTGGTCTTTGTCTATCCATCTGCCAATAAATCCCCCTCTCATCTGTTTCCATCTATCACCTGCCTAGCCTTTGTCCCATTCTCACCACTTTTCCAGCTTTCTCCCCATGACTACAATTAATTAGAAGGAGGGTCCTGACCAGAAATGCCACCTATCCATGTCCTCCAGACATGCTGCCTGACCTGCTGAGTTGTTACTCCAGGACTTTGTGTTTTTATCTCTATAAACCAGCATCTGTAGATCCTTGTGTCTAGGTTTTTGGAACCAGCGTTAGGATGGAAAAACAATTCAAAATAAAAAGAGCAGAAAAATATTTATTAAACAGTTTTGGGGAGAGTGTCCTGCATCAGTAAGATATGTTTCAGTGAATCTCAATACATGCAGAGTAACCCAGCATTGGATGAAAATCAGAATTAGATTGTGTGTCCCCACATGGGGGCAAGAGCTTGCGAGGCACAAATGTTAATTAGTTCTTTCAGCTTGTAATCACTGAATCATGCACGATGTGAATGTTTAACAATTCTTCTTTAATTCCTGTAAGTACACTAAAAAAATCATGGAATTAAGTTTAGTTTAGTTTAGAGATACAACACAGAAAAATGCCCTTCGGCCCGCCGAGTCCAACCTGACCAGCAATTCCTGTACACCAGCACCATCATAATCATAATCATAATCATACTTTATTAGCCAAGTATGTTTTGCAACATACACAAAATTTGACTATAGTCATACCAATAATAAACAACAAAACACACAAAATACATTTTAACATAAACATCCACCACAATAACTCCTCCACATTCCTCACTGTGATGGAAGGCGAAAAAAATGTTCAATCTCTTCCCTTCTTTGTTTTCTCACGGTCGAGGTGCTCGAGCCTTCCGTTGACAGGACGATCTTGCCTCCCGTAGCCTGCGGTCGGGCCCTCCGCATTGGGGCGATCAAGCTCCTGCATCAGGGGATCTCAGCTCCCCGCTCCGGGCGATCAGACCCCGGGTCGGGGCTAGTCGAACCTCTTGCGATTCTGGAGCTTCCTGACATCGGTCTCTACCCGAGTCTGCGAGCTCCTTGATGGTGAAATCCGCAGGCAGCGGTTGGAGCGTCGATCCCAGGCAGGGGATCGCAGGCTCCGATGGTAATTCCACACCCCGTGATGGGGCTCAAAGTCAGTCTCGAGGAAGGCCGCCAGCTCCATGATGTTAGGCTGCAGAGTGACTGGAGATACGATCCAGAAAACAATCGCATCTCCGGCAAGGTAAGAGATTGAAAAAAAGTTTCCCGTGACCCCCTCCCCCACCCCCCACATAAAACAAACCAGAGAACATTAACACAAACTTTTAAAACAAATTTAAAATTGTTGGACGAAAAGACAGACAGACCGTTGGTGAGGCTGCCATCGCTGATGGCTCCACCAGGTGGACCCACCATCCTACACAATTTACAATTTCCACCAAAACTAATTAACCTACAAACCTGAATGTCTTTGAGTTGTGGGAGGAAACCGGAGCACCCAGAGAAAACCCACATGGTCATGGGGAGAACGTACAAACACCGTACAGACAGCATCCGTAGTCAGGATCGAACCTGGGTCTCTGGCAGGGTAAAGCAGCAACTCTGCCACTGCACCACAGCTATGATAATATGTTGGCATGTTTAGATGCCCCTCAATGCTGTGAATTAATGTTCCTTGCAGAATAATCTATTGTTCCATCTGCCTACTATTTCCCTATAGGCCTACTAATCATTCTCCCTCAAGTGTTTATACATTCCCCTTATCGACTCTAGTTCCCCCAACCTTAAAGGCACTGTCATAATTATTCCCTGTTTTTAAAACATTTTCCAAAATCATTATATTGCACATTACTTTGTTCGTGATCTTGGAACCAACACCCTGGGGAACAGACCGTGAAACAGTGCAACGAAAATCTGCTATGCTAATCATTTGAAATTGTGTTTACTACTTCACGTTTGGGTGGCACAGTGGCGCAACAGTAGAGCTGTTGTCTTACAGCGCCAGACACCCGAGTTCAATCCTGACTACAGGTGCTGTTTGTACGGAGTTTGTACTTTCTCCCTGTACCATGTGGGTTTTCTCTGGCTGTTCTGGTTTCCTCCCACACTGCAAAGACAAACAGACTTGCAGGTCAATTGGTTTTGGGAAAATTGTGAATTGTCTCTAGTGTGTAAGATAATGCTAGTGCATTTATTTATATACATACACTCAGCTTTGTTTATATACCTGTAGCTGCTGCAAGTAAGAATTTCAACGTCCCATTTCGGGAGGTACGATAATAAAACTCTCTTGACTCTTGACTTCTTGATTCTTCCCCATGGGCCTTGCTGCGATTTGTACAAGTAAGCCGAGGCTTATGCAAGCAGTGTATGTTTATAATCCTGTTAACGTGAAGCATGGATGTGTAAATGAGAGAAGATAGACATAAAAAGCTGGAGTAACGTAACGGGTCAGGAAGCGTCTCTGGAGAAAAGGAATAGGTGACGTTTCGGGTCGAGACCGTTCTTCAGACATTATTGACCCGATACTTTACCTATTCCTTTTCATCAAAGATGCGTTCTGACCCGCTGAGTTACTCCAACTTTTTGTGTCTATCTTTGGTTTAAACCAGCATCTGCAGTTTCTTCCTTCACACGATGTGTAAATGAGGACTGATAAAATACTTAAGGTGTCACAAGCAGCACAAAGGATAGAAAAGATTAATCATTAGCGTTTAAGAAAGAACTGCAGATGCTGGAAAAATCGAAGGTAGACAAGAATGCTGGAGGAACTCAGCGGGTGAGGCAGCATCTATGGAGAGAAGGAATAGGCAACGTTTCGGGTCGAGACCCTTCTTCAGACTGATGTCTGGGGGTGGTGGGAAAAAGAAAGGAAGAGGCGGCAACAGTAGGCTGTGGGAGAGCTGGGAAGGGGGAGGGGAAGGAGGGAGAAAGCAAGGACTACCTGAAATTTGAGAAGTCAATGTTCATACCACTAGGGTGTAAACTACCCAAGCAAAATATGAGGTGCTGTTCCTCCAATTAGTGCTGGGCCTCAATCTGGCAATGGCAGAGGCCCAATACAGAAAGGTCAGATTCAGAATGGGAGGGGGAGTTGCAGCGCTGAGCCACTGGGAGATCAGGTTGGTTATTGCGAACTGAGTGAAATCATTAGTATTTAGTTATTCTTTTACAAAAATAGGATGGCGCAGAGTTTGAAGTGGAAATGCAAGACTGTTCAATTTTTTATAGTAGGAACAATATCAAATTTAATGCTTGTCTGACTGTTATAATTAAATCTTACTCCAGCGTGTGATGCATATCCTGTAGCGAAATGAGAAATGTATCAGGAACATGACCTTGCTCAGTGATCTCCCTATGCCTCAATCACACCCCAGAGTGAAATTGTGCCTTACATGAGGTCTCTACGTTCCAGGAATATAACCGTGTACATGCCCAAGACTTAATTTTGTCCCATTTAATTTGATCAGTTAGACGGCAGTTCATAAGATCATAAGTGATAGGAGCAGAATCAGGCCATCAAGACTACTCGGCCATTCAATCATGGCTGATCTATCTTCCCCTCCTAATCCCATTCTCATGTCTTCTCCCCATAACTTCTCACACTTGCCATTGTTTAGCACTTTCATCCAGTGTAAAAAGCTTGCCCCGCACATCTCCTTTAATCTTTGCCCCTCTAACCTTAAAGCTATGTCATCTAGACCTTGACATTTCCATCCTGGGCACAATGTTCAGACTGTTTATCCTATCTATGCATCTCATCATTTTATTATCTTATTTCAGGTCTCCCCTCAACCTCTGATGTTCCAAAGAAAACAATCCAAGTTTGTCCAGCATCTTCTTATACCTAATACCATAAGACCATAGGACATTGGAGCAGAATTAGGCCATTCAGCGTATTGAGTCTGCTCCGTGTTTCAATCATGGTTGATCTATTTTTCCCTCTCTACCCCTTCTCATGCCTTTTCCCCGTAAACTCTGCCTAAAAAATACCCTATACCCACGATTCCAGGCTGCGTTACGATAAATTCTAGGCAGCATTCTGGTGAATCCAAAGTTCCTCTTAGCCTCAACAAGTAGGCTTAGATGAACTGCCCCCATAACTTCTTTCTACACCCCTTATCTTTATTTCTGACTACAATATTTCCGCAGAAAAACCCCATACAGTTGAGCTCACAGCTTATGGAAACTAGCTTGTACGTAGAATTGAGTTGATATTCAAGTTTACGTATGTGAAATAAACACTGAATCTGATTTAAAGGAATGCCAATTTTGATTAGTTAAGCAGGGGAGACAGTTAGTAAGGAGAAATAAGGAACTGCAGATGATAGAACCTTGAGCAAAGCCCAACAGCAGGTCAGGCAGCATCTCTGGATGGGTGACATTCCTGATCGGGGCATTTCTTCAAATTGATTGTCATAAGGGGGAGAAAACTGGAAAAGAGGTGGGACGATACAAAACCTGGAAGAGTGCTTGGTGGATACAGGAAAGAGGGGATTAGATTGACACATGGTTGACAAAGGCTGGAGATATAAATGGAGACAAAAGGCATATAAGGAGAGAAGAGGAGTGAAATATCCTCCCCCCCTCTGGCCACCTCTCAAACGCATCATTTTTACGAGCGAGAAAGATGAGACATGTCTGCCCAGGTTGATTGGTTCTTAGAGACAGCAACAAATTGAGAAGGGAAGATAATTCAGATATAGTAAAGTGCCAGAGATACAATGCTTCATGTTCTCCATCTCAAGTGCAAGAACAGGTTCCTAATAGGAATTCAGTTGCTTATGTGATAGTGGTTTAAATTATTTTCATTGCAGTCGTCGCTCTCCATTACAAATATATACTTGTTGCTTTTTAAAGACTAGGTCTTCAGTCTGAAGAAGGGTCCCACCCGAAACATCACTATCCATTCTCTCCAGAGATGCTGCCTGACCCGCTGAGTCACTTCAGCATGTTGTTTCTATCCTCGGTGTGAATCAGCATCTGCTGTTCATTCTTTTGTTGTCACTTTGTATTTAGCAGAGTGACTTAGAACCTCGACCACTGCACAGAACGCATGGGCTGGTTTTATTTAACTGCTGGTCCTGACTTCAAATCTACCAGCTGCATTCCCACCCATAAAGGAGTGGGGTTGCAATTGTCTGGGCCAAAGGGCAAGAACAATTTGCAGGTTTTAAAAAGCCGATTTCAAGTGGGGAGAAATAATCAATTTTCACTATTTTACCAGTTCACCAGCTCTGATCCAGTCACGCAACAAGTACAGAGGCATCTTTTAAAATATTATGCTCCCCGCTGTGTAAATGCAGTTATGAAGTGCACTGATATGATGAATGACTCTGCTTCTTGGACACACCACACATTGTGAAATCAATGATATTTTATTGTCACATACATCTAGGTACAGTGAAATGCTTTGTTCTGCATACAACCCGGTAAAATCATATAGCATAAATCAGGGGTCTCGACCTGAAACATCACCTATTCCTTTTCTCCAGAGATGCTGCCTGACCCGATGAGTTATTCCAACATTTTAAGCCTATCTTTGGTGTAAATCAGCATCTGCAGTTCCTTCCAGTTATGTCACCTATCCGTGTTCTCCAGAGATGCTGTCTGACCTGCTGTTACTCCAGCATTTTGTGTCTATCTTTAGCAAAAATCATCTATGGCTGAGAAAATGTCACCAGCACCGCCATTCCATTGGGCCGCCTCTCAGACACGGCACGTGTTAGAGCGAAAAAGATGAGACATTTTTGCCCAGATTGATCGGTTCTTAGAGAAGCGGAGATAATTCAGATATGGTAAAGTGCCAGGAAAACAATTCTTCATGTTCTCCATCTCGAGTTCAAGAACAGGTTCCTAATAGGAATTCAGTAGCTTTTGTGATATTGGTTTAAGTTATTTTCATTATAGTCGTCGCTCTTCATTACAAATATATACGACCTTGTTGCTTTTTAAAGACGGCCATTAAGTGTTCAGAACTGAACAATAGGCACAAATATAGCAGCTCTTCTGTTGTACTGCTCTTGACATTTTTTTTCCAAAAATAACCTTTATTCAGAATAAAAAATACATACAAAACAAAAACTGTGGTGAGAGGCTAACAACGAGGTACAGAAGGTATAGTTTCCAAAAATAGACTTTATACAGAATAAAAGATATATACAAAACCATACAAAGCAAAAACTGTAAAAAAAAACCCACTTTATTCGAGAAATAAATATATACAATACATGATCCTTACAAAACTCCATCCGACATTCTCTGAGACTATACATACATACAATACAGTTTCCCCAAATCACAATCCCCCCCCGTCCTTGCCACCAATGTGGCCCACGGGCGTGGAATCCCTTTGCTTATTTGAGGGACATCTCCACCACTCCCTGCCCCACATGTCCAGCAGTGGAAAGACCCTAGACTGTGGTCCTCACAGAGCCCTGGCGTTGGCTGAACTGGGCTTCAGTGCGTCCCTCAGCATGTACTCCTGCAGTCTGCGGTGGGCCAGTCGGCAAAATTCCCCGATGGACATCTCGCTCTGCTGGGAGGTCAACAACGCTCGGGCAGAGCAAAGAGCATCTTTCACCGAGTTGATGACCTTGCAGCCGCACTCAATGTCAGTCTCTGAATGCGCCTCTCGGAACAGTCTGTAAATCAGAGTCCTCTGTGATGGAGCTGTTCGGAATAAATCGTGACAGGGACAATGCAAACCTCCAGCAACCAGGAGATCAGGTTGGTTCAGGCGGGCTGAGTGAAGGTGTACCGTGAAACGCTCGTCCAGTCGGCGTTTGGTCTCGCCGATGGATAAGAGTCCACATCTTGAACAGCTCGAAGGGCCGAATGGCCTCCGCCTGCACCTATTTTCTATGTAATATGTTTCTATGTAATGGATACAGTAGATGAGGTTGGAGGAGGTGCAGGTGAACCTCTGCCCAACCTGAAAAGAATGTTGGGGTCCCTGGTGTTGCATCTTTGGCGGTTGCAGGGGAAGGTACCTAGGGAGGGTTGTTTCATGGAACACCTTCACTCAGCCCACCTAGTTGTGGGAGGCCTTTGCTCTGCCTCACACATAGTTTATTATGCTGTGTAAGACGGAACTGCAGATGCTGGTTTAAACCGAAGATAGACACAAAAACCTGGAGTAACTCAGTGGGACAGGCAGCATCACTGGAGAGAACGAATGGGTGACGTTTTAGGTCGAGGCCGTTCTTCAGACGCAGATAGGGATGGAAGTAAACACAGTTAATCTGGTAAGAGGCAGATATACTAATTTAATTTTGGATCAGTCAACCAGAATTTTTTAACCTTCTGATGGCTGGGAAAAGTAATTTGACTTTGAAATTATAAACCTTCTTGTTCAGCCATGCAATATAAGCAAATCAGTTTAATTGGCTTTATAAATTTATAATGAAGTAAGTTCAGAGGTGGAATTGCTAAGCTACAGTTTATAAAAAAACATAATTTGCTTCACATTTAAATTCAAAGTATTCTCTTTGCACAGTGGATGCTGTTTATAATAACTATCATTACATGAGCATTTGATGGTGTTTCAAACCAGGATCTTGCTTACAGCATCAAGATAACCTCAAGGGAATCAAACTTTGTTAAACAAAAATGCTACGGCATATTGGTGATCCAATTGGCGGTGCTTGTGATAAAAATCAGGCAGATTAATTGGGTTGAATGTTTGAAGTGCAGTTTTAATTAATTATATCTTCACTTAGGAACTTCTGGATGAACATTTGGTGAGGCTCTTGGGAGTAATTTTAATACTGGGCTGAGTAAAGTTTATAAATGAAGGGAAACACTCCTCCAATGTAGGAGACAAGGTGCTGAAGTAACTTAACAGGTCTGGCTGCTTCTCTGGAGACATCTGGATAGATAACCTGACTAATTCATGGCTCCATGTTTTCCAGAGATGCTCAATATTTCAATGGTTCAATGGTGCTTTAATTGTCACATGTGACACACAGTGAAATTATTTTCTTACATACCATCCTGAAAAGTATTCTCATACCTAAGCACATCCCCAATTATCAAAGTGCACAGAAATAGTCCACTGAGACCGGATGCAAGTTTTCAAAGTCCAGTCTATGCTCTAGGTCTTATGAGCGGTGCCCGATCCAGGCAAGCTCCAGGCTGCTGCGTTCCTCCAGCCATCTCCTTCCTTCGACGTGTGTAGCGAACAGCGAACTGATGTCCCTCTCCTCGCCCGTCCACCTTTGTGCCCAGGGGGCACCTCCCATAGCTGACCTCTAGTTCCCTCTTCCTCTGACCTCTTGTTCCCTCTTCCTCTGACCTCTAGTTCCCTCTTCTCTCCTACCGGCCTCGCTCCTCACTGGTCGCATCCATCCTCGTCGCCGTTTCCATCCTCCCGGTCTCCGGTCTTCGGGGGACAAGCAGGGGCCAGCTCAACTGGGGTTGCGCGGCCTGCCTGGCTGACCCAAGGAGTTACTCCAGCTCTCGATGTCTTTTTTTTTGTAAACCAGCATCTGCAGTTCCCTGTTTCTAAATTTTGCCTCCTCCAATCTGCCCACTTTTGGTTGAACAGAGGTGGGGAGCAGACAACCCATTTACACTTGGAGATAGAGTAAGGGGCTGGCAACCAATCGTTCTTATGGGCAGCTCATGGGGCAGTTAAACAATCCCCTCTTGTGGCCAGATCAGGGGAGAAGCTTCCAACCGGTTTGTGGTCTGGGGGATGATGACAAGTCCACTCTGTTTCACTTTCAACAGCCACTTGCTGAGCGGTCACACTCAACAAGTGGCTGTTGAAAGTGTTTTTGTTTCAACTTTCCAGCTTCTGCAATATTTTGATTTTAATTTACATTTAGGGATAGTCGACTTACCCATTCATGGGGGCAGATATTTAGGATTGCAGCTCTCCATTCTCTGATAGTTCAGGATCTTCAGTTCAATTTAGTTTATTGTCATGTATAGTTAGTTCTTGGTTCTTGGTTCTTGGTCCTCCAAAATATTCCAAATGGAATTTAAACTGGAGGTGGTGGTGGCAGAAGTTTATTGTACAATGATAAGCTCTTGTTGCGTGCTACCCAGTCAGCTGAAAGACAATACATGATTACAAACGAGCTGTTTACAGTGCATAGATACATGATAAAGGAATAACATTTAGTGCAAGGTAAGGCTGGCAAATGGGCAAAGGCCGATCAAGGATAGTCCGAGGGTCACCAAAGAGGCAGATAGTAGTTTTGCACTTCGGAGTCACGTGAGTGACTACGTGAAGACCCCGTCCAGCACGCATGCGCGACATTAGCGTTCATGCAGTGCACCGCGACGAACGGGAGTTCAAGGCGCTCCCGCTACAATTTGAAAAGTCGGGCCGACAGGTAAGTTTACCGTGGCCGTGTGTCTTTCTCTCTGTGGTCTTGTGTTCCAGGAAGAATGAGCAAGGCCCGAGGAAAGAAGTCTGCAGCTCGCCCCCGTTCGTCCTTCGTTGAGGAATGCTCTTTGGAGGGGGGGCAAGAGGCGGCGGTTTATAACTACCGAGCCGAGCCCAGCACCGCTAGTGCTGCCTGAGCAGCGGGCTGGAGGTACCTGCAGCCGGAACCGGGCGGTAGTGTCCGACGTTTCGGATGAAGATGCCTTACCGCTCGAGAGCACAGGCAGCCGCCTAAGCCGCATGGAACGGCTTATGGAGCAATTGCTCCAGCGAGATCTGCTGAGAGAGCAGCAGCAGCCTCGCCAAGGGAGTTCAGGCACTCCCGCAGTGCCTTTTACGGCACTGGCCATTGCTTCACCTTCTTTTGAAGGCAGCATTGGCGACCAGGTCTGGGCTGGTCAAGAAGAGGGGTCACTGGCTGAAGATTTCGGGAGTACGCAGGGTGTACAGGAACAGGAAGAGCTGCTGGGTGTGGTTCAACCGCTACGTGGCCATTCCACAAGCGGGTCGGCCATTAGAGCCGAAACTTGCAGCCAGCATTAACCACCTGTCCTCTAAACCCCTACAAGAACAAGTGGTCAATGAGGCTCTTCAACTATATACAGCCCCAGGAAATTGTACATCTTTGAATGTACCTGCTGTCAATAGCCAAATTTGGGGACATTTGGGGCAGAACATCAGAAACCTGGAGTTGAAGCTCCAGAAGATCCTTAAATTCCTGACTGCAGGAATAACATCTTATGCTCGGTCCATTGATGGTGCGGACATCTCCACAAATCAGCAAGACACATTAGCTCTGCTGTGCACAACTCAATATGAGATAAATAATTTGCGAAAGGAGATTATCAAGCCTGCCCTCAACCCTAAATTTGCGGGACTCTGCAAAACACCGGGGTCAGAACCTCCTATTCTGCTCTTTGGGAAAGACCTTCCAAAAAAGGTGAAAGACCTGGAAGAAGAATCCAAGACCTTTGGTCTCGTGAGGGCAGGTTTGGGACCGAGCAGACCCAACAAACCCAGGCGGCAGTACCCCATGGCGTCCACCAGTCGTCGACCACACTATGGGACTGGTGAAAGCTCGGGGTCCGCAACCATTCCCCGTAAGCCTTTTTTAGGCCAGGGCCCAGAGCGGACCCCATGGAAAATGCGCCACCCCCAACAACATCGAGATCAACATCAACCCTCTACAGCCCAGCAGACGCCTCATCACCCAGCGAAGAGGCAGAAGAAGCACCAATAACCATGGAGGTAGGTGGGTCTGGTTCCTCTCAGCATATGTGCAGTAGGGGCTCTGTGCTAACAGGGGGGAGATTGCACTTGTTTTTGGATGCATGGGAATCCATCACTAATGACAAGTATATACTCAGCAGCGTTCATGGCTACAAAATTGACTTTGTCCATAAAGATTTTCCACCAGTTCAGCATATACCCAAAAGGGTATTCACCCTCTCAGTCAAGGAAAAACAAGAGGGTCAAGCTGAAACTGATGAGGTTACAAGCTAAAGGTGTCATTGAAAGAACAAAAACATGAACCTTTGGAATTTGTGTCTAATATTTTCACTAAAATCAAAAAAGATGGTGGACGACGCATCATCATTGACTTAACTACTTTGAACAAGTCTGTCAGGTATATACATTTCAAGATGGATACTTTTGAAACAGCCAGACTATTGGTTTCTAGGGGGTACTTTCTAGCAAGCATTGATTTAAAAGATGCCTACTACTACTCAGTACCCATACACAAGGACCATCGAAAAATATTTAAAATTTATCTGGATGAAACAGCTATGGCAATATAAAGCCTTACCAAATGGGCTAACCTCTGCTCCAAGGTTGTTCACTAAAATCTTAAAACCTGCCTTGGCATTATTGAGGAAACAAAAGCATATAGTCATGGCGTATTTAGACGATATTTTAATAATAGGGAAAACCTTGGAGACAGCTATTTTAGCAGTCGCAGCCACCAAACGTTTGTTTGAAACTTTGGGGTTTGTCATACATCCAGAAAAATCCAATCTTACACCGTCCACTGCCATGGACTATCTTGGATTTACGATAGATACTGTTCGCATGATTGTAACTCTGCCGAAGGGGAAAGCATCAGAATTGGCGCTATCATGCAACAAACTCATGAATAAACATCAGCCAACCATACGGGAAGTAGCTAGAGTTATTGGCAAAATGGTAGCAGCTTTCCCAGCTGTACAATTTGGGCCTTTGCACTATCAAAATTTGCAAAGAGCTAAAGTGCATGCACTAAAGCAAAACTCAGGTCACTTTGACCGAGCTATGAGTTTAACTGCTGAATCCATTCCAGAGTTACAATGGTGGGCGAGGAATGTAAGACTCAGCTCCAGTCCCATAATGATCACCAACCCAGTATTAACCATTCAAACGGATGCCAGTGCTTTGGGCTGGGGAGCAACTAACATGCAATCCAGCACAGGGGGCAGATGGAGTAAATTTGAATCATCTTGCCTACAGACACGGGGCATCAACTATTTAGAAATGTTGGGTGCGTTTTATGGGTTAAAAGCATATTCATGTAATACGCATCATGCACATGTCCGGTTGCAACTAGATAATACCACGGTGGTGGCTTATATCAATCACATGGGTGGTGTAAAGTCGATATCGTGTGACAATTTGGCCAACCTAATCTGGCAATGGTGTGTTGAAAGGCATATTTGGTTATCAGCAACTTACCTTCCAGGTAAGCAAAATACAGTGGCAGACACCAGGTCACGTAGATTTAATGATAACATCGAATGGATGTTAAATCCCAAAGTGTTTGCTGAAATTACAAAGCAATATGGCACACCAGATATCGATCTATTTGCATCCAGGCTGAATCACCAGGTACCAACGTATGTCGCTTGGGAACCAGACCCTGAGGCAGCAGCAGTTGATGCATTCTCGCTGCATTGGGGGAAAATGTTCTTTTATGCTTTTCCTCCCTTCTGCCTCATCAGTCGGGTATTACGCAAGATTCAATTGGATTCCGCTTCAGGAATCTTGATAATACCTGACTGGCCTACACAGCCATGGTTCCCAGTGGCTTTCGACATGGCTGTTGAAACACCGTTGGAATTCCCCAGCAGTCGACAGTTATTAATCCACCCAGTGTCAGGCATTAGTCACCCGTGCCATGACAGAGTCAATCTCCTGGCTTGCAGATTCTAAAAAGACCTCTACTGGGCCTGGGACTGTCTGAGGACGCCATCAACATGATGACCGCATCTCACCGGGAGTCCACCAGGAGACAATACCTGACCAATATAAGAAAATGGGAACGGTATTGCTCCAAAACAGGAACTACCTACACCACAGCTACAGCCACCAGTGTTGTGGAGTTTCTGCTTGGATTACATCGGGAAGGACTCAGCTACAGCGCCATTAATACAGCCAGGAGTGCGTTGTCAGCTTATTTGGTTCCAGCAGCAGGACAACTGACTTTGGGGTCCCATCCACTAGTGGCCAAAATCATGAGGGGCATTTTTAACACCAATCCCCCTAGGCCTAGGTACACTCAGATCTGGGATGTCAGCATAGTACTGACGTACCTTAGGGGATGGCCACCACCCAGGTCACTTACTCTGGAACAACTTACACTGAAATCAGTCATGCTCATGGCTCTAGTGTCAGCTCAAAGGGTACAGTCCCTCCACCTTCTGAGGCTGGACAGCATGACAGAGTCATTGGACTGTATCACATTTCACATTCAGGGGCTGGTCAAACAATCTAGACCAGGTACCACGCCTCCAGTTATGGAGTTCCGGGCATATTCACCTGACCCACGGTTGTGTGCCAAGACCCATCTCGCCAACTACATAGACACAACATATAACTTAAGAGGGAGAGAAAAAGCCTTATGGATAAGCCACAAGAAGCCTCATGGTCAGGTGACGAGCCAAACCATTTCAAGGTGGCTCAAGCAGGTGCTTAAGTCCGCGGGAATCGATACTAATGTGTACAAATCTCATTCCACCAGGGCTGCATCTACGTCGGCGGCTAGGCAAATGGATGTGCCTATGGACCATATTCTGGCCAGAGCAGGATGGTCCTCGGAAAGAACTTTCCAAAGGTTTTATAATAAGCCGCTGGCGGAGCCTGCTACATTTGCAGACAGAATTTTAGAGTCTGCAGATAATATTTAATTTAAGCCCGGGGGAGCTCTCTGTTTTTTGTTGTTATTAATAAACCTTTTTTGTTCACAAACAGGTTATTGTTGATTGTATAACATGCTTCCTCCCTCTAAGGTCTTCAGGCAGTGAGTGAAGCATGAGCTGGTACACGGTTCGGATTCACAGAGCTTTGAAGTCTTCACGTAGTCACTCACGTGACTCCGAAGTAAAATAGTAAGATTAAATGAGAACTTACCAGTTCGAAGTTTGATCTGTATTTTATGAGGAGTTACGATGAGGGATTACGTGCCCTCCGCTCCCACCCTCTATTATACAGATCAACTGGTAATTAAGTTCTTATTTTTTCTTTACTATATTTATTTCAATTGTTGTGTTTTCTGTGAATCCACACCGCTGCTTTGAAGAAATGTCGCGCATGCGTGCTGGACGGGGTCTTCACGTAATCCCTCATCGTAACTCCTCATAAAATACAGATCAAACTTCGAACTGGTAAGTTCTCATTTAATCTTACTATTATGCACTGCTCTCTGGTTGTGGTAGGATGATTCAGTTGCCTGATAACAGCTGGGAAGAAACTGTCCCTTGTCTAGAGAGAGTAGAGAGTCAGAATCCTTTTCCCAGTGTGGGAATGTCGAAGACTAGAAGGCATAGTTTAAAGGTGAGAGGGGCACAGTTTGAAGAAAACGTGTTGGGCAAATTATCACACAGAAGATGGTGGGTGCCTGGAATGCACTGCCATGGGTGGTTGTGGAGGGAAATACGATAGTGGCTTTTAGATAGGCACATGGATATGCAGGGAATGAAGGGGTATGGACCACATCCAGGCAGATGAGATTAGTCTATCTTGTCGTAATGTTTGGCATGGACATTTTGGGCAGAAGGGCCTGATCCCATGCTGTACTGTCTATGTTCTATGTTCTATGTACTATCTAGTAGGTCAGGAGATCGACATTGAATCTGCTCTGAGGCAGATCAGTGGGAATGGTTCACTAAGTCTCCATCATGAAATATGTCAGACAGTAAATTATCTGAAGATGTTTGGCTTCAATTTAACAAATGCTTTTATCTCCAAATGGCTTTCCAAGCTTTGGAAAATCATGTAGATAGCCTTATTGCCAGTCTTCTCAGCAATTTTCACTTCTCCTAGATGACTGCATGTTATTTTTTCCTGAAAATAGACACAAAGTGCTGGAGTAACTCAGTGGGACAGGCAGCATCTCGGGAGAAAAGAAACAGGTGATGATTTAGGTCGAGACCCATCTTCCTCAACTGGGAGTGAGGGGAGAGGGAAACTGTTTATCGGCGACCCATATGAAAAACACACGCATGGTGAAATCCAACTTCATTCCATTAAGTACACAGGAACATACAAACAGCCAGCTGCTCACGTCTGGCTTTACCGACTTGAGTGCCCGAGTGAGAGAGAGAGAGAGAGAGAGTCTTTGTGTAGTACCGTAATACCATGTAAAGAGTGGCAAGCACATATGTGTGGTGAAGGTTATAAATGGCATGAATTGATAAGGGTTAATCTTCATCCTTCCTCTTAAAGAAGTAAAACATATATAGTGGTTAGTGAAGCAAATATAAAACACCAGTATAAGATGTGGCATTTATTATTTTACTGCATATGAGAGCACATAAAACTAAACAGGTTATGCACAGTTCAGGCATAGCCAGTAACTTTTCCAATTAGCTGGTTTGGTTTGCAGACACGACCTGCACGTGTATGATAATATGCTCCAGCAGTCACCTCATCCTTCGCTGGGGAAACAAGTCCCTTATCGGGTGAACACGGAGGAGAAGACGGCGGTGGAGATTGGGGCACCGGGGATGGCAGGGTTGGCACCGGCACTGGTAGAAGAATCGCTGGAGCAGCATTCGCTCAGCGTGAGGGAAGACCGGCAGGCTGGTCCGTGTTAGGGCGTGGAGGTGCCGGTTCATCAACCGGAAGGAGGTGTTGGCGGGTTCGCCGATAAATGCCGTTGTCAATACTGACCAAGTACGGGCGAGGTTCCGCGGTGGACCCCAGAATGACTGCGAGGCGGTCGTAACCTCGGAGTGACCGCAAGCGGACAACCTGTCCCTTGTTGAGCGGTTGAAGCGGAGAGCTGGTTTTATCGTAGTATTTTCTTTGTATGTTGTGGCGGCGTTGGAGCTGGGATTGGATAACTGACGGCGCACAAACTTGTGGTTCTAGTAGTTGCTTGGCCATAGGAAGAGTGGAGAAGGGTTCGCCGTGACATGAGCTGTTCGGCTGCAGATCCCAGGAGAGGGTCGCCGGCGATGTTCCGAAGATTGAGTAAGTCGAGATAAACATCAGAGCCCTGTGAGAGTGTTCCATTAGTTCTTTTGCACTTTTTACCACGCTCTCAGCCAGGCCGTTGGATTGTGGGTACGTGAGGCTGCTGGTAATGTGGTGAAAGTCCCAGTTTTCCGGAAGAACTGACTGGAGAACTGAAGTCCATTGTCTGAGAGTAGCTTTAGGGGGACTCCATGGACAGAGAAGTGGCGAGTTAGTTTCTGAATGGCCATGGCTGAGGTCGGGCTACTGAGCAAGTCGATTTCAAACCATCCTGAGTAGGAATCAACTAAAACCAGGTATTGTTGGCCGTGCCACGCGAAGATGTCGGCTGCTACTGTGGTCCAGAGTAAGTCCGGCATAGGGTGCGGGGGAAGTGGTTGCTTCTGTTTGTGCGGGGTCAAGCTATTGTAGATCGGGCAGGCAGCAACCTTCTCTAGAATGTAGTTAGCCATGCCTGGCCAGAACAGCATTCCTTTCGCATGTTGGAGGGTTATTTCTGTAGCGGGATGGCCCCCATGGACAACATCGAAGTACTTGCTGTGAAGAGACGTCGGGATGACCGCCTTGTGTCCTTTCATTATCACACCATCCTGATTGACCAGTTCATCACGAACAGGGAAAAATGGGTGGACAGCTTGTGGCAGGTGGTGCTGTTTGTCTGGCCAGCTGCGGCTGATGACAGTGGCCAGCGATTGAAGTGTTTTGTCTGCAGTTGTTTGTGACACTAGGATGTCTAAACCGGCAGATGGGAGGCAGGAGACCATCATAACCGTGTACCGCTCATGCTCATCATCAGACAGGTGTTTTTCGCTGGTTGGGCGAGGTGCCCATGTTTGTTGGTTAGTCTGATGTCATATCTCTGTAGTTCCATCATCATGCATTGTAAGAGAGCTGGTGTCGTGTGGATCGGCTTACCGAGGATACTGACCAGGGGCTGGTGATCGTTTTCGATTGTGATCGGGTTGCCAAACATAAAGTCCTTGAATTACTTGCAGTCAAAGGTTACTGCAAGTAGCCCCTTTTTGATTGGAGTGTTGCACTGTTCAGTGTCGTTCATGGTACGGGAGGCATAGGCAATTGGTCTGGAGCCCTTTCGTCATCTTGTAGGCAAGCAGTGCCCAGTCCATACTGGGAGGCATCACAGGTAAGGGTGACAGGTAATTTGGCATCAAGGTATACAAGGGTTGGAGTGCAAGACATTAGTTGTTTGAGGGTTTCAAATGCCCTCTGCTGGTGTTGGTGCCAGGACCAGTGCGTATCCTTGTGGGTCAGTTGTCGCAGCGGGGTTGATAGCTCGCTGAAGTTTAGGATGAATTTTCCCAGGTAGTTTACCATGCCTCAGAATCGTTGTAGAGCATTCACATCCGTAGATGTTGGCATTTCGTTGATAGCAATTGTAAATGAAAACTTTACAAGCTCTTAAGTGTACAACATCTTTTAATGATAGCACTGGGTATTACATACACCTTCAAGCACCGGCTACATTTTCCTACTGAGGGGAAGGCGTTATGATTGATGTTAACTGGGCGGGGTTAATGGGAGTGAGGTAACTATATTATTGGTTGCATATAAACCATCTACATCCTTCCCCTTAGAAATCAAAAAAACAGATTGTTGTCACGACAACCGAATTAAACAGCAGAATTAAACGAAATCGCCGTAGCGAACAGGCGGCTTACTGATCCTGCCCGAGCGCGTACGGATGTCTCCCCCTCCCCCCGAAAGAGCAGAAGAAGCAGGAGGACGCAAGGCAGCCGGGGAACCAGGGAAGGGCATTGGGGTGGGAGAAACAGGAGAGGGAGAACCGCGATCGGCAACAGGGGACCCGCGCAGAGGGGAACCAGGCGCCCGCGACGGGGACCGAGGCATGCAGGGAACACCAGCCGGGGCGGCAGCCGGCTGCTGATAGGATAGTGGAGGGGCATAGGGCCCAGGGGGCTGCGGCTGTGGCTCATTAACCGCAAGCAGGTGTTGTCGGCTTCTTCGGTAGATGGAACCCTCACAGTCGACCAGATACGAACGAGGTGAGTCGGCCACCCCAACCACGGTGGCCAGACGGTAGTGACCACTGGCGGTCCTGCAAACGAACAACCTGTCCGGGCAACAGAGGATCGAGTGGTCTGCACGACCGATCGTGGGGAACGCCGCTGGCTGTCATGTTTCTCTTGAATTCGCCTCTGCACGGAGGCGGGCTCCAGCACCCGAGGTTTCAGCTGGCGCTGGGCAATCGGGACGGTGGATCTGGTAGTTCTGGACATCAGACGCTGAGCAGGGGACCCCATGGCCGGATCCCTGGAAACATTCCTGAGGTTCAGGAGATCCAAATACAAATCAGAATTGGATAGTCGCGCCTGTTCCATCAGAAGCTTGGCGCTGCGGACGGCCCGTTCTGCTAGGCCGTTGCTCTGTGGGTACTCTGGGCTGCTGGTGAAATGCACGAAGTTCCACTTGTCGGCAAAGCTTTTGAATTCTCGGCTTGTAAACTGCCTGCCGTTGTCAGTCTGCAGCCTGACCGGGGTCCCAAAAGTGGAGAAGTGTTTCCGCAGCTTGCGGATCACCATCTCCGACGTGAGGGATGTCAGCAAATCCACTTCGAACCAGTTGGAGTACGAGTCGACCAGGACAAGGTAGTGGTTACCACGCCACTCGAAAATGTCGGCAGCCAGAGAGGACCAGGCCAAAGCAGGGGCGGGCTGTTGCAGCAGGGGCTGTCGCTGCTGGTGCGGCGCAAGACTGTTGCACGTGGAGCAGGCAGAAACTCTGTCTCGGATATATTTGGCCATTCCAGGCCAATAGAATTGGCACTGAGCGTGGGCAAGCGTTGCATCGACCCCAGGGTGTCCGCTGTGGGCTGCACAAAAGTAAAAGTCAAACAGGGAGGACGGGACCACAACTTTATGTCCCTTGACGATAACGCCATCCTGGAGCACCAGTTCGTCGCGGACCAGGAAGAAAGGCTGTGCTTCAGATGGCGCGGCGGAGCGCTTTGTTGGCCACCCTGCTTTAATCACCGATGCAAGCTGCTGCAAGGCCGGATCGGCAGCGGTGTGCTCGGCCAAAACCTGTAGCTGCTTGGTGGGAATAAAGTTAACGCCCAGTACGAGCAAGTCCTCTGTTTCGTAGGGTGGCGAGCGCAGGAGGTACGCGGGGCTCGCGACAGGGTGTCCGCAATGTGCATCTCGGTGCCCTTCTTGTAGATTATGTCAAAGTCGAAGCGCTTGGAGCTGCAGCATCATACGCTGCAGCCTGGCAGGGGCAGCGTGAATCGGCTTGTTCAGGATTGTCACCAGTGGCTGGTGGTCGGTTTCGACCGTAAAATCTGCTGCCGAACAGGAAGTCTCTGAACTTGGAGCAGGCGAACACCACCGCGAGCAGCTCTTTCTCGATCTGAGCGTACCGCTGCTCGGTGTCCGTCATGGTGCGGGAGGCATAGGAGACGGGATGCAGCGATCCATCGACAGACTGAAGGCAGGCCGCACCCAGACCGAACTTGGAAGCGTCACAGGTGACGGTGATGGGGCGACCCACGTCGAAGAACCGCAACGTCGGAGTGCTAATCAGTTTCGACTTGAGGCGGTCAAAAGCCTGCTGGTGATATGGGAGCCAGGCCCAGGCGATATCCTTTTTTTGTCAGCTGCCGCAGGGGAGCACTCAGCTCACTGAGGTTTGGTATAAACTTGCCAAGGTAGTTCACCATGCCCAAGAATCGTTGCAGACCTGGCACGTCGGTGGGGGCTGCCATTTCGGAGATGGCAGCTGCCTTCAAGGGGTCGGGCTTTAGTCCGTTAGGGGTGAAAACATGTCCAACATACGTGACCTCTGAGACACGAAACCGGCACTTCTTGGGATTCAGCTTCAGGTTCGCCTGTCGCGCGCGATCCAGGACGCGGCGGAGGTTCAGGTCGTGCTCGGCAAGGTCCTTCCCGTAAACCAGGATATCATCCACGATGATGGCACATGGCAGGTGCGCGAATAATTGCTCCATCGTCTGCTGGAACACCTCGCTAGCAGAATTGATGCCGAATGGCATTCGCAGGAACTTGAATCTGCCGAACGGTGTGGCGAAGGTCGTCAGGTCAGAAGACGCTTTGTCCAACGGGACCTGCCAAAACGAGTTCTTAGCGTCTAGGACCGAAAAGATGGTGGCTTGCCCGACCTTTGCCGCCACATCCTCAACAGACCGCATGGGGTAATGTGGTCGCCTGATGGCAAGGTTTAAGTCCTTCGGGTTGATACACACGCGTATCTCGTTCTTGTCTTTCTTAATCGTGGCAACCATGGTGGAGACCCAATCGGTGGGCTCGCTAACTGCCACTAGCACCCCCTTTTCGACCATCTCGTTGAGCATCGCCTCGACCTTGTCCTTCATGGCGTGAGACACCCTGTGAGGTGCGCGGACCACGGGTTGTATATTTGGGTCAATGGAAATATGGTATGACACTGGTAACTTCCCCAGGTCATCGTCGAACAGGTCCTGGTATTCAGCAACCGGGTCAAACGAAAGTTGCACTTTGTGGACCGTGCGGTCAAAGGAGACCAGGCCAAGATCCTGGCACGCACGGTTGCCCAACAGGGTTACACAGTCAGAGTTCAAAACATAGAAAACCAGGTTTCTTGTGGCCTTTTGCAGCACGCAAGTTAAAGTGGCCCTCCCCGCAGGCCTTAGAATCTCTCCACCATAGGCGTGCAGGGTAGCATCGTCAACAACCAGAGGCTCATTACTCCTTATCTTGTTGAAAAGATTCATGGACAAAACATTGACTCTCGCGCCAGTATCTAATTTGGCAGAGAAGGTTACGCCATTGACAGTCACAGGTACGGAGGGATCATTGCGGTGGGCGGGTGTCTGTAGGAGGGTAAACACATGAGAGTCCTCGGCAGAATTAATTGGCTCCGCACCATTGCACTCAACTAAATTGGGCTGTGAGTCGAAACAGAGATCAGATTGGGCCAGCATGTTTAGACTGGGACTGGAAGCTTGTGCCTGGCTCCCACGGGAACGGAGTAAGCGACAGGAGGCTGAGAAATGGTTCAGCTTTTTACAAAAGTTACAGGTTTTTACCAGAGGCGGGACACGTCGACAGTCTATGGTGCATGTAGTTACAGTTCGGGCATCTTTTTCGGGGCACATCGCCAGGTCCAGGGCGGGCACGCGGCAGAAAAACATTGTTTCCCACCCGAGGCTGTGGGCTCCTAAACCCAGCCAGGTTGACAGATTTATTGCCCAAATCCCGGTGGTCCTCTTGCAAAACAACGACCTCAGACAATCTGCAGGCATGCATAGCTTTGTCCAATGTTAGATCCGGATCCCTCAAAAGCTCACATCGCAGCTTCTGGTCACGCATGCCAGTTACTAAAATGTCTCTAGTGAGCTGGTCTGTCATGTCATCAAAACGGCACCGCTGGGCGAGATAACGCAAATCAGCAATAAAACATTCAACAGGTTCATCAGGCAACTGTCTCCTCGTAAAGAACCGTGCCCTCTCTAGAATGCGGTTCGAGGGCAGGTCACAAATCTCCCTGAACTTACGTAGAAGGCAAGCGGGGTCGTCAGCAGACTCTGCAGGAGTAATCACCGCACCATCGACGCCCAGGACCGCTGGAGCGTAGGTGAAAGTTCTGGCTCTCTTCATGGCATCAGGTCCGACAAGGTTGAGGAGGAGGGAAGCTTTAAGGGAGTCAGGATCAGCGCGGTGTGCGACGTTGACAAAGTGTGTGAAATCAAATTCAAACTGGCCCAGCGCTCAGAGATGTCAGCATCAAAGACAAGCTGCTCGGGCTTTCTGCAAGAGGACGCCATGGCCAAAGAGATCAAAGCACAAAAAACACAAATCAAAAAAAAGAAATAAAAACCGATAAACAGGAGACGCAAGTATCTTCCAGCTTCGACACCATGTAAATGAAAACTTTACAAGCTCTTAAGTGTACAACATCTTTTAATGATAGCACTGGGTATTACATACACCTTCAAGCACCGGCTACATTTTCCTACTGAGGGGAAGGCGTTATGATTGATGTTAACTGGGCGGGGTTAATGGGAGTGAGGTAACTATATTATTGGTTGCATATAAACCATCTACAGCAATGGTTTTAGATGGGTCTGGCTTGTCCGTTGTTGGTAAACATGTGGCCAGGATGACGTCCACAATTATGTAACATGGGTAGCTATCAAAGAGTTGTTCCATTGTACACTGGAAAACCTCACTGGCTGAATTGATGCCAAATGTCATTCATAAAAATCGGTAGCATCCGAAGGGCGTTGCGAATGTGGTTAACATGGAGGATGCATGGTCTATGAGTCTATGAGCATGCCAAAATGAGTTCTTTGCATCTAGGACAGAAAAAAACTGTGGCTTTACCCAGGATGACAGCGACCTCTTCCACCGTCCACATTGGGTGGTGTGGCCATTTGATGGAAGTATTTAAATCCTCAGGGTTGATGCAGATCCTTATTTCGTCTTTGTTCTTCTTGACTGCTGCAACCATGGTGGAGACCCAGGAGGAGGGGTCGTTGACAGGGGATATCACACCCAGTGATTCCATTCTGTCTAATTCAGCTTTGACACGGTCCTTCATTGCGTGCGAGATTTTGTGAGGAGAATGAACGACAGGTATAACTTCATTGTTGGTTACAATGCTGTATTCAATGGGAAGCTTGCCCAACTGATTGCCAAAAAGGTCTTTGTATTGTTTGAGTAGTTGTTGGGTAGGACTTTGAGAGGTCGACAGCTGATAAACAGTTTTGGTGAAGAAAACTAGGTTCATATTATGGCAAGCATCATTGCCCAGAAGGAGGGGCACTTCCCCTTTTACGATGAAAAGTTCCAAGGTGTAAACTTGAGACGCTAGATGGCATTGTAATGTAACCATACCAACTGGTTGCAATACCCCCCCCACCAAATGTATGTAACTTTGAGTTTGTTTTCAGAACAGTTTTTATTGTTAATTCTTTGGAAGTCTGCCAGAGAGATCACGTTACATCTCGCCCCCGTATCATTCTTAGCAGCAACCATGGTGTTGTTGATACTAAGAGTTGTCTTTGGATCACTGTCAGTAGCCACAGAATTGGAAATACAAGAATGTATGCTTTGGCTGACTTCTTGCAGGTGCTGCTGCTGTTTCAGTCAGTGCCTCGTGGGAGAGTGTGGGTTCAAGTGCATAGAGAGATTGTTGTGACCTGGCCCTGTTGGCACAAGCATGGCAGCACCAGATAAAGTGGCCTCTCTTTTTACAATAGTGACAGGATTTGTCATAAGCGAGGCATTGCTCACGAAATTTCAGGTGTGAGCCACCGCTATTACCACAGTTATTGACTAGATGATCAGTTACCATTCCTAGGGGTTTAGGTGATTGTTGAGGGGTTAATGTTTGTTGTTGGGACCTATAGAGGGCATGGACGTCATAGGCAGAGTGTGGCCCCGATCCCAAGGCTTTGGTATGGGTATCAGTGTATTCTGCAACCTGGCAGGCACGTTCAACCTTATCAAGTGTAAGCTCCTCATTTGATTGATTTCTCACCTTATCATCCAGGATGCCATCTACGAGTCTGCCATGGATGAGCTTGTCGCGGTCTTAGAAGTGGTATCTGGATGCAATGCTCTTAATGGCACCAATGTCGCCCTCTTGTTGGCTGCGGGAAAAAAACTTGTGGTGCTCCATGATAACGCTAGTGCGAAGCTGGCACAGGTCTCTGAACTTTCGGAGTAGGCAGACCGGGTCTCTGATGGATTCTGCTGGGATCACAACATGTGTTATCGGATCGGTATGTTCTGGGGTGTAGTGGAAATCCTGTGCCCGCAGGGCAGCCTCTGTGCCCGCCACATTGAGCAGAATTGACGTAACGGTGTGGGGTGCAGCTGCGGGGTGGGCAGCATCAAATAAAATCCCTAATCCCACCTCGAAGATGCACCACCGTTCAGCAAGCTCACTGTCAAACACCAAAGGATCTGGTCAGCGTAAGGAACTATCCATGATTCGATGTAAAAACAATTAATGAAAATAAATTCAGGCAAAATAGTTGGAGACGTGATTCAAGACTCTGACACCATGTTTATCGGCGACCCGTATGAAAAACACTTGCATGGTGAAATCCAAGTTTATTCCATTAAGTACACAGGAACATACAAACAGCCAGCTGCTTGCGTCTGGCTTTACCTACTAGAGTGCCCGAGCGAGAGAGAGTCTTTGTGTAGTATCGTAATACCATGTAAAGGGTGGCATGCACATATGCGTGGTGAAGGTTATAAATGGCAAGAACCAATAAGGGTTAATCTACAGAAACTAGAGATATGAAGAGGTACAAAACAAATCAGAGCCAGCATGGATCGCCAAGCAAAGGTGGAGCCCACTTTCCCCACTATATTTTCTCCACAGTTTTGATCTCTATTGACATATGATACTATGCAAACCCCTCCTTAAAAAGCCAGAAGCGTTCATTTCCTGAGCCACCAAGGCCTGATTCAGCCACCCCGATATTTTATATCTGCCGCTTGTCCTCCAGTTGTTTTCCAGTTTACGAATGGCCAACTCTTCTCTTGCCTGTGGGCAATAACTTAGAGCAGGGTCAACGGTTAAAGCTGCTGTGGCTATGGGAATCCTTTGGTCCAATGGCTCAATGGAGCTTTTTTGTCACCGTTGCAACTGCACAGAGAAATTCTTTGTACGCATTTACACATGCAGGAGCCACCATGTTTTGCCGTCATTTCCAAAGTGCAAATTCCAGATCCCGATCCTGGTAAGCTGTAGGCTCCTGTAGGGCCTTCCTCCATCACCTTGGATGGGATCAGCCCACAAACCGATATCTCTCTCCTCGCCCGGCCATCTTTGTGAACCGGGGATGCCTCATACAGCCGATCCTGAAGACGCTGGAGGTATTACCCCAGTTCACCCTCCTACCCGCTCTCGCGACTTGTGTCCAACATCTGCAGTGGCTCCCTCCCTGTTAAGTGATCCGCCGAGCCTTCGAGTCCTCCTTGCGGGATCCTAGATCTATGGCAGCAGCACCACAGGAAAGTCCAGGATCCCCATCTGCAAATCCTCAGTTCTAGCTCTCATCCTGAATGAATCATGGCCCATTGTCTAGTTTCACCAAGGTAACAAAAGGAACTTTTTCTTCCAAGTAAGTGGCGTGATTAAAAATTCGCCTATCCTGCACTCACCTTCCCTCATACACTCACGTGCACACACACACATACACACACAATCGCACACACGCACACAAGCATATGCACGCACATGCCACATGCACACACAAGCACACACAAGCACACACACACCAACATACACTGACAAAAGTACACACACAAGCAAAAACATACACAAACATATATGCACATACATCCTTTACTGTTTTATTCTCAAAATTATTTATGCATTAAACAATGGCAAAGAAAATGAACAATGTACATCAATGAAATAAATCTACAACTTATGAATACCTTCAACTGGAAATGACAGCAGCAATATGGAAAATGGGTCTGGCTTAGATGGCCATCTTGGTCAGCATGGATGAGTTGGGTCGAAGGGCCTGTTTCAGTGCTATATGACTCTGTGACTCTAATAAATGTAATTGGAGTTTTATTAATAACACGATAGATTTTTGGTGTAGAATACTATTATACTGTGTTAATTTTGCAACATTATATATTAGTTTCTCAATTTGGTGCATTGTAATTGATGTTTCTGATAATTAACATGTGATTGTCGCAACTTATTTTAAGCGACCATCAGTTGTTAATAATGGATAGACACAAAAAGCTGGAGTTACTCAGCGGAACAGGCAGCATCTCTGGAGAAAAGGAATGGGTGACAATTCAGGTCGAGAACCTTCTTCAGCACACTCTTCTCCAATTCCAGAGAGCACACCATTGTATCCAAGCCGCTTCCAAATAAATGAGTTCAGTATTTCAACTGCGCATGCCCAAGTCATAGGTCACTCGGGGAAACCATTCTTGCCAGCTGAGCTGCTGCGTGTGTACGGACCTGCATATTCATTTTAATAAGATTTAAATAAATTTGTCCATCAAATATGTCAGCAGTAGGCCACAGCATACTGCAGTTGCACAAATCCACAATTATATCTATTTAAATTATTGACTCAATACAGCACAATCCTTGAAAATGCAAGAGTGCCCGGAACAAACCTGTCAATTATCAAATCCCTGGCATTAGCCTGGGTCACAGACATTCAAATTCGATATTGATTTAGACGAATTACAAGTTGTGTGGTCAACCAATTATGAGAATTTGCAGCCATGTGAACCGCAGCCAAACTAGAGGCTTCACTCAGGAGTGGGTCGCAGCTCCCCAGCTGAAGAGACCGGTTCTTGCTCTCTTTGAAAGGGGCGCCGCCTGCCCCAGTGAGTGGGCACACCGTAATATGAGGATCCAACCCGTAATATGAGTGGGAGCATTTTCTCAGTCAGACTTTGTCGACAGTTCGGGTGGGGGATCTGGGTGAGAGAGAGCTGGCGATGCTGAACAGATGGAACAGTTTAATAACAACCCATTAAAATCTGCCCTTCAGCCACTCGGCAACCTGGGCTGATCTGATCTGACAGCCCTCTCGCTAGCTCGCTGCAGCCCAATCCTAATGCAGAACCTCTACAAAACCTTTGGGCTTTGGCTAACACTCTGCTAACAAGGGCTGGTGAAATGCGCTGGTCAACGTGCACTGGGCGAGATGGCTGGGGAAACGCACCTCAACAACTGCCAACTTGGAACAGCACAGACCCTCCACTCAATCTATCCAATACTAAAGGACAGGCATTTCACAGTTAAATGTCTTATATCGGATTGGCGGCTCCTTCACAGGGCCAACCCTGTACTCAGTTTTCCTCAGAGATTAATCTTTGTTTAACGGTACTTCTTTGCCTTAGGTAAAGCATCAGCCCACATCACATTTATACAGTCGCAGCCTGCCTCAGATTAAATATATTTTCACACGTAAATTATGAATAAAGATAAGAAAATGTTTCAAACACAAGTAATATTTTCTTATTCCAGTATCAAACACATTCAGGATTAAATGAAAATAATCATTTCTTTAACATTTTGAATATCATATAATTGCAGATTAATGAACTGAACTAAATCTGGGACTGTGTAAGTAGTGTGTGAACAGCAGAACAAGAAAGGAAGCTATTGAGATGACAGAATTCTAGATTAATTCATTGGTAGAATAGTTAACAATTAATACACAGTTTACACAGCGCTGCGTTCACTTTTCTTTCCCGAATGACATTTGACAAATACCATGATTGCTTGCGTATATCATATAACCATATAACCATATAACAAATACAGCACGGAAACAGGCCCTCTCGGCCCTTCCAGTCCGTGCCGACCATTTGTTTTCCCCTAGTCCCATCTACCTGCACTCAGACCATACCCCTCCATTCCCTTCACGTCCATATACCTATCCACTTTACTCTTAAATGTTAAAATCGATCCTGCCTCCACCACTTCTGCTGGAAGCTCATTCCACACAGCCACCACCCTCTGAGTAAAGAAGTTCCCCCTCACGTTACCCCGAAACCTCTGTCCCTTAATTCTCATGTCATGCCCTCTTGTTTGAATCTTCCCTACCCTCAATGGGAAAAACGTATCCACGTTAACTCTGTCTATCCCTTTCATCATTTTAAAGACCTCAATCAAGTCCCCCCTTAACCTTCTGCGCTCCAAAGAATAAAGACCTAACTTGTTCAACCTTTCTCTGTAACATAGTTGCTGGAACCCTGGCAACATTCTAGTACATCTCCTCTGTACTCTCTCTATTTTGTTGACATCCTTCCTATAACTAGGCGACCAAAATTGTACACCATACTCCAGAATTGGTCTTACCAATGCCTTGTACAATTTTAACATTACTTCCCTACTCCTATATTCAATGCTCTGATTTATAAAGGCCAGCACACCAAAGGCTTTCTTTACCACCCTGTCTACTTGCGATTCCACCTTCATGGAACTATGCACAGTTATTCCTAGATCCCTCTGTTCCACAGCATTCCTCAATTCCCTACCATTTACCATGTACGTCCTATTTTGATTTGTCCTGCCAAGATGTAGCACATCACACTTAACAGCATTAAACTCCATCTGCCATCTTTCAGCCCACTTTTCCAAATGGCCCAAATCTCTCTGTAGACTTTGAAAATCTACTTCATTATCCACAACACCACCTATCTTAGTATCATCTGCATACTTACTTATCCAATTTTCCACCCCATCATCCAGATCATTGATGTACATGACAAACAACAGTGGACCCAACACAGATCCCTGAGGCACCCCACTGGTCACCGGCTTCCAACCTGACAAACAGCCATCCACCATTACTCTCTGACATCTCCCATTCAGCCACTGTTGAATCCATCTTGCTACTCCGCCATTAACACCCAAAGATTGAACCTTCTGAACCAACCTTCCATGGGGAACCTTGTCAAAGGCCTTACTGAAATCCATATAGACAACATCCACTGCTTTACCCTCATCAATTTCCCTAGTTACCGCTTCAAAAAATTCAAGAAGGTTTGTCAAACATGACCTTCCAGGCACAAATCCATGTTGACTGTTCCTGATCAGACCCTGTTTATCCAGATGCTTATATATATATTATCTCTAAGTATCCTTTCCATTAATTTGCCCACCACTGACGTCAAACTAATAGGTCTATAATTGCTAGGTTTATTCTTTGAACCCTTTTTAAACAATGGAACAACATGCGCAGTACGCCAATCCTCCGGCACTATTCCCGTTTCTAATGACATTTGAAATATTTCTGTCATAGCTCCTGCTATTTCTACACTAACTTCCCTCAATGTCCTAGGGAATATCCTGTCAGGACCTGGAGACTTATCCACTTTTATATTTTTCAAAAGTGTCAGTACTTCCTCCTCTTTGAATCTCATAGTTTCCATAGCTACTCTACTTTTTCCCCTTAACTCACAGAGTTCAATATCCTTCTCCTTGGTGAATACCGAAGAAAAGAAATTGTTCAATATCTCCCCCATCTCTTTTGGCTCTGCAGATAGCTGTCCATTCTGGTTCTCTAATGGTCCAATTTTATCCCTCGTTATCCTTTTGCTATTAATATAGCTGTAGAAACCCTTTGGGTTTACTTTCACCTTTCTTGCCAAAGCAACCTCATATCTTCTTTTAGCCTTCCTAATTTCTTTCTTAAGATTCTTTTTACATTATTTATACTCCTCTTGCACCTCATTTACTCCATGTCTCCTATAATATCGAAATACCAAACTCGCTTATAATTTTTCTGGTTATCCAGTGTAAATGTTTTTGCTCTCACATTTGAATGGAAGGGTAAGATTAAATGAGAACTTACCAGTTTGAAATTTGATCTTTATTTTATGAGGAGTTACGATGAGCGATTACGTGAAGAAGGCCGTCATCCCGCATGCGCGTCAATCTTCAAAGCAGCGGTGTGAAATGACAGATAATAATGGTTGAACTGAACATAGTAAGATTAGAGAAGAGTTGACCTTTATGATATGAGGGTTGGGAGCGGTAGGCACGTAATCGCTCATCGTAACTCCTCATAAAATAAAGATCAAACTTCAAACTGGTAAGTTCTCGTTTAATCTTACTATTTTACTTCGGAGTCACGTGAGTGACTATGTGAAGATTTCAAAGCTCTGTGATTTCATGCCGGAAACGAGTCCATGCGTTACACACTGCATGAAGTGACCATGGATGAGTGAAAAAGATTAATGCATTCAGACATGACTTAGTTTGTTAAAATGCTGATACTTAATCATCAAAAGAAAATAATAGAGCCCTTTCATCCAGGGGGAAACTGTAAAACAGAATCTAAAATGGAGTTAGCAAATACCCCCAGTTTGGCAATGGGTTATTATAAAACGTTGAGAAAGTATGTTCCTTTGACCATCCTGCAGCTGCTAGGATGTGGTCCAGTGCAACGTACATTACCCTTGGAGCTGATGTAGTAGCAGCCCTGGTGTGATGAGTGTGGAAAATATTAGTATCGACTCATGCCTAGCCAAAACCCCCTTTTTACGACTTGGAGATGGTAGAACTAATGCTTCTATTAAGTTTGGTGTAACTAACAAACATTGCTAGTTTGGAGCCTTCAAGGCTCTGGGTGACCTAGACGTATAGTTGTAAGTGTGTGACCACACATTACTGAAGATTTATAGGTATGCCATGAAACTAGTTTGAGACCTAACGTGCCTGGTTTGTTCTGGTTAATTAAATCAAAACATAAAATATTATGTTATTAGCAGATGTAACCATCCTGTCCAGTCACAATTTATGTAGTGACTGGACCTGTTGTACTGAGGCCAGTGCCATGAGGATAACTAAATTATGAGAGTCGGCTAAAGATAAGTACAGTGGCTTGCAAAAGTATTCATACCCCTTGAACTTTTCCACATTTTGTCACATTACAACCACAAATATAAATGTATTTTATTGGGATTTTATGTGATAGACCAACACAAAGACCAACACATAATTGTGAAGTGGAAGGAAAATGATACATGGTTTTCAAATTTTATTACAAATAAAAAACTGAACAGTGTGGCGTGCAAAAGTATTCAGCCCCGCTGAGTCAATACTTTGTAGAACCACCTTTCGCTGCAATTACAGCTGCAAGTCTTTTGGGGTATGTCTCTACCAGCTTTGCACATCTAGCGACTGAAATTTATGCCCATTCTTCTTTGCAAAATAGCTCAAGCTCAATCAGATTGGATGGAGAGCATCTGTGAACAGCAATTTTCAAGTCTTGCCAGAGATTCTCAATTGGATTTAGGTCTGGACTTTGACTGGGCAATTCTAACACATGAATATGCTTTGATCTAAACTATTCCATTGTAGCTCTGGTTGTATGTTTAGGGTCGTTGTCCTGCTGGAAGGTGAACCTCTGCCCCAGCCTCGTCTTTTGCAGACTCTAACAGGTTTTCTTCCAAGATTACCCTGTATTTGGCTCCATCCATCTTCCCATCAACTCTGATCAGCTTCCCTGTCCCTGCTGAAGAAAAGCATCCCCACAGTAAGATGCTGCCACCACCATGTTTCACAGTGGGGATGGTGTGTTCAGGGTGATGTGCAGTGTTAGTTTTCCACCACACATAGTGTTTTGCATTCATGCCAAAAACTTCAATTTTGGTCTCATCAGACCAGAGCACCTTCTTCCACATGTTTGCTGTGTCCCCCACATGGCTTGTGGCAAACTGCAAATGGGACTTCTTATGGCTTTGTTTCAACAATGGCTTTCTTCTTGCCACTCTTCCATAAAAGCCCGATTTGTGGAGTGTGCGACTAATAGTTGTCCTGTGGACAGATTCTCCCACCTGAGCTATGGATCTCTGCAGCTCCTCCAGAGTTACCATGGGCCTCTTGGCTGCTTCTCTGATCAATGCTCTTCTTGCCCGGCCTGTCAGTTTAGGTGGACGGCCATGTCTTGGTAGGTTTGCAGTTGTGCCATACTCTTTCCATTTTCGGTTAATGGATTGAACAGTGCTCTGTGAGATGTTCAAAGCTTGGGATATTTTTTTATAACGTAACCCTGCTTTAAAGTTCTCCACAACTTTATCCCTGACCTATCTGGTGTGTTCCTTGGGCTTCACGATGCCCAAGGAACATTGTTTGTTCACTAATGTTCTCTAACAAACCTCTAAGACAGTGACAGATCAGCTGTATTTATACTGAGATTAGATTACACATAAGTGGATTCTATTTACTAATTAGGTAACTTCTGAAGGCAATTGGTTGCACTGTATTTTATTTAGGGGTATCAGAATAAAGGGGGCTGAATACTTTTGCACACCACACTTTTCAGTTTTTTATTTATAAAAAAATTAAAAAACCATGTATCATTTTCCTTTCACTTCACAATTATGCACCACTGTGTGTTGGTCTATCACATAAAATCCCAATAAAATACATTTACGTTTGCGATTGGAACGTGACAAAAAGTGGAAATGTTCAAGGGGTATGAATACTTTTGCAAGCCACTGTATGTAGCTGGAGCCCACTGGTGAAGTAGTGTTAACATAATGTAAATGTCCCATACTTCCATGTAACTGGGCCTGGGAGAACTTGTGTTAAAGATATCCAATATAATTCTGGATATCAGAGGGTGAGACCCGACAGTGTGGGTCCCGCTTGCTGCAGCAAATATGATGAGAAGGCACGTTGACACAGTTAATGGCACTGTAACATAATTATTGTCAGAGACCCATTTGAAAATGAACTGTAAGACGTCAGTTATCCGTGCTGTATAGTATGTAACATGTGTATTTAAACAAAAATGCTTTCCATATGCTGAAGTGGAAATGTACTACCTTTTGGTGCTTTCCCTGCTCTCTGCAGTGAGCATTACATGGATCGGTCTGACAACCCGAGCTGCAGGAATAGTCGTCTCAGAGTCTGCAAGTCAATGAATTGATTTATCATGCAGAGGCTGGTTTCCCAAGTCACAGGCTGAACCAGCAAAGTTTTATGTTTTGAATAACCATATAAGGTTCTATTATTATTCCCAAGATTAGCGGGAACCATGGCTGCGTATGCCAGTCAGGCAGTTCGAAAAGCCTGAAGCGGTATCTTGCTGGATTTATTGCAATGCCCCAACTAATGTGGCAGAATGGAGGAAAGACATGCAAGAACATTCCTCCCCAGTGTAGTGATAATGTATCTCTCGTCACTGTATGCCACATATTTTGCAACTGGTAAATGAGCCTGGATGTAAACATATCGATACTCGGTGTTGCATCAAGCCATAATGACACTAAATACTTTGTGATCCAACATCCATTCTGTGTTGTCATTGATTTCACGTGATGATACAATAGCGTCAAATGAAGTTACGTAAATTTCATTGGATATTTTATCTTGATTGCACCCATGTGACTAACATATGCCACCACCATAGTGTATCAACTTGGAGATGAGCATGCAGATATGCATACTCTCACAATAACTTTTAACCTATATAATGTAGCTAGTGTTTATAGGTAGTTGATACCAATAACTGAAAAATTGGTGACTCATGCAAACTGCATCCACCTCCGTAACTGGAGATGGCATTCGTAATTTCTCATCTTTGAGCACTAGCATCAGATTGTAATTACTGAAGATTACTGATCAAAATTACTGGAGCAATGCTGAATACTGCCACCATTGTGACTTTGGTAGCTTCAGCTGGTAATAGCATAGGTCTATTAACAATGACCTATATGGTACTTGAGGGGTTAATTCTTTGCACATTGTAAGTTCTGATAATGCAAAGGCCCAATTTGCACTGCTGAAGCACAGCTGCTATATTGCCAATTACACTTGATGAATAGAAGGCCGCTTAATAACAATGAGGTTGTTACAGGCTTCTGTTAATTCCATTTCTTGCCCCATAGTTAAATGTAAATCCCAATAGTCAATAGTTCTGATTGGTATCAACTTAAATTTAACTGGCTGCATTAAAGGACCCCAATTTCTCAAATATAGTTTTGGGCTGCAACAGTTAATTTTAGTAGAATACAGCGTTTAAAACATCATCCAGATAGATGATAACAAATGTTCTTGAGCTCTGAGCAGCCCAAACACAGGTTTTAGTAAATTGGTAAATAAACCTGGGAGCTGAATTTAGCCCATTTTGCAACGCTTTAACTATTATCATTGACCCATCCAGATAAATTTCAACTATCTCCGATGATCCCTGTGAATGGGAACTGAATAGCATGCATCCTTGAGATTGATGCTTGCCATATAGCTCCTATAGAATCAATAGTTAGACAGTAATGAAGTTTCCTATTTTAGCAAATTTCCTATTCCAATTACTACAACGCTCAGTGCTGGGACCCCAGCTATTTACAATATATATTAATGATTTGGACGAGGGAATTGAATGCAACATCTCCAAGTTTGCGGATGACATGAAGCTGGGGAGCAGTGTTAGCTGTGAGACGGATGCTATGAGGCTGCAAGGTGATTTGGATAGGCTGGGTGAGTGGGCAAATGCATGGCAGATGCAGTATAATGTGGATAAATGTGAGGTTATCCACTTTGGTGGCAAAAACAGGAAAGTAGTCTATTATCAGAATGGTGGCCGATTAGGAAATGGGGAGATGCAACGAGACCTGGGTGTCATGGTACACCAGTCATTGAAAGTAGACATGCAGGTGCAGCAGGCAGTGAAGAAAGCGAATGGTGTGTTAGCATTCATAGTAAAAGGATTTGAGTATACGAGCAGTGAGGTTCTACTGCAGTTGTACAGGGTCTTGGTGAGACCACACTTGGAGTATTGTGTACAGTTTTGGTCTCCAAATCTGAGGAAAGACATTCTTGCCATAGAGGAAGTTCAGAGAAGGTTCACCAGACTGATTCCTGGGATGTCAGGACTTTCATATGAAGAAAGACTGGATAGACTCGGCTTGTACTCGCTAGAATTTAGATTGAGGGGGGATCTTATAGAAACTTACAACATTCTTAAGGGGTTGGACAGGCTAGATGCAGTAAGATTGTTGCCGATGTTGGGGAAGTTCAGAACAAGGGGTCACAGTTTAAGGATAAGGAGGAAATATTTAGGACCAAGATGAAAAAAAAATTTTCCTCACAGAGGGTGGTGAGTCTCTGGAATTATCTGCCACAGAAGGTAGTTGAGGCCAGTTCATTGGCTATATTTAAGAGGGAGTTAGATGTGGCCCTTGTGGCTAGAGGGATCAGGGGGTATGGAGAGAAGGCAGGTACGGGATACTGAGTTGGATGATCAGCCATGATCATATTGAATGGCGGTGCAGGCCCGATGGGTCGAATGGCCTACTCCTGCACCTATTTTCTATGTTTCTATGTTTCTATGAAAGTCTATACTGCACATACGAGTTAAATCAGGATGAAGTTTCATCCTCCATCTTTCACCCTGTCCTGAAAGGCAATCCCGCCCATAATACTGGGCCTGCTTCGAAAGACAACTCCGGCCCCAATTCCAAGCCTGTTTGGTACCTATGTATGTGCAGTATAAAGTAATCACATGTTATCATCATTTCTTTAAAACCAGATCTGAATCTCATGTTATCATTGTCCCTTGTACAAAAAACACCAGTGTAAATATTACCAACATGTAAATGGTCCACAACCCCATGTTTCGAAAGAACCAGACCCACCTACCTCCACGGCTACCGGTGGTCTCATGGTAAGCCCAAAGGCCGCTGATGCGGGTTCTTTTTCCCCTTGATTGGAGAGTAGGACTGGTAGGGTGCGTTGATTCCATATTTTCCCTGAGACCGGCTTGGGTCTTGGTCTGAAACCTCATCATACTGAGAACTTTGGCCATAATTCCATGCCCAGCTTTCAAGCTGCCACCGGCTTCAGTGAACCACTTACCACGTGGGGTGTGTCGTCGCCTACCGATGAAGCTTTGCTCCCTTGATTAGTCCGACAGCTTTTTGCTTCCTCATCCTGGTCTTACCTGTGGGATAAGTCTTACCTGAAGAGAGGATTTGGCGACTGAGGAGTGCAGTCAGTGACTTCAGACTCCGGCAGCCTGAGAGGGTGTGCAGCCAAACGGAGTTCTGAGAGGCCTGGACTGGGACAAGTCAGGCCTGGAGGTTTCCCCTCCGACATTCATGGGTACGTCTTTGGATGTTTAACCCAGATGGAGCATGGATAGTGCCGTTGGGCGTTTATCCCACAAATATGATGCTCCATCCTGATATAGGTCCGTAGAAGGGGCCATATCAGCGCAAGTATCCTCAGGAGCCTGTGGCAGCACCTGTTTCAGGGCTGCTTACAAATCTCCCTCTCGGGGAGTGCGAGGGGTCAGTGTGTAACTGACTCCAAACTCGCAAATATGCCCGTGGAACATACTGGAGTACCTGTGTATAGCTCAAGGGTTGCGATATCCTCGCAAACGAAGGAGTTGCTCCAGGAAGAGTTGGTTTCCAGCCATTGGGGAACAGGTGACGGCTGTAAGGTACCATGCACCTGTAAATTGTTCCTGAAAGTGCCGGCAGTGAACAGCGCTATCTGGGGTGACATTGGAGGGGGCATGAAAACCTAGGAAATGAAACCAGCCGCCAAATCTTCTCGTCAGGGAAGACCTATCCAACAGGTAAGACATGGATGAGGAAGCAAAAGCTGTCGGACTAATCAAGGTACCAACGACAAGCAAAGCTTCATCGTTTTGGCAACAACACACCCCACGCCTCCATCAGCAGTAAGCAGTTCACTGAAGCTGGTGGCAGCTTGAAAGCTGGACAGAGCTCTTTCAGGCCGAGGCCCAAGTCGGTCTCAGGAAAAATATGGAATCCACGCAGCTCACCAGTACTACTCCCCAAATCAAGGATGGAAATAGAACCCGCATCAGGGGCCTTTGGGCTTACCATAAGACCACCGGTAGCTATGGAGGTAGGTGGGTCTGGTTCTTTCCGAAACACGGGGTATGTGGACCATTTACAAGTTGGTAATATTTACACTTGTTTTTGTACAAATGACACTAAATGACATGAGATTGGTTTATACTGCACAGTATACAAGGGTTCCAAGCAGGCTTGGAATATTGGGCAGAGTTGTCTTTAGAGGCAGGCTCTGTATTATGGCCAGGATTGCCTTTCAAGAGAGGCTCGGAAATATGGCCAGAGCTGTCTTTCAAGGGCGGCTCAGAATGGAAACTTCGTTACTGGCTAACAACTGATTTCCATAGGATCTTTATGACATGCATCGATCTCAAAGATACATACTATTCAGTTCCCATTCACAGGGATCACCCGAGATATTTGAAATTTATCTGGATGGGGCAATAACAGTTAAAGCGTTGCAAAAGGTGCTAACTTCAGCTCCCAGGTTATTTACCAAATTACTAAAACTGGTGCTTGGGCTGCTCATAGCTCAAAAACACTTGTTATGGCCCATCTGGATGATATTCTAAACGTTGTAGTTTGCTACAATTAACTGTTATAGCCGCAAACTATATATTTTTAGAAATTGGGGTTTCTCATCCATCCAGTTAAATATTAGTTGATACCAACTAGAGTTATTGGTTATTGGGATTTACCTTTAACTATTAATTTGTCTTTGACTCCGCCCTGGGGCAAGAGATTGGAATTAATAGAAGCCTGCAACAACCTTGTTGTATGAAGCAGCTAATTCATCAAGTGTAAGTGGCAATATAGTAGCTGTGTTTCAGCTGTGCAATTTGGGCGTTTGCATTATCAGAATTCACAACGTGCAAAGGAGTAACTTCTCAAGTACTATATAGGTCATTATCAACAGACCTATGCTATTACCAGCTGAAGCTGCCAAAGTCACAATGGTGGACGAACAGTATTTAGCATTGCTCCAGTAATTTTTGGTCAGTAAATCTTCAATTATATTACAAACTGATGCTAGTACTCAAAGATAGAAAATTATGAATGCCACCTCTAGTTACGGAGGCGGATGGGATTTGCATGAGTTACCAATTCTTCAGTTATTGGTATCAACTACCTACAGACACTAGGTGCATTCTATGAGTTAAAGGTTATTGTGCGAATATGCATAATCTATATGTTCAACTCCAAGTTGATAGAACATAGAACATAGACAATAGGTGCAGGAGTGGGCCATTCAGCCGTTAGAGCCTGCACCGCCATTCAATATGATCATGGCTGATCATTCAACTCAGTATCCTGTACTTGCCTTCTCTCCATACCCCCTGATCCCTTTAGCCACAAGGGCCACATCTAACTCCCTCTTAAATATAGCCAATGAACTGGCCTCAACTACCTTCTGTGGCAGAGAATTCCAGAGACTCACCACTCTCTGTGTGAAAAAAGTTTTCCTCATCTCGGTCCTAAAGGAATTCCCCCTTATCCTTAAACTGTGACCCCTTGTTCTGGACCTCCCCAACATCGGGAACAATCTTCCTGCATCTAGCCTGTCCAACCCCTTAAGAATTTTGTAAGTTTCTATAAGATCCCCCCTCTATCTTCTAAATTCTAGCGAGTACAAGCCGAGTCTATCCAGTCTTTCCTCGTATGAAAGTCCTGACATCCCAGGAATCCGTCTGGTACACTATGGTGGTGGCATATGTTCATCACATAGGTGCAATCAAGTCAAAGTATCCTGTGATAATTTACCTAACCTCATTTGGTGCTGGTGTATTGTCACGTAAAATCAATGGCAACACAGAATGGATGTTGGATCACAAAGTATTTAATGACATTGTGGCTCGATGGAACACCTAATATCGATATGTTTGCATTCAGGCTCAGTCACCAGTTGCAAAAATATGTGGCATAACAGTGGCAAGAGAAACATTCTCACTACACTGGGGAGGAATGTTCTTTTATGTCTTTCCTCCATTTTGCCTCATCAGTTGGGTCTTGCAATAAATCCAGCAAGATCCCGCTTCAGGCTTTTCGTACTGCCTGACTGGCCTATGCAGCCATGGTTACTGCTAATGTTGGGAATAATAATAGAACCTTATATGGTTATTCTAAACATAAAACTTTGCTGGTTCAGCCTGTGACTTGGGAAACCAGCCTCTGCATGATAAAATCAATTCATTGACTTGCAGACTCTGAGAAGACTGTTCCTGCAGCTCGTGTTGTCAGACTGATCCATGTATGTGCTCACTGCAGAGTGCAGGGATAGCACCAAAAAAGCAGTACATTTCCTCTTCAGGAGATGGGAAGCATTTTTGTTTAAATGCTCATGTTACATATAATACAGCACGGATAACTGACATCTTGGAGTTCATTTTCAAATGGGTCTTTGACTAAGTAATAGTGCCATTAACTGTGCCAAACGTGCCTTCTCATCATATTTGCTGCAGCAAGTGGAACGCACTCTGTCGGGTCTCACCCTCTGATATCCAGATTTATAAAGGATATCTTTAATACATGTTCTCCCAGGCCCAGGTACACGGACGTATGGGATATCAACATTGTGTTAACACTACTTCACCAGGGGGCTCCGCTACATCCTTATCTTTGGCCTGGCTCTCATAAGGTAGTTATCCTCATGGTGCTCGTCTCAACGCAACGGGTTCAGTCACTACATAAATTACAACTGGACAGGATGGTTCCATCTGCAAATAATATAATATTTTATGTTTATGATTTAGTTAAGCAGAGCAAACCAGGGGCGTCAGGTATCAAACTAGTTTTCATGGCATGCCCCATGAACCTTCGGTTATGTGTGGTCACACATTTACAACAATACATCAAGGTCACCAAGAGCCTTAGAGGCTCTAAACTAGCAATGTTTGTTAGTTACTAAAAACTTCATAAGAAAGTGGGTAAAACGGGGTTTTGGCTTATGCAGGAGTAGATACTAATATTTTCAACTCTCACTCCACCAGGGCTGCTACAACATCAGCAGCGAGGATTATGGACCTTCCGCTGGACCACATCCTAATGGCTGCAGGATGGTCAAATGAGTGAACACCCAAACATTTTATAACAAATCCATTGCCAGAGCGGGGGTATTTGCCAACCCTATTTTTAGGTTCTGTTTTATAGTTTCCTCCTGGATGAGAGGGCTCACTATTGTGGTCAATTGTTAATTAAAAAGCATCATCATGATTTAAATCTATGTCATGTCTGAATGCATTATTTATTTTCACTCATCCTTGGTCAACTGATGCAGTGTGTGACGCATGGACTCATATCCACGGCATGAAATCACAGAGATTTAAAATCTTCACGTAGTCACTCACGTGACTCCGAGTAAAATAGTAAGACTAAACGAGAGCTTACAGGTTTGAAATTTGATCTGTATTTTATGAGGAGTTATGATGAGCGTTTACGTGCCCTCCGCTCCCAACCCTCGTATCATAAAGGTCATCTGGTAGTGCTAGTTTTATCTAATCTTACTATGTTCAGTTCAACAACTGTTATCTGTGATTTTTCACCGCTGCATTGAAGATTGAAACGCATGCGGGCTGACAGCCTTATTCACGTAATCGCTCATCGTAACTCCTCAGAAAATAAAGATCAAACTTCAAACTAGTAAGTTCTTTTTCAATATTACTATTATATATTATCAGCGATATCTATGAATAGCTAGATAATGCATCTTCCACGGGTATGAAAGCCAAAAAATTTCCGTCCGTAGGATCAATAGAGGAACAGCAGTTCCGAGGGCAATCAGTGACAACTCATCCGAGGATGAGTGGTCTGGCCAAGGACTAGAGGGGTATATTTCTTAAAATTACAGAAATATGGTGCAGACCGAATCAGGTTAGCATTAAGCTAATCAAATTGTGGGTTTACTTAGCCAGTTTAAGATTGATGATTAGGTGTCTGCATTTTAACTGACTCAGAGAATCGATCTTGTAGTTACATACTCTGTCATATCTACACACATATTCTGCTGTTTTAATAACAAAGCTAGTGGTGAAAGCCTGTGCTGCCTTTCTCAGATTAAAGGGCATTATGTCATAGAGTTTTAGGCAATATGCAATATTGCAACTGATAAATCATATGGGTTGTCGGTAGATATCTTTTGCGGTATTACAAATGAGGCAACATGAAATTTAACAGTACCAATTTACCTATTCAATCACGCCATGGTAGGCGGCTGAAGCAACTCTTAGTCATGAGAAACGGCTGGGACAGCCTGTCTTCTCGGGCAGCTAGCTCTGCACGATCGTATGACAAGCTTGTGAACAACATATGTGAGTCAATTTTATATGGAAGTAACAGAGGTTTGTGTGGCTTCCAGTTGACATTGTGTGACATAATTGACATTGCTTGTGCTGCTTTATCATTTTTGTAATACCATAAGTGGGACAGATGATTGGTTCTACACCTACTATTCTCCAACATTATGCAGGGTGTCTTTTATTTGACCACTCTAATAGCCTACACTCATTGTAATGTGCGATGTATATCAGTAAATTGTTATGCAAATATTCTTCAAAATTTTCCTAATGGGACCAGTATCTTAAGATGATTATGCTTTCAGCAGCTAATTTCAGCATAGAGAACACAGCCTTTACTCAATCTCTGGCTTAGTCTCCACGTCATACTGACATAAGGGTAGCTTGTTATAGAAATAATCTCATGAGCAAACAAGCAGGATTACGTGCATTCGAGGTTGACAGCATATCCACCAGACCAGAGATCAGGGATGTCATTAGGTATACAAGTGCACTCAGATGCTAGTGCCTATGAAATGGAAGATAGTTCATTTGTTTCAATAGTCTCAAGATATTGCTGATGACTCATTAGCAGCCAATACAATGGATTTCCCTTTCACCATTCAGCATGAGGTTTACATAGTGTGGATTAATAAATTATAAAATTTGGTGGAATATGTCTGGATATTTGCAGATAGAGTTATGCACATTGTTGCATAAGTTATTGTCTAACTCAACAATCTGTTGGGACTACAGGCCAGTTTAGAGCAACGGCCATGTATGCAAGTGAGCATCATGATATCAATAACTCATGTTTTTTCCTACCACTAATGCTTATCTGTTTAAGTGTTTCACACACAGATTGTCTCACTGCATGAAACCACAGAGCTTTGAAATCTTCACAGAGTCACTCACGTGACTTTGAAATAAAATAGAAAGATTAAATGAGAACTTACCAGTTTGAAGTTTGATCTTTATTTTATGAGAAGTTGCGATGAGGGACTACGTGCCCTCCCAACCCTATTCTCATAAAGATAATTCTGTAGTTCTAGCCTTCAATCTTTCTATAGCAGGGGTCAGCAACTATTCTGTGGTTTCATACAGCTACTTTGAAGATTGATGCGCATGCGGGCTGGCGGGCGTCTTCACGTAATCCCTCATCGCAACTTCTCATAAAATAAAGATCAAACTTCAAACTGGTAAGTTCTCATTTACGCTTTCTATTTTATATCACATTTCAACACTTTCAATGTACATGAAATACTGACCTTGCACAGTAACAATAGTCTGAAAAAGGCTCCCGTGGTCTTACAATGAATGTGATTTTATATATAAGAGAATCAAGTGTTTTAAGGGGCTGTCCCACTGCGGCGACCTAATCTGCGAGTTTAGAAGAGTTTGCCCTCAATTCAAACTTGCAGCATGGTTGACACGTCGTCCTAGGAGGTCCTATGAGGTCACTGGAACTCTCCTTCATGCTCGATGGAAGTTCCCGCATACTCGCGGCCTCAGCTAAGTCGCTGCAAATTTTTCAGCATGTTGAAAAATTTTCCGCGAGTAAAATTTGGTCAGCATGGTTCTCTTTTAATCATAGTGCAGCGGAGTGGGGTTGCTATTATGTTACAGGCAGTCGAGGGTAGCCGTAGGCAATCTCCTTCACTGATTGGCTCATTAGAGTTTTCAGGACCAAGGAAAACCGACCGGTAGGTAAAATGCCCGCTAAACTTTATTATACTTCTTACTCTCCACTCCTTCTCCCCCCCTTCTCCCCCCTCTCTCCCCTTCTCTCCCCATCTCTCCCATTCTCTCCCATTCTCTCCCATTCTCTCCCTCCCCCTCGCGCTCTCTAAAGGACTTACCGTTATTGTGCAGCTGTCTTTTATCTTCCTCTTCATCGTGGGTGTGAATTTCAGACAGCGCTCCACCACTTTCCCTGGCCCCCGCCTTTGCGATGTGTTTGTGTGTGTGTGCGGTTGGTCGATCCAGCTCGCAGTTTCAACGTGGACGGTCGATCCCACTCGAGGTTTTCCAGGCGAGTGCCCCCAACCTTGAAGGTCGAAGACACTCTTGTTAACTCGCGGATTAGGTCGCCGCAGTTGGGCAGTCTAGTATATATATAGTGGCTTGCAAAAGTTTTCATACCCCTTGAACTTTTCCACATTTTGTCACGTTACAACCACAAACGTAAATGTATTTTATTGGGATTTTATGTGATAGACCAACACAAAGTGGTGCATAATTGTGAAGTGGAAGGAAAATGATACATGGTTTTCAAATTTTTTTACAAATAAAAAACTGAAAAGTGTGGCGTGCAAAAGTATTCAGCCCCCCTAAGTCAATACTTTGTAGAACCACCTTTCGCTGCAATTACAGCTGCAAGTCTTTTGGGGTATGTCTCTACCATATTCAAATGCAGTTTCATACCAATTCATGCAGGGTGGAAGGCCACCACATTCAAATGCATTTTCATACCATTTTAAGCAGGGCCAAATATCTATAAATACACCATAAAACCACACAAAACACCAAATTCACAGTTCAGTAGACTTGAATTGAATTGAATTTATTTGTCATTCAGACCTTTCGGTCTAAACGAAATTTCGTTCCCCTGCAGTCATACATATAATTAAAAAAATGACGGAAACACACAGTAAACACAAATTTAACATCCACCACAGTGAGTTCACCAAACACCTCCTCACTGTGATGGAAGGCAAAGTCTTAAAGACTCTGTCTCTTCCCTCTTTGTTTCCCTCTGCGCCGAGGCGATCCAGGCTTCAGATGTTGTGACCCCACCGGGTGATGGTAAGTAAGTCCCGCGGCTCAACCGAGCTCCGCGAACGGGCCGGATCAACTCCGCGGCCCGGGATGGTCGAAGTTGCCGCCCTCCAGACCAGCGGACGAAGCTGGTGTTGCGGGAGCTCATAAAAACAGGTCACCAACCAGTGAGCTGCGAGCTCCTGACGATGTCATCCACTGGCCCGTGGCTGATTCCACTAGGCCCGTGGTCGTGGTCGGGCCGCTGCCACTGCCGCCGCCACTGCTCCGGGACTGAGTCGGGTCGCCGCTGCTGCTGCTGCTGGAACCGCTCCTGGACCGAGTCGGGTCGCTGCTGCCGCTGCCGCTGGAACCGCTCCGGGACAGAGTTGGGTCGCCGCTGCTGCCGCTGCCGCTGCTGCCGCTGCTGCTGCTGCTGCTGGAACCACTCCGGGACCGAGTCGGGTCGCTGCTGCTGCTGCTGGAACAGCCCCAAGGCCCGAGGCCGCGAGCTCTGCCATTAGGCCTCGGCACAGACGGAAGCAAATATGGGGAATACGGCATAAAAGTTGCACCCAGACATGTTTCTCGCCCCCTACCCACATACACACACAATCTAATAAAACAAAACCAACTAAAAACAGGATAAAATAAATAAAATAACAGATGGACTGCAGGCGGGCCGCAGCTGTTAAGCCAGCGCCGCCATCTTGCAAGACATTCAGTGCGTTCAGTTGATTCACAGCTCACACCGAGTCGTCACCTCTCCCTTCCCCATCATGCAGAGACTGAGCCACACCCACACTTCTGGGTTTTATAACACCTCCCCGTCCCACCGGAAAAGGTGTGACCTTCATGGCGTAACTGGCAGGAGAGAGATTCTCAAAATTTTTTAAAACACTAATAACACTTTTATTTTTAATTGATGGGAAGAATCCTCTGCACCTGATGAGTGGAGGGGGAATAAGTAAGATGGCCAAAAATCACAGCCGTAAGTGGGAGCGTTTTATCTAAAATCAATATGCAGTGCAAACAGGAAGTTGTCAAGTGCAGCCAAACCACCATTTGCAGTGCCTTTTACTTCAACCCAGTGCACCCAAGCCATCATTTGCGGTGCCTTTTACTTCAACCCAAAGCACCCAAGCCACCATTTGCAGTGCCTTTTACTTCAACCCAAAGCACCCAAGCCACCATTTGCAGTGCCTTTTACTTCAACCCAAGCTACCATTTGCAGTGCCTTTTACTTAAACCCAAAGCACCCAAGCCACCATTTGCAGTGCATTATACTTCAACCCAAAGCACCCAAGCCACCATTTGCAGTGCCTTTTACTTCAACCCAAAGCACCCAAGCCACCATTTGCAGTGCCTTTTACTTCAACCCAAAGCACCCTAGCCACCATTTGCAGTGCCTTTTACTTCAACCCAAAGCACCCTAGCCACCATTTGCAGTGCCTTTTACTTCAACCCAAAGCACCCTAGCCACCATTTGCAGTGCCTTTTACTTCAACAAAAAGCACACAAGCCACCATTTGCAGTGCATTTTACTTCAACCCAAAGCACCCAAACCACCATTTGCAGTGCCTTTTACTTCAACCCAAAGCACCCAAACCACCATTTGCCATGCTCTTTACTTGAAACCAACCATATTTTAATTTTCAAACCTCATTAAGGGCACTGAAGGTAAGTAAAACCACACTCACAGTTTAGTAGACATGTGTTCACTGTTATTCACAGCTCAGACTGAAAGACTTGACCCTCTCACTTCCCCCATCTTGCAGAGACATACTGAGGCACAACACTTCCGGGTTTTATAGTCCCTCCCCCCTTCCACCAGCAGGGGCAGCAGAGAGAATGTCAACATTTTTAAAAACATTAATAAGGCTTTTATGTTTCATCGATGGGAAAAGTCCTCTTGACCAGCTCAGCGGAGGGGGACTCTGAGCGAGGAGGCCAAAAATGATGGCCATAAGTGGCAGCGTTCTCTCGGAAATCAAATCGCAGTGAGTCAAAAGCAGTCAAGATCTTACTTTTAGTAATATAGATATATTTACATATGGAGGTGGTAATGTTTTCCTCAATCTGGACATTATATTTTTGAGGCTCCTATGCCTTCTTCCTAATGGCAGGAATGACCTGAGTGTGTGGCTAGGATTATGTGGGGCTCTGATGATGCTGGCTGCCTTTTTAAGGCAGTGACTATTGTAGACAGCTTCAATGGTAGGGAGGTCATTACGCTTGACGGACTGGGCAGTGCTCACCACTGTTTGCAATCTTCTTTGTTCCTGGACGTTCGAATTGCCGTACTAGGCCGTGATGCAACCAGTCAATATGCCCTCTCCTGTACACCTGTAGAAGTTCAAGAGAGTATTAATTGACTTCCCAAATCTCCTCAAGCATCTAAGAATGTGGGGACATTTGATGGTTTCTTTATGACTGCATCAATGTGCCGGGTCCAAGCAGATATTCAGAGATATGCACGCCCAGAAATTTGACGTTTTTGACTAGAACTAGTTAAACAAATAAAACAGACAAAATGCAAATGTTTGGGAAAGAATTTGCAGCTGACATTGAATGGTCAGGATGGCAAGTCTTCCATTACTGTTCTTCTAACTTCATAAACACAGCTCTGCAAAAATAAATCAGCCTAACACCTGACAGATCAAATTCATTTCGAGCCACAGATCTGGATTAGACAATAATCACTTTTACAGCTCTGCACAATTTAAACTGGAATGGCAGCTTGATTGAGTGCAAGTTATGTGCATTCAGAGAGTCTCCTATTAAATCAATGCAGATTAATGTTGCTCCTTTGGGTTGGGCAAGAAAGTACCTTTGAATAAAATCTCCATGCAATGGTATGCAGAATTTAGCAGCTGCAATTTTAGCCTGCATCGTTATGATTTAAGTCACTGTCAGCTGGATACACAATGATGCTGCTTCCCATTTATCTCCAGTCAGAGGAAGCTCTGGAACTGGCAAGGAGCCTATTTTATTAGAACGTTGTTTCTGCAGGAAGGAGGTATAAACACTGGATTTCAAATTATACCTTTCTTATATGGTGCTGTTCTCAGCATTTATTGATTTTGTCCTTGCCCCCAGCAGTGGAGAATGAAATATACAGCCGTGTCAGAAAACACTGTCTTGGAGATGGACAGTCTTTGTGATGGATCAGGTTCATTAAGATGCAGAAATTACAGTCAAATTCAGCGCAAGTTGTTGACATTGACCAAATGGAATCACCGGTGATAGAATGGAGCATGTGGCAATGGGTGAACCCTTTGGCATTAGATGTCTACCCGGAGAAAATTATTGGAGATTAAGGATTTAGAGTTTCGGCTTATTTTTGTCACATGTACCGAGGTACAGTCAAAAGCTTTGTTTGCATGCTATTCAATCAGATCAAATAATACAATACATAACTATAATCAAGTCAAACTAGGGTACAATAGGTAAAGTAAAGTGGAGTGCAGAGTATAATTCACAGCATTCTAGCGCGGCAGTTCCATAGACACAGTGTAATGTCCACAATGGGGTGGAGGTGAATCAGACAGTACACTAGCTTGTGGTGGGACTGTTCAGATCTGATAACAGCGGGGAAGAAGCTGTTCCTGACTCTGATTATGCACACTATTAAGTTTCTATATCTTCTGCCTGACAGGAGAGGAAAGACGAAGGGTCAGTTCAGCACTGTATCTCTGAAATCTAAACTCTAAAATGCATTTCATTTTCATGCAGTATATTTCTAAACATGGCGAATGGTGAGATTTATTTTAATTGTTGCAAACAAAAATAGGTTCACAAATTGAAAACACCCATCCTAAAGTTTAGCATTCTCCGCTCAATGTTTCATTGTTAATCCCTCTTCTCCCCACTTGGGTGGCTGATGTGTTGGGCATGAGCCAGCATTGACATCTTTATCTCTCAGGCCACGTCATGTTACTCGTGCTCTGATGCAAGCCGAAAATGGCAGAATTCACTGACTGACTATGGGTAAGAGATATCTGCCATTGGGAGATTGTGGGAAAGGAGTACAGGTATAAGAGGTGTTGTTTCCGAAAGTTACACTTAGAGCCTGAGCGGATCATTTCTCCTCCTGTTTCCACAATAAAACAAAAGCAACGTTTAACATAAAGATGGACACAAAGTGCTGGTGTAAATCAACATCAAAGCAGCATCTCTGGAAAAAAAAGATGGGTAATATTTCGGGTTGGGACACTTCTTCAGATCTGAAACGTCATCAATCCTTTTTCTCCTGAGATGGTTTTCTCTATCTTAGATATAAACCAGTATCTGCAGTTCATTGTTTCAACATTTAACGTTTATCTTCCTTGACCTGTTCTGGTCTTTGATCCAAACCCTGACAGAATTGTAATAAAAGGGAACTGCAGGTGTTGATTTATATCTAAGATAGAGAAAACATTCTGAAGTAACTAAGCAGGTCAGGCGGCATCTCTGGGGAACATGGACAGCTGACGTTTCGCGTCAGGAATCTTCCTCAAATTTAAGAATGAAGAGTCTGAAGAAGGGTCCCGACCTGAAACATCACCTATCCATGTTCTCCAGACCACTGAGTTTTTCCAGCATTTTGTGCCTACCATGACAGAATTGGTTGGTAGGGAGGCCTTCAATGGTGATGTACGCAAAGCTCCAGTTTAAATACTAGATTCATGATATCTTTATGATCCCTGTCATTTTCACGGCATTTTCTTTGAAATAAATAAGGTCAATTCACACCAGAAAAACTGGTGGTCCAACCTCGTCAAATCTCCTTCTAATACCATAGCAGTTAGTTTACTATTAATCCTCTCAGTTTGGTGGAGGCAATCAATGCTGTTTTTGCCAGAACAACTCAGGCTAATAATTGCTTGCTAATTGCATCCCACAATATGTTCCCAATAGGTGAACAGAATGCTCCTGCCGTGCAGAAATTGAGGACCATCATCATCTCCACAGCTACTGGCAATGCTGTTCTGATATTTGAACTGGCTCCAGGTAGTCTTGCAGTAAATGACTGTGACCTATTACTGCCTCACAAATCCTTACCTTTAGCTGGTGCTAACGTCCCCTTCCACCCAGGTACTGACTACCTCATGTTCCAAAGCAACACAGAAGGAGGCCACTCGACCCATTTAGTCTATGCCTGCAGTCCAAGCAATATCACAAACTTACTTACCTCTCATCGACGAATGGCACAGTGGTGCAGTGGTAAAGTTGCTGCCTTACAGCGCTGGAGACCCGGGTTCAATCCTGACAACAGGTGCTGTCTGTACGGAGTTTGTACGTTCTCCTCATGACTCCATGGGTTTTCTCCAGGTGCTCAAGTTTCCCCCCACAATCCAAAGATGCACAGGTTTGTAGGTTAATTGGCTTCTGTAAATAGTGTGTAGGATAGTGCTAGTGTGTGGGGATCGCAGGTCGGTGTGGACTAGGTGGACTGAAGGGCCTGTTTCCCCGCTGTATCTCTTAACCAAACTAAACTTAGTCTCTCTTACATGCCCATTTACATCCCTCTGATGCTCCCTGCGGTCACCTACCTTCTGGATAATTTACAGGAGCCATCCAACCCTATAACCAGCACTAAGATAGATACACTAAGATAGGTGGGATGGAACAAAAACATCTGGAGAAAACTCTTGTGTTTACAGAGAGAATGTGCAAACTCTAGAGAGACATTTTACAAGTGTGTTGCCAGGACTCAAGGGTCTGAGTCATAGGGAGAGGTTGAGCAGGCTAGGACTCTATGCATTAGAGCACAGGAGGATGAGGGAGGATGTTATAGAGGTGTACAAAATCATGAGAGAAATAGATCAGGTAGATGCATAGAGTCTCTTGCCCAGAGTAGGGGAATCAAGAACCATAGGTTTAAGGTGTGGGGGGGGTGGAAGAGATTTAATAGGAATTTGAGAGGTAATATTTTTACACAAAGGGCGGGAGGTGCACGCATCAGGCTGCCAGAGGAGGTAGTTGAGGCAGGTACTACTGCAACGTTTAAGAAACATTTAGACAGGTACATGGATAGGAAAGGTTCAGAGAGATTTGGGCCAAAGGTGGGCAGGTAGGTCTAGTGTAAGTGGGATATAATGGTCGTGTGGGCTGAAGGGCCTGTTTCCAGGCTGCATGACTCTATGACTTCATTGGAGATCAGTGTCCAACACTGGTGATTTGTGCTGTGAGCCAGATCGTTACCTATAGAGTCACTGAGCTAAATCCAATCCTTACTTCATGTAGGAGCAATGCTCACAAGGTCAACCTCACTTCATTCTGTCATCTCAAAAATCTTCATACAACACCAACCGGCTCCACTGCTCTCAAAACTCTTTCAAAAACCTGCTGCAGCTCACTTGTAGGCTGTCTCTGCTGACACTTGCCACAAATGACACTTTTCAGCTGACCTATGCATTGGGAAAGTAAAGAAAAAGCTCTACCAATTTGTTGGGAATCTTTTGAATTTTGGTCAAAGTAACTTTTTGAATCGGAGCAGGACAGGAGCAAGACAAGACACAGAGTGCTGGGGTAACCCAACGGGTCAGGTAACATCACTGGACAACACTATATTCAAGCAGTCTTCTTGTTATATAAAGCTCTATATCTGAGAACGATCAGTAAAACAATTTCTCCATAAGTTAGAAACATACATTTTCTCTAGTTACCCACATCATTTCACGTCATAAACACTTGTTATAAATCTTGCAAAGGGTGACATTGAAACAGGAGATGTGGGGTCAGTATGGATAGAACTAAGGAATTGTAAGGGTAAAAAGACCCCCAAATAGTAGCCTGGACAGAGGGCGCAAGTTGAATCAGGAGTTAAAATTGGCATGTAGCAAACGTAATGCTGTGGTTGTTATGGGATATTTCAACATGCAGGTAGACTGGGAAAATCAGGTTGGTACTGGACCCCAAGAAAGCGATTTTGTGGAGTGCCTTCGCGATGGATTCTTAGAACAGCTTGTATTTGAGCCTACCAGGGAGAATAAAGGACCTCGAGGTTAATGAGCCATTAGGAGGCAGTGACCATAACATGGTCAGGTTTAATCTACAATTGGAGAGGGAGAAGGGTAGATCGGAGGTGTCAGTGTTGCAGTTGAATAAAGGGGACTATGGGGCCATGAGGGAGGAGCTGGCCAAAGTTGACTGGAAAGATACACTAGCAGGGATGACAGTGGAACAAAAATGGCAGGTGTTTCTAGGAATAATACAGAAGGTGCAGGATCAGTTCATTCCTACGAGGAAGAAAGATTCCAAGGGGAGAAAGGGACGACGATGGCTGACAAGGGATGTCAGGGACAATATAAAAATTGAAGTACAACATAGCAAAGATGAGCGGGAAGCAAGAGGATTGGGTAATGTTTAAAGAACAACAGAAGATAACAAAAACGACAATACGGGGATAAAAGATGAGGTACGAAGGTAAGCTAGCCAAGAATATAAAGCAGGATAGTAAAAGCTTCTTTAGGTATGTGAAGAGGAAAAAAAATGTTAAGATCAAAGTTGGACCCTTGAAGACCGAAAAAGGTGATTTTATTATGAGGAACAAATGGCAGATGATTTGAATAGGTACTTTGGATCTGTCTTCACTAGGAGGACACAAACTATCTTCCTGATGTAGTAATGGCCAGAGGATCTGGGGTGATGGAGGAACTGAAGGAAATCCACATTAGGCAGGAAATTGTGTTGGATAGACTTAAGGGGTCTGAAGGCTGATAAATCCCCAGGACTTGATGGTCTGCATCCCAGGGTACTTAAGGAAGTGGCTCTAGAAATCGTGGATGCATTGGTGATAATTTTCCAATATTCTATAGACTCAGGATCAGTTCCTGTAGATTGGAGGGTAGCTAATGTTATTCCACTTTTTAAGAAAGGCAGAAGAGAGAAAACAGGGAATTATAGACCAGTTAGCCTGACATGGGTGGTGGGGAAGATGCTGGAGTCAATTATAAAAGATGAGATAGTGAAACATTTGGATAGCAGTAACAGGATCGGTCCGAGTCAGCATGGATTTACGAAGGGGAAATCATGCTTGACTAATCTTCTGGAATTTTTTGAAGATGTAACTAGGAAAATGGACAAGGGAGAGCCAGTGGATGTACTGTACCTGAATTTTCAGAAAGCATTTGATAAGGTCCCACATAGGAGATTAGTGGGCAAAATTAGGCCACATGGTATTGGGGATAGAGTGCTGAAATGGATAGAGAAGTGGTTGGCAGACAGGAAACAAAGAGTAGGGCTTTCATCAGTGTACATCAGTAGGGCTTAACGGGTCCCTTTCAGAATGGCAGGCAGTGACTAGTGGAGTACCGCAAGGCTCGGTGCTGGGACCGTAGCTATTTATAATATGCATCAATGATTTGGATGAAGGGATTCAAAGTAACATTAGCAAATTTGCAGATGACACAAAGCTGGGTGGAAGTGTGAACTGTGAGAAGGATGCTATGAGAATGCAGGGTGACTTGAACAAGTTGGGGGAGTGGGCAGATGCATGGCAGATGAAGTTTAATGCGGATAAATTTGAGGTTACCCACTTTGATAGCAAAAACAGGAAGGCAGATTACTATCTAAATGGCGTCAAGTTGGGAAAAGGGGAAGTACAATGGGATTTGGGGGTCCGTGTACATCAGTCTATGAAAGTAAGCATGCACGTACAGCAGGCAGCGAATAAAGCATATGGCATGTTGGCCTTTATAACAAGAGGAATTGAATATAGGAGCAAAGAGGTCCTTCTACAGTTGCACAGAGCCCTAGTGAGACCACACCTGGAGTATTGTGTGCAGTTTTGGTCCCCTAATTTGAGGAAGGACATTCTTGCTATTGAGGGACTGCAGCGTAGGTTTACAAGGTTAATTCCCGGGATGGCGGGACTGTCATATGCTGAGAGAATTGAGCAGCTGGGCTTGTACACTCTGGAGTTTAGAAGGATGAGAGGGGATCTCATTGAATCATATAAGATTGTTAAGGACTTGGGCACGCTAAAGGCAGGAAACATGCTTCTGATGTTGGGGGAGTCCAGAACCAGGGGCCACAGTTTAAGAATAAGGAGTAAGCCATTTAGAAAGGAGACGAGGAAACCCTTTTTCTCACAGAGAGTGGTGAGTCTGTGGAATTCTCTGCCTCAGAGGGCAGTGGAGGCGGGTTCTCTGGATGCTTTCAAGAAAGAGCTAGACAGGGCTCTTAAAAATAGCGGAGTCAGGGGATATGGGGAGAAGGCAGGAATGGGGTAGTGATTGGGGATGATTAGCCATGATCGACATTGAATGGCGGTGCTGGCTCGAAGGGCCGAATGGCCTACTCCTGCACTGATTGTCTATTGTCTATTTTATTTCACTGAATATTCACCATAACACTTCCCATAATTAAATAATGGAATATATACTGTATCCAGTTTTAAATGAATGCCACAAAAGGGATTATTATTATTGTTAGTGTTATTTTTATTATTATTATATTGTTGATACTATTTTGAAAAATACTTTAACATTGTATGGCAAGATTAAATCACATTTCCATGTCATCCATACTCCTGGAAAACACAAAGTGCTGGGGTAATTTAACAGGTCAGGCTGCATCACTGGAGAACGTGGATAGGTGACATTTCGGGTCGGGGCCCTTCTTCAGGCTGATTGAGGGGGTGGGGAAGAAAACTGGAAAAAGGCAGGGATAGGACAAGGTCTCGTAAGGGGACAGATGAATGCAGGTGAGGGAGTTTTCAATAGGCAGATTGGTGGACAGAGGCCAGCGATGAAAGGACAAAAGGTGTGAGATAAGTTTAGAAGAGTTGCAAATTGTCATAACCTTGGGAGCCCTTGTATATTCATTTACATTCTGTAAAAACTATTAAAATTATAGTGGGGTGGTACAGTAATGCAGCTGGTAGGGCTGCTGCCTCACAGCGCCAGAGACTGGGTTCAATACTGACTATAGGTGATGCCTGACCAGAGTTTGTACATTCTCCCTGTGACCGCATGGGTTTTCTCCGGGTGCTTCGGTTTCCTCCAACATTACAAATACATGCAGGTTTGCAGATTAATTAGAAAGTCACAGCGTGATACAGTGTGGAAACAGGCCCTTCAGCCCAACTTGCCCACACTGGCCAACATGTCCCAGCTACATTAGTCCCACCTGCCAGCATTTGGTCCATATCCCTCCAAACCTGTCCTATCCATGTAGGCTTATGTAAATTTGCCACTAGTGTGTAGGGTAAGAACTAGTGTGAATGGGTAATCGATGATCGGCGCAGACTCAGTGGGCTTAACGATGGTGCCCAAGTCAGGCGACGCTCTGTGTGCTGGCCCATAGTCTCTCATTCATTACAATCGCTCCACTCCTTTAAACCTCTACACCAATGGCAGCCTTTCTTACTTTAACTGTGCTCTTCTTAAGCTCACTCAGTGCTGTTCCCTTTATCATGTATGTACACACAGCTCGATTGTAATCATGTACGGTGTTTCTGCTGACTGATTAGCAGCAACAACAAATGTTTCATCATACCTCAGTATACGTGACAATAAACTAAACCAAACTAAACTCAGTATGGCCTGTTTTCATGCCATTAATCTCTATTAAATTTGTGTTTTTTAATAGTAGCGTTAGGGAGATTGGTGATGTTGGCTTAATCCTGAAGAAGAAAGAAACACAGGTGTATTCCTCGGTCACGGGGTATGTGAAAGATACTTATATGGCAGCTTTCCTTGTTTTTGAGCTTTTCTCTCTTCACCTCCTGCTGCCTCAACACTAGCAAATGACAATAGCAAATCACCCTGACTGGAGCAAATTAAATCATCCCAGCATCTTCCCACAGCCCTGGTGCTGTTCTTGATATGAAGCTGTCTGACTGCGATGTTTTTTCGGTGGATGAGCATTCCTTTGCTGTGGCACCCACAGAGACTGGTGCTGGGGATTTGATGAAAGTGTTCTGTCAGATGGAACTTGTCAGCATTGGAAGGATTGTGAATCAAAGATCCAGCACTACCACAGGATGGATGCACATGATCAGTGGTTGTAAATGGACAATAAATCTGCACAATTGCACTTTTTGGGCATTGTGAATGATTATCATGTGCATTATGTAACAAAGGTGCTCATAACTTCACTTTCATTAGTCATAGAAGCAGAATCAGGCCATTTGGTCCATTGAGTCTACTCCACCATTCAATAGTGGTTGATCAATTTTTTCCCTCTCGCCACCATGCTCCTGCCTTTTCCCCATAACACTTGACACCCTTACTAATCAAGAAATGGTCAATCTCCACCTTAAATCTCCCCAATGACAGTTATCTGAGGCAATGAATTCCACAGATTCACCACCCTCTAGCTAAAGAAATTCCTCCACATCTTCTTTCCAAAGGAACCTGCTTTTATTCTGAGGCTGTGCCCTCTGGTCCTAGACTCTCCCACTAGTGCTAAGTACAACAGTTGCACTAATTTAAGGGCTTTATAGGTAGCGATTGCTATCAGGAACAATAATAGGAAATGGATTTCTCATCCCGACATGAGAATAGTTTCCATGTAGTACGTATACAGGAGGTGCAAGGAATAGCAAATGCTGGAATCTTATGTAGAACACAAAGAGCTGAAATAATACATGAGTCAGGCAACATCTCTGGGGGCACATGGATAGGTGACATTTCAGGTTGAGACCTTTCTTCAGAAGATCTGAAGAAGGGTTCAAATCTGCAACGTAACCTATCCATGTCCTCCAGACATGCTGCTTGACCCGCTCAGTTATTCCAGCTATTTGTTTAGATCAGATATACAGCATGGAAACAGGCCCTGCAGCCAACCGAGTCCCTGCCAACCAACAATCAACTGTACACTACACGTTAGGGCCAATTAACTTATAAATCTGCACGTCTTAGGAATGTGGGAGGAAACCGACAGTTTCTTCCCAGCTGTTTTCAGGCAACTGAACCATCCTATCACCATCCTGACCCGCCATCCGCCTAATTGAAGACCCTTGGACTATCTTGTATCGGATTTTACTGGATTTTATCTTGCACTAAACATTATTCCCTTATCCTGTATCAGTACACTGTGGATGGCTTGATTGTAATCATCTAGAATCTTTTTGCTGACTGGATAACATGCAACACAAAGGCCTTTGACTGTACCTCGGTACATGTGATAATAAAGTAAACTAAAGGCCCTGTCCCACTTACGTGCCCTTGACACGCAAATTATGCAACCTCATCGTCGTGTTGAGGCGCACGTGTTGTGGCCGAGCGGGGCCGGGCCCACTGAGAAGCGCGGAGGGGTAGGGAGTTGTGCACGGTATCACCCGGCACTCCGAAATTTTGTAGCGAACAAAATCTTTGTGCGTCTCTGGCCTGTCGCGTAACTGACGGCCCAAGTGAGACAGGCCCAAGAACCTGGCATGATGTAACGTCTCACCTCCGACAGCAGCAGAAGCAGGCAAACGATCGTCAAACTCAGCTTGGGGCTCACGGCCGTTGCGGTCCGGATCCGTCCCCACTTCTACTCTCAGAGCGGGGCCAGGAGAGGAGCTGTTCTGCTGGCGGGGAGGATTTGATGAACTTTTCGGAAGGTGGGGAGGAACAAAAGCAGTCAGACTTTGCAGTTCGGAGCTTTGTCGGACTGCAGAGACTTTCTTTTTTCAAAGATTCCTCTAACTAGTAAGGATAGTCTGTGTATTTGGAAAGTCGTAGGAGCGGCAGTGGCTGGCGGAAGGCCAAGATTCACTTGAGCTGGTGGGAGCTGAGTCTGAAGCGGTGTTTGTAATCAGTAAACATCGGAAAGCTCCCTCCTACACCGACTTGCCCGGTCCAGGTGTGCTGGGTAAGAACGGCAACAGTGCCTTGGATTTCGTTGAAGCCGGGGAGGCTACGGAGACCCGGGGAAGAAGCTTCCGGAAGCTCAATTTTTGACGGCGGGAGGATTGGCACGGACATTCCTATCTTATCAGGTGGAGACTGTTTCTGTTGCTTTGCCAAGAAAGCCTTCACAAGACTACTTAACTGCTGCAAAAGAGTGGAGGTGCAGCAACAGCAGAAAGACTGCTTTGATTTAAAAAGTACATACTCTGTGTGTTGTGCCACGCCCTAAAGATGGCGACCCCTCAGAGTTATGCAGCTGTTCGCACGGTCGGCAGTCTCCGAGACTGAGGGCCACGAGTTGATGGGGCGCACACATGGTGTAAACATGTACATGCAGAGCAACCTGCCCTTCAAGGCCTTTCTAGATGCGCTGGGTGAGACTGTTGTCCAGAAAGCCAGTCTTGGGTGCGGTGGTGAGTGGGAAGGTTGTTGTTCTACTGAAGACTCAACAGGCGGTGGCTCTGGCTCTGGAAAGGGGGGTAACAGCAGGCAGGAATTTTGTGGCGGTGGACCCATGGGGATGTCCCGTGTTGCCGGTCATTCTGTCCAACGTTCCCACTTTTGTTCCAGATACGCTCCTACTCCCACATGTAAGGAAGCGCTCACCAAACAGTTGAACAGGTTTGATGATCCTGAGATGCAGCATATATACGTTAAGCGTTGTGGAATGGCACACTGACGGACACGGAGGGGAGTTTTGATGTGGAGGTGGATGATTTCTCCTATCGCGTTTTCTGGAACGTGAGCCAAGTGCGTTGTCACGCTTGCAAAAAGGTGGGGCATTTTCGCAGGAATTGTGACCCGGGCTGCCACTTCCACCATGGCCCGGGAGAGCACTGCTAGCCCATCTGGGGCTGCTGGTTCTTGGCCCGTGAAGGATGTCCCGTACCTGTGGCGGTGATGCTGGTGAAGTGCGTGATGGGCAGGGAGGTTTGGGAACGTCAGCGGGGGAGAAAGTCAGGCGGTCCTCTGGGGAAGATCACCTCCAAGCAGGACTCCTGGCATCAGATAAACTCGTGCTCGCCTCTGAGCCCAGCCCAGTGAAGCATAAGGACCCTAGGGTCCAATGGGGGGCTGGAGAGGTAGAACAGGTAGACGGTAGTGTGGAGGTAGAGGCTTCCGCAATGGAGCTCACCGTACCACCGCACGCCAGTGGTTGGAAGAGGAGGAGACATGGGTCCTCCGATACAGAGAAGGTCCCTGAAGTTCAGGGGCAACCTGAAGGGGGGCCTTCCCCTCCTGTTGAGGTGGGGGACCCAGGGGACTCTTCCTCTGAGGGGGAGGATGCCTCTGTAGTGCAAGGACCACCTGAGAGTGGCGATACATTACCCTTGGGGGCTGATCCCCCAGAGAGCGTGTCTGCTAGCTTAGAGGATGACCAGGGGCAGCCTGAAGGGGGGAACCTGGGTGTGGGGGTAGGTCCCCAGCCTCAGCTCCCCATTGAGGCTACAAGCCCAGCTGAGGGGTGTGATGCCCCACTGGTTGAGGGAGCAGGGGAGACTCCAGTAACATCAGCCCCTGAGGGCCACAATGAGGTGATTCACCTGGTGGTGGGGGACGGGGACTCTCTGGGCGATGGTGCTGGGGCAGGTAGCCTGGGTGCGGAGGAGGGCAAGGTCGTTTCGGATCATGTCCTTCGGTCGGACTCTAGACAGGCCCGCTTAGAGCAAGGCCCGGAGACTTGCTCCGACTTCACTGTTCCCAATCCGGTTACAGATGTGGTGGGAGCATGCAGGAGACTGGCCAATTATCAGATAGCTTGCCGCAAGGTCAGAGGCACTGGTTCCTGCCCCTGTCACTGATCCTGGGAGTGGGATGGTGACAGAGGAGGGACCATGTGATGTGGCTGGAACGCCCACCTCACAGGGAGGGGTGAGCGAGGCGGCTGAGGGTAGCAACCTTCCGGAATCGGGCTCGGACATTGCGTGCGAGGAGGAGGGGTACGCGGAGTCCGTCGACAGTGTGTTGACGGACTGCCCCACCCGCGGCCCTGTGTCACGACTTGTCGAAGTCTGGGAACTTCGGAAGTTCTTAAAGGACACTAGAGGGAGTAGGAACGAGGTGGATTTGGCTGTCGACCGCTGGTCGTACCTGAGGGCGCCCATGCGGTCCATTTATGCCATCCTTCAGAAGAAGGGGAATGACATGAGGCTAATAAGAAATGAGAGGCGCCAGTTCCAAGAGCTTTTTAAGTCCCTAAAGAGAGGGCAGAAGGCTAGGGAAGGCTCCACTCCTTCACCGGGGGCTGGTAAAAGATCTACACTCAAAATGAAGCTCACTATAGCCAGCCTTAATATCAATGGGGGCAGGGGGTCTCTCCGTAGGTTTCACCATCTCTCAGTGCTCAGGGACGGGAGGTACGCGGTGAGCTTCCTGCAGGAAACACACACTGTGGCTAGTGATTAACCCATCTGGCTCCTGGAGTGGGAAGGGGGGGGGGGGGTTCTATATGAGCCATCTCAGTTGCAATTCGAGTGAAGTGGCCTTCCTGTTGGCCCTGTCTTTCCAGCCGGAGACCCTCAAAGTGCAGGACATTGTACCGGGCCGTTTGCTGTATCTGGCCGTGCGCTTGGATGACGTGCCATTACACCTCATTAATATGTACGCCCCCAAGATCGGCGCAATGCAGACGCGCTTAACAAGGGAAGTGACCACGTTGTTGAACACTATCAACCGTGGGGAGTGTGTTTTCCTTGGGGGAGAATTGTACCCTCGAGGCGAGAGATCGCTCTGGCGTTCAGCGTGACCCGGCTGCAGTAAAGTCTTTAAGGGAGATGGTGGACTCTTTTGAGCTGGTAGATGCTTGGCGGAATTTCCATCCTGACTCTAACGCCTTCTCGTACAGGTTTGAGGGTGGTGGTTCCCGTATTGACCGTTTATACGTGTCCAAGGCCTATGTCTCCTGTGTTTTGGCGGCCTCCATGCGGCCGGCACCATGCTCGGACCATTGCCTGGTGCGAGTGGATTTTATCCCGTCGCGCACACGGGCTGGGTCCCCGTACTGGCATTTTAATAGCCAGCTGCTGGAGGATCGCCGATTCCAGGATTCCTTCAGGCAGTTCTGGGCGAGGTAGAGAGAGAGGCAGGTGCGTTTCCTTTTCCTAAGGCAGTGGTGGGACGTGGAGAAGGCCTACGTCCGTCTGTTTTGTCAGGACTACGCGAGGGGGTCGACCAAGGGGCGGGACTCCGAGATCGGACGGCTTGAGAGAGAGTTGCTCGACTCGGAGGCTCATCTGGATCAGACTGGTGGGGCTTTGTGTGAGTGGGAGGAGTACCAGGAGAAGAAGTGAGCACTGGGGACTTGCAGCTTAGGAGGTCCCGGGGCGCGTATGTGAGGTCGCGAGTCCAGATGTTGCACGATCTGGACCGAGCCTCCCTCTTTTTCTTTTCTCTGGAGAAGGGGCGAGGAGTCCGCAGGCAGCTTGTAGAGTTGCTTGCGGATGATGGCTCCTCTGTCACGGATCCAGAGAGCATTGGTGCCTCGGTTCAGTCTTTTTACAGGACTCTGCTCTCAGTGAGCACATCGAGTGGGGAGGCGCAAGAGGTCCTGTGGGAGAGCTTACCCGCTGTGTGCAATAATGTGGCTGAACACCTGGATGATCCCCTAACTCTGGAGGAGTTGACTGGTGCCTTGCACCAGCTCAGGGGGAGCAAGTCTCCAGGGCTGGATGGGCTGACAGTGGAGTACCTTAGAGCCTTCTGGGATGTCCTGGGTGGTGACTATATGAAGGTCCTGGGGGTGAGCCTGGCGACCGGGGAGATGCCCTTCTCGTGGCACAGGGCAGTCGTTGTCCTGCTGCCCAAGAAGGGCGATCTCCGCCTTTTGAAGAACTGGCGCCCAGTCTCTCTCCTCAGCACGGACTATAAAGTTTTTGCACGGGCATTGGCGAATCGCCTGGGTCCCGTGCTGTCCCAGGTGATCCACCCAGACGAGTCCTACACAGTCCCGTGCCGGTCCATCCAGGACAATATCCATCTGCTCCGAGACCTGATCCATCTGTCCCAGGGGGCTGGACAGTCAGTCGCCTTTCTCTCCCTCGACCAGGAGAAGGCGTTCGACAGGGTGGAGCACGAATACCTGCTTGGGACTCTGCAGGCGTTCGGATTTGGACCTCATTTTGTGGCCTGGGTCCGAATTTTATACACTGCTGCAGAGTGCCTTGTTAAGGTCAATGGCTCTTTGTTGGCCCCATTCCCTTTGGGAAGGGGGTTCGTCAGGCATGTCCCATGTCCGGCCAGCTGTATTCCGGGTAGAGCCATTCCTGTGCTTTCTCCGGAGGTGGTTGACAGGCCTGGCTTTGCCGGGGCCGGGGGTGGAGGTAGTTCTCTCGGCCTACGCCGATGATGTCATTTTGATGTTCACCGACCCTGTTGACCTGCGGAGGATGCGAGAGTGCCAGCAGGTTTTCTCAGCTGCATCCTCCGCCAAGATCATCTGGGGGAAGTGTTCTGGTCTCTTGGTGGGTCAGTGGGAGTTGGACTCTCTGCCGGAAGAGATGGCAGGTTTTGCATGGAGCACCACGCACCTCCTCTATCTAGGGGTCTACCTGAGTCCCACTGAGGGGGCGTGGCCGGAGAACTGGCAGGAGCTGGAGGCAACAGTCGTCGCCCGGCTGGGGACGTTGGTTAGGCCTCTTTGGTGTGCTCTCTTACCGGGGGCAGGGCTGTAGTTATTATTAGGTACTTCCCACCCTTCTGGTGAACGCTATGTACTTAACTCTTTTGTTTCTCTCCTGAGTGCAGGCCCCGTGGCTGGGAGTCAGGAATCAAGGGGTTAAGGGCTCCTGTAGCTGATTGGCCAAGCTGCGTCAGGTGACGGGTGGCTCATCGAAAGCTTAAATACCAGGAGTCTCCCAGAACTCTCTCTCTCTTTGTCGACCCTGACTCATGAACAGACTGGGGTTTGAACTGCAGGAGGCCTGGCCACATGGCATAGAACGTTGTGTATTATTACCTACATTTGTCAATTAATATTGAATTGGAACGGATAAGGGCTGACCTGAGGGTTTTCGTGTATTTTGTTTCAGGGTTATTTCCATTTAGGCAGGTTAGAGACTAGTTCGATGGCCCATTGTGAGGCTGGCTGGAGCACTGTTATCTTTGTTTATTAGTTTATTCTTGTCCTTGACTGGGTTGTTTGAATCAGGTTTGGGTTTTAACTAAATAAAATACTATTTTTTTTAACTTGAGCCTGGTTTTTGAATATGTTATGCGGCTCTGAAGTACCTGCATTCGGGAGTCGTAACAGTTATAAACCAGCTGGTGGCCTCTATGCTGTGGTACCGGCTGGCCACTATGGTCCCATCCTCTTTATTTATAACCAGGTTACAGAGGAGATTGGTCAACTTCTTCTGGGGTAAGAGGAACCACTGGGGTCTCTGCAGGGGTTCTGAGTCTCCCGTTGGAGGAGGGCGGTCAGGCGCTGGTCTGTGTTCATACCCAGGTGGCGGCTCTCCGACCAAGGACCCTGCAGAGGTATGTCTACTCGGACTACCCTCCTAAATGGCACGTGCTGTCGACGTACTTTTTCCGCCAGGGGCGCTGCCTTCAGGAGGGCTCACGGCTCCCAGTAGCGGGTATGAGTCGACGAACTAGGTGGGAGTTGCCTGGCTTTTACCATGACCTCCTGAACGCCAGGAATTTGGTCACCTTCAGCCAGAGCGCTGCTCCTCAGGGGTGGGGGGTGTTGTGGCTGTGACGGTGGGTGTCGAGGAGCGGCGTGTGCGTGGAGCGATTCTGGACAAGCTTACCCCCGCTCCGTAGGAATTGTTCATAGGACCCATGGCCCGGGTCCCTCCCCGAGAGCCGGCCCCACGCAACATGAGCCGCCTTTCCGAGATGCCCAGCGTGCCGTTCTGTGATGCGGAGAGGCGCGTGTTGTACAGGATGCTCTTGCACACTCTCCATTTCCTCACCCTCGTCTTCCATCCAGACACGCCCTGGCGGTCCATATTACCACCTGACGATGGGAGCGGTCCCCAGTGGAGGTCTCTCTATTAGGGAATCCTCCCCCTTTACATCGGGGACCTGGGGTGGAGAGTGTTGCACAAAGCCGTGGCCTGCAACAGGTACTTGAGCCGGTTCACGGACTCGTCCGTCGCTTGTCACTTCTGCGGTGAGGAAGAAACCGTGTTTCACGTCCACGTGGAGTGTGAGAGGTTGCAGCCCCTGTTCAAGTATCTAAAGGGGCTGCTCCTCAAGTTTTGGCTCCAAAGCTATTGATTTTTGGGCACCCACTACAGAGGGGGAGGGTCGGGAGGGAGTAGGGGGTCTCTCTGTCGGTCTGCTCTTGGGCCTCGCCAAGATGGCCATTCGGGGGTCCAGGCAGCGGGCAGTCGACAGCCACACAGCAGTCAGCTGCCTACCCCTTTTCCGGGGTTACGTCCGTGCCCGCGTGTCCCTAGAGAGGGAACACGCGGTGTCCGCGGGGACTGTGGAGGCCTTCCGTGAACACTGGTCATTAACGTTAATAAAAATGTTAATATTTAAAATTTGATAACTTTCTTTGTAAAATGCCGATGTAGACATTCTCTGATCGTGTTACTACTTTGTATTTTTGTTTGTTCTGAATAAAAGCATTTTGTATGGAAAAAAAAAGAGCGGGGCCACGAAAATTGAAGATAGACACAAAATGCCGGAGTAACACAGCGGGACCGGCAGCATCTCTGGAGAGAAGGAATGGGTGACGTTTCGGGGTAAGACCCTGCTTTCAGACTAAAGAAGAGTCTCGACCCAAAACGTCACCCATTGCTTCTCTCCAGAGATGCTGCCGGTCCCGTTGCGTTACTCCAGCATTTTGTGTCTATCTTCAAATGACTTCACGCGCTCCAGACGGCTGTGTGGACGCATTAAGTCGCACGCGACCTTCGCGGGACCGTCGCGCCTCCACGCGACCACGAGGTCGCGTAACTAGCGTGCCAAGGACACGTAAGTGGGACAGGGGCTTAAACTAAAGTCTAGTCATTGACATTTCCATCGTGGTTCTGTCTGTCCACCCTTAATCCAAAGCGAGGAAGCATGAAATGCAACGATAGAATGAAACAAAATCCGTACGACTGTACAACATGCTAAACCTCTGAAGGCATCTCCCTGAGAAAAGGAACAGTCTTTTCATGACCTTGGAAGAAATTGTTTAAATACTTCATAAACAAAAATACAGAATCAAAGCCAAAAATAAATTAAATTGGCCATCGTAGCCTCTTAAAAAAATAACCTTTCCCCCATAAAAAAACATCATTTTTCATCAGACGTCAGGATCGCAAGCTTTTGATCGCAGAGGATGGGATGCCTGGAACATACTGCTAGGGGTGGAGGTAGAGTTAGATACGATAGTGACATTTTGGAGGTTTGGTGATGGGCACTCCCGCAGGGAATGCCGGGATATGGATCATGTGCAGGGAACCAAGTGGCATGGTGGCGCAGCGGTAGAGATGCTGCACTACAGCACCAGAGACCCTGGTGTGATCCTTCATATTGGTGGTGTCTGTACAGAGTTCATACGTTCTCCCTAACTGCGTGGGTTTTTTCCAGGTGCTCCGATTTCCTCCCACACTCCAAAGATGGTTTGTAGGTTAATTGGATTTTCGGTAAAATTGTAAATTCTTTCGAGTGTGTAGGTTAGTGCTAGTGTACAGGGTGATCACTGGTTGGCACAGACTCAGTGGGCCAAAGAGCCTGTTTCCATGCTATATCTCTAAACTATAAATTCTAAATCTCCCTGAGGAAAGGAACAGTATTTTAGTGATGTTGGAAGAAATAGTTTAAATACTTTGTAAACAAAAGAAATAAGTATTCAAATACTTTGTCAACAAAAGAAACAAGGTATAAATGAGCAATCATATTGGCCTTTGTAGCTGAAGAAACAATAACCTTTCCCCCTAAAAAAACATCATCTGACTGCTGCAAACTCAGGTACGCTGCTGTTTATTGTGGTACGAGGGTAATTGAGTAATTTGTTCTCTTTGGATGGGAGACAGTTCAGCAGTCCTGACAGAGATGTATACTAGCTATCAGTGGAAAGTGCATTCCGTCTACTTCACTGGGATTAAATGGCTCAGTAAGTGATGCACTCTCCTTCCCCCACCATCACGTTTTTGCACACTCAAGGTACTGCCAGGAAAGTATGTATTAACTTTGTTCAAGGCATCTGATCCCTGTGTTTACTGCAACATTTTGTTCCTTTATTTTCCTCAAGGGATCTCTATGGTGGAAAGTTGATCGACTGCCCTGAAGCAATGCCAATATGGCTTGCATTCTTTTCATTCCTTCCTTGAACATGGGTGATTTTTCAATCAGGCTTTGTATTGTCTGCAGATGTTAAACATGTGAAGGGGGGACTGTGTTCATGGAGCCAGTGCACGCGCAATGATTGACATTTCATTAAACTACATCACCGCGTTGCTTGGATGTTTTATAATCGTGGTGGATGTAATGTGTGAGTCTTTGAGCTGTTCCCCTCATAACAAAGTCGTGTCGGACACTGTAACAAATCAATAAGTGAGGGTTGGGGGGGGGGGGGGGGGAGTGGGTTTAGAAACATAGAAACATAGAAATTAGGTGCAGGAGTAGGCCATTCGGCCCTTCGAGCCTGCACCGCCATTCAATATGATCATGGCTGATCATCCAACACAGTATCCCGTACCTGCCTTCTCTCCATACCCTCTGATCCCCTTAGCCAAAAGGGCCACATCTAACTCCCTCTTAAATATAGCCAATGAACTGGCCTCCACTACCCTCCGTGGCAGAGAGTTCCAGAGACCCACCACTCTCTGTGGGAAAAATGTCCTTCTCACCTCGGTCCTAAAGAATTTCCCCATTATCCTTAAGCTGTGACCCCTTGTCCTGGACCTCCCCAACATCGGGAACAATCTTCCTGCATCCAGCCCGTGCAACCCCTTAAGAATTTTGTAAGTTTCTATAAGGTCCCCTCTCAATCTCCTAAATTCTAGCGAGTATAAACCAAGTCTATCCAGTCTTTCTTCATAAGACAGTCCTGACATCCCAGGAATCAGTCTGGTGAACCTTCTCTGCATCCCCTCTATGGCAATAATGTCCTTCCTCAGATTTGGAGACCAGAACTGTACGCAATACCCCAGGTGTGGTCTCACCAAGACCCTATACAACTGCAGTAGAACCTCCCTGCTCCTATACTGAAAGTCCTTTTGCTATGAAAGCTAACATACCATTCGCTTTCTTCACTGCCTGCTGCACCTGCATGCCTACTTTCAATGACTGGTGTACCATGACACCCAGGTCTCGCTGCATCTCCCCTTTTCCTAATCGGCCACCATTTAGATAATAGTCTGCTTTCCTGTTTTTGCCACCAAAGTGGATAACCTCACATTTATCCACAGTCAGGTTTAGTTTGGTGGTCACTGAACTAAATCAATTTTATTCTTTCCTCAATAAAACAAGGTGCTGGAGGATTTCAAGGTGTCACTCAACATCCTGCCCAGACCATCACACAAACCAGCCTCCCTTCCATTGACTCCGTCCAAACTTCATGCTGCCTCGGCAAGGCTACCAGCATAATCAAGGACCAGTCTCGCCCCGGTCACTCCCTCGTCTCCCCTCTCTCATCAGGCAAGAGGTATTGAAGTGTGAAAATACAGACCTCCAGTTTCAGGAACATTTTCTCCCCAGCTGTTATCAGGCACCTGAATGGTCTTCTCATCAACTACAGTGTGGTCCCGACCTCCCATCTACCTCACCGGAGACCTTTGAACTACCTTTAATCGGACTTTATCAGATTTCAATGTTATATCTTGCACTAAATGTTGCACCCATTATCCTTTATCTATGTACTGCAGACGACTTGACTGTATTCATGTAGTCTTTTCTCTGACTGGATAGCACACCAACAAAAGTTTTTCACTGTACCTCGACACACTGAACAACAATAAACTAAGCTAAGCATCTGTGGAGGGAATGGATAGACAACATTTTGGGTCAGACTCGACCTAAAAGGGTCCTGACCCAAAATGTCTCCTGTCAATTCCCTCTACAAATGCTGCCTGACCTTCTGACTTCCCCTGGCACTTAGTGTTTTGCTCAAGATTCCAGCATCTGTAATTTCTTGAGACTTTTTTTTCTTTCATCAACCTTGTAGAGCATTTGTCCATGGGATGAGGAATGATTTTGGGAGCCCTCTTAACTGCAGGTGGTGTTACCACCACTTTCAGGGAAAATCAATACTCTGCTGCCTTGCACATGTGAGATGAAATGTACTTGGCACTGCACCGAATTTCTCCAGGAGGAGGCAGAGTTGGCTGTCTTAATGTATTTTCATGATTGAAAGGCATTTGGTTAAAGTTTAGCTTAGATTAGAGAATGGCGTGGCACAGTGCCGCAACAATAGAGTTGTTGCCTTACAGCACCAGAGACCCAGGTTCGATCCTGACTATGGGTGCTGTCTGTATGTAGTTTGAAAGTTCTCCCTGTGACTGCGTGGCATTTCTCCGAGTGCTCCAGTTTCCTCCCACATTCCAAAGACGAGCAGGTCGGTAGTTAATTGGCTTTGGTCAAATTGTATGTCCCAAGTATGTAGAATAGTGCTAGTGGGGGGGGTGATCATTGGTTGGCACAGATTTAGTGGGCCAAATGGCCTGTTTCCATGCTGTATCTCTAAAGTCTACAGTTTAAAGTATATACAGCATGGAAACAGGCCCTTCAGCCCACAGAGTCCACATCAACCATTGATCACCTTTGTACACTAGTTCTATTGATCCCACTTTCTCATCCACTCCTTACACATAAGGGGCAAATTACAGAGGCCAACTGACCTACAAACCCACTTGCCTTTGAGATGTGGGAGGGAACTAGAGCACCCGAAGGAAACCCACACGGTCACAGAGATAGCGTGCAAACTCCAGCACCCAAGGTCAGGATTGAACCTGGGTCCATGGTGCTGTGAGGCAGCAGCACTACCAGCTGAGCCACCGTGCCACCTACATCATGAAGCAGCACTGTTAGTATAGAAGCCAGGCTAGTGCACTGATGAAGCCAGCAGAGATGCTGTGTCACTGCTCCCATGACTTGAGAATAATCCTGCCCTTGGGTGCTGTCTGTGTGGAGTTTGAATGTTCTCTCTATACGTCTATGAGTCTCCTCTGGGTGCTTCATTTTTATTCCACATAGTCATAGAGTCATACAGCATGGACACAGGCCCTTCGGCCCAACTTGGCCATACCGACCAAGATGTGTCATCCACACTAGGACTACACAAGTTCCACAGTCCTTTACCCAGAGCAGCAGAATCGATACCCAGAGGACAAAAGTTTAAGATGAGGGGGAAAGATTTAATAGTAACCCGAGGGGTAACTATTTTACACAAATGATGATAGGTAAATGGAAAGAGCTACCAGAGGAGGTAATTGAGACAAGTATTATCGCAGTTTAAGATACATTTAGACAGGTACATGGATAGGATAGGTTTGCAGGGATATGACCAAAATGCAGGCAGGTGGGACTAATGTAAATGGGCCAGGTTGGTCAGCATGATCAAGTTGGGCTGAAGGGCATGTTTCCATATCGTATGAATGTATGAATCTATGACTCCATGACACCTGCCCGTGTTTGGCCAGTATACCTCTGAACCTCTCCTATCCAAGTAACTGTACAAATGTTGACAAACAACCTGCTTCAACTTTCGTCGCACATCCCACAGGCGAGCAGGTCAGTAGATTAATTGGCTTCTGTATATCGGCCCTAGCATGTGGGTGAGTGATACAATCTGAGAGGAGTTGATGAGAATGTGGGAGAATAGGTTACAAGGCCAATTATTGAGGAATGGGGAAACTCTGTGAGCAGGCATAGACTCAATGGGCCGAAAAGCCTTCCGTGTTGTAACAATATATGAAAATCTTTGGAAATATTCCAAAACCATTGCTTAGTCAGTACAATTCTCATAGCAGCGGGTAGAACTGCTGCATCACATCTCCAGAGACCCGGATTCAATCCTGACCTTGGGTGCTGTCTGTGTGGAGTTTGCATGTTCTTCCTGTGCCTGCGTGGGTTTTCTCTGGGTGCTCCAATTTCATACCACACCCCCAAAATTTGCAGGTTTGTTGGTTAATTGGCTTCTGAATATTGCCCTAGTTTGTAGGAGGTGGATGAGAAAGTGGGATAACATAGAACAAGTGTGTAAGGGTGATCGATAGTTGGTGTGGGCAAAGTGGGCCTGTTTCCACGCTAAACTTAAAGCTTTGCCCTCAAGTCTTTAAACTCCCTCTAAACCAGTCCTATCCATGTACTTGTCCAAATGCCTTTGAAATGTAGTGATAGACGTGTCTCACTTATCTGCATTAAACTCCATTATTCATTCATCAGACCACTTGCCCAGCTTGTCAAGATTTCTCAAACATCTGGATATGGCCTCATCCTGGATTATTGCCATGAGAGAAATCAAGACCGATATTATATGTAACAAATTGCAGATCTGTAACACATCCATTCGATATTATTTAGTGTGTGGGAAATTGTGCTCTAAAACTGGGGCATTGGAATGGGAGTATTTTGGGATGTAGAGCGGCAATGTCAACTTTATTATGGGAGTAAATCTTCCACTTAAAGACATCATGGGTGTGTGGCCATAGAGTTCCTACCGGGTAGTTTTGGTCACCCGAACTCAGTCCTGACCTCTAGTGCTGTCAATGTTGAGTTTGAACGGTTTGTGTGTAACCATTTGGGTTTCTTCCAGCACGTAAGTTTCATCCCTCATCCCAAGGGTGTGCAGGTTGGAAGATTAATTGGCCTCTGTAAATTGTCCCCAATTTATAGGTGAGAGGTAAAATCTGGAGGCTAGTTGTTGGATACATAGGGAGGATAAAATGGGATTAGTGCAGTTATGGGCCTGTCCCTCTAAGGCAATTTTGTGGGCGACTACAGGTGACAATTGTTGCAGGTTGTCGTAGGTGCTGTCGTAGGTTGTCACCAGGAGTCGTAGGTGAATTCCATTAAGACTAGTCCCTGGCACCTAAAGAGTCGCCTAAGTGTGCAAGGGTGCCTGACAATCAGCAACAAAGGGTGGCTAGTCTCCACAAGAAGAGCAAGGTGACGTGCCTCAATGACTATCGACCAGTGGCACTAACGCCTGTGGTGATGAAGTGCTTTGAGAGGTTGATCATTGCGCAAATCAACTCCTACCTCGACAAAAACCTGGATCCACTGCAGTTCGCTTACCGACACAACAGACCAACGGTGGATGTGATCTCACTGGCTCTCCACTCCGCTCTGGACCACATGGACAACACAAACTCAAATGTCAGGCTGTTATTCATTGTTTACAGCTCGGCATTTAATACAATCATCCCCTCCAAGCTGGTTACCAGCTCGCAGAACTGGGCTCTGCGCATCCCTCTGCAATTGGATCCTCAACTTCCTCATTCACAGACCACAGTCTGTTCGTTTTGGTGGAAATGTGTCAGACTCGGTAACAATCAGCACGGGAGCACCTCAAGGCTGCGTGCTCAGACCCCTGCTGTACTCACTCTATATTCATGACTGCGTAGCCAGTCATAGTGCTAACTCCATCATCAAGTTCGCTGACGACACCACAGTTGTGGGACATATCACTGATGGGGATGACTCAGGGTGTAGAAGAGAGATCGAGTGACTGTCCATATGGTGCCAGCACAATAACCTGGCCCTCAACACCAGCAAAACCAAGGAACTGATTGTGGACTTTGGAAGGAGTAGGATTGGGACCCACAGTCCCGTTTATATCAACGTGTCGATGGTTGAAAAGGTCAAAAGCTTCCAATTCCTGGGCATGCACATCTCTGAAGATCTTTCCTGGTCCGAGAACACAGATGCAATTATTAAGAAAGCTCATCAGCGCCTCCACTTCCTGAGAATATTACGGTGAGTCGGTTTGTCAAGGAGAACTTTCTCTAACTTCTACAGGTGCACAGTAGAGAGCTTGCTGACCGGTTGCATCGTGGCTTGGTTCGGCAACTTGAGCGGCCTGGAGAGGAAAAGACTACAAAGAGTAGTAAACACTGCCCAGTCCATCATCGGCTTTGACCTTCCTTCCATCGAGGGGATCTATCCCAGTCGCTGCCTCAAAAAGGCTGGCAGTATCATCAAGGACCCACACCATCCTGGCCACACACTCATCTCCCTGCTACCTTCAGGTAGAAGGAACAGGAGCCTGAAGACTGCCACGACCAGATTCAGGAATAGCAACTTCCCCACAGCCATCAGGCTATTAAAATTGGCTCGGACAAAACTCTGAACATTAATAGCCCATTATCTGTTATTTGCACTTCATCAGTTTATTTATTCATGTGTTTATATATTTATATAATGGTATATGGACACACTCAATGCCTACTATGTTCTGTTGTACCGAAGCAAAGCAAGAATTTCATTGTCCTATCAGGGACACATGACAATAAACTCGCTTGACTCTTGATGTTCTCCAGAGATGCTGCCCGACCAGCTGAGGTACTCCAGCACGTTGTGCTTCTTTCTCAAGATTCCACCATCTTCAGTTCCTCTTGTCTTCTGTTTCGACTTTATCATATGTACAGAAACTTGCAGTTTTTAACATTAATTATTGCTTTGATAAATAACTGAAGGATATTTTATCTCATTCTTTATCTTAGATTTTCAACTTTAGTTTAGTTTAGTTTAGTTTAGTTTATTGTCATGTGTAATGAGGTACAGTGAAAAGCCTTTTTGTTGTGTGCTTACCAGTCAGCAGAAAGCCTATACACAATTACAATCAACAGGCACAAGATAAAGGGAATAACAGTGAGGCAACAGGCCTTTCGGCCCACAAATCCACACCGACGAGTGATCACCCCGTACACTAACTCTATTCGACAAACTAGGGACAATTTTACAGTCTTGCCAAAACCCACAAACCTTCATGTCTTTAGATTGTGGGAGGAAACCGGAACACTCGGAGAAAACCCATGCGGTCACAGGGAGAATGTACAAAATCTGCACAGACAGCAACCGTAGTCAGGATTGAACCTGAGTCTCTGTCGCTGGGAGGCGGCAACTCTATTGCTGTGCCACTATGCCACCCTCTCTTTCTCTCTTCAGAGTTCCATGTGAAAGACTCCCTACATGGTTAAGGTTAGGAAATACATTAAATGGGGATATCTATGCAGCTGTATTCTATTTGCTTAAATATTCTTTGGCATATTTTCACCAACTGTGAGTCTATTTCAAGAAGTGGATTTAAGACATTATCTGGAATTGAAGTATTTTTTGCTTTAAAAAGTATTGCCTGACCCAGTAAAGTTGAAGACTTCAAGCTGTGTGGAAAAAACACATCAAAATTCTATTCACTCCTGACATGAATTCCCAAGGGAATTCCATTCTCGGGAATTTACATTGAAGTAGTTGTAATTTCCATGCAGCAAGTATTGGCATGTCCTGTGACTATGTAGTACTTTTGTCAAAGGTAGACAAAAATGCTGGAGAAACTCAGCGGGTGCGGCAGCATATATGGAGCGAAGGAAATAGGCAACGTTTCGGGCCGAAACCCTTCTTCAGATTGAAGAAGGTCTGAAGAAGGGTTTTGGCCCGAAACGTTGCTTATTTCCTTCGCTCCATATATGCTGCTGCACCCGCTGAGTTTCTCCAGCATTTTTGACTACCTTCGATTTTCCAGCATCTGCAGTTCCTTCTTGAACATAGTACTTTTGTCAATCATGAAGATTGCCAGTTATTGCAAAAAAATCAACAGATGTATTAAAATAGTTTAAGTGTAGGAAGGAATAGTGAAAGACCTGGATAGAGTGGATGTAGAGAGGATGTTTCCACTAATGGTAGTCTAGGAACAGAGGTCATAGCCTTAAAATAAAAGGACATTCCTTTAAAAGGAGATGAGGAGGAATTTATTTCGTCAGAGGGTGGTGAATCTGTGGAATTCATTGCACAGAAGGCTGTAGAATCCAAGTCAATGGATGTACAATATTTAAGGCAGAGATAGATGGATTCTTGATTGATACAGGTGGCAAGGGTTATGGGGAAAACACAGGAGAATAGGGTTGAGAGGGAAAGATAGATCAGCCACAATTGAATGGCGGAATAGACATGATGCGCCAAATGGCGTAATTCTGCACCTATCACTTATGAACATGACCTGCAGAGGTTGGTTTATACCGAAGATAGGCACAAAGTACCTGGGTAACTCAGCGGGCCAGGAAACATCTCTGCAGAAAAAGGGTGGGTGACGTTTCGGGTCAGATCCCTTCTTTTCTACCTCAAGTTCCCCCCTGAATGTTGGGGGGGGGGGGGTCTTGAGGTAGAAAAATAAATTTCCTAGTGCACATTGGTCTCTCAAAGGAGAACGGCAAGTGTGGATCAAATGATTACTTATCTTATCGCTGTTTGCAGGATCTGTTGCTCTCAGATTTCTGCTGTGCAACAGGGTCCTAACCCAAGATCTTCTCCAGATCTTTAACATGCTCTCCAGAGGTTTGTCTGCAGAAGGGTCTCAACCCGAAACGTCACCCATTCCTTCTCTCCAGAGATGCTGCCTATCCCGCTGAGTTACTCCAGCATTTTATGTCCATCTCCAGCGATGCTGTTTCATCTGCTGAGTTACTTCAGCACTTTGTGTCTTTTATAGCTTGGCCTTTCAGAAAAGAGGGTATGATACACTTTGGCACACAAAAGTTTGTCTACATAGGGCAACACAGTGGCACAGCTTGTAGATCTACTGCCTCACAGCGCAAAAGACCCAGGTTCCACGTTCTCCCTGTGACAATTTCCTGCACATGCTCTGGTTTCATCCCACATCCTGAAGATGTGCGCATTTGTAGGGTAATTGAGTTCTGTAAATTGTCGCTAGACTGTCGGGAGCGGGTGCGGAAGTGGGATAGCGTAGAACTATTGTGGATGGGTGATCGATGGGTTGACATGGACTCGGAGGGCCCTGGGGCTTGTTTCCGTGCTGCTTTTTTCAATCAATGCATCAAAGTTCAAAGATCTCTTCTAAAAATGACTGAAAACATGACATGAGGCAGTGAGTGGAGTTAGATCAGCCATGATATGATTGAATGATTCAAAAGGCTAAATTGTGTTTTTGTTCTTGTATATTACAATGCAATAACTGCATTTTAAACTTAATTAATTGACTGTAATACAGTTAAATTATTAAAAAATATGAAACTTTAGTTTATTTTATTGTTGTAAAGTGGCCTGTGCATAGTCTTTAGATTTAGGTTCAGGTTTAGATTTAGCTTTAGGTTCATGTGGATTATCGTTACATGTACTGAGGTACAGTGAAGAACTTTATTTTGCATGCTATCCAAATCAGATAATTACTGACTTGTCTCTGGTAGCCACATGGATAATGTAAGAGTGAGGCCACTTGCAAATTGGAGGAACAGCTCCTCATAATTTGCATGGGTAGCTTACAACCCAGTGGTATGAACAATAAATTCTCTAATTTTAAATAACTTTTACTAACATTCACAACCCCTCCCCCCTTGCCTCCTTCCTCCACCCTAGTCATTTAAACAGTTCCACAGTTCACTGCATTGTATCCCGCTTCAGATCACACCTTCCATACCCAACAACAGGCCTCCCAAAACACAATATACAATAGACAATAGACAATAGACACATGGTGCAGGAGTAGGCCATTCGGCCCTTTGAGCCAGCACTGCCATTCAATGTGATCATTGCTGTTCATCCATAATCAGTACCCTGTTCCTGCCTTATCCCCATATCCCCTGACTCCGCTATCTTTAAGAGTCCTATCTAGTTCTCTCTTGAAAATATCCAGAGAACGAGCCTCCACCGCCGTCTGAGGCAGAGAATTCCACAGACTCACAACTCTCTGTGTGAAAAAGTGTTTCCTCATCTCCGTTCTAAATGGCTCACCCCTTATTCTTAAACTGTGACCACTGGTTCTGGACTCCCCCAACATCGGAAACATGTTTCCTGCCCCTAGCGTGTCCAAACTCTGAATCTATATTACTAAAAGTCTGATCTTTTAGAAAGAACGCTGTCACTTACTGCTGTGAGCTATCTTACTCAGTCCCCCTCCGCTGCGCAGGACAAGAGGATTTTTCCCATCGATTAAAAAGAAAAGAGTTATTGTTTAACAAATGTTGAGATTCTCTCTCCTGAAGGCCACGCCCCTTCCAGAGGGACTATAAAACGCGGAAGTGTTGAGTGCCTCAGTCAGTCTCTGCAAGATGGGGGAGCAAGAGGGTCACGTCTCTCAGTCTGAGCTGTGAATAACACTGAACACATGTCTACTAAACTTTGCTAAGTTTTACTGACTTGTCAGTGCCCTTAATGTGGTTTGAAAATATATTTTAGAAATGCTAAAGCTGTGTTGCCTTTGGTTTGGAAATGCTAAAGCTGTGTCGCCTTTGATTTGGAAATGTTAAAGCTGTGTTACCTTTGGTTTGGAAATGCTAAAGCTGTATTGCCTTTGGTTTGGAAATGCTAAAGCTGTGTTGCCTTTGGTTTGGTTGTTAAAGTTGTGTTGCCTAATTAAAGTTGCCTTGCCTAATTAAAATTGCCTTGCCTAATTAAAGTTGCCTTGCCTAATTAAATTTGCCGCCTTGCCTTCTTTATAATTAAAAGTCTAATCTTGACCACTTCCTTTTTGCTCTTCATATGGATTTTAGAAAGACGCTACCACGTATGTTTGGCCATCTTACTCAGAGTCCCCCTTCACTCATCAGGTGCCGAGGATTTTTCCCATCAATGAAAAATAAAACAGTTATTAGTGTTTAAAAAATGTTGAGATTCTCTCTCCTGTCAATCACGCCATGAAGGCCACGCCCCCTCTGGTGGGGGGAACTATAAAACCCAGAAGTGTGGGCGTGGCTCAGTCTCTGCAAAATGGAGGAGGGAGAAGTCACGACTCAATGTGTTTAGTGGCCTTGCACCCTGCTTAAAGTGGTATGAAACTGCACTTGAATTTGGTGGCCTTGCACCCTGCTTGAAGTGGTAAGAAACTGCATTTGAATTTGATGGCCTTGCACCCTGCTTGAAATGGAATTCCAAGGAATAGCTGTGAATCAATTGCCAGCCCACCAGCCATGTGAGCTGCCAGCACATCAGGCTTGAGTGACTGAGCTGCCACCCCAAGAGTTCATTTGCCCACAGTGTCCATACTAGCCCTCTGGAAACCAGTCCCCTCAGCCCACAACACCCATACTAGCGTTCCAGAAACCCCCCCCCCCCCCAATATTGTAATTGGTGGAAAGGTGGAATATTGTGTTGGGGGAACAGCCCTCCGTATGATGCTCGGACCCAACTGGTCCCACTTAGTCTAGTAATCTTATATGTTTCAATAAGATCCCATCTCATCCTTCTAAACTTCAGAGTATACAAACCCAGTTGCTCCATTCTCTCAGCATATGACATTCTCGCCATCCCGGGAATTAACCTTGTGAACCCACCCTGACTGAGGTCGTTTGTTGCCAGCCAGAATTGATCCTGTTCTTTTCTCGCCTCCAGCTTTTCACCTGCCCCCTTCTCCACCTCCTACTTTCAGTCTGAAAAAGGGTCCAAGAAGTCACCTATCCTTTCTCTCCAGCGATGCTACCTGACCCGTTGAGTAATTCCAGCACTTTGTGTCTATCTTTAATGTAAGAATTAGCATGGTACACAATACAAGGATCTGGTGATTTCACAGCAAAACTATTTCCAGTCTCCATTGACATAATTACTGGTGATGAAACTATTTCTGCCCACTGCAATTTCTGGAATACAGTTGGAGACGTGTGCCTGGAGGTTGCTTTTTCCAGCATCATTTCATTGTGGTTTGACTTTCAGCAGTTTATTGAACAGCTAGGATGGTGAGATGAAGTTATATTGATTTTGTAACATAATGCAGAATAATGGGAGTGAGAGATTTGCCAATTGCACCCCTGACCCATCACTTCAGCGGTTTCCTGTCGGTGATGAGGGGGGATGGGTGTTAATTTTTTAGGACATCAGCAGCTTGCTAAGCAGGGTTGTTTCAGCATCCTTGTGAAACTGGGCATACTATGGGGTTCGTAGATGTCCTTGCAGATGGGTTTCAGAGCTCCAGGCTCAGCTGCCCAATGTGACCTCCGTAACTGATTGTGACCAAAGTCTGCATCCTAGAATGAGCAGAGCAGTATTGCAGGTGTATTAGGGAGACCTCTCTCTTCCTTCCATCAGCTCTGGCAGTAATTGGTTCAGTACAGTGCCTTACATCCCACCTTGACAGCATGAATATTGAGAAAACATAGAAACAAAGAACTGCAGAAGCTGGTTTATAGCGAAGATAGGCACACAAAGTGCGAGAGTAACCCAGCGGGCCAGGCAGCATCGCTGGAGAAAAGGTCCCTTCCTAAAGAGTCTGAAATGTCACCCATCCTTTTTCTCGAGAGATGCTGCCTGACTCGTTCAGTTACTCCAGCATTTTAGCCATCTTCAGCATGAATATTGACTTCACCAATTCAGATAACCACTTCCCCCTCTCTCCCTTTCTCTCTTAAGGGTGACACATTGGAACATAAGGGTGGCACTGTGGTGCAGCGGTAAAGTTGCTGCCTTATGGCGCCAGAGACCCGGGTTCGATCCTGCCTACAGGTGCTATCTGTGCAAAGTTTGCAAGCTCCCCCTGTGACTGCGTGGGTTTTCTCTGGGTGCTCCGATTTCCTCCCACATCCCAAAGATGAGTGGGTTTGTAGGTTAATTAGCTTCTGTAAATTGCCCCTAGTTTGTAGGAGGTGGATGAGAAAGTGGGATAACATAGAACTAGCGTGTAAGGGTGATCGATGGTTGGTGTGGATACGGTGGGCAGAAGGGCCTGTTTCCACGCTGTACCTCTAAACTTAAACCTATGCCCTCAAGTCTTTGACATTTCAACTCTGGGGAAAAAAGGTTTTGTACATTCTCCCTGTGACTGCGCGGGTTTGGCAACCTTATTCGGACTGATTGTGGTAGTGGGATATAAAACTGGAAAAGAGCTGGCAGCGAGACTAAACCTGGCAAGTAATAGGTGAATCCGAGGGTGGTTTGATTGGAAGATGGGTGGATAAAGACAAGAGCTGAAAAGGAGACAAAGGGGAAACCAAAGGAGACACAATGAGACTGAAAGGAGACAAGGAGACAAAGGGCTGTCAGATAAGGAGAGAAGGGGAGTGAAATGTAAAGACAGAGGGAGGGATGTAGGTGGAAGGGAAGGGAGGGATGGAGACAGTGGGCAGGATAGAGGGAGAAATTGTGTGGCTCAGGGTGGGGTGATGGGATTCATTTTGATGGCCTGTAATTCTTCAGATTCTGTCCCTTGAGCACAATCTCTGAGATCCATCTGACGGTCAGCAGAATATGGTCAGGTTAATGCTCGCAAATATTTCAGCAATACAATGGAGTATCACTCGGGCTTACAGGAGTTACACTGATGTTATTTTCCAATGTCACGGTGCCAACTCAGCAAACTGGAAGCAGATTCCTGCCTTTGTTGGGTGTTGAAATATCTTGGTAATGAGTGAGGGACTGAAGTGGGTTCTGAACCAAACACATTGATCCTAACTGCTTTCTTCACTCCAGGTGGCAGCTAGCCCCACATTCTTACACTGCTGCATAAATAACGGCTCTAACTCCTCTAGCTTGCATCAAATAAATCAATATCCTTGAGGTGTTCTTGTAGACGGAGTAACATGATTCATTCAGTCGGCAGACAGCCCAGTAATAACAGGACTCACTCATCTCCTTCCACAGCTGATTTCCAGGGACTAAGGAATTCACTTGCACGTGATGGGTTGGCATATAACTGAGTTGGATGAATTGGTATTAGTTGATCTTATGCGTTTGTGCTTCATCTTACATGGTCTTCAACCTCAAACAGAACCAAGATAGCTGCATAGTTATAAAGGTTCTTAGACTCAGATTCATACAGCATGGAAAAAAGCCCTTCAACCCAACCCGTCCATGCCAACCAAGATGCCCCATCTAAGGTTTCTGCATCAAAGCTAGTCTCATTTGCCTGTGTTTGACCCATATCCCTCTAAACCTTTCCTGTCTATGTCCCTGTCCAAGTGCCTTTTAAATGCTGTTGTAGGGTACCTGCCTCAGCTACCTCCCCTGGAATGATAGTACTAAGGCTCTCTGCAAAATTACCCAAATCCACTGGCAGAATAAACAAACCAACGTCAGCAACCTTTCCCAAGACCATGTCCCCATTCTGAGGCCCAAATTACATTCACTCATCTCCAATGGCACATCTTCATCCTTGTGTGCCTGACACTGATCACCTGATACCGAAATTCCTCTCTGTGCTCTATCGTACCAGAGAATACCAAGTGGATTAAGGAAACAGTTCAAGGCTGTTTGCAAAGCCTCCTTGGAAATGTGTAATGTGCCCACTAACTCATGGAATCCCTTGTCAAGACTCATCAAAGTGGCGAAGGCGTATTTGGAAAGGCATTGGTAACCTCAAGCTAGAAGCCCACCCCCTCTGTCGCCACGTAGAAGAGTTTGTGGATCGCATCGGCCCCTTAGAACACACAAAACAAGAATGGAAACAAGTCATCCTTAATCTTTAATGGCTCAATGGTTCGTTATTATCACGTGTACCAAGGTAACGTGAAATTCTTTTTTAGCATGCCGATCAGTAAGAGTATTGCCAACATAAGCACAATCCCCGATTAAGTACAGAATGCACAGAAACAGCCCACTGAGTCCATATGCAAGAGTCGCCAGGTTTTGGCGCCTTTTCCAAAGTCGTAGCTGCAGCTGGCCATAAATGCCCATTGCAGCTATAGCATCTTGAAGCGCTGTCCAAGATGAAGAAGACTATCTCTTGACATGAGGAACTGTTGATGCTGGAATCTTGAGAAAAACACAAAGTACTGGAGGAACTCACCGAGACAGGCAGCATCTGTGATTGGAATGTACAGGTGATGTTTGGGGTCTTCTTCAGACTGATTGATGAGGACCAGGGGAATATCCTTACTCCGTCTGCGGAGAGGGGGAGTGAAAACAGAATTGTGGGACACAGAGGAGACACGGGTGAGAGATTCATTCACAGCAGCAAGGGTGAGAAGGGACGTGACCCGATACGTTGCTTGTCCAAACCCTCCACAGATGCTTCCTGACCCGCTGAGTTCCTCCAACACTGTGTTTTCTTGAAGACAATTTGTGCTAGTGTGCAGTTTCTACTGTGGACTAGAACCAGTGAATGTTAGCTGGCATGTGAATTCTCCAACTTAAACACTTCCAGCATATGAGAAAAGAGAACGGATTCTAGGCCAAAATAATATTATTTTCATATGGCTGGTTATTAGCTTGTTGTTCTTCATTAATGCTAGCTGAACTTCAAATGTGCCAAATCCCTTTTAATTCCTGATTGTGGGTCAAGGTGATTTTGAAAGTATGATTCAGCCAAATATTTATTTTTATTGCATTCTTGATTGCCTGCTGTTATTTTGCTAGTTTAACTTTTATTTCCTCATTCCACTTTTGAGTATGTATTTAACATCTCCATTTCATCTGTTTTCACCAGCCTGGAGAGGGAAGCCACCAGGCCTGGTTCGCCCTACGGACCAGAGAGGAGGGAGTCAGAGTCGGACAGAGGACTGGTAAGCAGACTGGCTGCAGGAGGCAGTGCAGTGCCTAGAAAGTGGAGTGGGCTGCTGGAGACCCTGCTGCAGCCTGGGGCTAGGCTGGCCCGTGCGCCACTCCAAGAGGCTGAGCGAATTGACCGGACATGGCCTACAGCAGCATAGAGCAGCGGAGGACACCAACGGCTACGCTTGGCCAGGCCGACCCTGCAACTCTGCCAGGACAACGGCCTTTCTAGTCAGGTTAAGAACTCTACATCTATAACAGCTGGGACTTGAAATTGGTGCCAAATCTGGCGACTCTGAATATAGTTTCAGTGTACTACTGCTATTTACTTGTACCGTATCTGATGCTTATTTAAGGGGAGGGAAAGGAGTCTGAGGTCGTGGTACATATAGGTACCAATGACATAGGTAGAAAAAGAGAAGAGGTCCTGAAAGGAGAATTTAGGGAGTTAGGAGGAGAGTTAAGGAGAAGGACCGCAAAGGTAACAATCTCAGGATTACTGCCGGTGCCACGCGACTGTGAGAGTAGGAATGGAGCGAGGTGGAGGATAAATTTGTGGCTGAAGGCAGAGGGCAGCGATTCAAGTTTCTGGATCATTGGGACCTCTTTTGGGGAAGGTGTGACCAGTACAAAAAGGACGGGTTGCACTTGAACCTGAGGGGGAACAATATCCTGGCGGGGAGATTTGCAAAGGCTACTGGGGAGACTTTAAACTAGAACGGTTGGGGGGAGGGACTCAAATAGAGAAAGCTAGTAGACAGTGTGTGAGGCAGGAGGCAGAGAAGGGAAGCACTCAGACCCAACATGTAGGGGAGAAAAAAGAAAAATATAATAAACAGTGAATGAGAGGTTGTGGGTTTCTTAAATGAGTGAGCAGAGAGACAGAGGGGTGTAAAATGAGGGTAGAAGCAATAGGTAACAAGGTGAAAAGTTAAATGTGGCAGGCAGACAAATCCAGGGCAAAAATCAAAAAGGGCCACTTTTCAACATAATTGTATAAGGGGTAAGAGTGATGTAAAAACAAGCCTGAAGGCTTTATGTCTCAATGCAAGGAGCATTCGTAATAAGGTGGATGAGTTGAATGTGCAGATAGTTATTAATGAATATGATATAGTTGGGATCATGGAGACTTGGCCCCAGGGTGACCAAGGCTGGGAGCTGAACATCCAGAGATATTCAATATTCAAGAGGGATAGAGAGAAAGGAAAGGGAGGTGGGGTAGTGTTGCTGGTTAGAAAGGAGATTAATGCAATAGAAAGGAAGGACATTAGCTCGGAGGATGTGGAATCGATATGGGTAGAGTTGCAAAACACTAAGGGGCAGAAAACGCTAGTGGGAGTTGTGTACAGGCCACCTAACAGTAGTAGTGGAGTTGGGGATGGCATCAAACAGGAAATTAGAAATGCGTGCAACAAGGATAAAACAGTTATAATGGGTGACTTCAATCTACATATAGATTGGGTGAATCAAATTGGCAGGGGTGCTGAGGGAGAGGATTTCTTGGAATGTATGCGGGATAGTTTTCTAAACCAACATGTAGAGGAACCAATTAGAGAGCAGGCTATTCTAGACTGGGTATTGAGTAATGAGGAAGGGTTAGTTAACAGTCTTGTTGAGCGTGGCCCCTTGGGCAAGAGTGAGCATAATATGGTTGAGTTCTTCATTAGGATGGAGAGTGACATAATTAATTCAGAAACAAGGGTTCTGAACTTAAAGAAAGGTAACTTTGAGGGTATGAGACGTGAATTGGCCAAGATAGAGTGGCAATTGATTCTTAAAGGGTTGACGGTGGATAGGCAATGGAAGGCAGTTAAAGACTGCATGGATGAACTATAAAAAATGCTCATCCCAGTTTGGCAAAAGAATAAATCAGGCAAGGTAGTACATCCGTGGATAACAAGGGAAATCAGGGATAGTATCAAAGAAAAAGATGAAGCATACAAATTACCCAGTAAAAGTAGCCTACCAGAGGACTGGGAGAAATTCAGAGTCCAGCAGAGGAGGACAAAGGGATTAATTAGTAAAGGGAAAATAGATTATGAAAGAAAACTGCCAGGGAACATAAAAACTGACTGCAAAGGTTTTTATAGATATGTGAAGAGAGAAAAATTAGTTAAAACAAATGTAGGTCCCTTGCAGTCAGAAACAGGTGAATTGATCATGATGAACAAGGACATTGCAGACCAATTGAATACCTACTTTGGTTCTGTCTTCACTAAGGAAGACATAAATAATCTGCCGGAAATAGCAGGGGACCGGGGGTCAAATGAGATTGAGGAACTGAGTGAAATCCAGGTTAGTCGGGAAGTGGTGTTAGGTAAATTGAATGGATTAAAGGCCAATAAATCCACAGGGCCAGATAGGCTGCATCCCAGAATTCTTAAGGAAGTAGCCCCAGAAATAGTGGATGCATTAGTGATAATTTTTCAAAACTCTTTAGATTCTGGAGTAGTTCCTGAGGATCGGAGGGTAGCTAATGGAACCCCACTTTTTAAAAAGGGAGGGAGGGAGAAAACGGGGAATTACAGACCAGTTAGTCTAACATCAGTAGTGGGGAAACTGCTAGAGTCAGTTATTAAACATGGAATAGCAGCACATTTGGAAAGTAGTGAAATCATTAGACAAAGTCAGCATGGATTTATGAAAGGTAAATCATGTCCGACGAATCTTATAGAAATGTTCAAGGATGTACCTAGTAGAGTGGATAAGGGAGAATCAGTGGTTGTGTTATATCTGGACTTTCACAGGTCCTACATAAGAGATTAGTATGCAAATTTAAAGCACATGGTATTGGGGGTGCAGTATTGATGTGGATAGAGAACTGGCTGGCAGACAGGAAGCAAAGAGTAGGAGTAAACTGGTCCCTTTCAGAATGGCAGGCAGTGACTAGTGGGATACCGCAAGGACTCAGTGCTGGGACCCCAGCTATTTACAATATATATTAATGATTTTGACGAGGGAATTGAATGCAACATCTCCAAGTTTGCGGATGACACGAAGCTGGGGGTCAGTGTTAGCTGTGAGGAGGATGCGAAGAGGCTGCAAGGTGACTTGGATAGGTTGGGTGAGTGGGCAAATGCATGACAGATGCAGTATAATGTGGATAAATGTGAGGTTAGCCACTTTGGTGGCAAAAACAGGAAAGTAGACTATTACCTGAATGGTGGCCGATTAGGAAAAGGGGAGATGCAACGAGACCTGGGTGTCATGATGCACCAGTCATTGAAAGTAGGCATGCAGGTGCAGCAGGCAGTGAAGAAAGCGAATGGTATGTTAGCATTCATAGCAAAAGGATTTGAGTATAGAAGCAGGGAGGTTCTACTGCAGTTGTACAGGGTCTTGGTGAGACCACACCTGGAGTATTGCGTACAGTTTTGGTCTCCTAATCTGAGGAAAGACATTCTTGCCATAGAGGGAGTACAGAGAAGGTTCACCAGACTGATTCCTGGGATGTCAGGACTTTCATATGAATAAAGACTGGATAGACTCGGCATGTACTCGCTAGAATTTAGAAGATTGAGGGGGGATCTTATAGAAACGTACAAAATTCTTAAGGGTTTGGACAGGCTAGATGCAGGAAGATTGTTCCCGATGTTGGGGAAGTCCAGAACAAGGAGTCACAGTTTAAGGATAAGGGGGAAGTCTTTTAGGACCCGAGATGAGAAAAACATTTTTCACACAGAGAGTGGTGAATCTCTGGAATTCTCTGCCACAGAAGGTAGTTGAGGCAGTTCATTGGCTATATTTAAGATGGAGTTAGATGTGGCCCTTGTGGCTAAGGGGATCAGGGGGTATGGAGAGAAGGCAGGTACGGGATACTGAGTTGCATGATCAGCCATGATCATATTGAATGGCGGTGCAGGCTCGAAGGGCCGAATGGCCTACTCCTGCACCTATTTTCGATGTTTTTATGTTTCTATGTTTCTAAGGTATCTAAGTGCTTATGTATAGTGATACTTGATACGTACTGAACTGCATATAAAAATGCAAATCACTGTACCGCGATATATGTGACAATAAAGTACCATTGAACCATTGAACATTTACCTAGTGTTGCTACTCTTCCTTGAACAATTTTCTTGCAACATTTTGCCTTTGCCTTCGCTGTTGTTCCACTATGTCATTGGTCTTGTATTTTGAATAGTCTTTTACTTCAGTGGAATCAATCGAATTCCTTGCGCCACATATTTGTTAAATATAGGAGACATTATTTAAATTGGACGTCAATAATTATATTATGGCTCTCAGGTTTAGAGTCATAGATTCATACAGCACAGAAACAGGCCCTCCAACCCAACACAGATGCCCCAATCTGAGCAATATGCCTTCTTTTGGCACTTTCCTATCCATGTACCTGTCCAAGTGACTTTTAAATGCTGTTCTAGTTATGGCCTCATATACCTTCTTCCATATGCTCACTACCCCATCACACCGCAAGTTCCTATTAAATCTTTCACCTCTCACCTTCAACCTATGCCCTCTAGTTATAGAGTTGTACGTGTGGAAACAGGCTTTTCGACCTATCTTGCCCACGCCGAATAACCTGCCTATCTACACTAGTCCCATCTGCCCGCGCTTGGCCCATACATCTCTAAACCTATCCTGTCGACGTACCTGTCTAAATGTTTCATAAACATTGTGTTAGTACCTGCATCAACTATCTCCTCCGACAGCTCATTAAATACACCTACCAACCTTTGTGTAAAAAGTTACCCCTCAGGTTCCTATTAAATCTTGCCCCCTCACCTTAAAATTCCTCAAGTTCTGGATCCCCCTCATGATTTTATACACCTTGTGTGGGGAGCCCATTGTGGAACTGATGCATGGCCTAAAACTAGCAAGTAAAAGGTTAAAAATGGAACTTGGAAATATTTAAAACCAACACAACCATTTTTTCATTGGTAATCTGCTTGGGTTTAAGGTTAAAACATGAGCCTACTAAACCAATTTATAGAGTTATAGTATACAGCACAAAAACAAGCCCTTCTGATGAACGTTCATGCCAACAAGGTGTCTTCCTGAATTAGTCCCATTTACTGATTTGGCCCATACCCCTCTAAATTTTACCTGTCCAACTGTCTTTTAGAGACCTTCTTTGGGATGATTAGGAATTATGGATGATCCTTGTGATTGTCCCTGTCTCTACTACTACTCTGGCAGCTCATTCCATATACCCACCACCCTCTATGTGACCAACTACTCATAATCCCTTTAAATCTCTCCCCTCTCAATTGAAACCTGTGCCCTCTAGTCTGATGAAGGGTCTCGACCCGAAACATCACCCATTCCTTCTCTCCAGAGATGCTGCCTGTCCCGCTGAGTTACTCCAACATTTTGTGTCTACCCTCTAGTTTAAGAGTCTGCTTCACTGGGACAATGATCATGACAATTCGTGTTATCAATTGGCCCTCACCCCTCAGCCTCCCTTGCTTCAGGGAAGACAGTCCCAGTCATTCATGTCTCTCCTTATAACGAGTGGCACGGTGGTGCTGTGGTAGAGTTGCTGCCTTACAGCACCAGATACCCTGATCTAGCCCTGACTATGGGTGCTGTCTGTATAGAGTTTGTACATTCTCCCTGTGACCATGTGGGTTTTCCCCAAGTGCTCCAGTTTCCTCCCACATTGCAAAGACGTGCAGGTTTGTAGGCTAATTGGCTTCTGTAAATGACCCCCAGTGTGTACGATAGAACTAGTGTACAGGCGATCACTGGTTGGCACCGACTCATTGGGCAAAAGGGCCAGATTCCACACTGTCTCTCTCAACTAAACTAAATTCAAGCTCTCCATTTCTAGCAACATCCTTGTGAATCTTTTCTGCACCCTCTCTAGCTTAATCACATCCTTCCTATCGTATGGCGACCAAAACTGTACACGGTATTCCAGATGTGGTCTCACCAATGCCTTGTACAGCTGTAACATGACGTCTCAATTCTCATTCTAAATCTGCCATCTAATGAAGACAAGCACCTCTTTGCCACCTTGTCTATTTGTGTTACCGGTTTCCGGAAACTATGTATTTGTAAACCTAGGCTGTGTCCCTTTCTGCACTTATATCATGTGGACCTGTAAATCTACATGGACACCCTGCACTGGTTTAGACCTGTCCCGGGTTGCTTTCCAGTGTATTTCAATGGAAAGGAATGGCTGCAGTGGATGATGGTACATGTTAGATTTTGGGTTTTAATCATCCTTAAACCTTTCGTTATGTTTGTGCATGCCTAAGATGTTCCAAAATATTCAATAGTTTTAAATATTTGCAGTTTTGAAAAATTCTGCCAAGCCAGAGCAGATATCGAGTGTGGTTTCTTCTGGACTCTCTCCAACACCGTTCATCTTCCCAAGCATGGACTGGCCAGCTGACAAGCAGGGCCTCTCTACAGCAAGGTCTCCACAGCAGGGTCTCTCTACTGCAGGGCCTTGATATATACTGCAGGGCCTTGATACAGCATGGCCTCAACTGCAGGGTCTCACTTGGTTAATGACCTCACACAATGTATGAATGAGCCTTCTCCTGATATGCTGTCTGACCCGCAGAGCTATTCCACCACACAGTGTCTTCTTTGTAAACCAGCATTTGTTCATTGTTTCGACACCTCTACGAATGAGTTTCACCACAATCTGAAATTTTATCAGCAATTTCATGAAGTTTTTAAACTTGCAGCTGAGGTATATGCAGTACAAGGTTTCAATTTATCAGGAAAAGCATTGGAGTACATCAGAAGATTTTGTGAGCTTACTCTGCTATAGAGTCATATAGCATTGAAACAGGCCCTTCAGCCCAACGTGCCTACGCCAACCAAGATGTTCCATCTCCACTACTCCCATATACTTCTAAACTTTCCCTATTAATGTACCTGTCCTGTGTCTCCAGTGTTGTTATAATACCACCTCCAGCAGCTCGTTCAGTATACCTAACAACCTTTATGTGGAAAAAGTTGCTCCTTAGGTTCCTATTAATGTTTCCCCTCTCTCCATAAACATATATCATCTGGCTCTTGATTCCCCTGCTCTGAGTAAAAGAGTCATAGAGCCATAGAGTGAAACAGTGTAGAAACAGGCCCTTTGGCCCAACTTGCCCACACCGCCAACATTTCCCATTTACAAAAGTCCCACCTGCCAGCATTTGGTCCATATCCCTCCAAACCTGTCCTATCCATGTACCTGTCTAACTGCTTCTTAAATGTTGAGATAGTCCCTGCCTCAACTTTGTCCTCCAGCAGCTTGTTCCATACATCCACTACCCTTTGTGTGAAACAGTTACCCCTCAGATTCCTATTAAATCATCTCCCTTTAACCTTAAACCTATGTCCTTGATTCACCTACTCTGGACAAGAGACTCTACATCTACCTGATCTATTCCTCTCATGATCTTATACACCTCTATAAGATCACCCCTTATCCTCCTGTGCTCTACTCAACCTCTCCCTAAGCTCAGACCCTCTAGTCCTGGCAGCATCCTCGTAAATCTTCTCTGTACCCTTTCCAGCTTGACTACATCGTTCCTATAACACGGTGACCAGAATTTATCACAATAATAGTAAGATTAAATGAAAACTTACCAGTTTGAAGTTTGATCTTGATTTTATGAGGAGTTACGATGAGCGATTACGTGAAGAAGGCCATCAGTCCGCTTGCAGTGGTGTGAAACCACAGATAAGAGAGGTTGACCTGTAGATAGTAAGATTTGGAGAACTAGAACTACCAGATGACCTGATAATATGAAGGTTGGGAGCGGTGGGCACGTAATCGCTCATCGTAACTCCTGATAAAATCAAGATCAAACTTCGAACTGGTAAGTTCTCATTTATTTTACGTGAGTGACTACGTGAAGATTTCAAAGCTCTGTGATTTCACGCCGGTTCGAGTCCAGGCATCACACACTGAATGGATTGACCATGGATGAGTGAGAAAAAATTAATGCATTCAGACATAACGTAGTTAGGTAACAATACTGATGCTTTAATATAAAAAACAAAATAATAGTGACCCGGCCCAACCTGGGGGGAAACTATAAAACAGAATCTAAAATGGTACGTGCAAACACCCCCGGTCCGGCAATTGGTTTATTATAAAACCTGTGGAACATCCGTTCATTGGCCCATCCTGCAGCCATTGGGATGTTGTCGAGGGGAACGTCCACAGCCCTCGCTGCCGACGTTGATGCAGCCCTGGTGGAGTGAGATTTGTAAGTGTCACTCCTGCACCCGCCAGTACCTCCTTTAACCATCTGGAGATGATTTGTGCTGTTACCCTGTGGTGTGGTTTCTTGTGGCTGATTAGGACAGCTAACTCAGAGCCTCTGAGGCTCCCCATGACTTTCATGTACTGGTGCAAGTGAGATACTGCACCTGGTAGGTTGATTGCTTTGACCCAAATGTTCCTTGCAATACACCAATGCCAAAGAAGGTTTGCCAATTTGTCACAAGATACAGACTTTATTCCACCCATGTGATTGACATATGCCACCACCGTGGTGTTGTCAATCTGTAGTTGAACATGCACACGATGCATGTTGCTGCAATAAGCCTTTAGTCCATAGAGTGCTCCCAACAACTCTAAGTAGTTAATACCATGTTGCTGAAGAATTAAGGACTCCTGCACATTCCATCTACCTCCGCAGCTGGAGATGGTATCTGTTGCTCCCCAGCCCAGGCCACTTGCATCGGTTTGTAAGATTACCGATGGTGTATCAATTACAATTTTCTTAGAGCAGTGATGTATATTCATTGCCCACCAGTGTAATTCAGCAATGGCCTCTGGTGGCAATTGCATGGGTCTTCCGAATTGGCCTGCATGGGATTTGAGTGCCCGTTCCTTTGCACGTTGTCAATTTTGATAGTGCAAAGCTGTCAGAAGCGTACAGCTGGAAAAGCTGCCACAACCTTGCCAATTACACTTGCTGCTTGTCTGATTGTTGGCTGCTGTTTAACAATTAGCTTATTGCTGGCTATAATTGCAGGTTATTAACTCTGATTGCTTGCCACTTGGCAGTGGCACCGACATTTGAATTGAGTTAATTGTGAACCCCAGGTAATCAATTACCCTGGTTGGAGTCAATTTTCATTTAACTGGATGGATTAGAAACCCCAATCTTTCAAACATGAGTTGATTCAGCTGATTCCTTGGTGTCCCCAATTATTAAAATGTCATCCAAAAAAGCCATAACCATGTGATTCTGAGCTCGTAGTAGCTCCAGAACTGTTTTCAGTAATTTTGTAAATAGTCTGGGAGCTGAAGTCAGCCCATTAGGCAATGCTTTGAATTGCCACAGTTGCCCCATCCAGTTAAATTTCAAATATCTCCTGTGCTCCCTGTGAATGGATACTGAGTAGTATGCATCTTTAAGATCATTGCATGCCATATAACATCCTTTGGAAACCAGTTGGATGGCTGTGCCAAAGTTATCCATTTTAAAATGTTTATACTGCACATAGGTATTGAGTTCAATCAAGTCTAGAATGATACGACATCCTCCATCCCTTTTCCGCTTGGTGAATATGTTGGATACAAATTGGTGTGATTCCTGTTGCGACCTTTGAATCACCCCTTTTGTATGTAAAGCCCGAATTTCAGCTTGTACCTCAAATCTTTCCTGTTGTGAGAACACATATGTGCGGTTTGGTAAATGTTGTGTGGGTGGTGATGAATCAAGAAATAACTCCATTTTGAAACCAACGGGTCTGTTGTGATCCAATTCATTCAAGAAATGTTGCAATCTCCCCCCCTTGTGAGTGAGTGATGTGTAAGGTGTTTCCACAAGGAACTACTACCTTAGACGTGCTGGTGGTGTGGTCCTGGGTTTGGGCCCAGGCTCAGGAGGCGTATGGTCTTGGCCTCATCATCCATTTCGCAGACCTTCTTCGGCAGGTCTTCTCCAATAGATAATTTGCCAGCTGGATGTTGCTGGCCTTGCACAACACAGCAAACTTAGGGTTGAGTGCCGCTGTATTGCATTTTTATGCAGACAATTTATTTTGAAATGGGCGTTACAGAGAAGCCCCGCAATGTCTTGCTGTGTCTCCATCAGCAGCCCCCCATCTACGGACCTCGCAAAGGCCGTTATGCCTGAGGCCAATAATTGAAAAAAAATTGGAGCTTGACTTCCTGGGCTCTGACACCCGCTCCAATATGACCCCAGATGGAGTGGTTGATGGCCGGCACATTAAGGGAGGCACAGTTGGCAGGAGTATGATATCTGTTGGAGGTCTCCTCCATAGCCAGGTCTTTCAGCTGATGAGATGCCAGGTAATTTATCATAGTTGCCAGCTCTTCGTCCAGGGGTGCTCCTGTTGGTGTTGGGATGGCAAATTTGGATGCCAGAAGAGGCACTTCGGCCCAATGCCGCCCGGGAGTGTTCACCTGATGTGCCTCCCAGCTCTGAGTCAGGATAATACTGACTCTGTGTACTCCCCTCTCCAGAGAGGGAGACACTTCACAGCCTTGTGTATGGTGCAGCTGGCCCGGGCTCCCGTGAAGACCCGAGTTCATACTTCTCCCTCCTCTGGAGCATATCGGTCTGGAGCCACCTCTCCAATAGGTGCTCCACCTGGAAAAGTCGCCTGTAGATGCTTCCCAGTGAAGGAGGGGATCCCTCCGGCCCGGAATCGTCTGAGTCTACGGGCCTGGCAGACTTGTGAGTGGCCTTGCGCCCCGGCGGGACTGCCACGGTGCTCTCCTGAGGCACCAAGTCTGCTGCCGCTGGTTCCACCGCCAGTGGCATGGAAGGTGATTCGGACAGTCGCCCGCTACCCGCACCTTCGCGGTCTTCTGTAGCCGGCTTCCCCGCGGACCGTCTCCTCACCTTCGACATGGTAGGGTTCTACTTGCTAGAAAAACAAGAAATAACGAACCCGCTAACACGACCTCAGAGTAGTTTTTGAAAACACTTACCGCTGGAAGGACGCGACGCGCCTGCCAGTCAGTCGTTGGCGCATGCTTCAGAAGTAATGACACGCAAGCGGACTGACGGGCTTCTTCACGTAGTCACTCACGTGACTCTGAAGTAAAATGTGGCCTCACCAATGTCTTATACATCTGCAACATGACCTCCCAGACTCTAAAAGACTGTGCTGGAGTAGCAGTGGGTGAGGCAGCATCTTTGGAGAGTAGGAATGGGCGATGTTTCAGGTCGAGGCCCTTCTTCAGACTGAGAGTCAGGGGAGAGGGAAATTAGAGATATAGAAAGGTACAAAGGGCATGTAAGGTGTGAAAAGAACAGGTGTGAAGAAGCAGATGATGATCCAAGGAAATGTAGAATGGTTCTTTGTTGGCTGAGGGAAAGGTGACAATGAGATATATATATAAACAATAAAATTAATCAGAACAGTGAAACTAATAGGAGAACTAGATGCAGTGGAACTAAACTGATCTTCTGACACACCAATGTTTCCCTTATTCCTTGAATTTCAAGAATCTATTATTATCTTCCTTGAATGGATGTTTGCTGTGAATTTTGGTGCATATATATAATTAAACGATGGTGTTTATTTTTACCACTTAATTGTGCGTTTTGCCACATTTTATGTGTACTGCAATTGCAATGATTTTAAAGATAAGGGAGCAGATTCTGACATATGATTCCTGCTGCAGTGATCAATCTGCAAGAATACAGCCTGCTTCCCAAAAAGCAATTACAGACCAGGAACAAAATGATGCATGTCACTTCACAAAAATATCCCACACATTAATGGAACATTTAAAAAATATATAATTTGCTTTAGTGTACTTATTGGGAGTTGTCACAGCACTCTGAAGCCACCTAACTCTGACTTTCCATTACCTTTCTTGACCTCTTGACTGTCACTAGATTGCTTGTCCATCTGAGTGAGCACTGCATCTGAAAAGATTTGCAGCAAGTATATGCAGGCTGTCCTAGGGTTACAAATGAGGTCCATTTTCACAGACCTTTATTTTGTCTATAAATCAGCATAGAGTCAAACAGCATGGAAACAGGCTCTTCAGCCCAACTTGTCCACACCGACCAACAATTCCCATCCACACTAGTCCCACCTGCCTGCGTTTGACCCATATAACTCTAAACCTATCCTATCCACATAGCTGTCTAAATGTTTCCTAAATGTTGGGATAGTACCTGATTCAACTACCACCTCTGCCAGCTCGTTCCATACACCCACTACCTTTGTGTAAAAACTGTTACCTCTCAGGTTCCTATAAATCTTTCCCCCACCTTAAACCTATGTCCTCAAGTTCTCGATTCCCCTATTCCAGGTAAGAGAATCTGTGCGATTAAACAAATCAGCAAGTATACAAAATCACTCGGTACGGCAAACATACAGATTGGGGTACTGATTGGGGATGATCAGCCATGATCACATTGAATGGCGATGCTGGCTGAAGGGCCTAATGGCCTACTCCTGCACCTAATTTCTATTGTCTATTGTCTATATCTCCATAATGAATAATGAAATGATGGCCAATTGACATGAAGATTTATATTATCTTCCCTTGCCCAGTACAGAATCTGCATGTCCCATGCTCAATGGCAGGTTTCGATGGGTTTGAAATATTAGTGAAAGTTACATTGTTTAACAGAGTATTGTTGTACAGATAGAGGCGGCACAGTGGCGCAGCGATAGAGTTGCTACTTTACAGCGCCAGAGACTATGGGTGCCGTCTATGTGGAGATTGTACGTTCTCCCTCTGACCGCGTGGGGTTTTCCCAGGAGGTACGGTTTTCCCTACACTCCAAAGACGCACGGGTTTGTAGGTTAAGTGGTTTCTGTAAATTGTAAATTGTCCCTAGTGTGTATGATAGTGCATGTGTACGTGGCGATCGCTGGTGGCCACTAAACCAAAGGGCTTATTTCCATACTGTATTCTCTAAAGTCTACAGATATCAAAAGAAGCGATTGCTTGCTGGAGTAACTCGATGCGTCAGGTAGCATATCTGGAGAAAAGGAATAGGTGATTTTTTGGGTCGAGACCCTTCTTCAGACAGTCAGGGGAGAGGGAAACTAGAGGTATGAAAAGGTTCAGAACAAATCAGAGCTGGTACCGATGGTCAAGAAAAAGTGGAGCCCACAATGGTCCGTTGTTGGCTGTGGAAGAAGTGATAACAAAGGAATATATGGATGCGAGTAGTGAAACTAACTGGACGACTAGGGTGGGGGAGGGACAGAGAGAGATGGAATGCAAGGGTCATTTAACATTAAAGTCATCAATATTCATACCACTAGGTTGCAAGCTGCCCAAGCGAAATATGAAATATGTCCTCACTCTGACAGTGGAGGAAGCCCAGGACAGAATTGTCAGTGTGGGAATGGGAGGGGGAGGTTAAAATGCTTGGCAACTGGTTAATAATCTGGGATGGGTCTGTATTGGGAGGTCTGGAACCAGAGTTGGAAGCCTCAAGGGAGATGTTGGAGGGGCAGGCAAACACCAAGGAAACACATGAGGCTGTGGTAGTGAGTCTGGGTTAAAACATGGTCGTTGGAAAACGTGGAGAGCAAGGGGAATCACATAGAGGGACAAAGCCTTTGCCTTTGGTCCTTTTTGGTCCTTAGGCATTGGCTTCTTCTCTTTCCCTGGTAACTGTCTGAAACTGAGCCAGGCAGTCCACAAGCATCTGATTCTGAGGTGAGTATGGCTCCAGATCTATCTAAACCTCTGGCATATTCATTGAGATTCGTATTCTAATAGTTGAAAAAGCTGACTAAAAGTCATTGTTCATTGCTCTGTCTCCCTAGTCATGCTATTATCTATTTCACATGCACAGAAACCTCCTAATTGCAGAGGTAAATGTATAAAGAGTATCTGGATTGTGGCAGCCACATTCATGATTTTACTGAAGAGAGACACAAAATGCTGGATTAACTCAATGGGTCAGGCAGCATCTCTGGTGAAAAGGAATAGGTGACGTTTTGGGTCGGAACATCATCTTCAGACTGAAAGTTGAGGGTTGGGGATCGGTGGCAATAAACTGGAGGCAAGAAAAGGACTGAACAAATCAGGTCCAACAATAGATGACCTCAGGAATTTAGGTCATCTATTCATGACCTCGCTGAAATTTAGAAGATTGAGGGGGTGATCTCATAGAGACTTACAAAATTCTTAACAGGTTGGACAGGCTAGATGCAGGAAGATTGTTCCCGATGTTGGGGAAGTCCAGGACAAGGGGTCACAGTTTAAGGATAAGGGGGAAGTCTTTTAGGACCGAGATGAGAAAAACATTTTTCACACAGAGAGTGGTGAATCTCTGTAATTCTCTGCCACAGAAGGTAGTTGAGGCAGTTCATTGGCTACATTTAAGATGGAGTTAGATGTGGCAGTTGTGGCTAAGGGGATCAGGGGGTATGGAGAGAAGGCAGGTACGGGATACTGAGTTGCATGATCAGCCATGATCATATTGAATGGTGGTGCAGGCTCGAAGGGCCGAATGGCCTACTCCTGCACCTATTTTCTATGTTTCTATGTTTCTAGGAAGGTTGGAGCATTTAGTGGCGCCTATAGTTGGCTGGGGAAGGTGTGATAACAAGAGGGATACAAGGATGCGAACAGTGGAACTGGTAGGATGACTAGGGTGGTGGAGCGGGGGAGAAAGAGGGGAAGGAAGGAATGCAGCAGTTACTTGAAATGAGAGAAATCAATGTTCATACAGCTGGGTTGTAAGCTGCCTAAGCACAGTTCTCTCAATCACTGCTGACTTCATTAATTTTTACATATGAATAATGCAACACAACAAGAATACATCAAGAACCATTTTGATTCTGTATGTAATTTGTGTAACTAATTTCCATCTTTATTATTTTGGAATTATTTTTAATTGAGAATTACCTGTACTTACCATGTTAGATCCCTGCATGGAAATGTACATCGGTTATAACATGGAAACAGACCATTAAGCTCCATCAATCCATGCTGATGTTTTCCATCAACGTGAGCAAGAAGCTGCAATTAAATGCGTCAGAACTTCTTGCCCTATATCTACTCACAATCTAGTAAAATGATTAATATCAAGAGAGAGAGAAAGGTGTCAGAGGTCTGAAGTGGAAACCTGATGGTGCCTTGGGTTAAAAGTGCTCCTGAGGAAGAGAAACAGAAGCTGTTTTGATAACTGTGACATGCAATGCATTACACTATTTGGGACCTCACCATATACTACTTATCAGATAAGAAACTCCAGATGCTGGCATCTTGAGCAACATACAAAATGCTGGGTAACTGAACAGGTCAGGCAGTATCTGGGGAGGGAAAGGACAGGTGACATTTCTGGTCAGGTCCCTCAGGTCCCTCCTTGTCAACTGAACCATCCTGCTAGCACTTTAAGAGCAATCACCAGCTACTATCTACCACATTGGAGACCCTCGGACTATCTTTAATCGGACTTTATCTCGCACAAAACATCAATCACATTATTCCCTTTATCGTGTGTCTGTGAATGGCTCGATTGTCATCATGTATTGTCTTTCCGCTGACTGGTTAGCACGCAACAAAAGCTTTTTACCCTCGGAACGCGTGACTATAAACTAAACTAAACTCCTTCAGAAGCAAGAAAGACACAAAATGTAGAAAATCATGAGTGGAATCGATTGGGTAAATGCGCAGAGTCTTCAGCTCAGAGTTGGGGAATCAAGAACCAGACAACATAGGTTTAAGGTGAGGGAGTAAAGATTTAATAGGATCCTGATGGGTAACTTTTTTTACACAAAGGGTGTTGGCTGTATGGAATGAGATGCCAGTGGGGGTAGTAGAGGCAGGTAATATCACAATAATTAGGCAATAATGTGGACAAGTACATGGATAGGACAGGTTCAGAAGGATATGGGCCAAGCGCAGGCAGGTGGGACTAGTGTAGATGGGGCATGTTGGTCAGCATCGGCAAGCTGGGCAGAAGGGCCTGTTTCCACGCTGTGTGACTGGCTGTAGTAGCGAGACTGGGTCAGAACATAGTCGCACAGCAGGAGAGCAGTGGGAATCACAGACGGGGAGAAGTGAGAGAAGTTCTCATAGAACTCCCATTGGAGAGAGGAGGAGAACATCTTTAAAATAGCCATAATTTCAGATGAAGAGGTAAAATAGAAACACAATAAACTGTAGATGCTGAGATCTTGAGCAAAACACAAAGTGTTGGAGTAACCCAGTGGATCAGGCAGCATCTAGGGAGGGAATAGGAATAGACAGGCGATGTTTTGGGTCAGGACTCTGAAATGTCACCTGTCCAATCCCTCCCCAGATGCTGCCTGACTCCTAGAGTTCCTCCAGCACTCTGCGTTTGGTTCAGATGAATATCCTGCGTTTAAATTTTGAAACCATGAGAAGAAATGTTTTCAAATGTCTATAACATTTCTAATTCACCATACCTTTATGCTCTATTTTCAGTCAGATGCACAATTGCAGGATTTGTTAGGGAAATAACGAGAATGGAATTTGCAAACTCTTATCTTTGTTTTGTGTCCCTTTCATTGTGGATAATAATACATCAATGTTCCTTTTATATAATGTTTAACATTTTCCCTGGTTATATTGGGTTTTCTGTTCAGCATCATAGGTACACAATTTGTTAACTCTTAAGCTAGGCTAGATCAGACCTGCACACTCAATTTCGTTTGATGAATGTTTGAAACCTTGCAATCTGACAATGCCTGTTTTATACCTGTTGCAGGCTGGTATCAGGTTAGAACAGGCTGCATATGATAGACTCTCAAGCTTTCAACTAGAGTCAGTCAGTAATTCAAATCCAGTTTATTAGCTATTCATTTTGATTCTCCTTGACAGGTTCTTTTGCCGTTACAGTCACATGGTAGTTTTACACTTTGCTTTCAATTAAAAGTTATTGTTTTCCAATTTTTCACCAATCTAGGACAAAGATATGCCTTAGGCATTTTGAGGATTTATACAACTGGCCTTTGCTTATATGAAATTTGAGGTGTTGAACATTATTAGCCTATGAGGGGTGGTGCAGCATGTGGGTCTCAGTCAGATGTGATGCTGTCTGCACCCAATGTTCACCACTGTACCATTCATCACTTTCAGTGAATCGTATAATCTGCTAATAGCAAGTTCTCTAGAATGATGCAGAACGAAGACCTGAGTTTGCAAACTATGTTCAACAAACATAGGGGTGGCGCAGCGGTAGAGTTGCTGCCATACGGCTCTAGAGACCCGAGTTGGATCCTGACTACGATGCTGTCTGTACAGTGCTTGGACCTTCTCCCTCTGAACACGTGGGTTTTCCTTGGGTACTCCGGTCTCCTCTCACACTCCAAAGATGAGTAGGTTGGTAGGTTAAATGTGTAGGGAAAGAACTGCAGATGCTGCTTTATTCTGAAGATGGACACAAATTGATGGGAGTAACTCAGCAGGTCAGGCACCATCTGTGGAGAAAAGGAACAGGTGAATTTTTGGGTTGGAACCCTTCTTCACACTGAAATATTGAGGTTGGGGGGGGGAGGGGGAACTGGAGGCGAGAAAAGGTTAGAAAAAGTCAGGAAGGGTGGAGTCCATAATAGCGTGGGTTAATTAGCTTCTGTAAATTGTTCCTAGTGTGTAGGATAGAAGTAGGGTAAGGGTGATCACTGGGTGGGCCACGCTGTATCTGTAAAACTAAAAATAGAAGCTGAATGTTGTGTTAGAGTTAATCAAAAGCAATACACTATATTTAATTCATGAAGCCTTGACCCAAACCTATACCCATCATACCCCCGTAGCCAAATGATCAATAAAAAAAATGTAAAACCTGCTAATTGTCAGGAGGGATTGGTACAAAAGACTTCAAATCAGTAAAATTAAATTTAAATTAATCTCAGAGACATGGAGACACAAGAGACTGCAGATGCTGGAATCTTAAGCAGTAAACCAAGCACTAGGGGAAGTCAGCAGGTCAGGCTGCATCTGTGGAGGGAAATGGACAGATGACATTTTATATTGGGATCTTTCTACAGACTAATCCTGTCTGAGGACGTAACTTTAGAAAGGCGATGAGGAAGAATTTCTTTAGTCAGAAGGAGTTCTTTAGTTCTTCAGGTTTCTACATACAAAGCAGCTTTTGTCACCGATAATTGACAGCACGGTGGCACAGTGGTAGAGTTGCTGCCGTTCAGCGCCATAATCCTGACTATGGGTGCTATCTGTGCGGATTTTATGCGTTCTCCCATGTGACCATGCGGTTTTTCTCCCAGATCTTCGGTTCCCTCCCACACTCCAAAGACGGACAGGTTTGTAGGTTAATTGGCTTGGTATCAATATAAATTGTCCCTGTGTGTGTAGGATAGTGTTGATGTGCAGGGATCGCTGCTTGGTGCGGACTCGGTAGGCCTGTTTTCGCACTGCATCTTTAAAATAAACTAAATTAAACTAAAATTGGTCTTTAATTTGGTGCTTCAATTCTGACAGCAATAGATCTCTCAAAGATGGATTGCCTTTGGGCCCATGGCATAGAAAGGGAACCAGAAGGCAATTAAAAGGTTACAGAACTAAGATAAAGTCCCATCAGAGCAGCAAAATGGCAATCTATAATCATCTGGGACTTGATTTCAGAAATGTCAAGCATCAAGTCCGAGGATTGTGGGCAGAACAGGGCAGGGTTATTGCATTGCCTTCCAAGCACCAGATGAGATACCTAAAATTTTATCACTAAATATGTTATCATTGTGTTTGAGTTGTCATATTTGTATCAGATAAATGCACCATGGCAAAAACTTTCCATTAACTGCACAAAACAAGAAGGCCTCGGGGATGATCCACAATATGTTAGCAGAACGTCAGATTCCCATATGCCCTGCCTAAGGTTAAACACTATCATCATTTACACTATCAGCAATTTATCAAGTTCAGGTCAATTTCATTAATTCAAACAATATCAATTAAAAATTACATGCACAATATCAATTAAAAATTAAAAAAGACACATGTGCTTTGATGAATATTTTGTGTCTTTGAAGAAATGTAGATTATAATCACATGATTGCTGTTTCCAGGGAATGTGCATCATTCTGGAGACTCGAGAGACTGCAAATGCTGGAATCTTGAGCAAAAACCAAAGTGCAGGAGGAACTCGATGCGCCAGGCAGTATCTGTGGAGAGAAATGGACAGGCAGATGAGGTCAGTTTAATTAGGCATCATGTTCGGCACAAACATTGTGGGCCGGAGGGACTGTTCCAGCACTGTACAATTCCATGTTCTACGTTGAAATGGACAGATGATGTTTCAGGTCGAGTCCTTTCATCAAAATGATCACAATTTCATATGATGAAAGATTTTTGCTCTGAAAGGTTAACTCTGTTTCTCTCTCCTTCGCTGATGAATGTTGCTGGCCTTCTCTGTTTTTGGTTCAGATTTCCAGCATCTGCTGTGTTGGATTATTAGCTTAGTGAAGTATACAGTACATAGTGAAGCAAAGGGAACTTGCTGAAGTCTGAAGAAAGGACCCGACTAGACCTGTCCATCCCCTCCCCAGATACTGGCCGACCTGTTGCGTTCCACCAGCACTCTGTGTTATACTCAACAAATCACCTGTGAATAACCTCTCTGGCACAAATTTTAACTTTCCTTACATTTCCCATTACTGGGTGTAAATCTTAGCAGGTCCCCAAAATATAACATGCGGGCAGAACATTGATGTCCATCACATCAATTAATTCTCATTGTCAGTTAATTGAAAAGCACAATTTTTATCTGTTATCTGATGGTCTTGGTGACACAGACATCCTCTATGCACTTTTCCATGTAAGTAGGTATGTTACAAAACTTACCTTCAGCGGCGCTGCAGTTCTGTCACTGGCCGTGTGCGCGACTTTGGCATCTTTGAGGGGGGGGGGTTAAAATGCAGTTTTCCCCTGCCATCCGGAGTTATATTTTCTCTGGGTGCGAGCTTTTGCTAAAGATTCGTTCTGACTGCCGGTTAGTGAGTTTTTTTTTAATCGCCCGACTATTTCAGCGCTGCAGTAAAATAAAAATTAGCTCCTAATGCCATGAACACCGACAACGAGGACGTATTTTACGTAGGGGACAGGTAAGTGAAAGCTGTTTATTTTTTCATATCAATTTGCTTGTTTAGATTACCTTAATCAACATTTCATGTTCCGAAACGGTGATTTATTCCCCATATGAACCCGTAGTATTTTCCCTGCCGATATGGGGTTTAAATTCACCACCACCGCAACGTTCCAATCCATCGCGTTCCATAAAATCCCACTCGCAAGCTGATTTAAATGGCCATTAATTTATGGGCATTAAACATTAAATTCCTTCAATTTGGCCTATAAATTAATAACAATTAGATTTAAAAGTCATGTTATATTGTGAATTCTTGTGTTAATGTTATTTGGCCACTTAGGCTTTTAAAAAAATGTTAATATTTTCTTAAGAAATGGATAGATGTTTAGATCTAGTAATTGAATTTTGCAATTAGCTACAATTGGGTAACTAACTAATTATATGCTTTAATTTCAGGTCTTCCAAGTAAGATTGTTTCATATTAGTTTCAGAATGCTTCAATCTATATTAACTGAAAATTTCTTTCAGTTCTCTTAATTTTTAAGAAAGTTATGGGCTTTTGACTATCCTCGATGACAACTTTTGTGTTAAGTCAATGGAAAAGCAATAGGGAACAAGATGCTAATTACCGAGTATGAAAATGGCCATAACATTTTTAATACTGAAGATATGAAAGTGAATTAGGTGTCAAATTAAACTTCTTTTTATGCTTTATCTGATGGGATAAATTGCAGACTTGATTTTTAAAATCTCAAAATTCTGTAACATTGCTAATGTAAGCAGACTCGAATGCAGTGTACTCCTCCAGGTTGGTGTATTGACTGTCAGTTGCAGCCTTCTTGAACATGTCCCAGTCCGTGCACTCAAAGCAGTGCTGTAATGCTGTCATAGCTCCCTCTGGCCAGACCCTAACCTGCTTTACAGTAGGTTTTTCTCTGGTAAGCAGGGGCCTGTATGCAGGAATTAGCATCACAGAGTTATGGTCTGAGGAGCCAAGGTGGGGGCGGGGGACTGCCTTGAATGCCTTCTTGATGTTTGTATAGGCTATGTCCAGTGTGTTCACTCCCCTGGTTGCAAAGTCTACATACTGGTAGTAATGTCTTCATGTTGGCCTGGTCAAAATCCCCAGCAACAATGAAAACACCATCTGGATGTATAGATTGCAGGTCACTGATGGAACGATAAAGAACATTCAGGGCCTCCTTAGTGTTTGCACTGGGGGGGATGTACACGGCTGTGATGGTTATAATAGTAAATTCCCTGGGCAGATAGAAGGGTCTGCATTTTATTGTCAAAAACTCAATGTCTGGGAAGCAATGATTTGAGAACACTGTGGCATTTTTACACCAGCTGTTATTAGTGTAAATGCACACACCACCACCCCGGGATTTCCCACTGAGAGCGCAGCTCCTGTCCGACCGGAATGTTGTTAATCCCTCCACACTAATAGTGCCGTCGGGAACAGAGGAGTTTAACCACGTCTCTGTTAGGATCAGGGCGCAGCAATCGCTCACCTCCCGTTTGGTTACCAGGTCCGCCTTAAGGTAGTCCAACTTATTCTCCAAGGAGCAGACGTTAGCGAGCAGAATAGACGGAAGTAGTGTCCTGCAGGGGTTAGCCTTCAGTTTCGCCATTCGCCCCCCACGAGTACCGCGCTTCTGCTTCCTGTCGCACCGTTTCCTCCTCCTCTGAGTGCGGCCAGTGCTGGTAGGAGACTCTGCGGCTTCATAGGCCGCTGGCTGCAGCCGACGCAGCAGTCCGAGACTCCATAGAGTATCTAGAGTAACCCGATCCACGACCGCCGAACTGCTGGACGCACGCAGTTTCAACGCGGACTGACAGTCGCACCGAACAGCAACCATCAGGCTCTCCGGACTGAACATGTAAGTGAATGATTTTTTTACCTTTTGTACCTATAAATTTCTGTTACTGTCACGTGGTGTGGCACTCAAACGACGCACAAATGGCGTGCCAACGGCATACGGGCGGCGCATGGTTATGGCGTTGACGCACGGTGATGCATAATGAATTAGCATAGGCAATGTTCGTGCATCACCGTGCGTAACCATGTGTCAACACGCGCTACACGTATACTGTCAGTACGTCAGCATTAGCCATCAGTACTTCAGCGTGCACTAGGGATACATCACGCAGATGGCGCGCGAGGATTTTGAGCATTACAAAAACCTGGGGTGCTGCGTGTTACCGCGCGTCACTGCATACTCCACCATGCCTCACCACGCGCCATGCGCGCACGTCACCAGGCGCCAACCAAAAGTTTTAAGATGTCGCGTAAATGACGCGCAAATGACACCCAAGTGGGACAGGCCCTTTACACTATCCTGCACACTAGGGACAATTTCTGATTTTTACTGAAGCCAATAAACTTACAAACCTGTATGTTTTTGGAGTGCGGGAGGAAACCAGATCAACCGGGGGAAACCCATGTGGTCACACGGAGAACGTACAAACTCCGTTTAGAGAGCACCCAAAGTTAGGTTCAAACCCTGGTCTCTGGTGCTGTAAGGCAGCAACTCTACTGCTGCGCCTTCATGTTGGCCCGATTGTACATAGAATGAAAAACGCATTGTGCATAGATGTCAAAACAAAATAAAAACTAATAGTCATTTAACATTTTTAGGGCAAAGAGTTTGGGAGCTGAATGGAGCAGCAAAGGCTCACTTACACCCCATGCAACAAATCTTAACATTTTCAGTAGTGTCAAATAGTATTGATAGTTTTATTCAGTAGTATTCGAGTATTAAAATACAATGATTCTGAAGATTCTATTGATGAAGGATGGCAAAATGTCACACTTTGCGCAGAAAGGGTGGCATAGTGGTGCTGCCTTACAACACCAGAGACCCAGGTTCGATCTTGACTGCAGGTGTTCCCTGTGACCATGTGGGTTTTCTCACTCAGTACATTGAGTATAGAGTTAATTTAGAGTGTAGTGTGGTGTTAATGTACTGCATCCATCACATAGAAAGATGGAAAATAGGTGCAGGAGTATGCCACTCGGCCCTTTGAGAAAACCCCCATTCAATACGATCATGGCTGATCGCCCAAAATCAGTACCCTGTTCCTATTTTCTTCCCATATCCCTTGATTTCGGTATTCGATCGTATCGCTGATTTGTACCTGATCGTTGGTAGACTGCTCTGGGAATTTTGGATTAAGTTTATGACCACAGTTTCTTAATGCTCTTAAAAATACAGGAATAAAGTGGATGGATCAGATAAGTTCATGATTAATGGTAAGTGTAGCACATTGATGGCGGTGATTCAACTTTGGTAATATGTTTGAAGGATGAAGGTCATGGAGTCATAGAGCTGTACCTTGTCCATGCCGACCAAGGTGGTATATTGGGCTAGTCCCATTTGCCTGCATTTGGCCAATAGCTTGTGAAACCCTTCCAAAGGTGGTTAGTTTTTCTCTTGCTGGAGATGAGCTTTACGTACTGAGTGTTGTGAATGGTATTTCCCAATTGGTAGCCTGAGTCCACATGTGATCCATATCTGTGGGCACTTATTGGAGACCCCTTGGACTATCTTCAATTGAACTTTACTGGAGTTTATCTGGTACTAAATATTATTCTCTTTAACATTCATCTATACACATTGAATGGCTCAATTATAATCACGTATAGTCTTTCTGCTGATTGTTTAGCACACTACAAAAGCTTTCAACTGCACCTTGGTACAAGTGACAATAAACTAAACTAAACTAAACTAGCAGTAACCCTTCCAGGACCTCAATGGGTTAACATACTTGCAGTGCTCCCAGCTGTATTCCTGTTGTTAGCAGGTTACCAGTCAGTAGCTGGGAATGGGAAGAAATGGCTGCAGTGGTGGCACAGTGGCACTAACTAAACCAAACTAAAACTAAACTAAACTAAAACTAATTAACAAAACGCAGTGTTGGAGGAACTCAGTGAGTGAGGCAGCAAGTCAAGCAGTGAGTCAGGCAACGGGTCAAGGCTTAGATAGAGTGGATGTGGAGAGGATATTGCCACTAGTGAGACAGTCTAGGATTAGAGGTCATAGCCTCAGAATTAAAGGAATCAAGGAGATGAGGAGGAGTTTTTTTGGTATTGAAACAGGCTGGGGTGATAAATCTTGGAATCCTTTACCACAAAAGGTGGTGGAGGCCAAGTCAATGGATATTTTTAAGGCAGAGATAGATTATTTTTGATTAGTATGTGTGTCGGGGATTTTGGAGAGAAGGCAGGAGAATGGGGTTGGGAGGGAAAGATAGATCAGCCATGATTGATTGGCAGAGTAGACTTGATAGACCGAATGGCCTAATTCTGCTCCTATCACTTGGACCTTATGAGCATCTGGGGAGAGAATAGACAAGCAACGTTTCAGGTCGAGACCCTTCTTCAGACACCCCACTCTCTGACAAAACAAGATTCTGGCATCTGCTGCTTCTTGCAGCATTCATTACCTGGGCACTGATGATTCAGTTCACCGGGAATGCAGAGAAAAGTATATTCCTCTCAGCATGACTTCCCATCATCATGTCTTATATCGATCCCACTGCTCTTTCCTGTTATCCTCCTTCTGCCGTAAAACTACTGGCAAGGGCAGCATGTGTTTGAAAGTCAGGTTGAGGAAAGGGAACACCATGAGACGCCACAATTTCAGTGAACTGTGCGGAGCTCGTCTCCAGAGAATTCAGATAATGGACTTGGTGCACCAGACCCCTGCTCAGTTAAAGAACAGACTGTTACAGTTTTGATCAGCATTTAGCTTAAGACTGAGCACTCCAACTGTGTTCAGTAGCACTTTATTGCCACATGCAGTGAAATCCAGTAAAATCATATTTCAGTAATGCCAGTAGATCCGTCCACTATAACCGGATTTTGGTTTATGGCAGACGGATCTACCGATCTGCGCCGCTGGGCCGGACCTACTGTCGCCACCACCGGTCCACACAGCTTCCTCAGCCGCCTGCAGGCCCTGCCTGCCACCACCACCGTCGACCCTTACCTGCACTGGCCGTCCGCGGGCAACAACCAACGACGCTGCTGATCCTCGCTTCTTCTTCAGCCCCCAGTAGGCCAGGGCCGCCAACTCACCTGGATTTGGCCCAATACTAGACTGAGAGTAGGAAGAAGGATCTCGGCCCAAAACGTCATTTTGGTTATTGCGGACATTTTGGCTATATCCATGTTCTCCAGAGATGCTGCCTGGCCTATTAATATATATGGATAAGGAGGGTTATCCATATATATTAAGCACAATCATATATAAATACAAGAGTGAAACGATTGAAGGAAGTTAGTGTAGAAATAGCAGGAGCTATGACAGAAATATTTCAAATGTCATTAGAAACGGGAATAGTGCCGGAGGATTGGCATACTGCGCATGTCAGTGGTGGGCAAATTAATGGAAAGGATACTTAGAGATAATATATATAAGCATCTGGATAAACAGGGTCTGATCAGGAACAGTCAACATGGATTTGTGCCTGGAAGGTCATGTTTGACAAACCTTCTTGAATTTTTTGAAGCGGTAACTAGGGAAATTGATGAGGGTAAAGCAGTGGATGTTGTCTATATGGATTTCAGTAAGGCCTTTGACAAGGTTCCCCATGGAAGGTTGGTTAAGAAGGTTCAATCTTTGGGTGTTAATGGCGGAGTAGCAAGATGGATTCAACAGTGGCTGAATGGGAGATGTCAGAGAGTAATGGTGGATGGCTGTTTGTCAGGTTGGAAGCCGGTGACCAGTGGGGTGCCTCAGGGATCTGTGTTGGGTCCACTGTTGTTTGTCATGTACATCAATGATCTGGATGATGGGTTGGAAAATTGGATAAGTAAGTATGCAGATGATACTAAGATAGGTGGTGTTGTGGATAATGAAGTAGATTTTCAAAGTCTACAGAGAGGTTTGGGCCATTTGGAAAAGTGGGCTGAAAGATGGCAGATGGAGTTTAATGCTGTTAAGTGTGAAGTGCTACATCTTGGCAGGACAAATCAAAATAGGACGTACATGGTAAATGGTAGGGAATTGAGGAATGCTGTGGAACAGAGGGATCTAGGAATAACTGTGCATAGTTCCCTGAAGGTGGAATCGCATGTAGATAGGGTGGTAAAGAAAGCCTTTGGTGTGCTGGCCTTTATAAATCAGAGCATTGAATATAGGAGTAGGGAAGTAATGTTAAAATTGTACAAGGCATTGGTAAGACCAATTCTGGAGTATGGTGTACAATTTTGGTCGCCTAATTATAGGAAGGATGTCAACAAAATAGAGAGAGTACAGAGGAGATTTACTAGAATGTTGCCAGGGTTCCAGCAACTATGTTACAGAGAAAGGTTGAACACGTTAGGTCTTTATTCTTTGGAGCGCAGAAGGTTAAGGGGGACTTGATTGAGGTCTTTAAAATGATGAAAGGGATAGACAGAGTTGAAGTGGATACGTTTTTCCCATTGAGGGTAGGGAAGATTCAAACAAGAGGGCATGACATGAGAATTAAGGGACAGAAGTTTAGGGGTAACGTGAGGGGGGACTTCTTTACTCAGAGGGTGGTGGCTGTGTGGAATGAGCTTCCAGCAGAAGTGATGGAGGCAGGATCGATTTTAACATTTAAAAGTAAAGTGGATAGGTATATGGACGTGAAGGGAATGGAGGGGTATGGTCTAAGTGCAGGTAGATGGGACTAGGGGAAAACAAATGGTCGGCACGGACTGGAAGGGCCGAGAGGGCCTGTTTCCGTGCTGTAATTGTTATATGATTATATGATTGTAGTGGAAAAGTAGTAGATTTCTTCTGAGGCAATGCACAAAGATTTGCCACTTTTCTGGTAACATCTTGTACTTTCCAGTTCGTAAAAATATTGAGTCTTATCCTAGCCTGAAAGGCCCATTGTCCTGGCAGTGGCAGTGGCTGGTGATGTAGAGGTCGCCTGGCTTGGTGATACTGTTGGTGTCCTCTGTCGACACAGGTTACATCCAATCCATGCATGCTTGTCCAAACCCTTAAGGGCCTGTCCCACTTGGCCGTCATTTATGCGGCAGGCCGGTAGTGACTGTCACGAACGTCATCATGCGTCCGCACAGTCGTCTGGAGTGCGTGACGTCATTTGAAATCCCAGTTTGTGATATTCATGGTATTTTCTAAAATGTTCCAGTTTCTTGAGTGGTGCTAGCAATTGGAAAAACTGCAGATGTAATGCCCCTATTCAAAAAAAGAGGTGAATGAAAAGTAGCAAGCTGCAGACCAAATTAATCTGTGGGAAGGAACTGCAGATGCTGGTTTAAATTGAAGATGGACACAAAATGCACGAGTAACTCAGCGGGACCGGTAGCATCTCTGGAGAGAAGGAATGGATGATGTTTCAGTCTGAAGAAGGGTCTCGCCCCAAAAGTCACCCATTCGACCCGAAACGTCACCCTGTCCCACTTGGCCGTCATTTTGCGACAGGCCGGTGGCGCGCAAAAATTTTGTACAGGACAAAATCCTAGCGCGCAGCGAGATACCGCTCGCAACTCCACACTCCTCCACGCCACTCCATGCACCCGTCCAGCGCTACCCACATACTACCCACAAGCTACCCACACGCTACCGGGCCCCGTAAATGGCGCGCAAATTACAGCCAAGTGGGACAGGCCCTTTAATAATCACATGTTTCAATAAGATCCCCTCTCATCCTTCTAAATTCCAGAGTATACAAGCCCAGCAACTCCATTCTCTCAACATATGACAGTCCCACCATCCCGGGAATTAACCTTGTGAACCTATGCTGCACTCCCTCATTGACAAGAAGATATTGGGTGGAGTCACACAGGCTCATTGAACTTTTAAGGTACCAAACCCTTGTGTTTGTGAGAGCTGCTGCATTCTCAGGTGAAACCCTGAAGCCAAGTTAATTCTGGTGAATCCTTGCAATGAAACCAGCAGCTCTCTTGCAAGGCAATGCACATGTATTAACATTCCGGCCCGCACTTTGAGGTTTGATAGAGCTATTTATGCACTTTGTGTCTTCATAGCATTACTCCAGCACTTTAGTTTTGATATGAACTGCTGAGTTCCACCAGCACTTTGTTTTGATATGAACTGCAGAGTTACTTCATGGGCGACACAGTGGCACAGCAGTAGAGTTGCTGCTTTACAGCACCAGAGACCCGGGTTCCATCCTGACCTCGGGTGCTGTCTGTACAGAGTTTATATGTTCTCCCAGTGACATGTGGGTTTTCTCCGTGTGCCCCAGTTTCATCCCACATTCCAGATTGCAGGTTAATTAGCCTCTGTAAATTGAAAAGTGTCGTTAGTGTGTAGCGTGAGTAGTGTTCCTGTATGGGATGATCGCTGGTCGAAGCGGACTCGGTGGGGGCTGAAGGGCCTGATCCACTGTATCTCTAATTTTTTTAAAAATTCCTGCACCTTTTATTTTGATAAAAGGTCCTGACCCAAAACATTGCCTATCCATGCCCTCCACAGTTGCTGCCAGACCCACTGAGTTTAGTTTAGTTTAGAGATACCGCACGGAAACGACCCTTCGGGCCACTGAGTCCACACCGACCAGCAATCCCTGTACACTAGCACTATCCTACACACTATGCTTGACAATCATTACCAAAGCCAATTAACCTGCAAACCTGCACGTCTTTGGAGTGTGGGAGGAAATCGAAGATCTCGGAGAAAACCCACGCAGGTCACGGGGAGAACCTACAAACTCCGTACAGACAGCACCCATTGTCGGGATCGAAGCCGGGTCTCAGGCGTTGTATTTGCTGTGAGGCAGCAACTCTACTGCTGTGCCACCATGACTGCCAATGATGGATCATAATCTATTATGAGTTTCTCCAGGACTCTGTATTTGATCAAGTGTTTCACATTAACAAACTGCAGCCTGGAAGGTATTTGGAAGGAATTTGCCAATGTATACCAAAGCACTTTCAGAACCAACTTGCAGTGACAGTCTTTGACAAAAGACCCGCTTACTGTTTCTCCATGGGTCAACTCACCCTCGGGCTATTTGATAGTCTCACAATTGAGGAGACATCTATCATCCTGACAAGAAATAGAGTGCTTTTGTCTTGATGTTTAAATGTAGATGCATTTTTCTTTTGTAGGAATCTTGCTGGCATCTTTTTTCACTGAAATTGCACATCTACAATTGATAGAAAAGTGTCTAGAAATAGCTATCAGTTCCATTTGTTATTAGCAACAAAATGTATTAATTTTTACTGAGCTCTCATGAAGAAACATAATTCAGCGCAGTGTTCTTAACTACCCCATATTTCACTCTCTGGTTCGATAAACCCAAATGACAACCTTTAAGCTTCAGGAAATGTTACCTATACAAAATTAATGACACACACAACGCCTTCAGATTAAAAAAAACCTAAAACTTAAAAAAACAAATTTAGCTGGGTGAAAATTTCTAAGATTGTCTCTCATTGTGTAGATGCTTTGAAAATGCCTTTGTAAAGAAAGTACTGACTGGAGAGTCCTGACATATCCTGGAAAATATGTAAACTGGCAAAGCTAGATTGTACAATCCAAGCTGATCGCACCAAGTCTCCCCGCCCGTTGTCTCCCACTCGCACCTGCCTCTCTATCTCGCACTCCCACTACCTGGCATCCCTGTTCCTCAGATTAAATATATTTTTACTTGTAAATCATGAATAAAGATAAACTTGGACAAACTTGGATTGCTTTCTCTGGAGCGTAGGAGGCTGCGGGGTTAGAACACAACGAAAGCTTTTCACCGTATCTCGGTACACGTAATCACGTGACAATAAACTAAACTAACTAATCCATAGTCAGGATCGAACCCGGCTCTCTGGCGCTATAAGGCAGCAACTCTACTGCTGCACCACTCTGCCAACTCTTCTCCCCTCCCTACCCCCCTCCTCTTCCTCTGTTCCCCACTCCCTACCTCCCCCACTCCCCCTCCTCTCCATCTATTCCCCCTCCTCCCCACTCTCCTCACCTCCCCCACTTTCCCCCTCTGCCTCCCTACCCCTTCCTCTCCCTCAATCTCCTTCCTCCCCTCCCCAGGATCTTTCCCCTCTCCTCCTCCCCTCCCCCAATCTCTCCCTCACCGCTCACTCCCTCCCTCTCCTTTCCCCTACCCACAGTTCTCCCTCCTTCCCTCCATAAAAAGCAGCATCTGCAGTTCCTTCCTCCACAGGTCATCCATTGTTAACTGTGGTTTAGATCCCATTGACTTGACGATTGGACCAGTTTGCATCATGTGTGTGAGTTTCTCAAATTCCGCGCAAACTGCTCGTCCACCCTGCAACCCGACTCTTCCTCCCTCACTCTTCCCACTTTGGCTCAGCCGCCGCTCGTCCCATCCCCGTCCTGTGCGCCCGCCCGCTGCTGCCGCTCGGCTCGTCACTGCCCTGCCTGCCCGCCTACCTGTCTGCTTGCTCACTGCTGCCACTGGGCCGCAGGGGGGGGGGGGGGGGAGGGGGTGTGGTCAGTGTTCGGCACGGTGGGCACCACGAGTTTCGAAGAGCTGGTGGAGAAGATGTCCTCCGAGAAGACCGTAAGGTTGAGTTATGCGGCGGCGGAGGAGCGGATGGACCTGGGGGAACGGATACATGGAAGGGCCATTGCCGCAGAGGGCGGGTGGGAGAGAGGGGTGAGTGATGAGGGAGAGAGAGACGGGACCAGGGCCTCCACTGAGCCTCCACTGGGCCTCTGCTGGGCCTCCACTGGGCTTCTGCTGGGCCTTCACTGGGCCTCCACTGGGGCTCTACTGGGGCTCCACTGGGCCTCTGCTGGGCCTTCACTGGGCCTCCACTGGGGCTCCACTGGGGCTCCACTGGGCCACCACTGAGCGCCGTGGCCACTGCCAGTGGTGGGGGAGATGATACACAAGTTACTGTGAGGAGGGGAGAGAGGAGTTTGTGTGAGGCGGGACAGGCCGCCGCCGGTTGGGCAGGAAGGGGCGTCGCCATCCCGGCTGTGGCATTGACTGACAGGAGAAGAGACCAATCTGCATGGCGACGACTGAAGGAATCTGCGCAAGCACGGTTCTAAAGATTTTTAAACCTCGTTACCTTTTACAATTTACCACCGATTGGAACAAAACATGTTGCACTCGCAGTACAGGGGAACGGTGAGTAACCTGGCGAAAAACCGTAGTGCTATCCCATACCATTTTTGCGTAAATAGAAAAACCTCCGCAAACCGGAAGAGCACAAGATCAGAGTTTTAGTTATGTACTAGACTAAGTGGGACCCATTGGGTCCCAGTCACATGGGAAGCCTGGTCCCCAACGCAACCCATTCCCCAACGCAATATTCCACCACTCACCCGTTCCCCCATCTCAAACCGTTCCCCCAATGCAATATTCCACCACTCACCCATAGCCCCTAACTGTGCAGGCACGGCTCACTTCCCCTCATCCCCGTGCACTCCCTCCCCCTCCTCTTAATGTGTGGGAGGGGAGGAGGGGAGAAAGGGGGAGGGGAGGAGGGGAGGAGGGTGAGGAGGGGAGAGAGGAGGAAAGTGGGGTGTTTGGCGGAGGGGGGTGTGGGGTAGGAGTGGAGGAAGCATGTGTGTGGACAGGGAGGTGTAGGTGTGGGGGAGGGGTGTGTGTGTTGGGGGGGTGTGGGGTGGGGGGAAGATGTGTATGTGGGCGGGAGGGGTGTGGGAGGGGGGTGTGTGTGCAGAGAGGGGGTTGTGTGTGGGCGAGTAGGTGTGTGGGGAGTGTGGGGGGAGGAGTGTGCGGGCGAGGAGGGGTGTGTGGGCGGAGGGGTTGTGGGGGGGAGGGGTATGTGAGCGGGGTAGGTGGTTGGGGGGAGGGTGGAGGGGGGATGTGGGAGTGGTGAGTGTGTGTGGGGGTGTGTGTGTGTGTGGGAGCTGTGTGGGCAGGGGTTGTGTGGGGGTGAGGGGTGTGTGGGTGGGGGGTTGTGTGGGTGAAGAGAGGTGTGTGGGCGGGGGGGGGGTGAGCTCAGAGAAAAGACGGGGGAAGAGCCATGGGGGGAGAGAGGGGCATCATGGGGGAGGAGGGGGGAGCCAGCATGGGGGACCAGAGGGATAGAGGCTGGAATTGGCAATGCAATGGGGACTCACAGCGGGCGCAGGTCGCCAATCGTTCTCCTCCGCCGGGATCAGAGTCTACACTTTCCGTTTGGTGACTCTGGGCTGGGCTGGGCGGGGCTGGGCCTCTGACTCTGAGCTGGGTCTCCCACGCAGGGCTGAGCTGGGCAGGGTCTCCGATGCTGGACTGGTTGGGGCGGGGCTGCTCGGGGCGGGGCTGCTCGGGGCGGGGCTGCTCGGGGCGGGGCTGCTCGGACTGGGGCTGCTCGGGGTTGGGCTGCTTTGGGTCCCTCCGAAAGTCTGGTTGGAAACCTCTGCCGGCCATCCTCAGCTCCAGTAAAGACGCGATGGCGCAGGAAGGGGCGGATCATTCCGGTTAGTGACAGGGGAGGAGACTAATCCACGCGGCGCTGACGCTAAGATGTTCTGCGCACGCAAGGTTTTTAAGATTTTTAAACCTCGCTAACTTTTACGACATTCAACTTGGTGCACTCGCAGCACAGGGGAACAGTAAGTGAACTGGTGAAAATTCGTAGCGTTATCGCGAATCATTTTTGCGCAAATAGAAAGACCGCCAAACCGGAAGATAACAAGATCAGAGTTTTAGTTATGTATAGATAGATAACCAAAAGCTTGACGATTGAGATACGCTTCAAAAATATCTTAATGAAAGAAAAGGCAGAACGGTGGTGCAGAGATAAAGTTGCTGCCTTACAGTGCCCAAGACTGTACACCTTGCCATTCACTTACGGTCCCAGAATGCTATTATCCTCAACAAAACCTTCATTAGTTTGCTCCTCCGCAGGTTGTGACCCAGAAAAGCTTTCAGTTGATGGCACGGTGGAGCAGCAGGAGAGTTGCTGCCTTTTCAGCGCCAGAAACCCGGCTTTGATACTGATGCTGTGTGTACGGAGATTGCACATTCTCCCCGTGACTGCGTGGGTTTTCACCCAGTGCTCTGGTTTCCTACCACTCTCCAAAGATGTACAGGTTTGTAGGTTCATTGGCTTCGGTACATTAGTAAGAGTGGTCCCTAGTGTGTAGGATAGTGCTAGTGTGTGGGGATTGTTGGTCGGCGTGGACTCGGGGAACCTCTAAAGTCTAAACTAAAGTATAAAGTAAAGAGGGACGAACAAGCTAAGTATTTTAGGGAGCAAATTGCTGATTTTAAGGTGTTGAGCTAAAGGCATGGCCACCAATGGCGGAAGGACTGAATTTGAAGAAGATTGAGCACTCATGATTAAAAAATGCAGTCAGTTTGGAACATCTTTGGACTCCACTGGGAACTTTATAAAGCCATTTGTTCTTGTACACGGGGCACCTGTCATATGCTGAATACACTGATAGCTGTTAGAAATATCTCAGCTGTCTCCCAAACTCACCACAGCAATTGTACACCATTTATCTCCTGTGCCGTACCTTCTTCCTACTGCCTTAGTCTAAATTAAAATATTCCAACTGTTTTTTAAATCTATCTTTACATTCTTTCTTAATTGATTAGACAAAAGTGAAATACTTCAATTCCGTGACCACTCCACTCCATCCAGTTACAGCAGCAAACAGTTTGGACGAAACATTTGTTAAAACAAAAGCAAATGGCATTAGTTTCAGGCAAGCACAAAAAATTATTCTGGCTTCAAGAATATTGGGTGTCACCATGGCACATGATAGAGTTGCTGCCTCACAGTGCCAGAGATGCTGGTTCGATCCTGACTATGGGTGCTACCTGTGTGGAATTTGTACATTCTCCCTGTGACCGTGTGGGTTTACTCCGGGTGCTCTGTTTTCCTCCCACACTCCAAAGACATTCAGGTCTGTAGGTTAATTGGCTTTAGTAATGATTGCAAATTGACCCTCGTGCATAGGATAGTGCTAGTGTATGTGGTGATCAATCTGAAAAAGGGTCTCGACCCACAAAGTCACCCATCCTGCTCTCCAGAGATACTGCATGTCCCACTAAGTTACTCCAGCATTTTGTGTCTATCTATTGTAAGTGGTGATCGCTGGATGGCACAGACTCAGTGAATCAAAGGATCTGTTGCCAAGCTGTATCTCTAAAGTCTATTGTGTGATATTCATGACTGATAATCAAGAAAGTGCCTATGCTTGAAATCAAAAATACAAATCTAGAATTGTATTCAGCAGGTCAGGTAGGATCTGTAGACAATGAAACAAGGTTAACAATGGGACAATAATGCCAAATTGCCAACAATTGGCCATTATGGGCTTCACACACCCTGACAGCACGCACGGCTTTGATTTGTTCTAGCCTTTTCTCACCTCCAGTTATCCCCCCTCACCCCTCTCCCTCCTCCCCCGGTATCTTTAAGGAGAGAGGCACAAAGTTCAAAGGAGATGTGTGGGTAACCTTTTTTACACAGAGGGTGGTGAGTGCCTGGAACGCGCTGCAAAGGTTGGTGGTTGAGGCTGAAGCGATAGTGGCATTTAAGAGACTTTTGGATAGGCACATGGATATGTGCAGAAAATTGAGGGATATGGATTATGTGCAGGTGGTCAAAAGATGTTTGGCACAGACACTGTGGGCTGAAGGGCCTGTTCTCATGCTGTACAGTCATATGTTTAGTGTAGAATTTCAGCACTTTTATATATATATCGTGAGTATACTCAATGACAATAAAATAGTGCCAAGTATAAAATTAATGAATTCCATCCCTCAACACCAATAATGATAACCATAATATTTCTCCAAAAATTGTAAACGCTAGCAGAGGCTGGAAAGGGGCAGTGTATCCTTCCTGAAGAGTAATAATGTTTGCAGAATAAACCAATTTTTCACAGCAACTTATTTGCTTTACTTTTTTCAAAGTGGCCATGACCCAACATTTTCATCTGCAGGTGTGGATGTGATGAGTTAAATGAAGCCCTATTTAATGCTGCCTTTATAGTAGAGGGGAGAGCTGATGTTACAGTTCAGCAGAGAGGAATGACAGCTCACTGAATGATCCTGATGAAGGCGATGGCTGGAGGCCCTGAAGAAGCCTGGGGCTTGCCTGGATTGTGGTTTCGCCAGAAGACCTGGCGCGTGGGCTGGACTTTGGAAATGGCACTAAATCCAGCGACTCTAATAGGAAATGTTTCTGTATTTTGCACATGTAACAATAAGGCTCCCTACACATTTTGTCTGCTCCACTGCGAAATTTCCTCAAGGTATGCCTACTTTGAAGAGGTTCTTCTATTCTCTCCGACAGAATTTCTGCAGCATCCTCTCTCGCTGCTCCCCCTCTGTGATTCCTCCCGCTCTCCGGCTCTGACCATGTCTTAACCTGGACTTGCTTCCACAGCCAAAAGTGTTTTCTAATTTTACTTCGGAGTCACGTGAGCGCATTTGCCTCGACAAGCTGGGGGGGGGGGGGGGGGGAGTGCGCTCTCTCCACCAGCTCCTTCATAAGGACCGGCAGGTAAGTACTTACCTTACTCCCACAGGATGGACAAAGGAAAACAGAAGGCGACGCTCTCCAGGAGCCATGCTGCATCGACCAGCCAACGGCCTTTGTCACCGGAGCTGCAAGCACCACCAGCAGCTTCGGGACGTGTGGGGGTAAGAATGCGGAAGTCGGGCGCTCCCGTTACTCCAGCGCCCGACTCATCACCTGAATGGTTTACCGCACCGGAGCTGGAGACTGCTGATCCAGACTTCGAGCCCCCTTCCCCCAAGAAAAGAGGGGGAAAACAGGTACGTGGGAAGGAGCCTCGCTCATCACCAGCGACCTCACCCCGAGTTCCAGCAGACCCACGGGGACTGGGCCGGGGGACAGGTGCACTGCAGGGGAGCCCTGCAGCTGCACACCACCACGTACAACTGCCAGGGAGATCAGTCTGGAGATCTACTGCCAGTAGATCTGCTAGCCGTAGAGCAGTCTGGCAGATCTACTGCTGCGTCGAGCAGACCTGTAGGAGCAGGTGCTGCCGGCAAAACAACCCGTCAGGCTGCGGTCAAGGGCGTTGGTGGCAGCAGTAGACGGTCGGTCAGCTTAGCTCTGGGAGCGGCCGACCATGTGCCTCCACGCCGAATATTGGGCGACAGTGGAGGTAAGCCTGCACGGACTCCGGGGAGCCAGGTTCCGGGGGCCGGCGCCGATCCAACTCACCTGCCTTCGTATCATACAGGTGGGCCGCCACAGTCTGGAAGAAGACAGACTAGCGGAGAGTCCGTGCGGGAGTCGTATGAGCCTACTCGGGCAGTAGGCCACGACGACCTGCCATTGGACCCTAGACAGCACCTTACGGAGGTGTGGTCCGATGGTGGAAGCCCCAGTGATATCGCAGGGCCTGGGGAAGTCGGCTTGTCCACTGCACATAGCAGGGACGGTCGCATAGAGCGGTTGGAGCTCTTAGTGGAGCAACTCCTCCAGCGGGACTCGCGGGCATCCACAAGCCGCGCTAGGAGTCCCCTCAGTATCTCGTCTTCACCAGCCAGAAGTGCCAGCAGTTGCCCAGCCGCTGTATTTGAAGACGACCCGGGACAGCCAGAGACCGCTGAGCCAGAGCATGAGGAATGCTGGACTTGGTGGGCAAGTTTGCCACAACCACACAAACAGGGGAACCCCTGCACCACAAACTGGTGGGCACCATTGATTACCTGACCACTCACCAACTCCAGAGTCAGGTACTCAATGACACAATGGAGAAAATAAAGCCACCCGAAAACTGCATCAACCTCAGTGTGCCCCTGGTTAATGCTCAAATCTGGGGACACTTTGGCACGGCCACCAGGATGCAAGATGTCCGCCTCCAGCATATCTTAAAGGTCCTCTCCATGGGTATAACGGCGTTTGCTAGGACCCTTGACGGGGATAATGAGTCCAGCGAACAACAAGATGCCCTGGCACTCCTATGCAACGCCCAGTATGAGATCAACTGCCTGTGTAAGAGCTCCATAAAGCCCACACTCAACCCCAAATTCGCGGGGTTGTGCCGTCCATCAACCGCTCCACCGCCTCATCAACTGTTTGGAGACCTGTCCAAACAAGTGAAGGAACTAGACGAGGAGGCCAAAACAGCTGGCCTAATGAAACCTCCTACGACTAGACTTCACCCATACCACCGGCAACAACCACACACAAACTGGAAACCGCGGCAGCCGGACAGGACACCAAGGGCCTATCCCCCTCCACTTCCCCAAACACAGCGGCCTTTTTTAGGGCAAGGCCAACAGCGGCCTGCATGGAAGATGCGGCCGCCATCCCGACAACCTCCACAACGTCCACCCAAAATGACATACGCCAGGAACCGTCGTTAACCATGGAGGTAAGGGGGCCTGGTTCCTCTCAGACCGTAGCATCCCTTCCTGCACAAATTGGTGGGCGATTGCGGGCCTTTTTGGGAATATGGAACACTATCACCACAGACGAGTTTATTTTACAAAGTGTTCAAGGTTATGTCATAGAATTCATCGGTGGTAAAAATCCCCCTACCCAGCATTTGCCTCATCGGAAATTTACACTCTTTCAATTTCCCAAAAAGAGGTGGAAGCTGAAATTGTACGGCTAGCAGCAAAAGGGGTGATTTAGAAAACAATGCACGAACCCCTTGAGTTTGTGTCCAACATTTTCACCAGAATTTAAAAAAGATGGCGGGTGTCGAATTATAATAGACCTAACTGAGCTGAACACCTTTGTATAATATACCCACTTTAAAATGGATACTTTTGAAACAGCCAAGCAGATGCTTTACCCGGGGTACTTTATGGCATGCATCGATTTAAAAGATGCATACTATACAGTGCCTATCACAGAATCTCACAGTACGTTTCAAGAAATTTGTCTGGAAGGAACAATTATGGGAATACAAAGCATTGCCTAATGGAATCACCACAGCCCCTAGACTATTTACAAAATTAGTAAAGCCTATATTGGCTCTTCTCCGACAACAAAATTACATGGTCATGGCATACATAGATGATATCCTAATAGTGGGTCAGACCCTCCAATTGGCTACACGGGCAGTGGCAGCAACTAAGGCTTTATTCGAGAAGCTGGGATTTGTAATCCATCCAGACAAGTCAAAATTGCACCCAGCACGGGTAATGGATTATTTGGGGTTCACCCTAGACATCACCTTAATGATGATCACCATCCCAACCAATAAAGCTACCGCTATAAAAGAAGAGTGCCACAGTCTTGCTTGCGCCAGGGTACCGACCATCCGGCAAACGGCAAAAGTAATAGGGAAATTGGTAGCTACATTCTCAGCTGCACAATTCAGACCGCTACATTACCAAAATTTACAAAGAACAAAGATCGCAGCATTAAAAGCAAATGCTGGGCACTTTGATCGACCAATCCGGTTACCACCAAAGGCTAGAACCGAGCTACAATGGTGGATTGACAATATTAGCGAGTGTCGCAGACCCATCATAGTAAGCAACCCATCCGTCGTGCTACAGACTGACGCAAGCGCACAAGGCTGGGGAGCAACTGACACTATGTCCAGTTGTGGTGGCAGATGGGACTCTCGTGAGTCTACCTTCCTTCAGTCACACGGGATAAATTATATAGAAATGTTAGGGGCGTTTCATGGACTGCGGGCTTACTGTACTAACTCACGGGACTTACATGTCCGCCTCCAAATAGATAACACAACAGTGGTGGCTTACATCAATCATATGGGTGGTATCAGGTCGCTATCTTGTGATGAATTGGCAAACACAATTTGGCACTGGTGCATCGAGAGGAATATTTGGATTACAGTAACCTATTTGCCAGGGAAGCTTAATACAGTGGCTGACACCAAGTCACGAGTATTCAATGACAACATCGAGTGGATGTTGAACCCCCAAATTTTTGGAGACATTATAGCTCAATACGGGACACCAGATATTTTACATAGTAAATGGTAGGGAATTGAGGAATACTGTGGAACAGAGGGATCTAGGAATAACTGTGCATAGTTCCCTGAAGGTGGAATCGCATGTAGATAGGGTGGTAAAGAAAGCCTTTGGTGTGCTGGCCTTTATAAATCAGAGCATTGAATATAGGAGTAGGGAAGTAATGTTAAAATTGTACAAGGCATTGGTAAGACCAATTCTGGAGTATGGTGTACAATTTTGGTCGCCTAGTTATAGGAAGGATGTCAACAAAATAGAGAGAGTACAGAGGAGATTTACTAGAATGTTGCCAGGGTTCCAGCAACTATGTTACAGAGAAAGGTTGAACAAGTTAGGTCTTTATTCTTTGGAGCGCAGAAGGTTAAGGGGGGACTTGATTGAGGTCTTTAAAATGATGAAAGGGATAGACAGAGTTGACGTGGATACGTTTTTCCCATTGAGGGTAGGGAAGATTCAAACAAGAGGGCATGAGATGAGAATTAAGGGACAGAAGATTCGGGGTAACGTTAGGGGGAACTTCTTTACTCAGAGGGTGGTGGCTGTGTGGAATCAGCTTCCAGCAGAAGTGGTGGAGGCACGATCGATTTTAACATTTAAGAGTAAAGTGGATAGGTATATGGACGTGAAGGGAATGGAGGGGTATGGTCTGAGTGCAGGTAGATGGGACTAGGGGAAAACAAATGGTCGGCACGGACTGGAAGGGCCGAGAGGGCCTGTTTCCGTGCTGTAATTGTTATATGGTTATATGGTTATATTGACCTTTTTGCGTCCAGGTTGAACCATCAGATACCAACGTATGTGTCGTGGGAACCAGACTTTGGGGCAATAGCAATGGATGCATTTTCTATCCATTGGGGGAAATGGTTTTGCTACGCATTTCCCCCATTTTGCCTCATCAGTCGGGTATTGCAGAAAATTAAACTGGACTCTGCAACTGGCATATTGATCATTCCCGACTGGCCTACACAGCCATGGTACCCGATGGTCCTTAAAATTTTGAAACAACCATGGGTTTCGATTGGGAAACACCCCAAATTGATTACTCACCCCATTACGGGGGATAGTCACCCATGCCATGGTCACCTAAACTTGTTGGCCTGCAGGTTCTAAAAAGACCACTCATCAAGGTGGGCATCTCACCACGAGCCATGGAACTCATCTCAGCATCATGCCGAGAATCAACTCGGAGGCAGTACCTCACGCAGATCAGGAAGTGGGAGGCATTCTGCTCTCGTACCAACACGACTTCCAACACGGCAACTATCCCTGATGTCCTGGAATTCCTAGCTGGCCTTCATTTCGATGCTGGCCTTAGCTACAGTGCCATCAACAGCGCCAGGAGTGCACTATCCTCATACCTGGACATAGGTATAGGCTCAAACCACCTGGTGTCTAAACTCATGAGGGGAGTGTTCAACACCAACCCTCCACGACCCAGATACACCTTCACCTGGGATGTAGGGATTGTTCTGACCCTACTGAGGAGCTGGGCTCCAATGAACGAGTTACCACTCAAACAGCTCACCCTCAAAGTGATGATGCTGATGGGACTGACTACAGCCCAACGAGTCCAAACATTACAAAAGCTGCGGCTGGATAGCATGGTTTCCACCCCTAATCAAATGAATTTCTTTGTCCAGGACTTATTGAAGCAGCACAGGCCAGGGGCTCATGGGCTGCAGTTGGAGTTTCGGGCATACCCTGTAGATGCCACCCTCTGCATAGTCACCCATCTCCACCACTATATCCGAATTACAAGAACCATCAGGAAGAAGGAGCAGGGGCTCCTCATCAGCCACAAACCTCCGCATCATCGGGTGACTGTACAGACTATCGCCAGGTGGCTCAGGGTGGTGTTGGATGCAGCAGGAGTTGCTACTAACATTTTGAAAAGTCATTCCACTAGGGCTGCATCCACATCAGCGGTGAGGGCCATGGAGGTGCCCATGGACCACATCCTCGCCACCGCGGGCTGGGCCAGTGAAGAAACCTTCCAAAGGTTCTACAATAAGCCACTGGTCGCCCCCGCGACATTCGCAGAAGCTGTGCTGGGAGCCGCTCAGTGAATGTCTGTCCCCGAATCAGGGGTTATTTGTTTGTTATTATTTGATTAATAAATTGTATTATTTTTTCAGCCAGTTTCGACTGAACTGCATTAACAGCCTTCCTCCATCAGAATTGCGGCAGTGTGATAGCATGGACATTGTCCAGGGCGTGAAATCACAGAGCTTTGAAATCTTCACAAAGTCACTCACGTGACTCTGAAGTAAAATAGTAAGATTAAACGAGAACTTACCAAGTTCGAAGGTTGTTCTTTATTTCACGAGGTGTTGCGGTGAGGGATTTCGTGCCCCCCGCTCCCACCCTCTATCATAAGGTCAACTCGGAAGTTCTACGTTCTTCATCTTACTATTTTCAGTCATGGTGCGTTCTGTGATTCCACACCGCTGCTTTGAAGGATGTCGCGCATGCGTGCTGGCGGGGTCTTCACGAAATCCCTCATCGCAACTCCTCGTAAAATAAAGATCAACCTTCGAACTTGGTAAGTTCTCGTTTAATCTTACTATTTTACTGTTCATATTCCTCTCGTTATCACCTCCTCCACAGCTAACAATGGACCATTGTGGGCACTTTCGCCATCGGTGCTGGCTCTGATTTGTCCTCTTCCTTTTCATACCTCTAGTTTCTCTTTCCCCCGAATCTCAGTCTGAAGAAGGATCTCAACACAAAATTACATCTATTCCTTTTCTCCAGAGTTGCTGCCTGACCCGATGAGTAAGTCCAATATTTTGTGTCTATCTTTGGTGTTAAGGAGCATCGGCCGTTCTTTCCTACACACCATTGAGCCATTGAGCCTTTAATATTGTCATTTTTGCTTGCAGTAACAAAAATAAATTTTACTTCGGAGTCACGTGAGTGACTTCGTGAAGAAGCCTGCCAGCCCACATGCGCAAGGCGCCTATGGAAGGCGCCACAACTGGCTGGCAGGCGCGTCGCTCCTCCAGCGGTAAGTTAAAAAGACCGACAGGTAAGTTCTCGAACTTAGTCTGAGGTTGTGTGTTCCATAATTCTTGTTTGCAGCATTGCTACAAGTTGGAACACCAATGGACAAGTCAAGAGTGAAGTCTAGACGAGCCGCGGGGAGACCTGCTACAGAAGACCGCAGGAACGCGGGTAGCGGGCGGCCGTCGATTTCACCGTCCCAGTCGCTGACGGTTTTACCAGCGACTTCAGACTTGGTGTCTCTGGAGAGCACCGTGGCTACCCCGAGAGGTGGGAAAGCTAAACAAAAGTCTGTGAGGCCTATTGACACGGAGGAGTCAGGCCAGGAGGGTGCACCTACTACAATGGACAGCGTCTTCGGACGTCTGTCCCGGATGGAGCACCTCATGGAGAGGATGTTCCACCGAGATATACTCCTAGACATGGAGTCATATCAGAGCGGGTCACCTCGTGAGCCCGCGGCAGTGCCTGGTTCAGGACTGCATGATGTCTCCCTCTCTGAGGAAGGGAGCATCCAGAGTCAGTTTTGGGCTGGCTCAGAGTTCGGCGGTATGTCCGGGGAGCATACCCCGATGCACGGGCTGCGGCAAGCAGAATTACCCGCATTAACATCAAAATTTGCAATACCACAGCAAATTGGGGAGCCACTCGACGAAGAATTGGCGGCCAGTATAAACTACCTGGCTTCACACCAGCTCCAAGAGCAAGTAATGGTGGATACGGCCATGTGGTACCACACGCCCGTTAACTGTGCGTCTCTAAAAGTACCGGCTGTAAACAGCTCGATATGGAATTATATCGGTGGAGGCATCAGAAACCAGGAGGTAAAACTCCAGAGCATTCTGAGCCTGCTGGCTTCAGGCATCACGGCCTTTGACAGGTCGGTGGATGGAGGTCCACTGTCGGATGGACAACAAGATGCGCTGGCATTGTTATGCAATGCGCACTTTGAAATAAATTGCTACTGTAAAAACGCCATCCGCCCGGCCCTGAATCCGAAGTTCGCGGATTTATGCAGGGCCAGTAATGTGCAGCCGGTCAAAGACCTAGACGACGAGGCAAAAGCCGTGGGGCTAATTCGAGCTCCACCAACAAGCAAAGCTTCGCCTTTCCGGCGGCAACACCCCTACGCTTCTAACAACAGCAAGAGGTTCCCTGAAGCTGGTAGCAGCAGGAAGGCTGAACGTTTTGGGCAAAGGTCTTTTTTAGGGCATGGCCCAGGCCGGCCCACATCGAAGATGCGCAGTTCGCGCACGCCAGCTGCTCTACCCTCCAAACATCGGGGACGAAAATAAACACAAATCAACCAGTAACCATGGAGGTAGGTGGGTCTGGTTCTTTCTGTAACATAAGATGTGTGGATCACTCACAAGTTGGGGGGAGATACGCTGGTTTTTGAATGAATGGCATTGGATAACACCAGATTTGTTTATACTGCACAGTGTACAAGGGTTCCAAATTGAATTCCTTTGTGATTTGTTCCCACCCTCACAGCATACACCAAGCCGGTCCTTTTTTCATTCACAACAGGAGGGTTTGGATGTACAAGCTGAAATTCAGTCGTTATATGCTAAAGGGGTAATTGAGAGGTTGAGTCATGAACCTGAACAATTTGTATCCAATATTTTTACTAGACCAAAAAAGGATGGAGGATGCCGAATCATCCTTGACTTGACTCGACTTAACTCCTTTGTGCAGTATAGACATTTCAAAATGGAAAACCTTGTTACTGCCAAACAACTGGTTTCCAAAGGATGTTAAATGACATGCATCAACCTCAAAGATGCATGCTATTTGGTACCCATTCATAGGGATCACCGGAGATATTTCAAGTTTAGCTGGATAGGGCAACTAATGCAGTTTAAAGCATTGCCTAATGGGTTAACCTCAGCTCCCCGATTATTTACAAAATTGTTAAAATCAGCTCTTGCGTTATTGCAAGCACAAGGTTATATTGTGATGGCTTATTTGGATGATATTCTGATCATAGGCAAAACTCAAAAAATAGCTAAATTAGCTATTTCAGCCACCAGACTCTTGTTTGAGAGATTGGGGTTTCTCATCCATTCAATTAAATCCAAGTTGACACCATCTAGGGTGCTTGATTACTTGGGATTTACTATTAACTCAAATCACATGTATGTGACCCTGCCTTTGGGCAAGAGATTGGAATTAATAGAAGCTTGTAATTATCTCATTGTAAAACAGCAACCTTCTATTCGACAAGTAGCCAGTATAATTGTAAAATTAGTGGCTGCTTTTCCAGCTGCAAAGTTTGGGCCTTTGCATTATCAAAATGTACAATGTGCAAAGGAGCAGGCACTCAAATTCCATGCAGGTCACTTCGATCGACCTATGCATTTACTAGCTAAAACAATTTCAGAGTTACAATGGTGGACATCCAATATTTGGCATTGCTCCAGTAAAATTTTGGTCAACAGTCCTTCAATTATATTACAAACTGATGTTAGTGCTCTGGGATGGGGAGCTACTGATACCATCTCTAGCTGTGGTGGCAGATGGAATATGCATGAGTCTTCGATTCTCCATTTGCATGGTGTTAACTACCTAGAGTTGCTGGGAGCACTCTACGGGTTAAAGGCTTATTGTGGGAACATGCAACATCTGCATGTTCGACTTCAAATTGACAACACCACAGTGGTGGCTTACATTAATCATATGGGTGGAATCAAGTCTGTATCCTGTGATAAATTGGCTAACCTCATTTGGCACCCATTTTGGGTGTTAATGGCGGAGTAGCAAGATGGATTCAACAGTGGCTGAATGGGAGATGTCAGAGAGTAATGGTGGATGGCTGTTTGTCAGGTTGGAAGCCGGTGACCAGTGGGGTGCCTCAGGGATCTGTGTTGGGTCCACTGTTGTTTGTCATGTACATCAATGATCTGGATGATGGGGTGGAAAATTGGATAAGTAAGTATGCAGATGATACTAAGATAGGTGGTGTTGTGGATAATGAAGTAGATTCTCAAAGTCTACAGAGAGATTTGGGCCATTTGGAAAAGTGGGCTGAAAGATGGCAGATGGAGTTTAATGCTGTTAAGTGTGAAGTGCTACATCTTGGCAGGACAAATCAAAATAGGACGTACATGGTAAATGGTAGGGAATTGAGGAATGCTGTGGAACAGAGGGATCTAGGAATAACTGTGCATAGTTCCCTGAAGGTGGAATCGCATGTAGATAGGGTTGTAAAGAAAGCCTTTGGTGTACTTGCCTTTATAAATCAGAGCATTGAATATAGGAGTAGGGAAGTAATGTTAAAATTGTACAAGGCATTGGTAAGACCAATTCTGGAGTATGGTGTACAATTTTGGTCGCCTCAAAATAGAGAGAGTACAGAGGAGATTTACTAGAATGTTGCCAGGGTTCCAGCAACTCTGTTACAGAGAAATGTTGAACAAGTTAGGTCTTTATTCTTTGGAGCGCAGAAGGTTAAGGGGGGACTTGATTGAGGTCTTTAAAATGATGAAAGGGATAGACAGAGTTGACGTGGATACGTTTTTCCCATTGAGGGTAGGGAAGATTCAAACAAGAGGGCATGACATGAGAATTAAGGGACAGAAGTTTAGGGGTAACGTGAGGGGGAACTTCTTTACTCAGAGGGTGGTGGCTGTGTGGAATGAGCTTCCAGCAGAAGTGGTGGAGGCAGGATCGATTTTAACATTTAAAAGTAAAGTGGATAGGTATATGGACGTGAAGGGAATGGAGGGGTATGGAGGGAATGGAGCAGGTAGATGGGACTAGAGGAAAACAAATGGTCGGCACGGACTGGAAGGGCCGAGAGGGCCTGTTTCCGTGCTGTAATTGTTATATGGTTATATAGTTATATGGCACTGGTGCATTGCAAGAAATATTTGGATTTCAGCTACCTACCTGCCAGGTAGGCTCAAAATGGTGGCGGACACCAGGTCACGGAAATTCAATAACAGCACAGAATGGATGTTGAATCATAACGTATTTAATGATATTATCGATCAGTATGGAACACCGGATATCGATTTGTTTGCATCCATCTGAATCACAAGTTAGCAAAGTATGTTGCATGGGAACCAGACCCAGGGGCAGTGGTGGTGGATGCATTCTCACTACATTGGGGAGGAATGTTTTTTTATGCATTCCCCCATTCTGCCTCGTCAGTCGTTACTTGCTGAAGATCAAGCAAGACTCTGCCACAGGCATTCTGGTAGTGCCTGACTGGCCTACGCAGCCATGGTTCACAATCATACTGGGAATGATCACAGAGCCTTTCATGGCTGTTCCCAAAAGCAGTAATGTGCTAGTCAACCCTGTAACTGGGGAGAAACATCCACTCCATGACCAAATCAATTTATTGGTTTGCAGAGTCTGAGAAGACCTTTCCGGGGGCTCAAACTACCTGATCGCACGGTGAATGTACTCGCTGCGGCCTGGAGAGACAGTACGAAAAAATATTACATTTCCTATATTAAGAAGTGGGAATTGTTCTGTTCACAATCTAATATTACATACGACACAGCACATGTGACCAATGTATTGGAGTTCCTCTCTCAACTGTAGTTTGATGAGAAGTTGAGTTATAGTGCTTTAAATTGTGCTAGGAGTGCACTGCCGGCATATTTACGGCCGGGGTCGGGATACACTCTGTTGGGTCTCACCCTCTGGTATCGAGATTCATGAAGGATGTCTTCAACTCGAATCCTCCCAGGCCCAGATACTCGGAAGTGTGGGACGTCGGCACGGTACTAACACTGCTTCACAGATGGGCACCGGCAACATCTCTGGCCCTGGTCCAGCTCACTTTCAAGGTAGTGATGCTCATGGCGCTGGTGTCAGCACAAAGGGTCCAGTCATTGCATAAGCTGAGGCTGGATAACATGATTATGTCTGCTAATAGTATCACATTTTATGTGCATGATCTAGTAAAGCAGAGTAGACCAGGTACCTCCGGCCTCAAACTACATTGTGTGGCATACCCCTTAGACCTTCGGTTATGTGTGGTCACACACATCCAACTATACATTAAGGTCACTAAGAGCCTCAGGGGCTCAGAACTAGCACTACTTGTTAGTTTCAAGAAACCTCACAAAAAGGTTTCAGTCCAGACCATCTCCAGATGGGTAAAATGGGTTCTGGCTTATGCAGGAGTAGATACTGACATTTTTAAATCTCACTCCACCAGGGCTGCATCTACGCCAGCAGCAAAGGTTATGGACATCCCGCTGGACCATATCCTAGCGACTGCAGGATGGTCCATGGAGCGCACATTCCAGACGTTCTATAATAAACCTATCGCCAGACCGGGGGTATTTGCCGACTCCATTTTAAGTTCCGTTTTATAATTTCCCTTGGATGAGAGGGTTAATTATTGTTATAATTTGTCCATTAAAGCATCAGCATGTTTTAAAAATCTGTCATGTCTGAATGCATTATTCTCTCATCCTTGGTCAACCAATACAGTGTGTGTGGCTTGGACTTGAGTCCACAGCATGAAATCACAGAGCTTTAAAATCTTCACTAAATCACTCACGTGACTCCGAAGTAAAATAGTAAGATTAAACGAGAACTTACCAGTTTGAAGTTTGAACTTTATTTTATGAGGAGTTACAATGAAGGATTGCGTGCCCTCCGCTCCCAACCCTCTTAAAGGTCAGCTGGTAGTTCTAGTTTCTCAAATCTTACTATATTCAGTTCAACAATTGTTATTCTGTGATGTCACACCGCTGCTTTGAAGGTTGACGCGCATGCAGGCTGGCGGGCTTCTTCACGTAATTCCTCATCGTAACTCCTCATACAATAAAGATCAAACTTCAAACTGGTAAGTTCTCATTTAATCTTACTATTTTTAGCTGTTTAACTTTGTTTTTGCAAATAATCCTTTGTATCACAGGGATTTGTTTAGTTTAGTTCAGAGAGAGAACATGGAACCACCAAGTCCGCACCAACCTGTGATCCCCGCTCACTAATACTATCCCACACACACTAGGGACAATTTACAATGTTACCAAGCCAACTGAATACAAACCTGTACATCTTTGGAGTGTGGAAGAAAATTGTGAGAGTGTGGAGCACCCTGGAATACCCACGCAGGTCATGAGGAGAACATACAAACTCCGTACACACAGCACCCATAGTCAGGATCGAACCCGTGTCTCTGGCGCTGTAAGGCAGCGACTCTACCGCAGCGCCCCCATGACTGCTAGGCGACGATTGGAATGATTCCCATACTCTGTTAAAGCGGACAATCACCAATTACGGACACCATTCCCCACTACTCCCTCCATGGTACATTATAATGAGAGTTTACTATACATATATAAAATACTATGAGGCTGCAGTTCCTTCATAGCAGAGTTATGATTCCAAAGTCCCATCTTTCCCTATTAATGTCAGTGTAAGAACATCTTGCTGCCCACAAAATAGGGCGTGGGGTCGTAGTATGTTGATTGATTACAAGGCTGAGCTCAAGCAACTGCCTTGCAATAAACTGAGCAAAATGAAGAACTTTCAGGTTTAAAATGAATTATGGAAACAAAATATTTTGGGTAAACTTAAATGCTTACAGATGAGAACATCATCAGATATCCAGCCGAATTATATGAAGCTCATCAGAGAGTCAGGGCACTGAAAGTGAAAATAATGGTCGTGCTAATCAAATGATCGTGCTAATTGGTGGCAGAGTGTCTTCCAATGTAGTTTTATCTGCATCCTGGCTTTTGTCCATCTATGGATAATGCCAGCTGTGTGGCACTAGGAAGGCCTGATTGTGACATGTCCCCTGATCTTCCTGATCAAACACAGTCTGATGAATTGCCTGAAGTGCTTATTTTGAGAAGATACCCCAAGGTGAACGATGGAACGAGCACCAGCAAAGCGGAGGATTTTTTACAATGGATTTTGCGCTGATGTTCGACAATTAACTTCAGCCGCAGTGCTAAAGACAGCACATACTGATAATTAAGTCAATACCTCATTGAAGTCCCTCAGACTATCTTGAATCAGATTTCACTGGACTTTATCTTGCTCTAAAGGTTATTCCCTTCATCCTGTACCTGTACAATGTGGATGGCTCGATTGTAATCATGTATAGTCTTTTTGCTGACTGGTTAGCATGCATCAAAAACATCTTTTCACTGTACCTCAGTACATGTGACAATAATAAATTAAACAAAAAATATTTATTTGGCCATCACCTTTTGGGGCAAATGAAGCAACGAATGGAAGAACATCAAGTACAAGGTCGGCCCCTGATGTCTCCATCCTTATGTTACAGTGTACAAGACGTTGGTGAGGCCACATTTAGAAACATAGAAAAATAGGTGCAGGAGTAAGTCATTCATCCCTTCGAGCCAGCCAGATTTTATTTGGAGTGTAGTGTTCAGTTTTGGTCACCCTGCTATAGGGAGGACCACATGAATCTGGTAAGATTGCAGAGAAGATTTATGAGGATGTTGCTGGGACCCGAGGACCTGAGTTACTGTATATGGAGAGGTTGGGCAGACGAGGATTTTATTCCTTGAGGCACAGAAGGCTGAGGGATGATCTTGTACAGGTGTATAAGATCAAGAGGGGAGTAGATACGGTAGAGTCTTTTACACGGTATAGGGGATTGAAGAACCAGAGGACATAGGTTTGAGGTTAGAGGGCCAAGATTTAATAGGAACCCGAGAAGCAACCTTTTCACTCAGAGGTTGGTGGGTATATGGAACGAGATGCCACAGGAGGTAGTTGAGACAGGTACTATAACAGCATTTAAAAGACAAATGGGCAGATGCATAGATAGGGAAGTTTGAGAGGCCAAACACGGGAAAATGGGACTAATGTAGGTGGGGAATCCTGATCGGCGTGGACTCGGTGGGCCGAAGGGCCTGTTTCCATGCTGTATGACTCTACACTAGTATTTATTTAAAATTGGAAGAGGTGCAAACCTACCACCATTGCTATAACAACTCAATAGCAGAGAGTCAGGAGCTTCCCACACTCAAACCGGCACAGTGGCGCAACTGGTAGGGCTGCTGCCTCACTGCGCCAGTGATCCATGTTCGATCCTGATCTTGGGTGCTGTGTGTGTGTGCGCGCGCGCGTGTGTAGTTTGTATATTCTCCCTGTATGTGTGTTTCCTTCAGGTGCTCTGGTTTCCTCCCACATCCCAAAGGTCGTAGGTTAATTATCCTCTGGAATTTGCCCCTGAGGGTGTAGGGAGCTATAATATAGGGAGAGGTTGGGCAGCCTAGGATGTTTTTCCTTGGAGTGCAGGAGGATGAGGGGTGATCTTATGGAGGTGTGCAAGGTCATGAGAAGAATATATTACATAAATATACAGAGTCTTTTACCCAGAGTAGGGGAATCGAGAAACAGAAGGAATAGGTTTAAGGTGAGGGGGGAAAACTAAATAGGAACCTGAGGGGTGACTTTTATACACAAAGGGTGATAGATGTATTGAATGAGCTGCTAAAGGAAGTAGTTGAGGCAGATACTATCACAATGTTTAAGAAACATTTGTGCAGCGACATGGATATGATAGTTTTAGAGGGATATGGGCTAAATACAGGCACATGGGGACTAGCTTATATGAGGCATCTTGGTTGGCATGGATGATTTGGAGCTAGTTCATAACTGTGTTTACCATGAACCTTGACCCCTGCTCCGGGCTCCCATGTCTACACATGTCTGCACCTCCAACTCTGATGCATGTGGGATATCAGAGTGACAGGATAAACCATAGGACCATGAAGGAATCCAGGTCACTGAATTAAAGAATTAGGAAGAATCAAAGTCTGAAGAAAAGTCACGACCCAAAAAAGTCACATGTTGCTTTTCTCCATAGATGCTGCCTGACCCACTGAGTTACTGCAGCATTTTGTGTCTATCTTTGATTGAAAGGGATGATTTGTGCATATCTATTTCTGGCTTTTGCTTCACTGGTCTTTGGAATCGCTATCCCCACGAGTTCTTCAGAGGACTTTGTGATGTTCTCATGCCCAACTCCAGTCCAAATCAAATGTTTCATCCACCTTAAAGGGTTGTTGAACTAGTTCAGAGAACATGTCATTAATATTGTGGGCCTCACTGGGTAACTGTGACACCATCAGAGAAGCAGTTGATGTTTACAACAATCCAGCAGCTTTATGGTCATCATAAGGTTTACTAGTGAATGACCAGGAATGTAGGAGATAGTAGACACTGCCCAATCAATCACAGGTACTGATCTGCTCACCATCCAAGGGATATATCTGTAAGAGACTCTACCTCAAAAAGATAATTATCAAAGACCCAGGTCACACTCTCATTTCAATCCTACCATCAGGAAGAAGTTACAGGAGGCTGAAAACCATGACCACCAGATTCAAGAATAGCTTCTTCCCAACAACCATCAGGCTCTTGAACGTTGCACAACACTAATCTCGGCTTTTCTGGACTGTGTCTTTGCTGGCAAAATGGACTTACGTTTTTTTATTATTATGACTACCTCATACTAGGGTTATTAATTTATTGATTTTTTAAAAATATATTATATTTTTATCTATGTGTATTGCATTTACTGGCCAGTTCAGCTGCTGGAAGAATTACATTGCTTAGGTTTCCTCCCACATCCCAAAAAACTGTGGGTTTGTAGGTTAATTGGCCTCTGTAAATTTCCCAGAGTGTGTTGGGAGTGGAAGCAAAAGTGGGATAATATAGAACGAATGTGTACGGGGTGATTGATGGCCAGCATGGTCTCGGTGGGCCGAAGGGCCTGTTTCCATGCTGTATCTCTGGAACAATGCGCCAATTAAACCTCTTGAATCTTGGCCTCTGATTTTTACCAGCTATTCTTTGATATGTTTAAAATTTGCTTCACCCCAGCTGCCATCCTGAAATCTCATCTCATGGCTCAGGATTTTTAGTTCAGGCTATGTATTTAACCACTGTGCTACCAATTATATTAAAATGGATGATTGCCTGCAGTATTATTGTTCGTAGCACGAAGTTCATCAAGGTATCGATGCTCTGTGCGAAAAGAAACTGTTGTTTCATTTGACTAATCACATTGTTAATGGTTTTTGCAAAAATGCTTCAAATCTCCTTGGGATTTGTATATGACGTTCCGTTCATTTAAGATTTCATCTGGTTTTTTATTAGCAATGTTTTATAAATTGCCTAGATGTAAATGACAAGTGTGTAAAATCTGTTGGCAACAGAGACTTAACGGACTTTGCTATGCATATTTATCACCTTTGATTGGGTTGGCAGGTTAATACCAATACCTAGCTGTGCAATTTAAATTCCCCCAACCAAATAAATGCACCTCATAAATAATGCAGCACACTTCATTCTCACTCTTTAAAAGTTTTATTTTGGTAAAGCCTCAATAGGCATTGACTATTTTTACTTGAGCGAGCTGTTCCATCTTGCTTATTAAAGTCAGAATAGGTTTATCAAAAGAGGATTAATTTAAGTCTTTTGCAGATTCCATTCATTGAATAGAGTAATTGGTAGCATGTGACTCATGCATATTTAGCTGAAGGATTCATTGAACAAGCAATCTTTAATACTTGAAATGAAACATCAGTGGAAAGAGGCTCACTATTCCAGGGTTGTTCCTGTTAAGTAAGGTAATTAAACTATTTTAGTTTAGTTTAAAGGTACAGCGTGGAAACAGGCTCTTCAGCCCACCAAGTCCGTGCCGACCAGCGATCCCCTTACATTAACACTTTCTTACACTACTCGGGACAATTAACAATTTACCAAGCCAATTAACCTCAAACCTGTATATCTTTGGAGTTTGGGATGTTGCTCTTGAGATGGGAAGATTTGAATCATCCTGACCGTTTTTTTGGCAGACTCAGCAATTTAATATCTGATTCAAGTTTGGTTTAGTTTTGATTAGGAATGCAGTGCTGAAACAAACCCTTCAGCCCACTGAGTCTGCACCGATCACCCTATACAATAACACTATTCCACACACGAGGGACAATTTACAATTTTTACCAAAGCCAATTAACCTACAAACCTGTACACAGTGGAATGTGGGAGGAAACCGGAGAACCCGGCAAAAACCCATGCGGTCGTGGGAAGAGGGTACAAATTCCGTACCGCAACACCCGTAGTCAGGATCAAACCCAGGTCTCTGGCGCTGTAAGGCAGCAACTCTACTGCTGCGTCATCGTGCCGCCTCTGATTCCAGTTTATGGACTCCTAGTATCCAGAGAGATGTCGTTGATTTAACAACCAGATTGATGGCTCCTGGACAGGTTAATAATTTACCAAAACTGAACGCAATATTCTAAATGCGGCCTCACCAATGTCGTATACACGACCTCTCAACTTCATACTCAATACTCTGACTGATGAAGGCCAACGTGCCAAAAGCCTTTTTGACCACCCTATCTACCTGTGATGCCACTTTCATGCGAGGAATAGATAGAGTAAATGCACAGTGTCTTTTGCCCAGAGTAGGGGAATCGAGAACCTGAGGACATAGGTTTAAGGTGAGGTGGAAAGACTTGATAGGAACCTGAGGAAGTGACTTTTTTACACAAAGGGAAGTGGGTGTATGAATGAGCTGCTGGAGGAGGTAGGTACTATCACAATAGATAATAGACAATAGACAATAAGTGCAGGAGTAGGCCATTCGGCCCTTCGTGCCAGCACCGCCATTCAATGTGATCATGGCTGATGATCCCCAATCAGTACCCCGTTCCTGCCTTCTCCCCATATCCTCCGACTCCACTGTCTTTAAAAGTCCTATCTAGCTCTCTCTTGAAAGTATCCCGAGACCGGCCTCCACCTCCCTCTGAGGCAGAGAATTCCACAGACTCACAACTCTCTGTGTGAAAAAGTGTTTCCTCATCTCCATTCTAAATGTCTAACCCCTTATTCTTAAACTGTGGCCCGTGGTTCTGGACTCCACAAAATTGGGAACATGTTTCCTGCCTCTAGTGTGTCCAAACCCTTAATAATCTTATTTGTTTCAATAAGATCCCCTCTCATCCTTCTAAACTCCAGAGTATACAAGCCCAGCCGCTCCATACTCTCAGCAAATGACAGTCCCGCCATCCCGGGAATCAACCTTGTAAACCTACGCTGCACTCCCTCAGTAACAAGAATGTCTTTCCTCAAATTAGGAGACCAAAACTGCACACAATACTCCAGGTGTGGTCTCACTAGGACCCTATACAACTGCAGAAGGACCTCTTTGCTCCTATACTCAACTCCTCTTGTTATGAAGGCAAACATGCCATTTACTTTCTTCACGGCCTGCTGTACCTGCATGCTTACTTTCAGTGACTGATGAACAAGGACCCCCAGATCCCGTTGTACTTCCCCTTTTCCCAACTTGACGCCATTTAGATAATAATCTGCCATCCTGTTTTTGCTACCAAATTGGATAACCTCACATTTATCCACATTAAACTGCATCTGCCATGCATCTGCCCACTCACCCAACCTGTCCGAGTCACCCTGCATTCTCATAGCATCCTCCTCACATCCTCTCATCTAAATCATTGATGTATATTGCGAATAGCTGCGGTCCCAGCACCGAGCCTTGCGGCACCCCACTAGCCAATGCCTGCCATTCTGAAAGGAACCCGTTAATCCATGCTCTTTGTGTCCTGACTGCCAACCAATTTTCTATCCATGTCAGCACTCTACCCCCAATACCATGTGCCCTAATTTTGCCTTCTAACCTCCCATGTGGAACCTTATCAAATGCTCTCTAAAAGTCCAGGTACACTACATCCACTGGCTCTCCCTTGTCCATTTTCCTAGTTACATCCTCAAAAAATTCCAGAAGATTAGTCAAGTGTGATTTCCCCTTCGTAAATCTATGCTGACTCAGACTGATCCTGTTACTGCTATCCAAATGTGCCGCTATTTTATCATTTATGATTTACTCCAGCATCTCCTCCACCATGGATGTCAGGCTAACTGGTCTATAATTCTCTGTTTTATCTCTCCCGCCTTTCTTAAAAAGTGGGATGGCATTAGCTACCCTCCAATCCACAGGAACTGATCCTGAATCTATAGAACATTGGAAAATGATCACCAATGCGTCCACGATTTCCAGAGCCACTTCCTTAAGTACCCTGGGATGCAGACAATCATGCCCTGGCAAATTTATCAGCCTTCAGTCCCATCTGTCTACTCAACACCATTTCCTGCAATTTGAGGATTTCCTTCAGTTCCACTGTCACCCCAGATCCTCTGGCCACTAGTACATCAGGAAGATTGTTTGTGTCCTCCACAGTGAAGATGGATCCAAAGTACCTGTTCAACTCATCTGCCGTTTCCTTGCGTGGGTAAGTCGGGCCAAAGGGCCTGTTTTCACAATGTGACTCTATGACACCAGAGGATAAGGATGTGATCTATTCATCATCAATGAAACCAACTCCTGAATGAGTAAAACATGGCTGGATATCTGTAGAAGCAACAGGAACTTCCAAAGCAATATGGGCCTGTTGCAACAAATGAACCATGCCCCAGTCATGCTTTAACTGCCGAGACATTTTCCATTGTAGATAAATGGTTGCTACCATTGGTATTATTCCTACTCACAAATTCAGAGAATATAAAACTGGCACTGTAAGACCCTAGGCAGAATATTCACACGTTGCTCGTGCCAGACATTGGACTACATTTAGTAGATTTGTCACTTCCAATGCAGCCCTTTATGTTGGAGCGTGGCCACAGGACTGAGAGGCTTGGAGATGCGAGGCTGGTTCTGGCTGCCATTGTAGAAGTGTTCAGGCTGCCACTGCAGAAGTGTGGGAAGTAATCTTTGAATATTGAAATTACATTGCGTAATCAAGAGCAATGAGTCAAGAGTGTTTTATTGTCATATGTACACGAAACGAAACAATGAAATTCTTACTTGCAGAAGCAGCACAACGTTTGTAAACACAGTACTCAATAAATGCACAGTCTTTTGCCCGGAATAGGGGAATTGTGAACCAGAGGACATAGGTTTAACAAGGGGAGGAAAGATTTAATAGAAACTTGAGGTGTAACTTTCTTACACAGAGAGCGGCAGGTGTATGGGACGAGCTGCCGGAGGAGGTAGTTGAGACAAGTACTATCATAATATTTAAGAGACATTTAGACAGGTACATGGATGGGATAGGTATAGAGAGATATGCTAAATGCAGGCAGGTGGGACTAGTGAATATTGGACATGTTGGCTGGTGTGGGCAAGTTGGGCCAAATGAATGAATGAATGAATAAGTTTATTGGCCAAGTATTCACATACAAGGAATTTGCATGTTTGCATGCTGTAAGACTGTATGAAACGGTGCTGGAGTAACTCAGCAGATTAAGCGGAATCCCTGGAGAACTTGGAGAGGTTGTTTCGCATCGAGACTTCTTCAGACTGCAAATTGTAACAACTCTTGAAGATATTAAAGTGCGTGGATTCTTATTTTTAATATAGTGATAGGAATATAATGAGTCAGCATGCAGCAAGGAAAAGTATCCATACCTGCATCTTGTTTATTCCATTTTCTTCAACACCTTGTGCATACATGCATTCCTCACATGTTATCAATGCACTGCACACTCGGTCACCCATGTGGGTTTGCATCAGGTATTCAGTGCACAGTTATGAAGCATCCCATTTTCAAAGTGTAAGCCAGCCTTGACGTTAGCTGGAAGACAGAGAGGGAGACCACAAACATGCCAGGAATGTAGAAGTCATGCCAATTGCAAGCGGATCCTCTATCACGTTGTTGTTTCTTTTCCCACTGGCAGTCAGCCAGGTGGGCATCCGTGCCAGAGGCTGGGAATTGGGGGAGCAGCAGTAATTAGAAAGTAGAGTGGATGGGGTCTGGATCGACATGATCAACTGGGAATGTGTAGGAAGGAATTGCGGAAGCTGGTTTAAACCGATAGACACTAAATGCTGGAGTAACTCAACGAGTCAGGTGACATCTCTGGAGAAAAGGAATAGGTGACATTTCAAGTCGAGACCCTTCTTCTCTGGAGAAAAGGAATAGGTGACACACAGACAAGCAAGTAAAGAGTTCCTTGTATATTTTGGAAAGGTTTAGTTAAGACATCCAGCATGGAAACTGGCTCTTAGGCCCACTGAGTTCCCGCTGATCAACGATCACCCATATACTAGTTCTATCCTACACACTAGGGACAATTTACAGAGGCCAATTCACCCAAAAACCTGCACGTCTTTGTAATGTGGGAGGAAACTGAAGCACCCAAAAAAAAACACGCGGTCAGAGAGAGGATGTCCAAACTCCGCACAGACAGCAGCCATAGACAGGATCAAACCCGGGGCTCCGGCGTTGTAAGGCAGCAACTACCGCTGTGCCACTGTGCTGCTGTCGACGTGTTGAGATATCACTTGGCATTGGACACCCACACTCTGACCTGGTCTTCCAGCCAATGTATTTATGTGGCTGGACCAGTGAAATGTCTGGTCAATGGTGATCCCCAGGATACAGATGGCTGGGGACTTGATGAATGTAATGTCATGGGGAGTCAACTTTGGGGTTTAGACTTTCTTGAACCACTTTTTTTTGGTTTGTTTATCATGTATATCGACTGAGGATTGTGTTTTCAAACGTGTTATGCTGCTGCAGGTACCAATTTCCTGGTGGAAATATATCAAATTCTGAGAGGCACAGATAGGGTAGAGAGCCAGAGCTCTTTTCCCAGGAGAGAAATAACAAATACCAGAGGGCATAGCTTCAAGGTGAGAGAGGCAGTGTTTACAGCAGATGTGAGGGACAATGTCTGTCCCAAATATGATGCCAAGATCAATTATTATCTTTATGTAACTAATCTACAGTATATCCCACCATTTCCTGCATATTCCTGTGCCTATCCAAAAGCCTCTTAAACGCCACTATCGAATCTGCCTCAACCATTTTGTTCTGTTTCAGTACAACACTCTTGTTAAACACTCTTGAATCTTTCTTGACTCTTGACTCTTACTGGAGATGTCATTGTTTTGCCCCTTTGTGGCATAAATGTTACTTGTTGTTCCTATTTATGATATTCATGGTAATGTGTTCATCTGGTTCCAACCAATAAAGTAAAACAAATAACAGTATATATGATAATTGTAAAGTGATGTTGTTTGGGAGGTCAAATTAAGATAGGGTTCTGCAATTAATTGTGGGGACCAAAGGAGTATTGAGGAACCCTGGGACCTTGGTGTACACATCTAAATATCCCCCAAAGTGGCAGCACAGATAGATAGGATGGGAAAGAAGGCTTACAGATACTCACCTTCATTAGTCAGGGCTTAGACTATGAGGGCAGAGAATTTGTGGAAATGCTATATAATCATTGTGATCATTATCAAAAGCTTTATTATCATTAGTTTACCCTTACCTGGATTATTGGTAAAATATGGTCTGCTTGGCATCATACCAGGAGCCGTTGGTGAGGGAGGAGCGACGTCCGAGCGGTAAGCTTAAAACCCAGCGCGGGTCTTTGTTTTTACAGAGGCCCAGGAGCCGTTGATGAGGCAGGAACCGAAATCCGTAACGTTCTAAATCCGTAACGTTCCATTCAATTAACTGGGCTTCAGGAAGCCGCTGATCGGTGGACTGAGTACGCAGCTGATTGGCAGTCAGATTCCAGCAGTATGTAGTGTACTTTGTACTTTGTATTGTATTTTTGTTTTGTATATGGTATTTTGTGTTGTATCTAGGGTAAGGGAAGTATGAGTGCCAGGGCAGCTTACTGTTCTAGATGTCAGATGTGGGAGGTCATGGAGTCGGGTAGCCCTCCAAAGTCCACATATGCACCAGGTGTGTCAAGATGGGGCTCCTAAAGGAGTGTGTTAGGAACCTGGAGCAGCAGCTCGATGACCTCCGTCTGGTCAGGGAGAGTGAGGAGGTCATAGAGAGGAGTTACAGGGAGGTAGTCTCTCCAAAACCACAGGAGGCAGACAAGTGAGTCACAGTTAGGAAAGGCAAGGGGCAGAGGCGGGCGCTAGAGAGAACACCTGTGGCTGTACACCTTGGAAATAAGTACTCCTGTTTGAGTGCTATTCGGGGGGACAGCCTACCTGGGGGTAGCAACAGTGACCTGGCCTGCGGTACAGACACCGGCCCTGTTGCTCAGAAGGGTAAGGAAAAGAAGAGGAGGGCATTAGTAATAGGTTGTCTCTATAGTTAGGGGGTCAGAATGGCGATTCTGTGGACGCAGTCCGGAGACCCGGATGGTAGTTTGCCTCCCTGGTGACACGGTCCGGGATGTGTCTGAACGTGTCCAAGATATCCAGAAAAGGGAGGGAGAGGAGACTGAGGTTGTGGTACATATTGGTACCAATGACATAGGTAAAAAAAGAGAAGAGATCCTGAAAGAAGAATTTAGGGAGTTAGGAAGAGAGTTAAGGAAAAGAACCGCAAACATAACAATCTCAGGATTACTTCCTGTGCCACGAGACAGTGAGAGTAGGAATGGAGCGAGGTGGAGGATAAATGCCTGGCTGAAGGACTGGTGCAGAGGGCAGGGATTCAAATATCTGGATCAGTGGAACCTCTTTTGGGGAAGGAGTGACCTGTATAAAAAGGACAGGTTGCACTTGAACCCGAGGGGGACCAGTATCCTGGCAGGGAAATTTGCAAGGGCTACCAGGGTGACTTTAAACTAGAACGGTTGGGGGGGGGACTCAAATAGAGAAAGCAAGTAGACAGGGTCTGAGGCAGGAGGCAGAGAAGGGAAACACTCAGACCCAACATGTAGGGGGGAAAGAAAGAAAAAAATAATAAACAGAGAATAAGAGGTGGTGGGTTTCCAGGGCAAAAATCAAAAGGGACCACTTGTCAACATAATTGTACAAGGAGTAAGAGTGTTGTAAAAACAAGCCTGAAGGCTTTGTGTCTCAATGCAAGGAGCATTCGTAATAAAGGTGGACAAGTTGAATGTGCAGATAGCTATTAATGAATATGCTATAGTTGGGATCACGGAGATATGGCTCCAGGGGGACCAAGGCTGGGAGCTGAACATCCAGGGATATTCAATATTCAGGAGGGATAGACAGAAAGGAAAGGGAGGTGGGGTAGCGTTGCTGGTAAAGAAGGAGATTAATGCAATAGAAATGAAGGACATTAGCTTGGAGGATGTGGAATCGATATGGTTTGAGCTGCGAAATACTAAGCGGCAGAAAACGCTAGTGGGAGTTGTGTACAGGCCACCTAACAGTAATAGTGGATTGGGGATGGCATCAAACAGGAAATTAGAAATGTGTGCAACAAGGGTAAAACAGTTATAATGGGTGACTTCAATCTACATATAGATTGGGTGAATCAAATGGGCAGGGATGCTGAGGAAGAGGATTTCTTGGAATGTATGCGGGATAGTTTTCTAAACAAACATGTAGAGGAACCAACTAGAGAGCAGGCTATTCTAGACTGGGTATTGAGTAATGAGGAAGGGTTAGTTAGCAGTCTTGTTGTGCGGGGCCCCTTGGGCAAGAGTGACCATAATATGGTTGAGTTCTTCATTAGGATGGAGAGTGACATAATTAAGTCAGAAAAAAGGGTTCTGAATTTAACCAAAGGTAACTTTGAAGGTATGAGAAATGAATTGGCCAAGATAGAGTGGCAAGTGATTCTTAAAGGGTTGACAGTGGATGTGCAATGGAAGGGTATTTAAAGACTGCATGGATGAACTACAACAATTATTCATCCCAGTTTGGCAAAAGAACAAATCAGGGCAGGTAGTGCATCCATAGATAACAAGGGAAATCAGGCATAGTATAAAAACAAAAGATGAAGCATACAAATTAGCCAGAAAAAGCAGCTTACCACAGGACTGGGAGAAATTCAGAGTTCAGCTGAGGAGGACAAATGACTTAATTAGGAAAGGGAAAATAGATTATGAAAGAAAACTGGCAGGGAACATAAAAACTGACTGAAGAGTTTTTATAGATATGTGAAGAGAAAGAAATTAGTTAAAACAAATGTAGGTCCCTTGCAGTCAGAAACAGGTGAATTGATCATGGGGAACAAGGACATGGCAGACCAATTGAAAAACTACTTTGGTTTTGTCTTCACTAAGGAAGACATAAATAATCTACTGGAAATAGCAGGGGACTGGGGGTCAAATAAGGTGGAGGAACTGAGTGAAATCCAGGTTAGCCGAGAAGTAGTGTTGGGTAAATTGAATGGATTAAAGGACAATAAATCCCCAGGACCAGATAGTCTGCATCCCAGAGTACTCAATGAAGTAGCCACAGAAATAGTGGATGCATTAGTGATAATTTTTCAAAACTCCTTAGATTCTGGAGTAGTTCCTGAGGATTGGAGGGTAGCTAATGTAACCCCGCTTTTTAAAAAAGGAGGGAGAGAGAAAACGGGGAATTACAGACCAGTTAGTCTAACATTGGTAGTGGTGAAACTGCTAGAGTCAGTTATTAAAGATGGGATAGCAGTACATTTGGAAAGTGGTGAAATCATTAGACAAAGTCAGCATGGATTTACGAAAGGTAAATCATGCCTGACGAATCTTATAGAATTTTTCGAGGATGTAACTAGCAGAGTGGATAAGGGAGAACCAGTGGATGTGTTATATCTAGAATTTCAGAAGGCCTTCGACAAGGTCCCACAAAAGAGATTAGTATACGAACTTAAAGCACACGGTATTGGGGGTTCAGTATTGATGTGGATAGAGAACTGGCTGGCAGACAGGAAGCAAAGGGTAGGAGTAAACGGGTCCTTTTCAGAATGGCAGGCAGTGACTAGTGGGGTACTGCAAGGCTCAGTGCTGGGACCCCAGCTATTTACAATAACTACTAATGACTTGGACGAGGGAATTGAATGCAACATCTCCAAATTTGCAGATGACACTAAGCTGGGGGGTAGTGTTAAGTGTGATGAGGATGGTAGGAGGCTGCAAGATGACGGATGGGCTGGGTGAGTGGGCAAATGCATGGTAGATGCAGTATAATGTGGATAAATGTGAGGTTATCCACTTTGGTGGCAAAAACAGGAAGGTAGACTATTATCTTAATGGTGGCAAATTAGGAAAAGAGGAGATGCAACGAGACCTGGGTGTCATGGTACACCAATCATTGAAAGTAGGCATGCAGGTGCAGCAGGCAGTGAAGAAAGCAAATGGTACGTTAGCATTCATAGCGAAAGGATTCCAGTATAGGAGCAGGGAGGTTCTACTGCAGTTGTATAGGGTTTTGGTGAGACCGCACCTGGAGTATTGCGTACAGTTTTGGTCTCCAAATCTGAGAAAAGACATTCTTGCCAAGCGGGGGTACAGAGAAGTTTCACCCGACTGATTCCTGGGATGTGAGGACTTTCATATGAGGAAAGACTGGACAGACTTGGCTTGTACTCGTTAGAATTTAGAAGACTAAGGGGGGATCTTATAGAAACGTACAAAATTCTTAATGGGTTTGACAGGCTAGATGCAGGAAGATTGTTCCCGATGTTGGGGAGGTCCAGAACAAGGGGTCACAGTCTAAGGATAAGGGGGAATTCCTTTAGGACCGAGATGAGGAAAACATTTTTCACACAGAGAGTGGTGAGTCTCTGGAATTATCTGCCACAGAAGGAAGTTGAGGCCAGTTCATTGGCTATATTTAAGAGGGAGATAGATGTGGCCCTTGTGTCTAAAGGGATCAGGGGGTAAGGAGAGAAGGCACGTACAGGATACTGAGTTGGATGATCAGCCATGATCATATTGAATGGTGGTGCAGGCTCGAAGGGCCGAATGGCCTACTCCTGCACCTATTTTCTATGTTTCTATGTTGCTATAGGTCAGGCCAAGGTAATAGGTAGGTTAATTTGCTTCTGTAAATTGCCCCTTGTGTCCACGATGCTAAAGTGGGATAACATAGAACTAGTGTATGGGTGATCATTAAGATTATTAAGTGTTTGGATACGCTAGAGGCAGGAAACATGTTCCCGATGTTGGGGGAGTCCAGAACCAGGGGCCACAGTTTAAGAAGAAGGGGTAAGCCATTTAGAACAGAAACAAGGGAACACTTTTTCACACAGTTGTGAGTCTGTGGAATTTCTGCCTCAGAGGGCGGTGGTGGTCGGTTCTCTGGATACTTTCAAGAGAGAGCTAGATAGGACTCTTAAAGATAGCAGAGTCAGGGGATATGGGTGGAAGGCAGGACCGAGGTACTGACTGGGGATGATCAGCCATGATCACATTGAATGGCGGTGCTGGCTCAAAGGTGGGCTGAAGGACCTCTTTCCACACTGTAACTCTAAACTAAACTAAACTGAACTAAACTAAACTAAATTAACCATTGAGTATAAGAGTCAAGAATTCATGATGCAGCTTGAGAGAACTTTGGTTGGGCTGCATTTGGAGTATTGAGTGCTATTTTGTTTGTTCCATTACAAGAATGTTGTGGAGGCTTTGGAAAGGGTGCAGAGAAGGTTTACCAGAATTATGCCTGGATTAGAGGGTATTAGCTACAGGGAGAAATTGGACAGACGTGGATTGTTTTTTCAGGAATGCCGAAGGTTGCAGGGTGACCTGATAGAAGTATGTAAAATTATGAGAGGCATAGATAGGGTAGACAATCATAACCTTTTTCCCAGGATGAACAAATTAAATACTAGAGGACATAGCTTTAAGGTGAGAGGGGTAGAGTTGTAGGAGATATGCAGGCCAGGTTTTTTGCCCAGAGGGTGGTAAGTGCTTGGAACGAGCTACTGGGAGTAATGGTTGAGGCAGATCCAACAGTGGCATTTAGGAGGCTTCTGGATAGGCACATGGATATGCAGGGAATGAAGGAATATAGACAATGCCCTCAGATAGGAGTTGGTCTTGGCATCATATTCAGCATGCATATTGTGGGCTAAAGGGCTTGTTCTTGTGCTGGACTGTTCTATGGACATGGATACGCAGAGACTGGTGGGATTTCAATCATGCAGATGAGATTAGTTTAACCTGACATCATGTTTGGCACAGTCATTGTAGTCTGAAGGGCCTGATCCTGTGCTGTGCTGTTTTATGCAATGAAAGGACAAGGTTAAGATCAGCAAAGTCCCCCAGAACTTTAATCGGCCTGATTCCAGGCTATTGAATATTTCTACTTTTCCGATCTGCACTCCCAGCAAGTGAAATATCGTCTCATCATTTCAGATTTCGATTGATGGGATGCAGGATGCTTTCACTGAAAGCATGACAGCAGCTTTGGAACTATGAGAAACAATATAAAAAATGAAGCTCAGCACATCTGAATCATTTTCAGATGCTCTCTGCTTCTGCCAGTTTCTGATTAAATAGCCTCATGTTACCAGTATTTATAATTTTGATTTGGCAGTTTGCGCAGATTAACATTAAATCCCTGAGAGGTGAAGTTACAGAATGTCTTTGATCAATTTGCTTTGAAAGTTAATTGAAAAAAAATTGGAACTCCCAAATTAAATGAGTCGTATGATAACTGCATGCCCACTTGTGCAAGGATTATTAAAAATATACATTTGAAATTGCTGGGTCTTTTTTTCCATGGAAGTATAATACTGATTAGTATGAAGCCTGGTTCTTAAGAAGTACCAGTAAGTAATCAGAGTCTGAAGAAGGGTCCCGACCCGAAACATTACCCATCTCTTTTCAGTTACTCCAGCACTTTGTGTCTATCTTTGGTTTAAACCCGCATCTGCAGTTCTACACACTAGTTCTTAGTATCACTGATTGAACGGAGTAATACAACGTTACTTTGCTATGGCTAACTCCATATCATGGACCGGGAGATGATAATTTTGCATTAAGCCGCACTCAAAGGCTAAGGGTTTTGTTTGCATGACTGTGTTAAAGAAAATTAAAGCTTCTTAAGATTAGAAGGTTTTATTTCTCATCTGTTCCCTCTTCTCCTGAGCCCCACCTCTCACCTACATATCACCAGATCAAGGAATGTTGGTACAAAGTTCCTTGCTAGCGGCATCATAGGTAGATAGTGTGGTCAAGAAGGCTCTTAGCACATTGACCTTCATCAGTCAGGGTACTGAGTATAGAAGTTGGGATGTTATGTCACAGCTGTACAAGGTGCCGGTGAGGCCACCATTGGAGTATTAGGTTCAGTTTTGGTCATCCTGCTATAGGAAAGATGTTGTTAAGCTTGAGAGAGTGTGGAGAAGATTTACGAAGATACCCAGTCGGGGGATCAGGAACCAGAAGATATAGGTTTAACATGAGAGGGGAAAGATGTAATAGGGATCTCAGAGGCAACGTTTTCATATAGCGGGTGTTGAGTATATGGAATTAGCTGTCAGGATAGGTAGTTGAGGCAAAAATTAAAACAGACATTTGGACAAGTACATGGATAGGAAAATTTGGAGGGATATGGGCCAAACGCAGGCAGGTGGGACTGGTGTAGGTAGAGCACCTTGGTCGGCATGGGCAAGCTGGGCTGAAGGTCCTGTTTCCATGCCGTATGACTGTATGACTATGACCAACAATAATGTTATGGATCTGTGGAATATAAAATGATAACACATAATGCGATTTAGTTTAGTTTAGTTTAGACATACAGCACGGAAACAGGCCCTTCGACCCACCGGGTCCGCGCTAACCAGCGATCCCCGCACATTAACACTATCCTACATCCACTAAGGACAATTTTTACATTTACCAAACGAATTAACCTACAAACCTGTATGTCTTTGGAATGTGGGAGGAAACCGAAGATCTCGGAGAAAACCTACGCAGGTCACGGGGAGAACATACAAACTCCGTACAGACAGCACCCATAATCGGGATCAAACCCGGGTCTCTAGCACTCTGCATTCGCTGTAAGGCAGCAACACTACAGCTGTGCCACCATGACTGCCCTTGGTTGTCTATTTATAAAACATGAAATATTTATACCATACACTAAATAACGTTCCAACATTCCATCTAAAATCCACATTCATAGCAGAAACTGTTTATGTACACATTTCATTCAGTAAATTTAGCTCTTGTCAAGAATGACTCTGTGTTGCCTCAGTTTTGTAGACAAATCTTTATTATCATTCTACATCAGCTTGATCTTTAATGCCCAAACAGATTGAAAATGCTGAGCCATGATAATAGAAAACTTTGGGACTCGACCTGGAATATCATCTATTCCTTCTCTCTAGAGGTGCTGCCTGGTCTGCTGAGTTATTCCAACATTTTGTGTTTATCTTCAGTGTAAACCAGCATCTGCAGTTCCTTCTTACACATTATGGAAAACAATACATGAACATGTAAATTAGTGGTAAGATTTCAAGGTTTGTTTTTTGAGTATGTGTGTGTGTGTGTGTGTATATATATCATCATATCAGATCTATATAATTAAAAGTCTCATCTTGACCACTTCTTGCTGTATATTGATTTTAGAAAAAATGCTACAATATATCGCTATGATTTTTGGCCATCTTACTCACAGTCCTCCACTGCAGAGCAGGCCCTGAGGATTTTTCCCATCAATGAAAGATAAAAAATTTAGGAGTGTTTAAAAAACCTTGAGATCCTCTCGCCTGTCAATCACCGCGATGAAGGTAATGCCCCTTCCGGGAGTGGGGGGGGGGGGGGGGGGGGGGGGGGGGGGGTGGGGGGGGGGGGGGGGGGTGCGGGGGCAGGTCTATAAAACCCCGGATGCCTGAACATGACTCAGTCACTCTGCAAGATCATGAGGGAGAGGCCACAACTCTCATTCTAAGCTATGAATCAACTGAACTGTGAATCTGCAATGTACTTACAATAAATGATTTGTTAGCCCTTAATGAAAATAAAATGAGTTGTTTGGCCTGCCCTGTGCTTGAAACTGCAATGGCAATGACAATTAAGTGAAAATGCAATGAGCTGTTTGGCTTGGCCTGTCCTGTGCTTGAAACTGCAATGGCAATGGAAGTGAAATGAAAATGCAATCAGCTGTTCGGCTTGGCCTGCCCTAGGCTTGAAACTGCAATGGTAATGGAAGTGAAATGAAAATGCAATCAGATGTTCGGCCTGCCCTGTGCTTAAAACTGCAATGGCAATGGAAGTGAAATGAAAATGTAATGAGCTGTTCGGCCTGCCCTGTGCATGAAACTGCAATGTCAATGGGAGTGAAATGAAAATGCAATGAGGTGTTCTGCCTGCCCTGTGCTTGAAACTGCAATGGCAATGGAAGTGAAATGAAAATGCAATGAGCTGTTCGGCCTGCCCTGTGCTTGAAACTGCAATGGCAATGGAAGTGAAATGAAAATGCAATGAGGTGTTCGGCCTGCCCTGTGCTTGAAACTGCAATGGCAATAGAAGTGAAATGAAAATGCAATGAGCTGTTCGGCCTGCCCTGTGCTTAAAACTGCAATGGCAATGGAAGTGAAATGTAAATGCAATGGGCTGTTCAGCCTACCCTGTGCTTGAAACTGTAATAGAATTTGAAATGAAATGAAAATGCAATGAGCTGTTTGGTCTGCCTTGTGCTTGAAATGAAATGGAAATAAAATGAAATGAGTTGTTTGGCCTGCCTGACACCACTAATCTCGGCCCCAAGGCCCCTATTACACGAGAAACCAGTCCCTTCTTCCCAAAATGCCCGTTTTAGCACTGGAGGAGTATTTTGGCCCAAAAGGCCCGTGCCAAGCCAGGAAAAGTCCAGAAAAAGTGTATTTCACTGAGATTTCACTGAGATTTTTCTTAAGAGTTCCTTCGGCCCATCAGGCCTGCACTAGCCCAGGGGGAGTCTCTTCAGCCCAACAGTAAGTATTCTCCCTGCATATATTAAACCTCACCCCGGTATTTTTCTCCCTCCCTTCATTTGCTCCCTGTGAGATCCAGGCCAGGATAGACTTTCCTCCTTCATTGCTGTGATCTGCAGAAAAATATGAAAAATGTCTAAAATTGATTCTCCACCCTCTCCCCCTTCTCTCTCACAGAGTCTCTCACCTGTTTTGGGCAGAATTTCTGGCAGTTTCTGAGCTTCCATCCCACCAGGCCTGAGTGACTGAGCTGCTAGCCCACCAGGCCTGAGTGACTGAGCTGCCAGCCCACCAGGCCTGAGTGACTGAGCTGCCAGCACAAGAATCCATTCGGCCCACAATGTCCATACTAGCCCTCTGGAAACCAATCCCTTCAGCCCACAACACCCATACTAGCGCTCCAGAAAGTCCCGTTCCCCCCCCCACTGGCCAGCAATATTGGAATTGGTGTAGAGGTGGAATATTGCGTTGGGGGGGACCAGCCCTCCCATGTGAATGGGTCCCACTTAGTCTAGTACTTATTAAAAGTCTGATCTTGAACGTGTGTATATGTGTGTGTATATGTGTGTGTATATGTGGTTGTCTTTACATCTTTGCAAAAACACCACGCGGTAACGATTACATTTTTACAAATGCCGCTAGCAAGGAACTTTGTACCAAATTCCGATTGACATATTTCCCGTCAAGGCCGAGATAACCTTATCTGAACATTTTATGCTTTATTTCTTGACATAATTGAGTAATTACTGATTAAAAGTCAAAAGACTTTGAAATTAAAATGACCAGCTTCAACTGATGACGTCACAAAGGCTCTGCAAGCAGTGATCAGCCTCACTGAAGATTTCATCCTATTTTTCAAGTCAGGTCAAGAGAGTTTATGGTCATGTGTCCCAGATAGGACAATTAAATTCTTGCTTGCTGCAGCACAACAGAATATTGTAGGCATAAATACAGATCAGATCAGTTTGTCCATATACCATAGAATATATATATATACATATACACACACATTAATAAATAGATAAAGTGCAATAGGTTGTTATAGTTCAGAGTTTGTTTGAAGTTCTGTTTAATAGTCTGATGGCTATGGAGAAATAGCTGTTCCTGAACCTGGATTTTGCAGATTTCAGGCTCCTGTACGTATGTTAATATAAATGGGATTGTGGGTCCCCATCCTACCCCTTCCGAAGTCCACAATCAGTTCCTTGGTTGTGCTGGTGTTGAGAGCCAGGTTATTGTGCTGGCACCATTTGGTCAATTGGTCGATCTCACTTCTATATCGTCCCCATCAGTGAGACGTCCCACAACAGTGGTGTCATCGGCAAACTTGAGAATGGAGTTTGCAGTGTGTCCAGCTACGCAGTCACGAGTAAAGCCAGGATGTTTAGGCACTAAAAAACTCTGAAATAGGTAGGCAAAAAGGCATAGTAAAATTACAATAAAGGCACGGAAAAGGCATTTATTGACAAAAAAAGGCAAAAAAAAGGCATTAATTTCCACGACCAAAATATGATAAAAAATAATAATATAAAGGTATACTACATTAAATGAGCTTGGTAACCAGCTTGGAGGGGATGATGGTATTAAATGCCGAGCTGTAGTCAATGAATAACAGCCTGACATATGAGTTTCCGTTGTCCAAGTGGTCCAGAGAGGAGTGGAGAGCTACTGCGATCGCATTCACCGTTGATCTGTCGTGACGGTAAGCGAACTGCAGTGGGTCCAGGATTTTGTCGAGGTATGAGTTGATTTGCGCCATGATCAGCTTCTCAAAGCACTTCATCACCACAGATGTTAGTGCCACTGGTCGATAGTCACTGAGGCACGTCACCTTGCTTTTCTTTAGCACCCATATAATTGATGCCCTTTCAAAGCAGGTGGGAACCTCAGACCTCGGAAGTGAGAGGTTGAAAATGTCTGCAAAAACTCCAGCCAGTTGTTTCGCATAGGTTTTTAAAACACGCCCGGGTATACCATCAGGTCCAGGCGCTTTCCGAGGGTTCACCCCTCTGAAGGATTTTCTGACGTTGGCCTCTGTGACTGTGACCGAAATACCATCACGGCGAATGGGGGGTCGGGAAGGCACATCAGTGTTCTCCCTATCAAAGCGTGTGTAAAACACATTGAGCTCATCAGGGTGATGCTTTGCTGACATTTGAGCTGCTCCTGATTTCGTAATGTAGGAAGTGATTGCATTCAAGCCCCGGCACAGTTGCCGAACATCCATCTCATAGTCCAGCTTGGAGCAGAAGTCCCTTTTGCCTTTTTTGTGGCCTTATCAAGGTCATATCTGGACTTCTTATAGACCTCGGTATCTCCAGCCCTGAATGCCCGGGATATGGTCTTCAGAAGAATGCGGATCTCATGGTTCATCCAAGGCTTCTGGTTAGGAAACACTCGGAAGGTTTTTGTTGGGATGCAGTCCTCCACGCATTTCTTTATGAAGTCTGTAGCGACTGTGGCAGATTTATTCAGGTCCGTTGCCGAGTCGCTGAACATTGCCCAGTCTACAGACTCCAAACACCCTTGGAGTTGCTCCTCTGCCCCCCCCCCCCCCCCCCCCCCCCCCCCCCCCCCCCCCCAACCAGCTCTGTGCAATCCTCACCTCTGGGGATGCACTCTCCAATTGCTGCCTGTAGGCAGCACTGCGGTATGGTCGGATTTACCAAAATTATGGCGAAGGATAGAGCGATAGGCATCCTTGATGGTCGTGAACTAGTGGTCGAGGGTGTTTGGTCCTCTGGTGCTGCAGGAGACATGTTGGTGGAAGTTAGGGAGCGATTGCTTAAGGTTAGCTTTGTTGAAGTCCCCGGCTACGGTGGTAAACGCCTCGGGGTTAGGCTGTCTGGTGCTTCTTGACCATGGCGTGCAGCTCCTCCAGTGCCAGACGGACGTCTGCCTGGGGTGGGATGTAGACCACGGTCAGGATGATGGAGGTGAATACCCTCGGTAGGTAAAAGGGGCAGCACTTCACCGTCAGATGTTCAAGGTGTGGAAGGCATGAGATGGATAGGATTGCCACATCAGAGCACCACGCAGACTTGACCCCTCCTCTCTCTTTCCCAGATGCCTGCGTATGGTCCATATGGTGGATGGAGAACCCTTCAGGTTGGACCGCTGAGTCTGGGGAGCTGGGGGTGAGCAGAACACAGAGCACAGTGAAACAGAACATAGAGCATTCCCTCAGCTCCCTTTGGTAAAGCAGCCTTGCCCTTAAATCCTCCACTTTGTTTTCTAGTGACTGTACGTTGGCCAGTAGGATGGTAGGGAGAGTGGGCCGAAGTCTCCTATGCTTCAGTCTTACTTGTAGTCCTACCTGACAGCCACGTTTCCGTACTCCATTGACCCTCCTCGGTGTTTAAAGGTACAGTACTTACGAGTCTCTGCGATGTCGGGGATTCCCCTGAGATCGGGAATTCCCTTACAGTTGGCACCTCCAGCTCCGTTGCGGCTGGTAGATCCTGCCCGATGGCCTCAATTCCAGACTCCATGAAGGTCTCCCTGGTGTTTACAGGTACAGTACTTACTGTACTTGCGTGTCTCCGCGAGGTCTGGGATTCCTCGCTGTTTGGGGATTCCCTTACCGTCGCCATCTTCAGGAGATTGCAGTAGCGCTAATGCATTTAAATGCGTTAGCAGCTACTCGTTATTCATTTGAATCTTTTTTATACAGCTTCATTTTTAATCTTATAACCTAAATCAAAACAAAAGGGAAAAGAAAGAAAGAAGAAAGAAAAGAATGAAGAAAAACAAGTAAAATACAAGAGAATAGGAAAAAGACCCCAAAGCTACCAAAGAAGTGCAGGAGAAAAGAAAAGAAAGTAAAGAAAAGATGGAGGTATACCTTCCCCCCCCCCCCCTCCCCACCCATCCCTGGCATCGGATTTAAATTCAAATTTGTGTTTAACCATTCTTATGATTCAGAAATTCAGTAAAAGGTAACCATGTCTTAAGAAATTGATCTGCTTTTTCCGTCTAATGTTTTCCAAATGTAGTGTCGCAGACATATCCATAATCCACATCTTCACTGTAGGGACTATTGTCTGCTTTCAAAATTTGAGTATTAATTTTTTCCCCGTTATTAGGCCGTCTTTGAAATATCGTTAGCTTGGAGCAGGCCTCTGACATATCTAATGTGATCGGTTGTATGTCTGGTTCCAAATTAATTTTAAGTATTTTGGAGAAGGTATCAAATATTCCCCTCCAGACATTTTGTAACTATACAGGAAACAAAATAATGGGTTATAGTTGCTTCTTGGAGGAGACATTTATCACAAATAGGAGAGACGTTTGGGAAGATCTTGTTCAATTTGGTCTTTGAATAGTAGAGTCTGTGCAGTATTTTAAAATGTATCAGGGAGTGCCTAACCTTGAGAGAGCAGTAGTGTATGTATAGAAGGCTTTACTCCTAGCTATCCTTTGAGATTAATAAACCCAATTCATCTTCCCATGCTCGCCTATGCATTTCAGAAGACAGGATGTGTGCAATTAAAAGATTATTGTAAATGTAGGATATTAACTTACTTGTATCCGCCTGTCTATTCATGCATTCGTATAATATATATGGACCCATAAAATGACAGTCTTGTGTATGTGTTTTCACATAGTCTTGTATTTGAAGATATCTAAAAAAATTACTTGCTTTCAAATGATATTTCTCCTGTAATTCTTGAAGTAAGAGGAAAATCCCCTTCTCGTAGGGATCTCCCAGCGTTTTAATTCCTGAGTTTTTCCATTGTGCAAACGCCTTATCTAAAGTAGACGGTTGAAATGAGGGATTGTGAGCAATTGGTAAAAGGAGAGGGAAGTTTCTCAGTTTGAGGCTTGATTTCAACTGTTTCCAAATTCGTAGGGTGCTATGTATTATCGGATTTTGCTCATACGATGATTTATTCAGATGTGTTGGAGAAAGAAGAATCGCGCCTATATTGAAAGGCAAACAATCTTCCCTCTCCATTTTTAACCAGTTTACCTGTTGACATGTATCATCCATCCAGTAGATTAAGTTTTTAATATTAATCACCCAGTAATAGAAAAGGAAATTGGTGAGTGCTAATCCTACATTTTCTTTAGATTTACATAAGTGTTGTTTATGTATTCTATGGGTTTTATAGTCCCAAATGAAATTTGTGATAACAGAATCAAGTTTTTTTTAAACTTTTAGGGAGATAAATTGGTATTGATTGAAATAGGTATAGTTGTGGAAGGAAAATCATCTTTATGACATTTACTCTACATTTAAGGGAAATAGCGATTAAATCGCTACTCGTTATTCGCGATTAAATCTTTACTCGTTATAGACAAGTTATTCGCGATTAAAGCTTTAAAAATGCCAACGTTCAAAAGATTTTTACATATTCTGATTCATATTTTCCCCCTCTAGGCAGAGACCACCTTCACTGAACATTTTATGCATTATTTCCCGACTTATTACTGATTAAAGTTTAAAAAAATCAAAAGACTTTGAATTTAAAACAACCTGCTTCAATGTTGATGTCACAATGGCTTGACAGGAACACTCTGAACCTTTCACTTTACAGGAGGGGGTGCGAATTGCTATTGGAACACCCAGGGCAAGTGCAATTGGGGGCTATGAGTAGGGAAGGGGTGCGTGGGGGAGCAGACCCAACGGGATCACACCATCTGAACATTTTATGCTTTATTTCTCGACTTATCATCGACTCATTACTGATTAAAAGTCTAAAAAAGTCAAAAGACTTTGAAATTAAAACAACCAGCATCAACTGTTGACATCACAATGGCTCAGCTAGCAGTAATCATCTTCACTGAAGATTTCATTCTATATTTGACATGTTATTCACGATTAAAGCTTTCAAAATGCCAACTTTCACAAGATTTTTACATGTTCTGATTCACATTTTTCCCCTCTTAGCAGAGATCACATTCACTGAACTTTTTCTGCTTTATTTCTCAACGTTACTGATTAAAGTTAAAAAAAATCAAAATACCTTGAATTTCAAACCGACTAGCTTCAACTGACGACGTCACAATGGCTCAACTAGCAGGGGGACAGCAAATTGCTGTTGCAACACGCAGGGCAAGTGCAATTGGAATTTTTTTTAAGAGCATTGCTGAGGGAGGCAAGAGGAGTGCTGGAATCTTACTTTTGGGAACGGCTTGAGTTGGAGAACCATGCGTTGGGGAGCAGACCCAATGGGTCTGCACTTGGTCTAGTATATATATAAATATATTGTGATTATGTGTGTATAAATACACACTGAACTTTTCTTTTCTCTCTCTCTCGTCTATCATATCATATACTATGTTTACATAATCTGTTGTGCTGCAGCAAGTATGAATTTCATTGTTCTATCGGGGACATATGACAATAAAACACTCTTGACTCTCTTGACATGAGTTTTCAAAGTGACAACATGACATACAGTGACAGGATTGACACATAAAACATTAAACATTAATAATAAAACAATATAGTTTAAACATGTGAATAAAATAAAATACCAGAGCAAAAGGAGGGTACAGATTTTTGTTTATTGAGTAGAGCTACTACTTGTGGAAAAAAAGCAGTTTTTATGTCTGGCTGTGGCAGCTTTGACAGTCTGGAGTCGCTTTCCAGAGGGAAGTGATTCAAAGAGTTTATGGCCAGGGTGAGAGGGGTCAGAGATTATCTTACCCGCTCGCTTGCTGGCCCTTGCAATGTACAGTTCTTCAATGGAGGGAAGGTTGCAGCCAATAACCTTCTCAGCTGATCGAACGATTCGCTGCAGCCTCCGGATGTCGTGGTTGGTGGCTGAGCCAAACCAGACCATGAGGGAGAAGGTGAGGACAGGCTCTATGATGGCCGTATAGCATTGGATCATCATTGCCTGTGGCAGATCGTGTTTCCTCAGCTGCTGCAGGAAGTAGACAAGGACTTTAAGACTTTTGCCTTCCATCACAGTGAGGAGGTGCCTGGTAGACTCACTGGGGTGGATGTTAAAATGTGTTAAGTGTGTGTTTTGTTATTTTATTCTATGTTATGACTGCAAGGTATACAATTTTGTTCAGACTGAAATGTCTGAATGACAATAAAGGATACTTTACTTTACTTTAAGTACATCCTCTGTTGTGCCTCTTTGACTGATGGTTCCCAGGACTCGACAGATGTAATTGTGGTGTTGTTGATGGTGAGTGGGGTGAGGGGAGGGGAGCTCTCCTATAGTCTACACTCTCTATACCCATGACTGTGCAGCCAAACACCGTTCCAAGGCTGCCTTTAAATTCACCGACGATACCATGGTAGTTGGATGTGTAACAGGTAACGTCAGAGTACAGGAGGATCAATAATCAGATTGAATGGTGCCACAACAAACTTGTTCTTAGTATTAGCAAGGCCAAGGAGCTGATGCACCATAGAAAGCATTTTATGGGGATGCATCACGGCATGGTTTGGGAACAACTCCTTCTAAAACCACAAGAAATTGCACAGAATTCTGGAAGCAGCCCAGAACATCACACAAACCAACCTCCCTTGCATTGACTCCATTTGCACCTCATGCTGCCTCGGCAGGATCACTAGCATAATCAGGAACGAGTTGCACCCTGTCAACTCCCTCTTCTCCCCTCTCCCATCAGGCAAGAGGTCTGTACCTCTTGTAACAGGCTAGAGGACTGTGAAAGCGCTCACCTTCCGATCAGGGACAGTTTCTTCCCAGCTGTTATCAGGCATTGGAGACCCTTGGACTATCTTTAATTAGACTTTATCATGCACTAAACGTCATTCACGTTATCCCCTTTATCATGTATCTGTACACTGTGGATGGTTCGATTGTAATTAAGTATTGTCTTTCTGCTGACTGGCTAGCATGCAACAAAAGTTCTCACTGTATCTTGGGACACGTGACAATAAACTAAAACTGATTATTAACTTGAGGAAGGGTAAGACGAGGATCCATTAACTTGTCTTTGTTGGCAGGACATTGTTGAGAAGAGTCAAAAGCTTCAAGTGCATGGGTGTGCACATTTCTGGAGATCTGTCCTGGTCCCATCATTGATGTGATCACAAAGAAACCTCATCAATTCTCTCCTTCCTCGGAAGTTTGAGTAGCTTTGGCATTTTGTCAAATACTCTATTGAACTTCCACAGTTGTTGGAAAATATCATACTGACTGGTTGCATCATGGCCTGGTTTGATAAACTGAAAGCCCAGGAACAAAGGAAGCTGCATACATTTGTGGACATTACCCTGTCCATCATGGGTCTTGACCTCCCCAGCACTGAAGCGATCTACAGGAGGCACTGCTCAAGAGAGAGCTAATATCATTGAAAACCCACACCACCATGTTCATGTTCATGTTCACTAGCCATGTTCTCATCTCATTGCTAACATCAGGAAGAAGATTCGGGAGCCTGGAAACCATGACCTCCAAGTTCAAGAACAGTTTATTTCCATGATCTATCAGGCTCTTGAACCACACTGTACAACCCTAACCACAACTCTACCTCAGCAACAACCTACTACAGACATATAGATGTTCCACCACATACTTTCTCTTGGTCTATCGTGGTCTAGTTACCTAGTATAACTATTGTCTGAAGAAGGGTCTCTACGTTAAATGTCACCTATCCATGCTCTCCAGAGCTGCTGCCTGACCCACTGAGTTACTCCAGCACTTTGTGTCTTTTTTATAAACCAGCACCTGCAGTTTCTTGTGTCTAACTATTATATTATTGTAGGTTTGATAGAGTATTGTATTGTATTATTCAAAAGACTTGCAGGTTATAGGTTAATTGGATTCTATAAATTGTACCTTGTGTGTAGGATGCAAAAGTGTGATAACACAGAACTAATGCGAATGGGTGATTGATAGTCAGTGTGGACTTGTTGGGCCAAAGGGCCTGTTTCCATGCTGTATCTTTAAACTAAACTAAAGATGCAGCAAGTAAAAATGTCATTGTTCCCTTTCTGAGGCGTGTACAAAATTAAACCTCCTGACACTCAATAGTAGTCTATCGTAGAAAAGTTTAGGGATTCACAAACAGGATCCCAAGAAATACCCAAGGCTAAAATATTGAGATATATATATATATATATGTTCATTGATCGATAAATAACTTAATACAGTTGCTACACATTAGTACTGAGAGAATTTCAGAAGAACGCTGATTAAATGATGCAAAGGCATGATCTGTGCACGTTTCTCAAACAAGCTCAGGGTAGCTCAGTATCGCAGTGGGTAGAACCACTGCTTCACAGTGTCAGAGACCTGATGTCAACCCTGATGTCAGGCACTGTCTGTGTAAAGTTTTAATATTCTCCCTGTGACTGTGTGGATTTTCGCCAGGTGCACTGGTTTATTTTTGCTTCCCAAATACATGCAGGTTGGTGGGTTTAATTCCCCAATATAAGTTGTTCCTGGTATGTGGGTGAGTGGCAGAATCTAGGGGGAGTTGAGCATGGGGGGAGAATAAAATAAAACTAGAATTAATGGAATAACAAGGAACTGCAAATGCTGGTTTACCAAAGAAAACACAAAGTGGTGGAGTAATTCAGCGGGTTCCACTGAGTTACTCCAGCACTTTGTGTCTTTCATTGGGACTAATGTAAAATGAGTGTTGGTATATATATATACATACTTACATACAAACACATGTTTATTATATTGTCAACAGAGTAATATATTTACATTTGTAGGAAGGAACTGCAGATGTTGGTTTACACTGAACATTGACACAAAATGCTGGAGTAACTTAGCGGGTCAGGCAGCATCTCTGAAGAGAAGGAATGGGTGATGTTTCAGGGTTTAGACCTTTATTCAGTCATTCAGTTACACCAGCATTTTGTGTCTAATATGATTACACGTTTTACTTCGGAGTCACGTGAGTGATTCCGTGAAGAAGAACCGCGCCAGTTCGCATGCGCGTCATTACATCAGCCGCATTGGCGCAAGCACCGGAGTGGCAGGGCAGCGCTCCTGCCGGTGGTAAGTTAAACTTAGAAGGTAAGTTTATTTTACTTCCAGGGTTTCTTGTTCAAGCAGGAGCCCCTCTTCACTGAGGTTTCCTGCCAGATTTATTGCAGAGCCTGATGAGTGAGCCGGCTATGGGCTGTGGGGAAACCCCGGTCCGCCCGCAGAAGCGGATAGCCGGTAAGAGATCGGGTTTCGCGATAAGCAGCCGCTGACAAGGCAGTCAGTGACTTCCAGCCTGTGGGATGCCGTGGAGTGGCAAGCAAATAATGCCAGAGTCGCTGACAGTGTGGTCAGCGGCTCACAGACACATTGGTCCCCAGGCATGGAGTAAAATTGGTGGAGGAAAGGACTCGTTCAGCCCTATTGGACTCGGGTGAATCGGGCTGCAAGAGTTTTCTCTCTGATAATAAGGGTATTTTTTGTATGTATACTGTAGTATTTTTAACCATTCACAGGTGAAGTTCTACACTACAAAATTAAATTAGTGAGACTACACTGTAATAGCGCAGGCCTATGGGACAGGCAGCACCAGCAGTGCCTGGGATAGGGCTGCTTCATGTGTAAAAGTGCCGGCCTACGGGAGAGCCGCGCCAGCAGTGCCTGGGACAGGGCTGTTTCATGTGTGAAAGCGCCGGCCTACGGGAGAGCTGTGGCAGCAGCGCCTGGGACAGGGCTGCTTCATGTGAAAAAGCGCCGGCCTCTACGAGAGGGTTGCTCAAGGAAACACATAAGTCTGCTAGGCCCACGGAGTCAGGGGAAGATTCCCCACCAGGGCTGGATAGCGTGTTTGAACGACTATCCCAAATGCAGCAACTATTGCATACAGTGCTCCAGCAGGACACACTCCAGCAGGAGGAGTGTCAGCGCCACCCTGAATAAGAGGCGCCAGGAGCACCTAGTAGAGGGCTGCTTGATAGCACCCTCATGGATGATGAGGCGCGTGCCATGGGTCAGCTTAGTTTTGACCTGACACTGATGGTGAGGTTGAGCCAGGTGAAGAATGGGATTTGCCAGATATTCCATCTCTGCAGGCTGCACCAGCAGCGCCTGTTGACAGGGCTGCTTCATGTCTCCCTCTTGGAGGTGGAGACCAGGACGGGTGAGTATCCTGCTGACGCTGAGTCTCAGGGTATGGCCGTGGGGCATACCCCAAGGGATGAAGGGCACGTGTCAGAGGTACCCTTTTCTGACAACAAAGTTGCCATCCCAGCAGAATGTTCCAACCTGGTACAGGTCTAATGGGGCCGTATCAGCGCAGGTATCCTGGGGCCTGCGGCAGCGCCTGTTTAGGGCTGCCTACGAATTGCCCTCTCTGAGGAGGGGAGTGTGAAACGTCACGATGTAACTGACTCCAGGCTCTAAAGATGTCGATGGAACATACTGGGCCACATGTGTGCCGGCAGCGAACAGCGCCAACAGGGGGATGTGAGAGCCAGCCGCCGAATCTGTTATTCAGGTAAGGCCTATTCAACAGGGGAAAAAAACTGGCAGATTAATCAATTAAGGCCAACGGCGGGCAAAGGTTCATCATTTCAGAACGTACCCCAGGCGCTCATCGGCAGTAAGCGGTTCACTGGAGCTGGGGGTAGCATGACAGCTGGGCAGACGTTCCACGCACCCTACCAGCCCTACTCAACAAGGTGGGTCTGGCACTTCCGAAACATGGGTAAGTGGACCACTCACAAGTTGTAATATTTACACTTGTTTGTACATCACACAAAGGATAAAAACATCTACTTAGAGGCACAGTACTAGCATTCCAAGCAAGTTTTGGGATTATGGCCAGGGTTGTCTTTCAAGACAGGCTCAGAAATCTGGCCAGAGTTGTCGTGCAAAGCACCCATGGAATAATGGCAGGAGTGGCCTGTTCATTATGAAAAATGGAGAGTGTCGGGTAACTCGCATATGAGCTTTCCAAATATGAAAACTTCTTTACTGACTAACAACGGATTCATAAGGGTCTCAAAGATCCATTCTATGCAGTTCCCATTACAGAGGTTATCAAAGACAATATAACTGTACTAATAACAGTAAAACATTGCTAAATGGGATAAACTGTTTTTTGGTCATTGGGATTTACCTTTAACTATTAATTAGCCTATGACTCCGCCCTGTGGCAAGAGATTGGAATTAATAGCAACCTGTTATAAAACTGACCTATTCATCAAGAGTAATTGGCAATAGTAGCTGTGTTTCAGCTGTGCAAATCAGGGAACTGATATCGTGCAAAGTAGCAACCTCTCAAAGGACATGTAGATCATTGTTAACAACCTTATGATATTGTCAGCTGAAGCTACCTAAGTCACAATGATAAACAAACAGTATTCAGCATTGCTCCAGTAGTTTGGTCGGTCGAATTCAGTTATTATAAACTGATGCTAAGAGCTCTAAGGTGAGAAGTTCCGAATATAATCTCTAGTTGGAGGTGGAGGAGATTTGCATAAGTTGCCAATTCTTCAGTTGTTGGTATCAACTAAATATATACACTAGATGCACCCCATGGGTAAAAGGCTATTGAGTGAATATACATAATCTACATGCTCAGCTTCAAATTGCTATGCTACGGTGGTGGCATATGTTAGTCACATGGCAATTAAGTAAAAGTATCCTGTAATAATTTACCTAATCTCCTCTGCCACTGGTGTATCATCAAGTTCAGATCGATGACAACACAGAATAGGTATTGGATCTCAAAGTATTATGAAAGTATGGTTCAATGGTACATCGAATATCAACATGTTGGTTTCATGTTTATTCACTGATTGCAAAAATATGTGGTAAAATAATGCGGAGAATACATTCTCGCTACAAAAAGGAGGAATGTTTATATTATGTCTTCCTCCATTTTGCCTCATTAATTGGGTCTTGAAAGAGTCAGCAAGACCTCGCTTTAGGTTTTCATACTGTCTGAATGGCTAAGCAGCCATGTTGCCTGCTTTCGTCAGGCATAATAATACAACTGTATACGGTTATTCTAAAAACAAAAACTTTGCTGGTTCAAACTGTGGTTCCGGAAACCGGCCTCTGCATAATAAAACAGTTATTGACACACACATTCTGAATGGACTGCCTTACGGCTCAGGTTGTCACATCACTCCATGGATGTGCTCACTGCAGAGTGCAGGGATAGCACCAAAAAAGCAGTACATTCCTACTGAGGGGATCGGAAGCAGTTGTTGAATGTTAATGTTACATTTAATACGGTACAGATTACTGACGTCTTCGAGTTCATTCTTACATGGGTTTTAGCAATAATTTAGTTATAGAGCCACTACAGCTGCAGCAAACGGGAACCACTCTATCGGGTCAACCCCAGGTATCGATTTGTAAAAGAGATCTTGACTCAAGTTCTCCCACTGCAAGTATATGCTGTTTGGATATTGAAAATGTGTTAACAATACTTCACCAGGGGGTTCCCGCTACATCCTCAGTCATGACACTAGTATCAGCGCATAGAAACATAGAAAGTAGGTGCAGGAGTAGGCCATTCGGCCCTTCGAGCCCGCACCGCCATTCAATATGATCATGGCTGATCATCCAACTCAGTATCTTGTACCTGCCTTCTCTCCATACCCCCGATCCCTTTAGCCACAAGGGCCACATCTAACTCCCTCTTAAATATAGCCAATGAACGGGCCTCAACTACCTTCTGTGGCAGAGTATTCCAGAGACTCACCACTCTCTGTGTGAAAAATGTTTTCCACATCTCGGTCCTAAAGGAATTCCCCTTTATCCTTAGACTGTGACCCCTTGTTCTGGACCTCCCCAACATTGGGAACAATCTTCCTGCATCTAGCCTATCCAACCCCTTAAGAATTTTGTAAGTTTCTATAAGATCCCCCCTCAGTCTTCTGAATTCTAGCGAGTACAAGCCAAGTCTATCCAGTCTTTCCTCATATGAAAAGCCTGACATCCCAGGAATCAGTCTGGTGAACCTTCTCTGTACCCCCTCTATGGCAAGAATGTCTTTACTCAGATTTGGAGACCAAAACTGTACGGAATACTCCAGGTGTGGTCTCACTAAAACCCTATACAACGGCAGTAGAACCTCCCTGCTCCTATAGTCAAATCCTTTCACTATGAATTATAACATACCATTTGCTTTCTTCACTGCATGCTGCACCTACATGCCTACTTTCAATGATTGGTGTACCATGACACCCAGGTCTCGTTGCATCTCCCCTTTTCCTAATTTGCCACCATTCTGTTCATCCTTGAAGCAGATATTTCTATCCGTTATCAGTTACAAAAATTATATACATTACTGAGTGATTTATTTAATGAGTTAATTCAAGGTTTTTTTTACTGTTTGTAAACGGCAATTGGTCTTTATCCAAGTTTGTTTTTTTTAACAGCTTTCCATTTCAATACCCAATAAAAAAACTGCCATAAATTATCCCTTCACGAGGATATGATCTTCTGACATCGGGCTCGGAGACTGAGACCACAGCATTGTCAGGGACGGTGGGGAAGTTCCAGATGGCACATCATTGTTCTCCCTTCAAAGCAAGTATTGACAGCAATGAGCCCGTCCTGGAGTGATCCATCGCTGTCGCTTGTTGTACAGCACAAGATACAGTCTTCCCAATACATATCACCAAGCACTGAGGAATTGAAATCTGACTGTCAGTAATTCAAAATGAAGGGGACAGCTCAGCCACCTGCTGTTGGTCATTTCCCACGTTAAAGCCCATGGGCCTGAAGTGTAACTATATGATTGTGCTCTTACGATAAACCCTGCCAGAGGGCGGCACTGTGGCACAGCTGGCAGATCTGCTGCTTCACAGCGTCAGAGACCCAGGTTCGATCCTGAGATTGGGTGCTGTCTGTGCGGAGTATGCACACTCTTGTTGAGACCATGTGGGTTTCCTTTGGGTGGTCCAGTTTCCTCCCATATCCCTCCCAAGACATGTAGGTTTGTTGGTTAATTGAACTCTGTAAAATTGTCCCTAATGTGTAGGGAGTGGATGCGAGAGTGGGATAACTTGGAAACAGTGTGAACGGATGATCGATGGTTGCCGTGAGTTTGGTGAGATGCCGTATCTTTTAGTTTAGTTTAGCGCTACAGTGTGGAAACCGGTACCCGGACGGAGCGTCGAAGGATGAGAAGCCGAATCAAAGAAGTGGAAGCCAAGATACCGAATGGAAACAACGGCGAAAAGCCAAATAACCGAACGGATTCATCGGCAAAAAGGCAAATACGCGACGCCGAAAAGCCAAATAATGGACATGACGCCTCCGGGGACGGGGTTTGTGTGAGACCTTGTCAGCGATTGGTCCATTCCCCACGTCCATCGCATCGGGGAGACGGGAGGGTGGGGGAGATTTTTAATTTTCTATCTATCTATCTATCTATCTATCTATCTGTCTATCTGTCTATCTGTCTATCTGTCTATCTGTCTGTCTGTCTGTCTGTCTGTCTGTCTGTCTGTCTGTCTGTCTGTCTGTCTATCTATCTATCTATCTATCTATCTATCTATCTATCTATCTATCTATCTATCTATCTATCGGTTTCCGACGGTATAGTTTGCAAAGGTATAGTTTGTGCCTTACAGCGCCAGAGACCGGCTTCGATCCTGAGTACGGATGTTGTCTGTACAGAGTTTGTACGCTCTCCCCATGATCGAATGGGATTTCCCCGTGTGCTCCAGTTTCCTCCCACATTCCAAAGACGTACAGGTTTGTAGGTTAAATTGGCCAGTAAAACTTGTAAATCTGATATGTCTTTAAGAGACTGCGTACCATTTGTTTAGTGAGATAAAGTTTTGCAATCAATCATAGTTGTATGGTTCAAAACTGGCCGTGATAACTAAACTCCCAATTCAGCTGGAACCATTTACAAACAGGAGCAAAATCCAGACTTTGAAGGTGGATTATTGATATATATTTGAAAATAAAGTTACCAATTAGAGAAGAAAATCACAAAACTGAAAAGAAAGAGTTGAGCTCTCTTATAAAACCCAATCCTTATATGTTTCTGGCATTTTCTGGGATCTCATTGAAACATATAAGATTGTTAAGGGCTTGGACACACTAGAGGTAGGAAACATGTTCCCGATGTTGGGGGAGCCCAGAAACAGGTGCCACAGTTTAAGAATAAGGAGTAAGCCATTTACAACGATGAAGAAACACTTTTTCTCACAGAGAGTGGTGAGTCTGTGGAATTCTCTGCCTCAGAGGGCGGTGGAGGCAGGTTCTTTGTATGCATTCAAGAGAGAGCAGGGCTCTCGCTTAACTTTTTTTCAGCTGGGCAACCTTGACAGCTTTTTAGGTTGCCAAATGACAGTTTAGGTGGTCATTTAAGACGGTTTGCATGATGTGTGCGATAATGTGCTCGGACGAAGTACTTAGTTACCAGTCGGAATTATGCTGAATGAAGCATTCACATATTATGTTCAAGAAGGAACTGCAGATGCTGGAAAATCGAAGGTAGACAAAAGTGCCGGAGAAAAGCAGTGGATGCATCTATAGAGCGAAGGAAATAGGCACCGTTTCAGGCCAAAACCCATCAGTCTGAAGAAGGGTTTTGGCCCGAAATGTTGCCTATTTCCTTCGCTCCATAGATGCTGCCGCATCCGCTGAGTTTCTCCAGCACTTTTGTCTACATTCACATATTATTTCTGCTTCAAATAACTCACAAACTAAACATATTCACCAATCAAGACATGATATATACCACAATGACATGCAGCAAAATTATAATACAATATCTCAATTCGTTTTACACATTGCAATGAATGCAATTTCTATTAGTTCTTTCCACTTCCAAACAAAAATGTGGTTGGATTATTCAGCGTATGATCAACCTGTGTCAATAAATCCTGGACCATGGTAACATATATGCTTAACCATGCACACTGCAGATTGATGCAAGCATGTTTTCTGTGAAGGACCGAAAATTACCATGACATGGCCATAGCATTGGTCGTTACTGCTATTGGTACAGAAACACTCTCACTTCCCACATCATTTATCCACAACAAAATATACAGGTTGCAAGGAAATTTCTGAAGGCATTTTATGATAATAGCTGTTAAAAATGACTATACCCATCTGACAGGTTAAACATTGCACTAACTGACAAGAGATGGCCAAAGGACATAACTGCAGCAAATGTTATTTTGGTAATATGTTTAAAGGTACATTGGGAATTAAAACACATTTGATTGTATTCCGTTATCAAACATAGTCATTGTTCGCTCTGAAGACCATGAAGCACAACAGGGTCAGGGGGTGTGTGAATCAGTGCGGGGTGGATAGATGGCGGGTGGGGGGGTTGAGAAGGCAATCGGTGAGGAATGGATGGATTGAGGCAGGTGAATTAGTATGTGTTGGTTGGAGTATGTAAAATTGTGAGGGGAGAGCACAGGGGATGTCAGTGGTGTTGAATGGAGGGATCAGTACGGGATGGATGGATGGATGGGGCCCGTCATTGCTGCCTGACCCGCAGAGTTACTCCGGTTTTTTGTGTCTATCGGCAGCACTTTGGGTGGTCAATGGAACCCGGGCAACCACTAATTTCGAGCCCTGGAGAGCTAAATAGGGCTCTTAGAAATAGCAGAGTCAGGGAATATGGGGAGAAGGCAGGAACGGGGTTCAGCCATGATCACATTGAATGGCGGTGCTGGCTCAAAGGGCCAAATGGCCTGCTCCTGCACCTATTGTCTATTGTCTACTGTCTATTGTAAACAAAATGAAAGCGAGGAAGCTTCATTTTGCATTGGCATTTACTATTTCATATTGGCGTATGATTTCTTGCTAGGTATTTTTACATGGAAGCCTATCAAAGCCAAGTCTGAAAAACAACACTGTGGCACAAGCACAAAGAGGCATCTTTCACCACGACATCACCAGGCAATTTGTCACAGTCCACCTTGCTCCTACCAAACTGTCAGGACGCTTGGATTCGGTGTTCAATCCTAATCAACCGCAGAAGTGAACTTGGATACATGTGAATTCTTCTTGAATTAGATCACCAGAGAAATAAGACACAAATCTCCTCTGTCCTTAGCAGCAGGGAGTGCTGAAATGTGTCAAATTTTCTCCGCAAATCATTGTACAAGGTTAATACTGATTTATAATATCTTGCTGAAGAATTACTTGACAAAGAGATTAAAATATTTCCTAAACTTCACATTTTATTTTTTCTTCCCTTCTCTTCTCTAGGTGAATAACACTCATAAGGTTATATTTTAATATCACTGACTCCTCACTTGCTGGATCATATGGACATGCAAACATACATTTAATATTAAAATAAATATGTACTACAGATAAGCCACTAATCGTCTAATTTTGTCATGTGAGTGCATTCTCTAATCAAAAATTAGTTATTATCTGAGTTTGAGATTTGTTTATTGTCACGTAAACTAAACTCAAGCAGATAATAATTCCTGCTGATCACAGTGGGGAAGGAACTGGTTCTGGATGTGGTGGTGCATGCTTTCAGTTTTGTATCTACTGACCATTCTGGGAGGGGAGGAGAGGTAATGACCAAGGTGTAACTGGTTATTGATAATGTTGTTCGCTTTCTTGAGGTAATGTGAAGTGTAGATGTGAAGTGTAGATGTGATGTGTAGATGGAGTCAATGGCTGGGAGACTGGTTTGCTTGATTAACTGGGCTGCATCCACAACTCTTGCAGACTAGGGCATAGCAGTTGCCAAACCAAATTGTGATGCATATCCATATAAACAGCACCCATGGTCAGGATTCAACCCGGGTCTCTGCTGCTGTAAGTCACCAAATCTACCGCTGTACCACTGCACCACCATTATTGCTGTTTGAACTATGGGTTTTGTAGGTTCAAGTTCAAGTTCAAGTTCAAGTTTATTGTCAGATGCACCAATTGAGGTACAGTGATATTTGAGTTACCATAAAGCCATACAAGTAAAAATAACACAATACATAATAGAATTTAACATAAACATCCACCACAGTGGAATCAGCATTCTTCACTGTGATAGAAGGCAATAAAGTTCAGTCATCTTCCTCCTTTATTCACCCGTAGTCAGGGCCTTGAACAGTTGCCACTACTGATGTTCAGGCCCTCTCATCAGGATGATCAAAACTCTGACGTCAGGATGGATCGGAACACACTCCGTGTTCCCAAATTGGAGTTCCCAAATTGCCCGCTTCTTACCCGAGACCGTGGCTTCACGATGTTAAAGTCCACAGGCCCTGCAGTTGGAGCTCCAACACCGGTGATCCTCGCCAAAGGGTCGCAGCTCTGCGATGTTAAAGTCCGCGCCTGCGGCTAAAAGCTCCGCAACGACAAAGTCAACATGCACCTGTGGTCGGAGCTCCAACACTGGCGATCCTCGGCAAAGGATGCCATTGCCCGCTCCGCGATGGTAGGTCCGCGGAGCTGCTGTTTGAAGCTCGGGGCCGGTCTCCGGCCTGGAAGAGCCGCACCAAACCAATTGTTAGGCCACGGATTAAAGTTGCATTTCCGTCGAAGTAAGTGACTGAAAACGGTTTCCCCCTAGTTCCCCTCACCCCCCACATCAGACACACCGAGAAACATTAAGACATACATTTAGACACACTCAAAATAATTTTAAAAATCAAAAAAATACATGAGCTGCTGGTGTGGCCGCCTCTTGTGGCGCCACCTGGTCAATTGGCTTCTGTAATTTGTCCCTAATCTGCAAGGAGTTGATGAGAAGGTGGATAATATAGAACTAGTGTGAATGGGTGATCGATGGTCAGCATGCACTCGGTGGGCTGATGGGCCTGTTTCCATGCTGTTTTACTATTTCTATATCTCCTCAGTCATTACTTCGTCCTTGCGGTGAATGGTCTTTAATGCCACACAATGTATTTGGTCCAGATTTGACACTGTTTCTAACCAACAAGAGAAAGGTCATATCCAAGTGGGGGATGTGGATCCCCCTCAATCATCTTCTTTCAGAGGATGAAGAACTGTTCCCCAGGGGCTGCACAGTGGCACAGTGGTAGAGTTGCTGCCTTACAGCACCAGAGACCTGGGTTCAATCCTGACAATGGGTGCCATCCATAAGGATTTTGTACGTTTTCCCCGTGACCACGTGGGTTTTCTCCGAGTGCTCCAGTTTCCTCCCACACTCCAAACACGTGCAGGTTTGTAGATTAATTGCCTTCTGTAAATTGTCCCTAATGTGTGGGATAGAACTAGTGTGGAATGATCTTTGGTCAGAGTGAACTTGGTGGGCCGAAGGGCCTGTTTCCACACTATATTTCCGTCTCAAATCAGTGATTGGCAGGTTATACTAATTAACATGAAAAAGATACTTAGACTTTTAAGTACACGACTTAACTTTCAGTGACATGTTGAATCTCCCAGTCTGTAAAGTCACTGTCAACATTCATTTCATAATTGCACCTCTGAAGGGCCATGGGATGTTGTTTCCTCTTTGAGAGGCAGCATGTCTTTCTTTGCAGTAACTAATTCCTTGAATATGTTGTTCGATCTATATATCAAGAATAGTATGAGTCATCTGTACAGTCAATATCACGAAGCTGCTGTTGAGGGATCTTCCATTTGAAATGTTAACATTAATTCTCTTTCCACAGATGCTGCTGGTCCAGTTGAATATTGTCACCATCTTCTGTTTTTAATTCACACTTTAGAACATAGAATAGCACACTACAAGAACAGGCCCTTCGGCCCACGATGTCTGTGGTGAACATGATGCCAAAACCATCTCTTATCTTCCTGCACATAATCCATATCCCTCCACTCCCTACATATCCATATGTCTATCCAAAAGCTCCTTAAATGCCACTAACTCAGCCATCACCCCAGCAGTGTGCTCCAGGCACTGTGTGTCCTACACATCTCCTTTAAAGATTGCCTCTCTCACCTTAAAACTATGCCGTCTAGCATTTAATTTCAAACTTTTCCCTTCTCCACCTAATGCTAAGCTCTATAGCTATTGACATTTCCACCCTGGGAAAAAGGGTGTCTTAATGTTGCTCGGTGTGTCTGATGTGGGGGGTGGGGGGAACTAGGGGGAAACCGTTTTCAGACTATCTATGCTTCTCATAATTTTATATACTTCTACCAGGTCTCCTCGTAACCTCCGGCATTCCAGAGAAAACAATCCAAGTCTGTCCAATTTCTCCCTGTAGCTAATACCCCGTAACTCAGGCATCATTATGGTAAACCTCCTCTGCACCCTTTCAAAAGTCTCCACAAACATCCTACAATGGGGTGACCAGAAATTGTTATGTCCTCTTTTTTTAGATTTAGTTTTAGAGACAAAGCACGGAACCAGGCCCTTTGGCCCACCGAGTCCATGTCGACCAGCGATCTCAGCACACTAACACTATCCTACACGCACTAGGGACAACTGAAGCCAATTAACCTACAAACCTGTACGTCATTGGAGTGTGGGTGGAAACCTGAGCACCCAGAGAAAACCCACGCGGTCACAGGGAGAGGGTACAAACTTCATCACAGACAACACCGTGGTCAGGAACAAACCCGGGATACTGCCGCTGTAAGGCTGCAATTCTACCGCTGCACCACTGAGCTGGCCATTACTTTCACTATTAAGCTGTGGAACAATCCCATGATGTAGATGAGAGTAAAGATTAATATGCAACATGTTTTACTTCTGGACGGAAGAATGTATGGAAAAAAGATGTGCGATTGTAGTTGAGGCAATGATCATCTTTGGACCAAACAGAATGAAAAAGCAAGCCCCTCAGGCCAAATGAATTAACTTGTTTTTCCCATTTATGTGTGGCACTCTGACCACAGCTAGAGTGCCTTCATTACGCCAATGTAACAATACTAATGCTTGATATATTAAAGCGGTTTCATGTAAAATCCCTACTGCTGATTTATAAATGCATTTTTCCAGTCCTCACCACATTCTCTGACGGACTCACTCCTTTTTATTAAAATTCAGATATAGTTATTCATAATTCTGAACATTAAATTTAATAACATTACATTAATACAGGATAGCGCAGTGGCACAAAGGGTAGCACAGTGGCACACAAGGTAGCACAGTGGCACACAGTGGCACACAGTGGCATACAGTGGCACACAGGGCAGCACAGTGACACACAGTGGCACACAGTGTAGCACAGTGGCACACAGTGGCACACAGTGGCACACAGGGCAGCACAGTGACACACAGTGGCACACAGTGGCACACAGGGTAGCACAGTGGCACACAGGGCACACAGGGTAGCACAGTGGCACACAGGGCAGCACAGTGACACACAGTGGCACACAGTGGCACACAGTGGCACACAGGGCAGCACAGTGGCACACAGTGGCACACAGGGTAGCACAGTGGCACACAGTGGCACACAGGGCAGCACAGTGACACACAGTGGAACACAGTGGCACACAGTGGCACACAGGGCAGCACAGTGGCACACAGTGGCACACAGGGTAGCACAGTGGCACACAGTGGCACACAGGGCAGCACAGTGACACACAGTGACACACAGTGGCACACAGTGGCACACAGGGCAGCACAGTGGCACACAGTGACACACAGTGGCACACAGTGGCACACAGGGCAGCACAGTGGCACACAGTGGCACACAGGGTAGCACAGTGGCACACAGTGGCACACAGGGCAGCACAGTGACACACAGTGACACACAGTGGCACACAGTGACACACAGTGGCACACAGGGTAGCACAGTGGCACACAGTGACACACAGTGGCACACAGGATAGCACAGTGACACACAGGGTAGCACAGTGGCACACAGGGTAGCACAGTGGCACACAGGGTAGCACAGTGGCACACAGTGGCACACAGGGCAGCACAGTGGCACACAGGATAGCACAGTGACACACAGGGTAGCACAGTGGCACACAGGGTAGCACGGTGGCACACAGGGTAGCACAGTGGCACACAGTGACACACAGTGGCACACAGGGTAGCACAGTGGCACACAGTGACACACAGTGGCACACAGGGTAGCACGGTGGCACACAGGGTAGCACAATGGCACACAGTGGCACACAGGGCAGCACAGTGGCACACAGGGCAGCACAGTGGCACACAGGGTAGCACAGTGACACACAGGGCGGCACAGTGGTGCACCCGATGAGCTGCTGTCGCACGACGCCAGAGACCAGGGTTCGGTCCTAACTGTGTGCAGTTTGCACATTTTTGCCTGTTGGTTTCCTCCGGATGCTCTGGTTTCCTCCCACATCCCAATTGATGTGCGGGCTTCTAGGTTAATTGGCCTCTGTAAATTGCCCAAATTGTGTAGGAAGTGGATGAAGAAGTGAGATAATATGGACTCACGGTCCAAAGGTGGTCCAAAAGGTCTATTTCCCAGTTATATCTGTCAATCAATTGATACCTAATTATCCTACTTTGTAACTTCAGCTTACCTTATTGATGCAGAAAACTATAGTCTGGCAGCAATGGTCAGAGAGAGAGAGTGAGAGAGAGGAGAGAGGAGAGAGGAGAGAGGAGAGAGAGAGAGAGAGAGAGAGAGAGAGAGAGAGAGAGAGAGAGAGAGAGAGAGAGAGAGAGAGAGAGAGAGAGAGAGAGAGAGAGAGAGAGAGAGAGAGAGAGTGGGAGAAGGGGGAGAGTGAGAGTGAGGGAGAAATAGAGAGAGCAAAAGAGAGAGCGGGAGCAAGAAAGTGAGAGAGAGAGTGAGAGAGGGGGAGAGAGAGGGAGAGATAGTAAGGGGAATAGAGAGAAAGTGAACAAGGGAGAGGGGGAGCAAGAGAGTGAGAAAGCGAGAGATGAGAGAGAGAGAGATAGATAGAGAGAGAGAGAGAGAGAGAGAGAGAGAGAGAGAGAGAGAGAGAGAGAGAGAGAGAGAGAGAGAGAGAGAGTGAGAGAGAGAGAGAGAGAGAGAGAGAGAAAAGGAGACAAAAGGTGAGAGAAAGAGATGGGCCTATAAAACATCTGATAAATGGAGAGGTGGCGAGAAAAGGTAATAAATGAAGGAAGGGAACTAAGAAAATGAGACAGGAGATTAAGTGAAGAGAGAAATTGATAAAGATTGAGTGACAGACTAAAACAGATTGAGACAAATTGCAAAAAAAAAGAATAAAACCATCTGCGGAATGAAATTGCATTTTCTGAAACTAAAGAGCAGTTGAGTGACATCTTAGTGGTTTTGGCTTGTTTAATATGTATGGGTATTATTCTCTGAAAATGTGTTATTTTAATCTGTCTACAGCGGTGAACTAAGTAGAAAATAAACAACTCCAGTTAATTATATCTGGTAACTGTATTCAATCAGAAATTCCTCTTGAAATAACCTAGATAAAATATTAGGTTATCTAGTTTGAAAATATGGTCAATTCAGTGATCTTTGTGAGTTAACATGAAATGGTTTGAAGGGAAGTTTGGCTAATGGCCTTGGTTTCCTGCTGCAGATGGTGAAATTGGCTGAGTGCTTCATCTCCCACACACTTGATACGTGGAGTTACTTGTAAGTGCAGAAAGATAACTTTCAATTCTAATGTCTAATTCAAATGTCTAATGCCATCCACGGGATTCTGTTAAGAGAGGCTGAAAATTGTATTGCTGCCTGACCCGCTGAGTGACTCGAGCATTTTGTGTCTATCTTCGATATAAACCAGCATCTTCAGTGCTTTTTTCATTACTCCCTGTAATCACATGCGTTTTCTCCGGGTGCTCCAGTTTCCTCCCATGTCCTGAAGACGTGCGTGTTTGTAGGTTGAATGGCCTCTGTAAATGGCCCCTTGTACGTAAGGAAGTGGATGCGAGAGAGCGATAACAAAGAACTAGTGTAAATGGGTGATCGAGGGTCAGTGTGGACTCGGTGGGCCAAAGAGCCTGTTTTCAGAGTAGAAACAAAGAACTGCAGATGCTGGTTTATACCAAAGATAGATACAAAGTGCTGGAGTAACCCAGCGGGTCAGGCACCATCTCTGGAGAAAAGCGATGTGTTTCCCCAAAACATCACTGAATATGATATGTGTGTACACCTTTAATTGATAGTAACGAGGTCCATGCTAACCACTCCCCCCACCATTTAGTATAATTGCAACCCACACGCCCCTAGCTCTCTCTCTGGTGTTCGTGACAGACCACGTACAGCCAGGGCTATGTATGACGTGTGCTTAATAAAAGTACTGAAGACTTTAAGGTGTCTTTGAGCCTTCTTCAATCACCCTCCTTTTTCTCCAGAGTTGCTGCCTGAACCACTGAGTTACTCCAGCACTCTGTGACTATCCTTAGCCAGTTTCCATTATCTCTAAACATTGTGTAGTTTGGTGATTGAGTTCGGACTGTGGTTGACAGAGGAACCACCTCTGCTCAATGCTGCTCATGGTCTTCTTGCAGAGCCCTCTACCGCCTCCTTTAATGTAAAATAATGGGCCTGTCCCCCTTAGGTGACTTTTTAGGCGACTGCAATGTTGAGCATCTGTCCATTCCTCTAAAGTCAGTTCTGTATCTAAAATGTGTCATGCTACCAAGGAACATGGAAATTATATGATCAGGTGGTATCTGAATAAAGAACGAAACTCACACCAAATATTCCTTCCTTCTTGGGCCTGTCTCACTTAGACAACTTTTTAGGCGACTGCAGGAGACTATGCAGTCGCCACATGTTCGCGGGTGGTTGCCGGTTTGTCGCCTTCATGGTCGTGTGGAGATCCCGCATTCTGGGAACTAGTCACAGCATCATTATGGTCACCATGAATTTTTCAACATGTTGGAAAATTTGCGGCGACTAGGATGAAGCCGCCATGGAGGGTAGCGAGAATTCTCGTGCCATAGGTGGGTCGCCAGGAGGTCCTAATGGGTTGCCAGGAGGTCGAAGGTTCTTGGAGGTTCTCATAGGTTGTAGCTGGTGCTGACCGGTGAATTTCATTAGCTCATTGGGAAAAAAAAGGTAAGCAGCAGTTTTCAGAACCAAGGATAATCAACCGGTAATGTTAAATGTCCGCCAAGCTTCAAAGCCGTGTATCTCTGGCTTCTTAAAATTTGTCTCCACTCCTTCTCCCCCCTTCTCCCCTTCTCCACGCTCCTCCCCCCCTCTCCACCCCTCTTTTAAAGGACTTACCGTACAATGTGCTTTAGCTGTCTTTTTACTGCATCAACCTTCCTGTTCATCGCGGTGCGTGTCTGTTTCACCTTGGCTTTGGGCCGCGTGAATTCTTTAGACAGCGCTCCCTCCGCTTGCCCTGCCCTCTGCCTGCATAACGGACTGGTGAAAGAAGCGATATGTTTGTGTTGTGCCTTGACAGTTGCCGGCAGTCCACAGAAAAATCGCCTAAGTGGGACGGGCCCATAACACTCTTCCAGCAGCCATGCCTCTGACACTGGGGGAACCACTTCCCAGGGGCAATAGAGCAAGTAAACGTGCACATGGAAGACCAATGTTCAGGGTAGAGTAACACAGAAAATGTGAGGCTGGAGTAACACAGAAAAAGGATGGGTGATATTTCAGGTCAGGACCCTTCTTCAGACTGGCAATGGTAAGGGCATGCATATATTGGTCAGATTTTATTTACAGTCTGTAAAGAAGGTAAGTCATCACAATTTTCTCAAGGGCAATTAGGATTGGAAATAAATTTCAACCTTGCCTGCAATGCCCCAAATTCTGTAAATTAGTAATATATGCACAGTTGTGCAGCTGCAGAGTTGCTGCCTTTCAGCACCAGAGACCCAGGTTTGATCCCGACTATGGATATTGTCTGTATGGAGTTTGTGCATCCTCCCTGTGATCTGCGTGGATTTTCCCCGAGAGCTTTGGTTTCCTCCCACACTCCAAAGATGTACAGGTTTCTAGGTTAATTGGCTTGGTAAAATTGTAAACTGTCCCTAGTGTGACACTAGGATAGAGTTAATGTGCGAGATAGCTGGTCGGCGCGGACTCAGTGTGCCATTGGCCCTGTTTCTGCGCTGTATCTCTAAACTAAACTGAGACTTGAAATATGCTGCCTTTGATAACAGCATTGCATTATACTTGGAACAATAAGGTATTCATCTTGTCACACGCAGACAGATGGGAAAGGTGACAAGAAAGTTGCTTTCCCAACATCTACAAAAATACATCAATGGAGCTGCTAATGTGGAGGTGGGTATAACAAGTTATTGATTTAGTGCTGGCAATTAGTAATGAAGTTCTCCGTCTGCTGTATGGTCACTTTCATAGGCAGAGCTCTCTGCACATCAGTGATTAGTATCTGATTCAGGCTGAAGCTGGAGTAATGCAAGTTAAAATGAATTAGTACATTTGTTGCTTGAATGCTCTTTTATCTACAGATCATCTGCCACTGATGTAGTTAATGCTCACCATTGAAGATTTTGTTCTTACTAGTTTTTGTATTGATTTCCGGTAATGGCGTTAACATGAGTGGAGTAAATGAACTATCCTTTATTATGCAATTTTCTTTTTGATTTTGTGTTGGAGCTTTGGAGTTAGATTGTTTTGTTGCAGTTGGATTCCTTCACCAATACTCTTCCCCATTTATTATCTACATTGCTCTTACGGACAACGGTCTGACTCCATGTTCACAACCCAGGGACTAGTGTTTCCAGATTTCATAGGACAACGGCTTAAGGTGAGGGGGGACAGATTTAATAGGACAACAGTTTAAGGTGAGGGGGGACAGATTTAATAGGACAACGGCTTAAAGTGAGGGGGGACAGATTTAATAGGAATCTGAGGGTCAACTTTTCCATTCAAATGGCTATATTGAATCAGTTTTGCAAGATGGTAATTCAGACAGATATCAAAACAGCACTTCAAAGCCACTTGGATAGGTGCATGTATTGGAAAGATTTAGAGGGATTTGATCCAAAAGCAGGCAAATGTGACTAGATTAGGCAGCAGAGTTGCACAGAGGTAGAGTTGCTGCTTAATATCAATAAAGACCCCGGTTCGATCCTGACTACAGTTTGTATGGAGTTTGTACGTTCTCCCTGTGGAGGCGTGGGTTTTCTCAGGGTGCTCCGGTTTCCTCCCACATTCCAAAGACTTGCAGGTTTGCAGGTTAATTGACTTCTGCAAATTGTCCCTAGTGTGTAGAACGAGTGTACGGGTGATCGTGGTCGACACAGACTCGGTGGGCCGTAAGGTCTGTTTCCATGCTGTATCTATGGGTGGTGGTCTTGGAGGGCAGGATGCTCAAACTGCGGAGCATCCTGGACAATACAGCTCACCCCCTCCATGACACACTGGTTAACCTGAGGAGTACGTTCAGCAACAGACTGGTTCCACCAAGATGCAGCACAGAACTTTCTTCCCTGTGACTTTCAAACTTTACTATTCCTTCCCCTTCTGTCGTGGGGTAGATTGAGACTGAGACTGACCACCCCCCCCCTCCCCCCCCACTCCCCAATCTTTGCACAACCCCATTCCTTTACACTCATCACTTTAATTTCATGTATTTTGTTTTTTTATGACTGTCGGCAGATTAATAAATAAATAAGTAAAGTTCTATTATATCAAATCGTAACGTATTGTAAACTAAACTAAAGTAAAATTAGATGGGACATCTTGGTCGCATGGCCGGTTTCTGTGCTGTATGATTCTATGACTCCAATAAATTGTTGACTATTTAAGGAGATTAGGGGAGTTTCCTCTCTCAGGGGATGATAAATAATATTAATTCTCCACCTCAAGGAGCTGTGGAGGGAGTACAGAAATTAAGTATGTGGAGGAATCTATGGTTATGGAGAACAGACAGGGAACTGAAGCGAAGGACAAGATCAGATCCCCCATAATCTTACTGAATTACAGAGCAGACACTAGGGGCCATCTGGCCTACTCCTTCTGCCATGCCTTATGCTGTAATATGCTTGTGAGTCTTCTAATACCTCAGCTCATTTTCTGTTGAAACCTCAAACATATCTTTGGTATTTATTACCCCAAGATCTCGATTGTAAAATCCAAGAGACAGCACGGTGGCGCAGCGGTAGAGTTGCTGCCTTACAGCACCAGAGACCCAGGTTCGATCCTGAGTACGGGTGCTGTCTGTACGGAGTTTGTCCATTCTCCTGAGTTTTCTCTGGGTGCTCTGGTCTCCTCCCACACTCCAAAAACATGCAGGTTTGTAGGTTAATTGGCTTCTGTAAATTGTCCCGAGTATGTAGGATAGAACTAGTGTACCAGTGATCGCTGGTCAGCGCGGAGTCGGTGGGCAGAAGGGCATGTTTCCATGCTGTTTCTCTAAGATGAACAATACTAAACAATGATGAGAAAATATAAAGACATTTTAAAACATCAATTGGAAAACATTGTACAAATTCAGGTCGTCCAATAATATTTTAACTGGATACAATGCAGATTTATTAGCATACAGATAGGTATGAAGAAATATAAAATAGCAAATTGTGGCTTTTATTGTTAATTCAAAGGATATTAGCAGGTGATGTGAGAGAAATGCTGAAATAGTGAAAGCAGGTTAAGACAGGCTAACAGGAAAATGTTTCTGGCAGTTTGGTATGAGAGTGGACAGAAAATAGTCAACACTATGGAATTTTGTTTGGTTTAAAGATACAGCATAGAAACGGACCCTATAGCCCATCACGTTGATGCTGACCTTTAAGCACACGTTTAACCTAGTTTTATGTTGTCCCACTTGCACATCCACTCCCTTCACATTTGGGGCAATTTAAAGAGGCCAATTAACCACCAAACCCGCACGTTTTCAGAAACCGGAGCACCTGGAGGAAACCCACGTGATCACAGGGAGCACGTGCAAGCTCCACCCAGACAGCACACACAGGTCAAATTCGAATCTGGGTCTGTGGTGCTGTGAGGCAGCAGCACTACCAACTGCACCACAGCTAAAAGAAGAAATAGGAGAAGGTTTATTACACAGATAACTGTGAGGCTGTAGAATTCTGTCTGGAAGTTAATATCAGAAACAAAATCTACTGCAGGGAATTATCTTTGAGCTTCTTTCTCTTTGCCATAGGTGGAACAGAGCCAAGGGGAGATTTCAAATCTATAATTATAGTCAAGACTAGATTGGGGAAGGATAGAGGGAAAGGCTGGTGAGTGCAACAGTCTTACTCCTGTGAAGAGTAAGCAGTAACACAGACTGATCGGGGTCTAAATGGTCGCTTCCATCTTGCAAAGGTTATGTATCTCTGGAGAAAGTTGCAGCACCCAATGAATAGCATAGAATAGAATGCCTTTTATTGTCATTCAAACAGCTTGGTTTGAACAAAATTGCATTTTCTACAGTCTTAACAATGACAAAAAAAACAAAGACTCACACTTAACGCATTTTGCACAAACATCCATCACAGTGAATCTCCAACACCTCCTCACTATGATGGAAGGCAAAAGTCTTATCTCTTCCCTTGTCCAGCTGTCCAACTGCAATGTCGAGGTAAACTGGGGCTCCCGTTTGAACTGGGGCTCCCGATGTTAAAGCCCCCGGCGGGCAATGGTAAGTCCCGCGGCCGTTAAGCCACGACGGGCGAGCCCCGCTCCAAGTCATTTCACCCTGCGATTCGCGTGGGAGAAGTTGCCATTGCGGGAACTCCGAAAAGCGGTCTCCCACCAGGGACCTGCGAGCTCCCGATGTTACCGTGCACAGGGCCTGTGGCCAGAGACTCCGAAGCTTCGAAGTCGGGTCGCAGCCGTGCACCACCACAGTACCTCCTTCGCTGAAGTCAGCCAGCTCTGCGATGGCAGATCCGCAGGCTCTGCCACTGGAGCCCTCAGGTTGCTTCTGGCCGGAGGCCGCCGCCGGTTCCACGATGTTAGGGCCAACGACATCGGAGACCTAACAGGGAAAAAGTCGGGTCCCCGAACAGGGAAGAGATTAAACGGTTTCCCCTCCCACCACATATACACAGTTAAAAAAACAACAAAAAAACTAGAATCAAAACATCCATTTAACGACACAAACATTTAAAAAAAGACAGACGGAATGCAGTCGTGAGCTGCCGTTAGGCGCCGCCACACCACACAATGGTGGAGAGTGTGTACGTGAAGCACGTGTGAATCGGAAATGAGATTCTGTCTTCTGGTCCCAATATTACAACCCAGTCTGCCTTCAAGTGCAGCTCCTAATTCTATTGATATTGTGCATTTAATAAGCCACGGCTTGATGCTTGCAACATGTCACAGAGCTAGAACACCACCAAGCTGACACAACGCACCCATGCTACTAAATCAACAAAGTAAGCTGTGGTGAAGTGGCATATTTCAATTATTTTATAGAGAATTTACATTGCTATGAGTATCAATCTTGCATGAAAATCATCACAAATGTGGAAAATACAAATTGCTTTTCCAACTTTACTGATTGCCATAATATTTTCCTGTATGCCTTATCAGAGGTCACTTCCATCCACTCCACATCCCTCTGGTGTTGTGAGGCAGCAGCTCTGCCATATGTGCCACTGTTAGAATAGGAGACTTCTTTACACAGATAGTTAGTTGTGAGGCTGTAGAATTCATTCTGGAAGTTAAAGGCTGAGACAAAACCTACTGCAAGGAATTCTCTTTGGGCTTCTATGTCCATTTGCCATACGTTTGCCAGGGCATGACCAATCTTTTTAGTAGTTTAGTTTAGAGATACAATGTGGAAATAGGCCCTTCGGTCCACACCGACCAATGACCACACGGACACCCGCACTTTCCTACACACTAGGGACAATTTAACAATTTGTATCGAAGCAAATTAACCTACAAACCTGGACGTCCTTGGTGAGTGGGAGGAAACCAGAGCATCCGGAGAAAACGCACATGGTGAGAACATACAAACTCCGTACAGATAGCACCCGAGGTCAGGATTGAACCCGGGTCTCAGGCGCTGTAAGACAGCCACTCTACTGCTGCACAACCGTGTTGCCCCCAAAATCCCAAGGAACTTTCAAGTCTATTGCAATATTCAAGACTAGATTGGGGAAGGATAGATGGAAAGGGTGGTCAAGGTTGACTGCAAGAGTTAGCAATGTTACAAAATGTTGAGATTTTTTAAAATCAAGTCTGCAATTTATCCATCAGATAAAGCATAAAAAGAAGTTTAATTTGACACCTAATTCACTTTCATATCTTCAGTATTAAAAAAGTTATGGCCATTTTCATACTCTGAAATTAGCATCTTGTTCCCTATTGCTTTTCCATTGACTTAACACAAAAGCTGTGATCAAGGACAGTCCAAAGCCCATAACTTTCTTAAAAATTAAAAATTAAAAGAACTGAATGAAATTTCCACTTATTATAGATTTAAGCATTCTGAAACAAATATGAAACAATCTTACTTGGATGACCTGACGTTAAAGCATATAATTAGATAGTTACCTAATTGTAGCTAATTACAAAATTCAATTACTAGATCTAAACATCTATCCATTTCTTAAGAAAAGGTTAACATTTTTAAAAATAATTAAAAAACATCTATGTAAATCAAAAATGAATGGAGGTTTTGCATTGCCTAATTTTATGTTTTATTGGGCAGTTAATATAAAAAATATGAATTTCTGGTTGGAAGAAGAAGATAAACAACCAAATTGGTTAAAAATGGAAAAGGAAAACTGTTCACCTTTCGAAATTAGCTCGATTTTATTTGCTAACACTAAAATACATAAGAAAATTTATAGAGGAAACCCAATAATAGAAAGTGGTATACGTATTTGGAAACAATTAAAATAAACATTAAAATTACAGAGTATACCACTGGCTCTTCCAATTGTAAACAACATTACTTTTAAACCTTCATTGATGGATAAAGGTTTTTTTTAAATGGAAGAACTATGGAAAAAATAAGATGGGTGATCTCTACAGGGAAAGTTTTATTTCTTTCATTTCAGGAATTACAACAAAATAATGGATTACACTCAAAAGAATATTTTAGATGTCTACAAATTGAGAGATTATGTTAAATCAAATACACCAATTATAGGAATAGAAAAGACAGAAAAATTTTAGATAATGTCTTAAATAAACATCCGAATACAGAAAAAATTAATATCATATATTTATAATATCTTACTGGAAAATGATTTACCAATTACGGAAAAAATATAGACAAAGCATGGGAAAACGAATTAGGTCAAACAATTAGTATAGAAGTATGGAATAAAGTTTACAACATATACACCATTGCTCATAAATGCAGACACTCCATGATACAATTTAAAGTTATACAAAGATTAACACTTCTCAAAATCCAAATTAAACAGAATTTTCTCAATGTTTCTGCTATATGTGATAAATGTCAACAGTTAGAAGCTAATCTAATTGCATTCATTCACAAAATGTACAAAAATTACTAATTTTTTGGACAGAAATTTTTAAGATAATCTCAAATGTAGTTAAAATGTGCAAATTAATAATTCCAGACTCCAAAATTAATTATATTAGGAATATTAGAAACGGATCAGCTACTAACACCACAACAAATAATTTTTATTGGTTATAGTTTAATAATTGGTAAAAAATTAATACTAAGATTTTGGAAAGGTCCCATATCCCCCACAATCAAAATGTGGATTACAGAAATGTCGGAGACACTTCACCTGGAAAGATTAAGACTTGTCCTAATGGACAGGTTAGATCAATTCAGAGGAATGTGGTCTCCATTTATTGAATACTTAAAGGGTTAAGGTGGTCCGGTTCGAGGCCCTGACTGAAGGAATAGATGAAGAATTATATACAATAGATCACGAATATATCTCCAATGAAGAATGTCTTGCTTAATACTCCACTCATTTTATTGATTTTTTATTTCTTTCTTATTCATTTTTCTTTTTATTATTTCTCTTTATTTCCTACTGTTATAAAATAATAAAAAAATATAGAAGTATAAATAAGAATGACCGTAAATTTTAAAAATATTAAGAATGTATGTGACGAATGTTTCCTTTTTTTTTGATTTTTATATTAAGTCTTCTTTATTGTGTTTACATCTAATAAAAATATTTTACAAAAAAAAAACATTTTCAAAAAAGCCTAAGTGTCCACATTAATAACATTCACACAAGAATATACATGATTTTAAATCTCATTGTCCATGAATTTATAGGCCAAATTGAAGGAATATTTAGTGTTTATTCCCGTAGATATAAATGGCCATTTAAATCATCTTGCGAGTGGGTTTTTGTGGAACGTGAACGTTTGGAACGTTGGGGTTTGCGGTGAATTTAACCACCAATCGGCAGGAAAAAACTGCCGGTTCGTATATTTTCTAAGTCACCTTTTCACATACATGAAATTAAGGGGGGTTGATTAAAGGCATCCTAAGAAGCACGTTTTTATGTAAAAATAAACTGTGCCTTGTTTTGTCCCCTACGTGAGATCCATCCCGTTGTGGGCGTTCACGGCTTTAGAAGATGATTTTTAATTTACTCCTGCTAATAAATGATCCAGCGTAGTTTAAAAATAACTCCATAAAACAAATGTCGGAGCGATTTCTCTTCAGCAACTAAACCCCCTGAGATTAATCGATTTGAATAGTCTGGAGTAAATGGCATTTTAAACCCGCCCCCCCTCTCAAAGGCACCAAAGTCGAGCACACGGGCAGTGGCAGAACTGCAGCGCCGCTAAAGGTAAGTTTTGTAACATACCTACAAGAGTGTTACTCCTGTGAAGAAAACATAGAACATAGCACATACAACAGTACAGCACTGGAACAGACACTATGGCCCACAATGTTTGTGCTGAACATGATTCCTTGTTAAATTGTTCTCTTCTGCCTGTACGTGATTCTTATCCCTCCGTTCCCTACACTTCCATGTTGCTATGCAAAAGCCTCTTAAACGCCACTATCGTATCTGCCTCCACCACTATTACTGGTGATGCGTTCCAGGCCCTCACCACTCTCTGTGTAAAACATTTGCCCCACATATCTCCATTAAACCTTCCCCTCTCACTTTGTATCTGTGCCCGTATACTTTATCTCATGCATATTTTACAAGAGTCCCTCCTTCCCTATGCCCCTACTAGAGTGCTCAGGTCTTCTGATGCCGGCCTGTTAGCCTCTCAATGCCGCAGCAATAAGAAAATTAGTGAAGCAGCCTTTTTCTATTACGCCCCCAAGCTGTGGAATACCCTACCCAGGGCTATGAGAGACGCCCGCTCAGTTGACATTTATAAACGGCAGCTAAAAATGTATCTTTTCAATCAAGCTTTTAACTGACTTTACTTTTTCTGATGACATTGTAAAACTTACCTTTATTCTTTTGTATTTATCTCAGGATAGCCTTCAGCAGCTTGCGTGCTCCTATACGTAGTATGTGGGACTCTGCATTGAGCCTCACTGTTTTTGTTTTGTGTCCTTTTACACGCTCTCAATTTTTATTTTTTATTTTATATTTTTATATAAATCTGTGCTTTTTATGTCATTAACTGTCAATGTCCTTACTGTTTAAAATTGTATTTTTGTTTCGACCTGTGTCTTTGTGAAAAGCACTTTGGGTGGCATTCAATTGTATGAAAAGTGCTGTACAAATAAAGTTATTATTGTTATTATTAATGTTGGACATTTCCATCCTGGGAAAAGGGTACTGACTGTTCAAACAGTAACACAGACTGATGGGGGACAAACGGCTGGGGAAGGACAAGGCCGGGCAGTGATGGGTGGATACCCATCTATCACAATCAAATTTACTGTATACTTTACCACATGTCACCTCTATCAACTCCAATATCCCTCTGTTGTGGATATTTATGACTACTCATTTATGTTTCCAGATGACCTTCTCTTTAATAGTCAAGGTACAATAATTTGGTTCTTGAGTTTTAGATTTTGTTTTGACATTATTGTGGATTACAACTTTCAAGGTTAAATTACTTAAATGGCAATGACTACTAAGAAAAATAATTATGGCTTATTTTTTATCAATGTATCCTTTGGAGTAAATTGCAGCAATTTATTATTTTCCCTCACCTACCAGATGTTAAGGTAAAGATATTATTTTAATGCAAAAGACTAATAGGTTAATGATGCACTGGGTTTAAGGGTTCTCATGTAATTTTTGAACATTGTCATAAACATTGTAGTAACAACATTTCATCCATGCTATGTCGCTGACACCAATGTTGATTCACAGGATGCAGAATATTTTAACCCTGAAACACCTGAATTTTATATTAGTCATCTTATTCGCTACTGAAGTAATTTAGGACATCACCGAGTAAGACCCTTGCAGTCAAAGTTGACCATACTGTCCTTCCTCAACCTAATATTCCACATTTCCTTTTTTTTACACAAAGGTTGATATATAGAACAAGCTGCCAGAGGAGGAAGCTGTGGCAGGTACTGTCACAATGTTTAAAAATCATTTTGGACAGGTACATGGATGGGATAGGTTTAGAGGGATATGGGCCAAACATAGGCAGGAGGGACTACTGTAGATGGGGCATGTTGGTTGGTGTGAGCATAAGTTAATAAGGTCATAAGGAATAGGAGTAGAATTACATAGATGCATAGATACATAGACAATAGGGGGAGGAGTAGGCCATTTGGCACTTTGAGCCAGAACCGCCATTCAAGGTGATCATGGCTGATCATCCACAATCAGTACCCCGTTCCTGCCTTCTCCCCATACCCCTTGATTCCTCTAGCCCTAAGAGCTCTATCTAACTCTGTTTTGAAAGCATCCAATGAATCGACCTCCACTGCCTTCTGAGGCAGATAATTCCACAAATTCACAACTCTCTGTGTGAAAAGGTTTTTCCTCATCTCAGTTCTAAATGGCCTACCCTTTATTCTTAAACTGTGGCCCCTTGTTCTGGACCCTCCCAACATCGGGAACATGTTTCCTGCATCTAGCGTGTCCAATCCCTTAATAATTTTATATGTTTCTATAAGATATCCTCTCATCCTTCTAAATTCCAGTGAATACAAGCCCAGTCATTCCATTCATTCTTTCATCATATGACAGTCCCACCATCCAGGGAATTAACCTCGTGAGCCTACACTGCACTCCCTTCGGCCCATCAAGTCTAATCATGGCTGATCTATCTCTCTCTCCTAACCTCCACATAACCTCTAACATCTGTACTAATCAAGAAGTTGGGGGTGAAGGGCCTGTTTCCACTGTACGATTCTATGATACTAAATGTCTGGAAATACTTTGATTTAATGCAGAAAAAGCAAAAGCACTGCACAAATAGGTCAGAAAAAAACTGGAAGGGAGCAGTGCAAGAATATCATGAAATGAATTCAATTTAAATAGTTGAGGTAGGCACACAATCACAGCTGCTGGATGTTAGGCAACTTATTTTACCAAATTTTATGTTGAAGTTTGTTATTGCCATTGTAGAAGCTGAAAGAAGAAACTAAATGCAACAGCAGGAGTTATATGAGTAGGTGGTGTCTGTTATATTTACTTTGAATGACCTTGCACCATTTGACAATATTAAATCTCATCACAATGTCAGCGAGCAAAAGCAGTATTGCTTAAATAAGAGGACATTTTATTTTATAGTCTTATAGTCTTTGAAATAGTCCAGGATGGAAATGTCAAAGACTAGAAGGGTTTAGCTTTAAGCTGAGAGGGGCAAAGTTTAAGGGAGTTGGGTGGGGCAGGTTTATTTTATGCAGAGTGACGGGTGCCTGGAACACACTGCCAGGGGTGGTGTTGGAGGCAGATATGATAGTGGAGTTTATGAGATTTTAAGAGACACTAGACCAAGTGCAGACCTGTTGGCACGGAGGAGGGGGGGGGAGAGAGAGAGACGGGGGGAGAGAAAAAGACGGGGGTAGAGCGATGAGAGAGAGAGGAGAGAGAGAGAGAGAGAGAGAGAGAGAGATGACCGAGAGAAGAAGAGAGAGGAGAGAGAGATGGAGAGAGGGAGAGAGCGGGGGAGAGACAGAGAGAGCAAAATGCAACCGTGCGTCGCGCGTTCAGAATGTTCTGGAAATGAAGCGTGCACGTCTCATGCTCGAAAGCCGTCAGCAGCTCTATGGAATTCAGGGGAGCAGCCTGCCGCGGTCACACACACACTAACCACCCCCTCCTCTAACCACCCGCCCCCCCTCTCCCCCCCCTCTCGCCTCCCCTCCTCTCCCCCCTCCCCTCTTCCCCCCCTCCTCCCCTCTCTCCCTCCCCCCTCCTTCTCCACACACACACACAGTGGGTCCGATCTAAGCTATCAATGAATACAGCAAATTGATTTTTTTTTAACTGTGAAATTAAAAGTTAATGTGAAGAATTAGTGATGTTAAGTGACAAATAATTCAATTCAATTCAATGAAAACCGATGGAATCTACAACCTGGCAGCTGGGGGGGGGGGGGGGGGGGGGGGGGGGGCAGGGACAGGCGGGGCCAGTTGGGCCAGATGCAAACACATTGTGAAAGGGATGGAGGGAGCGGGAGAGTTCTCCCACCCCTGTCCCATTGTGATTAGACATCTGTGAGATGGCGCTATGACTCATGCAGTAGTTTGATTTTAGTGGGAACACGTGAAGGTTCCAATCTCCCTCATCTGTCCCATTGTGATGTCATGTAAATGAGATCCATTGTGATTGGACATCTGTGAGGTGGCACTTTGGCTCATGCAGCAGTTTGATTAAAAATTTTTTTGATGTTTTGTGAACAATCTTTTTCAAAATCTGGGGAAATAATTGACAAAATCTAGAGAGGATGGATTTCAGAACTCATAAGTTAAATCCCTACCGAAATTGTAAAAATCTCTGCATTTTTGCATCTGGTTTTCGAGGCGATGCGTAGCAAAGGCCTTTTTCAAAGGCAAAATGCCATATACCCACTCACACACACACACACCCACACACACAGTTTTAATAGATAATAGACCAAGTGCAGACCCGTTGGGTCTGTTCACCAATGTGCGGTTGGGGGGGGAGGGCGGCATGCGGTGTCACACACATTAACCATTCCCCACACACTAACTACCCCCCCCCCCCGCACACACGCTAACTATTCCCCTTGTTGATGTATTAATATTATAAATTTGCTCCTTTTACCCCATTATCGTCCTATCTACTGACGCATAGCCCCCAACTCGCAGGCATGTCAATAGAGAGGGGAGGGATGAGAGTAACGGCAGAGAGAGAAGGGGGGGGGGAGAAAGAGGGGAGGGAGGAGAAGTGGGGGAAAGGGAGGGAGAGGAAGGAGGGGGGGAGGGAGGGGGAGGGGAGAGGGGAGGGAGGATGGGAGGTACAGAGGGGGGGGCAAGGAGGGGGGGAAGAGAGGGGGGAGCAAGGTGGGCGGGGGGGAGAGGGAGGGGGGGAGATGGGAGGGGGAGAGGGAGGGACGACAGGGACGGGGGGGACTGGGAGGGGGGGAACATTGGAGGGGGGGCAGGGGGAGAGAGAGAGAGATGGAGGAGGTTAGGGGGAGAAGAGAGAGAAGAGGTGGAGAGAGGTGGGAGGAAAGGTGGGGAGAGAGCGGAGGGGAGAGAGAGAAGGGGAGGGGGGGGTCGCAAGGTTGTTATCAAAGGACTTGCGAGAGGCTTTGCGACTGGCAGCACATTGGGGTTGCAGCGGGATGGAGGGACCCGCCGCCGCCCCCCTCCGGGGAGGGAGGGAGAGAGGGGGGAGAGGGAAGGAGGATGGGTAGAGGATGGGGGAGAGAGGAGAGGGCAGACCTGAACTCGGTGAGTGGGCGGCTCGAACGGGGCCGACATCGGGCATCGTGGAGAGCCTTGGCAGCTCTCGCGTGACAATTCCCCATGTCCCTGCGATCAACAGAGGAATTTCTGGTTTCCCAGAGGGAGTAATGCCCTGCGCAACAATAACTGCCGCCGCCATGTTCAAACTGGGTGTGACCTCCGGTGACCTCCCGATCTGCAGAGCATTTTGAGAACGGGGGGGGGTTGAGGGTTAGAGTGAGTGGGTGGGTGGGCATGGGAGTCCAGCTGCGCGAGGCGTGGCGCAAGCGTACTTGTGATGGGCCTCGATTCGTGGGAATTTGGGCATTGTGACGACCGCAGCTGCCGCAGCTGGGCAGCATTCTGATTTAAAGAAAACAGTAAGTTTTGTGAAGAATTTTATTGAAAATGTGTATAGATAAATGACTAAATTTAATGAGGAGTGGATATCCGAATTCATAAGTTAAATCCCTAGCGAAATGGTAAAAATCTCTGCGTTTTTGCGTCTGGTTTTCGCGGAGTAATGTTTCAAATGCTAAATGCCGCACACACACACACACACACACAGAGACAGAGTTTTAAAAGTATATATATATATTTGTAAGTGGGGCTATGGAGTGGTACAGTGGTGCAGCAGAGTTGCTGCCTTACAGCAGCAAAGATCCGGGTTCGATCTTGACTACGGATGCTGTCTGTACGGAGTTTGTACGTTATGCTTATGACCGCGTGGGTTTTCTCGGGTGATAACTGGTCGGCACGGACTCAGAGGGACAAAGGGTTTCCACACTGTATCTCTAAACTAAACTAAACTATGAAAGGACAATATGTACGAAGATGTATAAACACTAAGTCGTTCAGCTTCCTATATACGTTCTTTATTAGTGGAAAACATAGAGTGAATACACATAACTGTTTTAGGTTCATATTCCAAGATTAATCTGAAGAATAGCCGAATCGGCACAGGCTGACGGAGTAGAAATCCAAACTGGATTACGGATCGGGTGTACAACAGTAAAACCAGACATGGATCAAATCAGCATATAGTGATTGATCTATATCCTCCTTCTTAAGCATAAGCCCGCAAACTAAATAAAGGTATGTAAAACTAATGCTTACAAACATCAGAATAGAAGGATGTAAACATTAACTAAAACAGCAGCTAAGCACAGGAGGATACAAAATTAGCAAGATGAATATAAGCAAACAAAGAAGACCATAATCAATTAAAGTCTGTGATAGGTGTCTAAACACAGTCTTTGTACTTGGGGTTGGGCTTAGAAACCCGTCTTGCATTCGTATGGTTACACAAAAAGCTGGAGAAACTCAGCGGGTGCAGCAGCATCTAAGAGGCGAAGGAGATAGGCGACGTTTCGGGTTGAGACCCTTCTTCAGACTGGTCAGGGATCAGGGAAAATTAACACTTTGTCTACTCGCATTCGTATGGTACCGGCCCTCCGCCGTACTCTTTGCAGGTGACAGCACTGCAGGTGGTGGTTCAATCAACACTGGTTTCGCAAAAGTCTTTTCCACAGGGGAATGCACAGGTGACATCGCAGGTGACTAGACTAAGTGGGCCCCATCGGGTCCCACTTAGTCTAGAGGTGGGGAATGGGGGAAGAGGGGGAAAGTGAGGGGAAAGGGAAGAGCGAGGAGAAGAGAGGGGGAAAGAGGGGGTTTTTAAAGAGGGGGGGAAGAGGGAGGGTGGAAAAATGGGGACGGAAGAGGATGGGTGGAAAAATGTGGGGAAGAGGAGGGTGGAAAAAAGGGGGAGAGGGATGGTGGGAGAGGAGGTCTGGGGGAGAGGAGAAGGGGGGAGAGGGGAATGAATGAAGGGAGCGGGGAGTGGGGTGCGGGAGAGCGGGCAGCGGGCAGCGGGCAGCAGCGGGGACTGCGTGTTCAGTGGCTTCAATCACAGTGAGCCGGAGGGGTGGCTGCGGGCCGGGCCGGTCCGGGCGGAGCGGGGTGCGGGGCGGGGCGGGGCGGGGGGGGCGAGGCGGGATGTTGACGGGGCCGGACAAGGGGGCCGACTTTGAAACGGGCAGGGCCACGGCGGTCACGGGCGGCGACCAAATAACTGCGATGAGTCCGGGGGGGGGGGAGTTGACGTAACTCGCAGCGCATGGAAAATAGTGCGCAGCGGGCCACGCGATGCAGACGCATTGTGACGTCATCAACTCATTTATTTTCAATGGTATTTCAGATTTGTGAACATTTTCATAAATAACAAGAAATAAAGCTTGAAATTTTCAGGTAAGCCGATTTCTGAATACACGGGATAAAATTCTACAGGAATATGTAAAAATGTTACCATTAGAGTGTCGTTTTTTCGAGTCCCCCCCCCCAGGGGGAGTCTAGATGGGAGAGAGTGGGAGGAGAGAGGGGGATGAGGATGGGGAAGGGGGGATGAGAGAGCGGGAGAGGTAAAGAATGAGACGGGGTAAGGGGGGTGGGATGGTAGGGGGGCAGGGGGGTATATGGTGGGTGAGGGGGGGGTTGGGGTAGTGAAGGGGAGGGGAGAGGAGAGGGGAAGAGGGGGAGGTGAGAGGCGAGGGGTGGGGGGAGAAGAGGGGAGGAAAGGGGGTGAGGAGGGGCAGAGAAAAGGGGTAGGGGAGAGTGGAGAGAGAGTAGACCGGTGTAGGGGGATTGGTGGAAGTGGGGGAGAGGGAGGGGGGTGTGGATGGGGGGAGTGGTGGGAAGAGGGATAGAGTGGGTAGGGGAAGGGGGGGGTGGGGGAGTGGTGGAAGAGGGACAGAGGGGTAGGGGGGGGAATGTGGGCGAGGGGAGAGAGGGAAAGGGGTGGGGGAGAGAGGGAAGGGGGGTGGGGGGAGAGGGACGGGGTGGTGGGAGGAGGAGGAGGAGGGGAGTGAAGGTGAGAGGGAGGGAGAGCGGTGGAGTAGCGGGAGATGGAGGAGGGGAGGAGACGGGGTTGGGGGAGGGGGACGGAGAGAGGTGTGGGGTGGAGGGGAGGGGCGGAGGAGGACAGGGGTAGGGGATGACGGAGGGGGGAACAATGTGGAGGGAGGGGAAGAAAAGTGTGGAGGGAGGGGGAAGAGTGGGGAGGGGATGGAGGAAGGGGGGTGGGGAGAGAGAGGGAAGGGGGCGGGGGAGGGGGGAAGGGGGGTGGAGGAGTGGGGGATGGGGTGGGGGGAGGAGGAGGGGGAAGGAGAGGGAGGTGGGGGGAGGAAGGAGGGGGAGGGGGGGAGATGGGGAGGAGAGAGGGGTGGGGAAGAGAGGGGTGGGTTAGGGGGGGGGGAGGGGGAAGAATGTGGGGAGAGGGGGAGAGAAGTGGGAGGAGAGAGGCGAAAGAGTGGGGAGGTATAGTGGGAGGGGTAGGGTATGGGGCAGTCTATCTATTCCCCACTCCCTATCACCCCTAATCCTCTTTCTCTATTCCCACACACGTGATCATGCGCTTTGACACAGGCTTCGGGGGGCGGGGCTGGTGCAAAGGCAGATGTAAATTAATCCATTCCGATTGGACATCTGTGAGCATTGGGCATTGTGACATCACAGGATGGAATGTTCACCAACATTCTATGGGTGAGAACAGTTTTTTTTAAACATTTTCAAATATTGGGGGGGGAAGGATTTTATTAAAAATGTGTAAGTAAAAATGTCTAAATGTAATGAGGAGTGCAATAATGAATGTAAAAGCGTAATGTCTAGCAAAATGGAAAAAATCGCTGCATTTGAGGGTCTGGTTTTGGTGGACCATGGAATCAAAGGCCGAAAATCTTATCTGAAAAAAAAAATGGAATGTGACATACACCGACACACCCGGTCGGCAGACAAACACACAGAGTTTTAAAAGTATACTAGACCAAGTGCAGACCCGTTGGGTCTGTTCCCCCAACGTGCGGTTGCGGGTGGGGGGGGGGGGCAGCATGTGGCATCACACACACACTAACTACCACCACACACACATGCTAACTACCCCCCTTGATATTATATTAATTTGCTCCTTTTACCCCATAATCACCCCATCCACTGAGGCATTGCCCCCAACTCGCAGGCGCGTCTAGAGGGGGGCAGGGGGTTAGAGAGTGGGGAGAGACAGAGAGAGACGTGCAAGAGACGAGAGGGGGGTGGAGGGGAGGAGGCGAGGATGGGTGGGGGAGAGGGGGGCAGGGAAGTGGGAGATGGGGAGGGGGAGGGGGAGATGGGGAGGGACGAGGGGAGGGGGAAGGGAGTGAGAGGGGGATGAAGATGGGGATGGGGACAGCGGGGCTGAGGGCAAAGGAGGAGGAAGGGGGAGGTAGAGGGGGGAGAGGGTGGGTGAAGGGGGGTAGAGAGTGGGGAGCGGGAGACAGTGGGGAGGGGAAGGGAGAGAGGGGGATGTAGGATGGGGAGGGGAGGAGAGCAGGAAGGGTAAAGGAGGAGACAGGGGTAGGTTAAGGGGGTGGTAGAGGGGGAGGTGAGAGGAGAGGGGTGATGGAAGAGGAGAAGGGAGAGTTGGAGAGAGAGTGGAAAGGGAGAGTGGAAGGGGCGGAGAGAGGAGGGGGGTGAGAGAGAAAGGGGAGGGAGAGAGGTGGGGAGGAGAGAGGTGGGGAGGGAGAGGGGAAAAGAGTGGGGATTGAATGGGAGGGGGTAGCAGGGCATAGTGGTGCAAGAGAGAGGGGAAGGGGTGGGGGGAGATGGAGGAGGAGAAGAGGGGAAGGGGTGGGAGGGGAGGAGGGGTGAGGAGGGGAGGGAGATGTAGAGAGAGGTGGGAGGGACAAGAGGTGTGGGAAGGTGGAAGAGTGGGGAGGGAGGGGGAGAGGGGTAGGGGGAGTGGTGGAAGTGGGAGAGGGTTAGGGGAAAAAAGGGGTGGGGGAGAGGTGGAAGGGGTGGGGGAGAGAGGGAAGGGGGTGGGGGAGACGAGGGATGGGTGGGAGGAGGAGGGTGGAGAGGAGAGGGCTGAGGAGTGGGAGATGGAGAGGCGGGGGAGGAGAGAGGTGTGGGGGAGGGGAGGAGAGAGGGGGCGGTGTTGGGGGGGAGGGAGGGGGAGAACAGAGAGGGGGTCAAAGAGTGGGGAGGATGGGGAAGGGGGTGAGGGGAGAGAGGGAAGGGGTGGGGGGAGAGGGAATGGGTGTGGGGAGACAGGTATGGGGGTGGGAGGATGAGGGGAGGATGAGGGGAGGAGAGGGTAGGGGGAGGGGGGTGAGGGAAATCTAGAGAGGGGAGGAGGGAGAGCGGTGGGGAGGAGAGAGGGTGGGGGGAGAGGTGTAGGGGAGGGAGGCGAGGGAGGGGGAAGGCTGGGGTGATGAGAGAGAGGAGGAGGGAGATGGGGTTGGGGAGGGAGGGGGAAGAGTGTGGAGGGAGGGGGAGAGGGATGGGGAGAGAAGGGAAAGAATGGGGAAGTAGAGGGGGAGGAGTAGGGGCAGTCCATCTATTCCCCACTCCCTATCACCCCCAATCCTCTTTCCTATTCCCACACACGTGATCACGTGCGTCGGCACAGGCTGCAGGGACGGGGCTGGGGCAAAGACATGTGTAAATTAGATCCATTCCGATTGGACATCTGTGAGGGATGGCCATTGTGACATCACACGATGGAATGTTCACCAAATTCTATGGGTAAGAGCAGTTTGTGTTTTTTTTTAATTAAGATAGAAAAACTGGGGGGGGGGGGGAGGATTTTATTAAAAATGTGTACGGAAAAATGGCTAAATGTAATGAGGAGTGCAATAGTGAATGCAAAAGTGTAATGTCTAGCAAAATTGAAAAAATGGCGGTGTTTGAGCATCTGGTTTTGGCGAACCATGGAATTAAAGGCCAAAGATCTTATCTGAAAAAAATAATGAATGTGACATATACCCACACACCCGGTCGGCAGACACACACACACACAGTTTCAAAAGTATACTAGACCAAGTGCAGATCCATTGGGTCTGTTCCCGTAACGTGCGGTTGCGGGAGGGGGGGGGCAGCATGAGGCATCACACACACTAACTACCACCCCGCACATATGCTAACTACCCCCCTTATATTATATTATTATTATTATTAATTTGCTCCTTTAACCCCATAACCGCCCTATCCACTGACGCATTAGCCCCCAACTCGCAGGCGCTTCTAGAGGGGGGGGGGGGGGCGGGGGTTAGAGAGTGAGGGCAGAGAGAGAGAGTGGGGGAGAGAGTGGGGAGGTTGAGGGGGAGATGGGGAAAGAGTGAGGAGGGGGAGCTGGGGAGAGAGTGCGGAGGGGGAGGAGAGGGTAGGGGGAAGGGAGAGAGGGGGAATGAGGATGGGGAGGGGAGGTTAGTGGGGAGGGCAAAGGAGGAGGTGGGTTAGGGGAAGGACGAGGTTAGAGGGGTAGGGGGGAGGGTGGGTGAGGGGTGTTATAGACCCGGTGGGGGGGAGGGGAGGGGGAAGAGGGGGAGGTGAGTGGAGAGGGGTGGGGGAGAAGGGGGATGGAGGAGGGGGAGGGGGGGAAGGGGGGGAGAGGGGGAGGGGAGGAGGAGGGGGGGAAGAGGGGGGGGGGGAGAGGTGGAGAGAAGAGAGGGCCGGGAGTGGAGTGGAGGGGGAGAGGAGGAGAGAGAGAGAGAGGAGGGGGAGAGAAAGGAGGAGAGATGAGAGATAGAGAGAGAGAGAGAGAGGAGAGAGAGAAAGGGGAGGGAGGAGATGTGGGGAGGGGGGAGGGAGAGGGGAAGAGTGGGGAAGTGAGGGGGAGAGGGATAGCCAGGAGAGGTGCAGGAGAGAGGGGGAGGGGGTGGAGGAGGAGAGATGGGGGTGAGGATGGGTGGGGGAGGGTGAGAGAGAGGTTGGGAGGGGGTTGAGAAGTGTAGGGGGGAGTGGTGGGGAGAGAGGGAGGTTTGGAAGTGGTGGAAGGAGAGAGGGTAGGGAAAAGGGCTGGGGGCGATAGGGATGGAGGGGGGAGAGGGAGGGTGGGGGTGGGAGGAAGCGAGGTGGGGGAAGGGGGGAGAGAAGTGGAAGAGTGACGGAGGGATGGGGAGAGGGGTAGGGCGAGTGGTGGAAGAGGGGCAGAGGGGTAGGTGGAAGGGGGCGGGGGGAGAGAGGAAAGGGGGGGTGGGGAGAGGGAAGGGAGGTGGGCGATGGGGTGGGAGGAGGGGGGAGGAGAGAGGGGTGGGGGTTGAGGAGGAGAGAAGGGGAGGGGAGGAGAGAGGTGTGGGGGAGGGGGAGGGGAGGAAGATGGGGTAGGGAAAGAGAGGGGGGGAGTGTGGAGGGATGGTGAAGAGGGGAGGGAGAATAGGTGGGGGGGGGAGGGAAGGGGGGGTTGGGGGAGGGAAAGGGGGTGTGGGGAGTGGGATGGGGTGGGTGGAGGAGCGGGGGGGGAGAGGGGGAGGAGAGAGATGGAGAAGGAAAAAATGGGTGGGGGGAGAGGGGAAGGGGGTGGGGGACGAGAGTGATGAGGGTGGGAGGAGGAGGGAAAGGGGTGAGGAGGGAGATGGAGAGGGGGAGGAGAGGAGGGTGGGGGAGGAGAGAGGGGAGGGGGAGAGAGGTGTGGGGGAGGGGGCGGTGGGGGGTAGGGAAGAGAGGGGGAAGAGTGTGGCGGGAGGGGGAAGGGGGGGTGGAGGAGAGAGGGATGGGAGTGGGAGGAGGAGGGTGAGGAGAGGGAGGGTGAGGATGGAGGGAGATGGAGAGGGGGAGGAGAGAGGGGGTGGGGAAGGATAGAGGGATGGGGAAGGGAAGAGGGGGAGGGAGAGGGGTGGGGAGGGGAGAGGGTGGGGGAAGGGGGAGAAAAGTGGGGGGGGGCAGCATGTCGCATCACACACACAAACTACCACCCGCACACACTATAACTACCCCCCCCCTTGAGATTATATTAATATTATTAATTTGCACCTTTTACCCCATAAACGCCCTATCCACTGACAGGTGCCCCCCCCATCATTCCAAAACACACCATCCGTGTAACCATACAGATGCTGCTGAGTTGGCACCGGCTCGTTCACCGGTAGATTATGTTTTCTTTTCCGCCTGTAGTGTCCTCCTTCTGAATGGACTAAATAGGACTGTATCTCATGGCAGGTTCCCTTTACTACGCCTATACGACCATACGACCCCATAGGTCGGTGTGGGCGCTGCAAGCCGGCAGCCCTATCAGCAGTGTGTCCATTTTTTTCTACTTTTGTCGTCTTTTTAGAATGTTTTAATGCCTGTTTTTAATGTTTATTTGTGTGTCTTGTGTGGGGGGGTGGTGTGGGGGGGGGGGGGGGGGAAGGGGGAAACCGATTCAGTCGCCTCCTCCACGGAGAGGCGAGTTTTTCCATGTCACCTCCCCCGTGGCCTAACAGCAAGGAACGGTGTGGCCTTTCCTGGAGACGTGCCCGGGGCTTCAGCGGTGGGCGCAACGCGGACTCTCGGCGTAGAGCGGGCGAGCCCTTGCCGGGGCGAGCCGGAGGGGAGCGCTCCATTCACTGGCCCACGGCAGCCTGAAGCCACGGTCTGCAGAGCTCCGGCCGGCGCGGCGACCTGGGCCTGGGATCCCTCGTGGGGACCCGGGGGAAGAAGAGCTCCAACTGCTGGCCCGCAGCCAACTTCTACCGCGGGCACGGCGGGGACTTACCATCAGGAGCGGGGTCCCTCGCCAGGGACCCCTGGAGGGGAGCTTCGACTGCCGGCCCTGCAGTCTGCGGTGCTTCTGGCTGTGGCGCAAACTTTAAATCTCCGACTGCCAACCGGCGCCGTACACCAACTTGAAGCCGCGGTCTCTGGTGGGGAGGCACCGATTCAGGACTTACCTGGCCTTTTTATCTTGTCAGCACATCTGGACACCCGCAGCGATGGCTGCAGAGGGTTGAGGTCCCGACCACGGGGGAAAATGGAGGAGGACTGGCCAATTTTTGTGCCTTCCATCACAGTGATGAATGCTGTGGTGGATGTTCGTGGAAATTTTTTTTGTGTGTTCTTTATCATTGTACTGCTGCTAGCAAATTGATTTCCCTTGCACTTTATGTGCAATGTGATGAATAAAACGGATTGTGATTGTGATTGTGATTGTGATATTCCCTCTGGACTATCTGACCCTCTGACAGTGGCTGGAGTGCACGACTTGACTGGTCGTAATTCGCCTTCTGAATCCGTCGTTTGTGTTGCAGCTGGGCCTGAACTGTTTGAGGCTCGTAAATGTGAAGCTGAAGTAGTTGCCTTGCAACCAAGAGTGGTAGCATATGTTGCTGGTCTGCCCACCCGTGTTGAATGATGGACGCAATTGTCTGTAAAGTGTCGTCCTCAGCCTTGCGTGCCACTAACGTGTCCATACAGGATGAATGAATACAGTCGACCATTGTAAATGACTTCCAGACTCATGATTCTGTTTCACATGATTCAAACACGTCTTTAATCAGCACTAAAACTTAACAGCATGAGGGATGATTAGTTGTCAACACATCCTGGTTGCTCTAACTGTCGGTGCTGAGAAATAGTATTCGTATAAGTATTACAGTGGGGTGGAGTTAGAGATGCTGGCTGGTGTGTGATTGGTTAATCCTCCCCCCCAGTGCAACATCCAATGAAAGGCCATTTCGGCAAAATCTCCCCCCCCCCCCAAAGATTAAGTGATTTTGCGGGGCAGCTCATGCCATGGGGTTAAACATACTCGCCATATCTGTCTGGTAGTCTACTAACACGGCCCGAGCGCGTGCGGACCGAACCCTACCCCCCTCACTTGAAAGATGAGACAGAGAGCCTAGAGGCGAGAATGACGTGATGGAGGCCTGTGGTGACCGAAAGGGTAAACATGCGGTGGGAGAGGCCCCGTGGTTAGTGGAGACCGAGGGGTGTGGAGGGGTGCAAGGCATGCGGGGTAGGGTGGGAGACATTGCAAAGGCGGCTGGAACTGGAGCGGTGGAGCATGGGGACCAGCAGGCGGTGGTCGAGGCTCCATCACAGCAAGCAGGTGTTGGCGACTTCTCCGGTACACCGCTCCCTCACAGTCTACCAGGTAAGACCGTGGCTCGTCAGTCGGGTTGACCACAGTTCCCAGACGGGAATATCCAGTTGAAGTTCATAGGAGGACGACCTGACCTGGAAGTAAAGGCTTGAGTGGTCTGCTGGAACTGTCGTATGACCGTTTCTGAATATCATGCTTCTCTTGTAGACGTTTCTGGATAGTGGCAGGCTTCAGTACCTGGGGTACCAGTTACTGTTGTGCGATGGGTACTGGAGGCCTCGTCAATTTCGACATCAGTCGCTGTGCTGGCAATCCCAGGGTTCCGTCCCTGGCAACATTTCTGAGATTCAGGAGATCGAGATAAACGTCTGACTTTGAAATCTGTGCTCGCTCCAGCAAGTGTTTGCCGCTTCTGACAGCGCGTTCAGCGAGACCACTACTCTGTGGATACTCGGGACTGCTTGTGACATGCTGGAAGTTCCATCGGTCTGCGAAAAGCTTGAACATGTGGCTGGTGAACTGCCGACCATTGTCGGTTCTCAGGCTGACGGGAGCGCCAAAGGTAGAGAAGTGTCTTTTCAGCTTCTGGATGACCATCTCCGATGTGAGGGAGGTCAGTTGGTCTAGTTCAAACCAATTAGAAAAGGAGTCGACTAGAACGAAGTAGTGCTTCCCGCACCATTCAAAAATGTCTGCCGCCAGCGATGGTCCGATTGGAGGCGTGGGTTCGAATCCCACTTCTGACACCATGTAATGACTTCCAGACTCAGTACATGATTCAAACACATCTTTAATCAGCACTAAAACTTAACAGCATGAAGGATGATTAGTTGTCAACATATCCTGGCTGCTCAAACTGTCAGTGCTGAAAAATAGTATTAGTATAAGCATTATAGTGGGGTGGAGTTAGAGATGCTGGCTGGTGTGTGATTGGTTAACATACAACATCAATCTACAACCATCAACACATCCAAAGTATCCTCGGCTGCATGCCTGTCATCAATTTTCCTGGGCGCACGGGACAGGGTGTCAGCCAAGTGCATGTCCTTGCCGTGCTTATAAATCAGGGTGATGTCGTACTTTTGGAGACGCAACATCATTCTTTGCAGCTGCTTTTTTTTCGTATAATGTTCATTATCAGCAGAACACATAGAGTGAATACACATAACTGGTGTAGGTTCGAATTCCAAGATGAATCTGAAGAATAGCCAAACCGGCACACTAGATGATGGAAGTAGAAACCTGAACTGGATTGCGGATCGGGTGTACAACAGTAAAACCAGACATGGATCAAATCTGCTAATAGTGATTGATCTACACAATACAGTCTCAGCATGGGGGAGGGAGGAGGGGGGGGGAAGGAGAGTGGGGGAAGGGGGGAGGGGAGAGGGAGGGTGGGAGGGGGGAAATCCACGGACCTAGTTGTTATTAATAATGCGGGGAATTAGCCTCTCCTGGTCGGTCAGCCAGTGGTAGGGTCAGTGACCTCCAAGGGAGGGGGTGCTATCACAGTGCTGATGATTTCCTTTCTTGCTCCAATTATCAAAAAATTATATGAAAGCACCAGGCAGATCCACTACAATTCCAAGACAAGCAAATATTTATGCAGAGCCATTGCCCAGAGTCTATAGTAAAATATTAAAATCATTCTCGGAAATCAGAGAACTCTAACATTTATCTCTTTAGCCAGAACTGGTAAATAAATCTCTCAATATTGTAAAAAAGAATATAATAAATTGAAGCAGGAGTAAGCCATCCAGCCTACATGTCTGCTCAACTATTCAATAAGATCTTCACTGTTCATTATGCCTTTATCCTGAAATAACTCTCTAGTTTAGTTTAGTTTAGAGATGCAGCACGGGAACAGGTTCTTTGGACCACCGAGTCCGCACTGACCAGCGATCCCCACACATTAACACTATCCTACACACACTAGGGACAATTTACACTTATACCAGGCCAATTTACTTACTTACCTGTACGCCTTTGAAGTGTGGGAAGAAACCGAAGATCGCTGAGAAAACCTACGCAGTCATGGGGGAGAACGTACAAATCTCCGTACAGACAACATCCGTAGTCGGGATCGAACCCGGGTCTCCATGTCGCTTTAGATAGGCTGAACGGCTTACTACTGTTTCAGTTTCTTTTGTTTACAATATAGAGTGATCTATTTATCAATTCTATCTAAAGACATAATATTAGAGTACTTTGATTTCTGAGAATGGTTTTATCAATTTATTGTAGGCCCTTGAACTCCTCGGTAACCAAGATGGATTCGTCTCTTTCTTGAGTATCGTCAGTGATTGAGCTTCTATAGATTTCTGAGATAGAGAATTCCAAAGATTCACTATCCTGTGGGTGAAGCCATTTCCTCCCATTCCAATCCAAAATGCTGACCCTTTCAAAATTGCAATTCTCGATTTTCAATAGCCCAGCTCATGTGAAGCATTATTCCTGCATATATATTATCAGGAACCAAAGGATTTTATTCATTTGCATTAATTAAATCACCTAAATTATAGAAATACTGTTCAGTCTACTAAATCTCTCTTAGAGGACAATTGCCGTGCAAAACCGTAATACCTGGAATTAACCCAATGAATCTTCCTTGCACTTCCTCTGTCACAAATGTATCCTTTCTTAAGTAGGAAAAACTGAGCTGTGGTGCATATTCACCAAGGACCAAAGTAACTGCAAGAAGTGGGAGCGGCACAGTGCTGCAGCAGTAGACCCAGCTTCAACCCTGATTATGGGTGCTGTCTGTATGAAGTTTGTACATTCTTTAAGTGACTACGTGAGTTTTCTCCAGGTGCTCCGGTTTCCTCCCACACTCCAAAGACATGCATGTTTGTAGGTTGATTGGCTTCTGTAATTGTCCCCTGTGTGTAGGTTAGAACTAGTGTACGGGTGATCGCTAGTCAGCCTGGTGGGTCAAAGGGACTGTTTCCACACTGTATCTCTAAACTAAACTAAATTAAAATAATTCCACTAATTCTTATCTAGCCGAGTTTATTGTCATGACATAAGGTCATGTGATAGGAATAGAATTAGGCCATTCAGCCCATCAAGTCTACTACGCCATTTAATCATGGCTAATCTATCTCTCCCTAATAACCCTATTCTCCTGTCTTCTCCCCATAACCTCTGACACCAGTACTTATCAAGAATCTGCCTTAAAAATATCCACCGACTTGGCCTCCACAGCCTTCAGTGGCAAAGAATTCCACAGATTCACTTCCCTCTGACTAATGACATTTCTCCTCATCTTCTCACAGAGAGTTGTGAGTGTGGAATTCTCTGCCTCAGAGGGCGGTGGAAGCCAGTTCTCAGGATACTTTCAAGAGAGAGCTCGATGAGCCTCTTAAAGATAGCGGAGTCAGGGGATATGGGGAGAAGGCAGGAACGGGGTACTGATTGTGGATGATCAGCCATGATCACATTGAATGGCGGTGCTGGCTTGAAGGGCTGAATGGCCTACTCCTGCACCTATTGTCTATTGCCTATTGTCTTCTTCATAAAAGGATGTCCTTTAATTCTGAGGCTATGACCTCGAGTCCTACCTTACTACACTTATGTTGTGCATAAGTGTAGTAAGGTACAGGTACAATGCAAATCTTGCTGGCATCAGGATCACTGACACACACACTCAGATAATGCACAACAACATCAATTATACATACATTTCACAGAAATTCTTCAAGAAAGTGAGAAAACTATGCAAAAAGACAAAACATTAGAGCAAAATACAATTAAAAAACAAGTCCACAGTAGTGCAAGAGGTGGTCCATTGTGTTCCATTAGCGAGGTAGGTTTAGGTTGTGTGGGACGTTTCAAGATGGTTGTAGGAAAGTAGCTATACCTGAAGCTGGTGGTGTGGGATGTCGAAGGCTGGACTTGTTCTCATCAGCCTTTGAAAGTCATTAGCATCAGAATTGTCACCCACTCACCAACTGTTCGGCATTCTCAGTCATCAGACCATTTTTGTTGCGGTTACACCATCAATGGGATTTCTGAATGGACAGTCACAAACTTACAGCAAAGAAGCAAAATAACAAAGGCAAAAAACCTCAAATTGAGACTTCCGGTGGCGCTAATGGTGGAGTAGGGTGAGTGCCAGCTAGCTCCACGCGAAATAAACGAAAAAAAAACGGGAATTAAATACAGAACTGACCTGCAGAAATCGCTCCGGCAACCTGCGTGACGTTGTCAGACCGCGACTCTGGAGACCTAATGTCGGTAGCACGCTCCCTCACAAAGGAACCGACTGAAAAAACTACAAGAGGAAAACAACCGAAGGAGGAGTAGGCCAGACTGAAGCCTCGGGCTCAGTTTTAACGTCGTCCCAGGAGGACGTCTCAATGGCCCAGAAGACAAAGATAAAGAAAAGTGAAATGGATGAACTTCACAACATCATTACAATAGAAATTGCAAGTATAAAAGAAGAATTGATGTTTTAAAAACAAATTGAATATTAAAGAAATACTGAAAAGTCTTAAAGAGATTAAAGAAGACTTCTTAGAGTTTGAAAATGACTAATCTTGTACGTACGGAAACTGACTAATATGAAGTAGGAAAATGTCTGTAAATTTCGACTTTACAAATCAAATGAAGGTAAACGAGAAAATTAAGTTGAATGAAACCTACTTTAATGATAATCTAGAGTCGACCTTCACTACAATGCAGCAACAAATGGAGAGAGAAACAAGCTGATGCCATAAACTCACTTGGAAGAAAATACAGAGACCACTCCTTGCCGAGAGAACAAGCAATTTATCAGATTTACTGCATAAAGTAACTGAAAAATGTATTGACTTGGGAGGGCCGTCAGAGAAGACAGAATTAAGAATCGTGGGGTTCATGAGGGTAAAGAAGGAAATAAAGATCTCCGTGACTTTGCTGCAGACTTATTTTTAAAAAGTCTTGAATTTAGACCAAAAGCCCTTATTAGGGCGGGCACACAGAGTTCTTGGATGTCGTTCGGACCCGAACGCCCCCCCCCGCGGCAGCTGATAGTGAAGGTCCAATACGATCACGTTTGGGAGGATATCATGAAAAAAATTGCTGGCAGAAGAAATCTTATGTTTGATGGAGACAAAATAAGCATATTTCGAGATTACCATGCAGAGGTGGTCAGAAGGAGAGCGTTATTCAACGAGACAAGAAGGATTCTAAAGAAGATAGACAACTTGAAATATGGATTGCTGTACCCTGCAAGATTGAGAGTCACTTATTTGCAGAAGGAACAGTTTTTCACTGATCACAAGAAAGCATTGGCATATGCCCAGAAGATTGTTGGTTCGAGTGAGGACTGAATAAATTTCATATAATACCATCATCTTGCTGAGAATAAATGGAACTTTAATTCGTTTTATTCAAGGACTAATGAAAGCTGATAACGACAATCGTGCTGTCCCTCCTGTTATGGACATATTATTCTAATATTTAGTACTAATTTTTACTAACAATTAGTAATCATTAAAAACACTTGTTACCATTATTGGAATAATTAGTTAAAAACATGAAATGTAAAAAAAGGGAAAAAAAGGTATAATTTAGATATCTTATTAATTTGAATTTGTTATGTTCATCCTTTATCTACATCAGACTAACACTTGACTAATAATTAAATAAGAGAGTAATAGTCTCTCACTATATGCTTACTAATACTCTGGACCAAAATAGTTTTAATTTAATCCCATAAATTACTCATATTCAAATTTTTGTTTTAAAGCATGGAGCTAGGAATATATATATTTTTTAATCTACGGAAGGCCTTAGATGGTCAGCCATGTTAGTGCGGCTAGCACTAACTACACTAAATTTAGATGTAGTTTCTTTTTTCTTCTCACACTTTATTAATTTTCTATTCTTTTACTTTTAGTATTTTTTACTTAATTACTATTTTAAACTTGAATTGATTTACAAATATTATTTGTGGAGATGTGTGCGTGAGGAAGATTTATTTGAATTAGATTTACAACTCATCTGTCCTGTGTTCGGGGGGACATCAATGGTAGGTATTATTAGTGGGTGAATTATATTTTAAAAAAAGTGATTTTTCTCAATGTCTAAGGACCAAATTTTGATAATCCTATGTTTTTTAAGAATATACTTAATACTATCCCGAAGCTCACACAACATAATTTGATAATCGGTGGAGATTTAAATTGTACACTAGATTCCTATCTCGATGGATCATCAAGACAAAGAAAAGCAAAATCCAAGACAAGCGGATTATTAAACTCATACATTAATACCACCAATATCAAGGATGTTTGGAGAATTGAAAACCCATCTGAAAGGGAATACTCATTTTACACATCAGTACATAAAACCTATTCAAGGATAGACTACTTTTTAGTAGATTCTAAACTCATCCCATTTACTTATAATTCAAAAATATCAATAATATTATAATTTTGGACCATGATCCTTTAAATTTATGATCAAACTAAGTGGAATGACTGACAAGCATACACAATGGAGACTTAATCCTCAAATTTTAAATGATAAAGCATGTTATGAATATGTTATCAAACAGATAAATATGTTTTTTGAGACAAATGACTGCCCTGTAATTTCTGCCTCCCTTCTTTGGGAAACATTTAAAGCATATTATGCGAGAAGCGTTAATCTCTGCACAAGCCTTTCATAATAAAGAGAACCGCGCCAAACAACTGGTATTGGTTGTAGATTAGCTATTGGTCGAATAGCTAATGTAGATTTAGCAGTCATTTCGCTAGATGCTTAGAAAGCATTCGATCAAGTTGAATGGCCCTATTTATTTTTGGTGACAGAAAATTTTCAATTAGGTTTGAAGTTTTGTACTTGGGTTAAGCTTCTATATACCAACACAACAGCCAGAATAATGACAAATCAAATGTTATCTAAAAAATTGATTTACCTAAAGGTTGTAGACAAGGAAGCCCGCTATCCCCGTTATTATACGCCCTTGCTATTGAACCACTAGCAGAAAGAGTTCGAGCACATCCAGAAATATACGGGTATAATACTAAAAATACAGTTAATAAAATTTCTCTATATGCAGATGATGTATTACTATATATTACAAATCCAGAAATTAGCATCCCTAACCTGTTAAATCTTATAACGCAATTTGGTTTATTCTCGGGATACAGAATCAATTGGAATAAGAGTGAGATTATGCCAATAATGGAACCTAATTTATATATATTGCAACAATTACCTTTTAAAATAGTGAATAAAAAATTTAAATACTTAGGAATTTTTGTGACCAAGAAATATACTTTATTTAAATCAAATTTCGTACCTTTACTTAATAAATTGCATAAGAATATTCAATATTGGAAAACACTTCCCATTTCAATGCTCGGTAAAATTAATTCTATTAAAATGATTTTCCTCCCTCAACTTCTATACCTCTTCCAATCAATTCCAATATATCTCCCTAAAAATGTCTTTAAAAAAGTCGACTCTATTGTAACAAGTTTTATTTGGGATTATAAGAATCACAGAATAAGTAAAAAAACACTTATGTAAACCCAAGACGAATGGAGGATTAGTCTTACCAAATTTCTTATTTTATTTTTGGGCAGTCAATGTCAAAAACGTAAATTTCTGGTTGGAAAATATGGATCAACAACCAGACTGGTTAAAGATGGAAAAGGAGGATTGTCTGCCATTTGAAATTGGCCGATTTTGCTAACTCCTACAAAATTGAATAAAAGAAATCTATAGTGAAAACCCAATAATACATAGTGGTATTCGAAGTTGGAAACAAATAAAAAAGACATTAAAATTGGATAATTTATCACTTTCGCTCCCTATTGCAAATAACCCTTCATTTAAGCCTTCAGTATTGGATAAAGGTTTTGCACAATGGAAAAATTATGGAATAAAAAAGATGGGACATCTTTATAGAAAAGGTGTGTTCCTCTCGTTTCAGGAGGTACAACAGAATTATGGATTACATTCAAATAATTTTTTTAGATATTTACAACTGAAAGATTATGTTAAATCACATACACAAGAATATAGAATTAGAGAGCCAGAGATTCTAGATGAATGTTTGAATAAACATCCCAACACAGTCAAATTAATACCTTACATTTATAATATTCTTTTAGATAGTGAGAATCCGTTGACGGAATTACATAGACAAGCATGGGAAAATGAATTAGTTCAACCCATAACGAAAGATATTTGGGATGAAAGTCTACAACATATACATCAATGTTCGTTAAACACCAGACATTCTTTAACACAATTTAAAATATTACATAGATTGCATTATTCTAAAACAAAATGAAATTGAATTTTTCCTAATATTTCTCCTATCTGCGATAAATATCAATATTCTGAGGCTAACTTAACCCGTAACTTTGTAAATTGCATAAAAATTAAAACATATTGGGTGGATATTTTTTAAATTATTTCCGTAGTGGTTAATATTCAACTGGAGCCCGATCCTAAATTAATAATATTCGGCATATCTGAACAATACCTAAAACTTACAATAAACCAAATAAATTTCCTTGATTATAGTATAATAACTGGGAAAAAATTAATATTAAAATTTTGGAAAAACGCTGCATCCCCCACAATTAAAATGTAGATTATGGAGATGTCGGAGACCTTAAATCTGGAAAAAAACAGAATTATTTATTAGAATATGGTCTCCGTTCATAGATTATTTGAAGGGGTAGAATGGACCGGCGCTGATACCTGACGGAAGCTTGACCCCAGGACTAGATGAATAGTTATGTTTTCTTACCTACGGACCTATCTCCTAAGTTGTATTATGGATAGTTTATTCTATTTTTCTAATTTTCTTTTTCTTTATTTTTTCTATCTATAAAAAAATAAAATAAAATAAAATTTTTAAAAAAAAAACCTCAACTTGCTGAGCAGTTTGTATGGATGCAGTGGAAGGTGTGGAGCGGAGGAAGATCAGCTGGAAAGAACTATGGGAAATGGAATCAAGCAAGATCAGCTTCATCATCAGAGTGACATACGACGTCCTTCCTCACCAAAGAACCTCAATCAGTGGTACGGCGAGGATCCAACCTGTGCCCTCTGCCCAACTCCAGCGACCCTCAAAACATCATGGTAGGCTGCAAGACCAGCCTCACGCAAGGGAGATACACGTGGAGGCATAAATCAGGTATTTAAAAAGCCTGGCAAACAGCCCTTGAGAAACATGCTGTGTTGCGACCAACTCCTTGCCTCCGAGAGCAAGCAAACCCCTCCCACTTAAGGGCGACAACCTTTGTCCGAGAAGGACAGAAAACACCGAAACATCCTTCCACTAGATCAGAAGAAGGAAACCTATGCAGGGCCCGTGACTGGAGGATGCTGGCGGACATCGGCCGACAAACTAATCTTTTCACCTGAAATTGCTTCAACCAACCTCAGGCCTGATTTGGTGTTCTGGTCCCTTTCACAGAAAGACTGCTTACATCATAGAGCTCACAGTTCCATGGGAGAACTCTGTTGTGGAGGCCTATTGAGCGTAACAAGCTGCGCTACACAGAGCTTGCAGCAGATGCAACGTGCTGCGTGGCTGGAACATCAACGTTTATCCAGTTGAAGTGGGATGCAGAGGATTTGTTGCGTCATCTACCATCAGACTGCTGAAGGAGCTTGGAATCCACGGTCAGGCTCGGCAAGAAGACCATAAGATCACTCTCAGGACGCGGCTGAAAGAAGCAGCTGTTGGATTTGGCTCAAGCAGAAAGGGGACCCATGCTGGGCCCAAATGCGTCATGGTGAATCTTTTGAGGCAGTTTTTGACACGGGATACACGCTGAGGGCTGATCATCCTGCAGCGGGTCGCCCTTGTCGAGGGTTATTATAGTGATATGAAGGCCGAAAACACCCAGTGATGCAAGGGTACTCTATGATGATGTGTCCTGTGCCCAGCTGTCCTGAAGGTTACCCAGGCCAAGAAAGTTATACGTATACGTTTACCCCCCCCCCCCCCTTGTGTGAGCGTCCACCACTCTCAGCAAACAATGAATGTCGTGAAAATGCTCCCCACCTACTGGCACAAGGGACTTCTTAACATCTAGTCCTGTGTATTTGATTTGAAAAATACTGGACTTATCCAGTGACTGCTGTGTGAAAGGACAGCTGACAACATGGGAAAGTCCATGTGACAGCTTGGAGAGACAGCTGACAGGAGGGGGAAACAGACCCCAATGGGGCGTCATGGGCTAGCTTCCCATGACAGCAGTCTCCAACGCTGTTTCAGCTAGTTGGAGACACCGCTAAATGCTACAAAAAGTAAATTAAAAGAAATACCTCTAGAGCATTGCGAGTGCGGGGGCGCAAAGTATGGCTCACAATTGATAACACGTTTTTTACAGACCCAGGACGGGAAACGACCAACGGACAAGGAGAGCATGGCACATGAGACATCCACAACAGTGCTGCGGGACACAAACTTCAGGTGTGCATCTGTGGTTGGGAGAAAGAACATCAATGATGGGCTTGAAGATCCACTCTAGGGAGGAAAAAGTGCTTGAGAGAGCAGAGACTGGGTCTCGCGTATTGACCTGTACTTCTTTACGAAGCAAACCAGTCAAATCAGTCGAATGAAGCACTGCGACAGGACACAAACCAAAGTTCTGCAGAGCATCAGCACCCATTGTCACTGAGAGGGTGTACAAGCACAGAATGCCGGTGGAGGAGCCCACGCAACAACTACAAAGACCTCCATTGGAGGGAAAGATCAAAAGGCATAAACCTGGAGTGAAGTGGCCAAAGCTGTTGAAAAGAAAGAGTGGGTGACGTTCAACAGTGACCTTATACATATCTTGGGAGCAAACAAGTGGGAACAGGCAGTGGAAAAAGCTTGAAAGGATGGGCAACATAATCTACTGCTATGGAGTAAGAACAGTTTGGGTGGCGGTGGGTGAGTAAATGGGAGAGATGGAAAGAGTTACAACACCAATCAGTCCAGGAGGGCCGCAGGTGATCGAAGAGGCTAATAAGAGAGAGGAGGACAGTTGAAAAGCAATGGGAAAAAAAAAAAAAAAAAAGCAAACTGAGGCAGAGAGAGAGGTCTCATTAGCTACTCCAAGAGGACATCAGAGCCGATTGGCAACCTTGCGAAATGCAGAGAACTTGAGAGGAAACTTCGCAGAATAAAGAACACACAAGAACATGGTTATCAAAGACCCTTTCAAGTTCATCAAAGGACCTCTTCGCAAAAGAAAAAAAGTGGGAAACTTTGAAAAAATCAAAACAAGAAGAATTGGAGGAACAACCTGGGAAAAAGGCCCACCCAAGACACGAAAAGGCATGAGAAGTTAGTCTCCCACATGACATCCACCTATTCAACACCATGACATTCAACTCGGACACCAGCCCCTCCGAAATGGAAAGAGGTAGGAGAACACGGTATGGCGAGCAAGAGCAGCATCAGCTCCGGGGCAAACGGAGTACCATACAAGCTCTACAGAATGCACCGGATGTGTTACGGCTTTTTTTGGGAAGCTCTTGAGGGTGGTGTGGAAGAAAAAGAAGCAAAACAATACCTTAAGGTTGTGTGGCGAAGGGCCGGCGGCATACTAATACCTAAAGAAAAGGATGCATCAGACTATCAGCCAATTTCCGGACCATATGTCTCCTCAACGTCGAGGGAAAAATCTTTTCAGCATTGTATCACAAAGGCTAATCCACCTATCTGGTAACAAACAAGTTACATTGATACATCTGTACCAGAAAGAGGAATTTCCAGGTTTTTCGGGCTGCTTGGAGCATTACAAGCAGGATCTGGCACCAGATCCAAGCAGCTAAGAAGACAAGAGAGACCTACATGTGATCTTCCTCGATCTGGCCAATGCATTTGGTTCAGTTCACATGGAACTCCTTTGGGAATCTTTGCTTTTTCCATGTACCAGAGAGCTCAAATCACCACACTGTTCAAGAAAACTATTTTCCAAGGACCTGTCAGCTGTGCTTCACAACAGCAGAATTCAGTACAACATGGCAGCGCTTGGAAAGTAGGCATAATGGCAGGCTGCACCAGTCTACCCTTGGCCTTTACAATGGCCATGAATTCATTCATCAGGGCCTCAAAATGGGTGGTGGGCGGTGAAAACGAACCAGAGCTGGGGCTCCGTCTGCCCACCCATCAGGGCACATACATGGACACGATTATGACAACAATAACCATACTGCAGCATGCACCAAGCGGCTACTTGGAAAGCTGCAGGGAGAACATCAAGTGGGCCCGAATGAAAATCAAACCAAGTTAAGTCATAGGAAGCAAGTTCAGGGGGTGCTTAGAGACACTATGGTTCTGCATCGGTGACGACTAATACCAACAGTGTTCTGAGCAGCCAGTAAAAAGCCTGGGCAGGTGGTACAACGCAAAAGTCTCAAGGACAAAGAGCAGGTGCAACAGACTAAGGCAAGAAATTGTCCAACGGCCTGGAGATCATCAATCAGACCCTACTGCTGGGAATCTGAAGCTTGGATGCCTACAGTTTGGACTCCTTCTCAGACAATGTGGCCAGCTGACGTTTTTATGAAGCTCCAATAACAACTGTGGAGAAGATGGATGCGAACCATAAACTTCATACGCGAAGAAATGGCTCGGTGTCCCACGATGTATAACTAACATCGGCCTCTATGGCAAAAGGGGTCTGGAACTACCTCTTCACTAGTCTAACAGAGGGATACAATTGTTCCAAAGTAAGGGACTCCAGAATGACACTGGAGGGACTTAGAGACAAAAAGACAATCAGTGCTGTTGCGCCGCCCTTAGTAACTGGCCGGAAGTGGACCCATCTGATGCAGAGAAGCAAGCTTCATCAGCCCTGAGGCACAAGACGTCGTGGGGCCAAGTGCAGCATGGGAAGAGGGGCTTTGGCCTTACGACAGGTAAACCAACTTGGCGGAAAAAGGCCAAACAATCAGAGCGGAGGACATTGGTGGGTTGAGGAGGTGCGGTTGACAGGAGGAGGCCGCAAGAAGTGAAAGGCGGTCTCGCTTGCCAAACAGGGGCAATGGATGCAGTGGTGAAGGTGTGGAGCGGAGGAAGATCAGCTGACAGTACTATGGGAAATGGAATCAAGCAAGATCAGCTCATCACAGAGCGGACATACGGGACATCCTTCTATCACCAAAGAACCTCACTCAAGTGGTACGGCGAGGATCAACCTGTGCCCTCTGCCACAACTCCATGCGACCCTCAAACACATCATGGTAGGCTGCCAAGACTAGCCTCACGCAAGGGAGATCACGTGGCAGGGCATAATAGGTATGAAAAGCTGGCAACAGCCCCTTGTGAACAGGCCCTGTGTGCGACCAACTCCTTGCCTCGAGAGCAAAGAACCCTCCACTAAGGGCGAAAACCTTTGTTCCGAGAAGAAGGACAGAAAACACCGAAACATCTTCCACTAGATCAGAAGAAGGAAACCTATGCAGGGCCCCGTGACTGAGGATGCTGGCGGACATCGGCCGACAACCTAATCTTTCCACTGAAATTGCTTTCAACCAAACCTCAGGCCAGATTTGGTTGTTCTGGTCCCTTTCACAGAAGTCTGCTTACAATCATAGAGCTCACAGTTCCATGGGAGAACTCTGTTGTGGAGGCCTATGAAGCGTAACCAAGCTGCGTACACGAGCTGTGCAGCAGATGCAACGCAGCGTGGCTGGAACATCAACGTTTATCCAGTTGAAGTGAGGATGCAGGAGGATTGTTGCCGATCATCTACCATCAGACTGCTGAAGGAGTTGGAATTCCACGGGTCAGGGCTCCTGCAGAAGACCATAAGATCACCTCTCAGGGGGACGCGGCTGAAAGTTGAGCTGTGGATTTGGCCTTAAAGCGGGAAAGACCCATGCTGGGCCCAATGCGTCATTGGTGAATCTTTGAGGCAGTTTGACAAACGGGACACACGCTGAGGGATGATCATCCTGCAGTGGGCCGCCCCTTGCCCTTGTGGAGGTTTGTATAGTGATAAAAGGCCCGAAAACACCCAGTGATGCAAGGGTACACTACTGATGAATGTGTCCGTGTGCCCAGCTGTCCTGGAAGGTTACCCAGGCCAAGATATAGTATACAGTACCCCCGCCCCCCCCCCCCCCCCGATGTTGAGCGTCCACCCACTCTCAAGCAATCAATGATGGTCGTGAAATGCTCCCACCTACTGGCAAAGGGACTTCTTAAACATCTAGTCCTGTGTATTTGATTCTTCTCCTGTTGACCATGTGGTTTTTCTCTGGGAGTTCGGTCTCCTCCCCCAACCCCCAAACCTTCCAAAGATCTACAGGTTTGTAGTTTAATTGGATTGGTTATGTTGTAACATTGTCCCTTAATGTGTAGGATAGTGTAGTGTACCTGTGATCACTGGTACCACGGATTTTGGTGGGCCGAAAGGCCTGGTTTCCATGCTGTATCTTTAAAGTTTAAAGCCTTATAGTGGACACGGACAAATATTGGCAAGAAGATTAAAATTGATGTTTTGCTTCTCAGCTGTTGATGGAGGTCAGTTAAACCCCTGGGTGAGAACTTTAATGTTAAACTATCTGCGGTTTACCGATAGTGCACCTGGAATGATGCACCACAGTAGTAAAACCATCTAAATCAAAGCCATTCTAGTGAGTGTTTTGTTGCAAAGCAGGGTAAATATGATGTTGCCTCAATTGAACTCTGTGTTTCTTGGCTAATGCAAAGAATAATTCCAGAGGTACATGTTTATATCCCACGGTGTGGTTATTAGCCCTGTGCTGTGTGTTCTTTGCAAAAAATCCCGCAAATGCATTGTGGTGTAAAGCAGGCTGAATAAAGTTATAAACGGGTATTTTCGGCACAACTGCAGGACAAAATTGCATGTTAAACAGATTATATTACAATATAGAGGTTTATTTATTTTCAGAATGTGTCTAAAATATCAGATTGGCAAGGGCCTGAATTTTTCACGTTTCCCCAGTTGCCCAGTCCCTAATTGATGGTGGAGAGCTTTCTTAATCTGCCTCGGCCTCAATCTTTTGAAGCAGATAGTCATAGTCATACAGCGTGGAAAAAGCCCTTTGGCCCAACTTACCCAGGTCAACCAACATGCCCCATCTGTATACTAATCCTACCTGCCTGCGTTTGGCCCATACCACTCTAAACCTATCGTATCAATGTGCATGTCCAAATGTTTCTTAATAACCACCAACCTTTGTGTAAAAATGTTGCCCTGGGCTCCTATTAAATCTTTTCCCCCTCACCTTAAACTTATGTCCTCTGGTTCTTGATTCCCTTCTCTGGGTAAAAGACTGTACATTTACCCTTTGTATTTGTCTCATGATCTTATACACCTCTATAAGATCATCCCTCATCTTTTTATGCTCCAAGGTATAGTCCTCACCTGCCCAACCTCTCCCTATATCTCAGGCCTTCGAGTCCTGGCAACATCCTCATGAATCCTCTCTGCACTCTTTCCATTGTTGTTGAGAGATTGTTGCAACCTTTTTGACATTGACCTCTCCAGCTCCAAGACCTTCACTCGTTCAATCGGCTCTCCCACAATGTACTGTGGACTTGGTCCATTTGGTTCATCTGAGCCCCTGACCTCTATCAAGTGGATATACAATAGACAATGGCATGACTGTCGATAGGGGGATGACTGAAAAATAAAGAGGACACAACTTCATCAGTAACTTTTCCATGGTGGATGTCAAATTGCAGACCTGGAGATTTTGGTTTTCTTCTCTATTGCCTTGTTAGATGGTGGTTTGATGGTTGTAGTTCCTGAAATCCAAATTCACGAAAAGAACATAGAATAGTGCATCGCAAAAACAGGCCCTTCGGCCCACAATGTCTGTGCTGAACATGAAGCCAAAACCAACTCTTAGCTGCCAGCACATAATCCATATCCCTCCATTCCCTGCCTAGCCATGTGTTTATCCATACTCTTAAATTGCATATATGTGGTGGATTGGGGGCATAGATAGGGCAAACAGTGGAATAAATAGGGTAGACAGTCAAAATATTTTTCCCAGGATGGAAAATCAAATGCTAGAGGGCATAGTTATAAGATGGGAAAAGTTTAAAAGAGATGAACAGGGCAGGTTTTTTACACAGATGGTGGTGAGTGCCTGGAATGCACTGCCAGGGGCTAGTGGTTTTTGAAAGCAGGTTACGTTAGTGGAATTAAAGTGTTTTAGATAGCAGAAAATGGAGGGATATGGGTTATCTGCCAGGTAAATAAGTGTAGTCTTGGTCTTCATGGTCGGCATAGACATTGTGCGTCACAAGGACCTGTTCTTGAGCGTGTTCTCGTTTACTTTTACTTTGGAGATACAGCACGGGGAAAACAGGCCCTTTGGCCCACAAGTCCGCACCAACCAAAAGTACACTAAGAATAACCTACAAACTAGGGACAATTTACAATTTTATCAAGTCAATTAACCTCTCAGTACGTGTGTGTAGAATGATACTGCAGATGCGGTTTAAACGGAGGTAGAGACACAAAATGATAGAGCAACTCAAGCACGACAGTGCAACATCTCTGGAGAGAAGGACATGGGCGACGTTTCGGTTCAAGGACCTTCTTCAGGACCTGCAAACCAATATGTTTTTGGAATGCGGGAGGAAATGGAGCACCGGAGCAAACCCAACAGCCACGGTAATGAACATACAAACTCTATACAGCATCACCCTTCGTCTGGGGATCTAAGCGGGTATCTGGAGCTGTATGGCTAGCAACTTCAACCGCTGGTTACCATGCCTCCCTGACGTTCGATGTTCAATGTTCCCGATGCCACTACCACCACTCCAGGCAGTGCATTACAAACTTTTGTACTGACTGGCTGGACAATGCAGCATTGATTCCTGTTTGTCAGGAATTATTAATACAACCTTATACGGTTTAATCTACACGTAATAGCTTTGCTGGTCAGCCTGTGGTCGAAAACCAGCCTTAGCATGATAAAGTCAATTTTTATTTTGCAGATTCTGAGTATACTGCTCCTAAGGCTCGGGTAGGTCACACCAACCCATGTATGGATTCACTACAGAGGGCAGGATAGCAATCCCAAAAAAGCAGTACAGTTTTCTCCAGGAGATGGGAAAGGAGCTTTGTTTAATCCTATGTTACATTTAATACGGTACAGATACTGGACGACTTGAAGTTCATTTTCCACTTTGTCTTTGACAATAATTGTGTTATAGGGCCATTAACTTTGTGCTTATGTGCCTTCACATCATAATTTGTTTTTTTTTTACTGCGGCGAATTGTATCCACTTGTCGGGGCTCACACCGGATATCGAGTTTGGAAAGGATCATTAACACCAAGTATCCCAGGGACAAGTTACAGGGCAGTAGGATATGACATTGTGTGGCACTGTTTAGCCGGGGCTCCAACTGCATCCTAGCTTTGGCCGTCTCAATAGGGTGGTTATCCTTCAGGGCGCTGGTCTCAGCGCAACGGGTTCAGGTCACTAAATCAAATTGCGACTGGATCAGGATACATCTGCAAAATACTATTATATTTTATGTTTAGTTAATCGGAGCAGAAGGGGAGTCAGGTCCCAAAACTAGTTTCATGACATATTCAGGGGACTTCAGTTATGTGAGGTCACAATTTACAACAATATGTCAAGATCACCAAGAGCCTAGTGGCTCTGAACCAGCAATGTTGTTAGCTCCAAAGCTTTATAAGAAGGTGTCAGTTCAGACCATCCCCAGGCGCGGTGCAACCGGGGTTTTGTTTATATAGGAGTAGATACGAATAACATTAAATCACTCCACCAGGTCTGCTACAACAGTAGCAAGGGTTATTTATGTTCCGCTGGACCACATCCTAAAGGCTGCAGGATGGTCGTACGAGCGAACCTTCCAAACACTTATAATAACCCATTGTAAGACGCAGACCAGGCAGTTTTGCCAAATCTATTTTAGGTTCAGTTGTATAGTCCCTCTCGGATGAGAGGGGTTACTATTACGATTATTTATTCATTATGAATGTTTCCCTCATCTGTCATGAAAGCAGCTGGTGTGGTTAGTGTGATCGTTTTCTCACAGCATGAAATCACAGAGCTTTGAAATCTTCACGGAATCACTCACGTGACTCCGAAGTAAAATAGTAAGATTTAACGAGAACTTACCAGTTTGAAGTTTGATCTTTATTTTACGAGGATTAACGATGTGGGATTACGTGCCCTCTGCTCCCAACCCTCATATCACAAAGGTCACCTGGTAGTTCTAGGTAGGTATGTTACAAAACTTACCTTTAGCGGTGCTGCAGTTCTGCTGCTGATCGTGTGTGCGACTTTGGTGCCTTTAGGGGGGGGGGGGGGGCGGGGTTAAAACACGGTTTTCCCTTGCCATCCGGAATAATATTTTGTCGGAGTGCGATATATTTCTGAAGATTCGTTCCGACTGCCGGTAAGTTAATTTTTTTTTTTAATTGCCCGACTATTTCTGCGCTGCAGTAAAATAAAAATTAGCTCTTAGTGCCGTGATATGCCGACAACCCCCCCCGGACCGATTTTACGTTAGGGGATGGTAGTGAAAACTAGTTACTTTTACATATACACTTGCTTGTTTAGGTGACTTTAATCTATATTTCATGTCTTGCGAACGGTGATTTAGTCCCCATAGAACTGGCAGAATTTTTCCTGCCGATATTGGGTTTTAAATTCACCGCTACCGGCAACGTTCAATCCATTTCGCGTTCCAGAAAATTCCACTCGCAAGCTGTTTAAAATGCCCATTAATTTACAGGCATTAAACACAAAATTCCTTCATTTGGTCTATAAATTAATGACAATTAGATTTAAAAATCATGTTATATTGTGAATTCATGTGTGAATGTTATTTGGACAATTATAATTTGGAACAAAAATGTCAATATTTTCTTAAGAAATGGATAGATGTTTAGATCTAGTAATTGAATTTTGTAATGAGCTCAATTGGGTACACTAACTAATTATATGCTTTAATTTTAAGGTATCCAAGTAAGTTGTTTCATAATAGTGTTTCAGAAGGCTTCAATCTATAATAAACTGAAAATTTCTTTCAGTTCTCTTAATTTTTAAGAAAGTTATGGGCTTTTGACTGTCCTCGATCACAACTTTTGTGTTAAGTCAATGGAAAGGCAATGAACAAGATGTTAATTTCCGAGTATGAAAATGGCTATAACCTTTTTAATACTGAAGATATGAAAATGAATTAGGTGTCAAATTAAACTTCTTTGTATGCTTTATCTGATGGGATAAATTGCAGACTTGATTTTTAAAATCTCAAAATTTTGTAACATTGCTATTCTAGGTTTATAATCTTACTATGTCACTTAAATTACTGTTATCTGTGATTTCACTGTTGCTTTGAAGATTGACGCGCATGCGCACTGGCGGGGTTCTTCACGTAATCTCAAGATGGCGCCTGCCTGCGGCGACTTTTGCGGAGCACCAGAACCTAGAAGGCTTAAATACAACTTCAATCAACTTACCTGGATCAGGAAAACAGCAGAAAACGGTGCCGTTTCAGAAGCTGCTGAGACCTCAGGCTCTCGCAATTTCGCGAATCTCCACAAGCTGCGAAGCCCGGGACTTTAAAATTTTCCCACGCTCGCTGGAAATCACCCGACCCCGACTGAGGGAACCTAGGTACTTTAACTCGGAACCCTGGGATGGCCTCCAGGGCCGGCGGGCTGGATCTCCAGGAACAATGAAGCTGGAGCTTGCGCTGCCAACTTTGAAGGAGCTGGAGCTGCCGTCTGTGGAAGGAATCCCGTTCCCAGCGCAGGTCCGCAGAAACAGCAGGTACAGATAACTCAGTACCTGGAAACAAAGGGGAAGCCTCATTGTGTACGGGAACGTCGGCCGACGGGCAGGGACAGAAAGAGGGGACTTCAGCCCCCTCTCCCTTCTATGCTACTGGCTAATGTACAGTCTTGAAAATAATAGTGGAGGATTCTTAAGGGCAAGACTGCTTTATCAAAGGGAGGAGGAATGCTCTGTGTTCTGTTTCACAGAAACATGGCTCACCCCCGCTCCCCAGGGACTCAGCGGGTCCAGCCTGAAAGGGTCCTCCATCCATCATATGGACGTACACTGGCATCTGGGAAAGGGAGAGGACTAGGGGGCGTCTGCTCATGGTCCAACTCTGCGTGGTGCTCGTCGTGGCAGTCCTGTCCAACTCCTGCTCTCCACACTCGAAACATCTGTCGGTGAAGTGCGTCCCTTCTACCTTCCGAGGGAATTCACTCATCATTCCTGATCGCGGTCTAGCATCCCCCCAGGCAGACGTCCTTCTGGACACTGGGGAGCTGGCACGTCGTGGTCAACAAACACCAGAGTCTTACCCCGAGGCATTTACCACGCATTGCTGGGGATTCAAATAAGGCAAACCTAAGAAATCATCCCCAATTCCACCAAACATGTCTCCTGCTGCACCAGCGGACCAAACACCCTCGACACTGATTACACCACCATTACGAAATGCCTATTGTTCTATGCCCTCGCCCTCCCTTAGTGTATATCCCTACCATACGGCGGTTGATGCTTCTTTCTGCCCACAGGCAATTAAAGAGCGTATCCCCAGTGGGCTTTACCTACCATCTCATTAAGTTTTATTTTTCTGCCTATTCACAACAACATTCAGAAATTCTACTTAATCCACTCCATTAACATTCTCACATCCACTTCCATATCATCTACACCTCCCCGACTAAACCTACAACCAAAACTAACATTGATTATTCATCCACACACCAACACCCATTCCTCCATTAAACCCACACCTAACCCCAATTCACCCAAATCATCACCTCCCACAACATCATCCCATCCCCTTTACAACCATAATCATCACCTATTACACACCTCTACCAT